>CM057809.1:102692669-103420169 GCA_030067965.1 Latrodectus elegans | reverse complement strand
TAATCTACCATTATTATGCACACAAAATATATAAATATTTCAAAAACAATATCTAACTTAAAATATTTCTTTTATATTATATTCCGACTTAAGATAAAATTTCAATACTTAAATATAATTTTTTTTTCACTTTTGGAAACAGAATTGGCTTAAAAACATATCATATACCTTAAAATCAATTTTTTTCTCTTAGCAAAATTTAATTCCATAAAAATTCGTACAAACCTGTACTGTCGTCTATGTCACACTTAAAACATGACCTAGACTAAAAAACTTGTATACAAGAATAATAACAATTTAATACCAGTTTCTAGAAATAAACAAATTCGGTATCAAAATTTAACAGTAATAGTATGCAAATATATGATATATATACCAACTATTATATTTACTCAAACTTATATGTCAATAAAACGAAAATACTATTAGGAGAGATTTTCATTTATAACATCACAAATCAAAACTAAACTGGATAGGGTACCCAATAAGAAAATAATTCTAATCAAATATTTCTGCAAATGTACAAGAAGTTTTAACTAACAATATATAAAATTAATGAAATTATACATCATACACAATTTTATTATACAAAACACTAATGTAAATATAAGAATGTTTTCACTAATCCTTCAAAACGAAACTTCTTCACCGAGTTCAAAAAAATAATAACATTTTCTCTGTGTTTTTTTAAACCCAAAAATAATTCTTATCAAATTACATCAACATTTGAAGTGAAATAATTACATTTAAATACATATTTTTTCACTTATTTTCGATTTTGAAATCTCACTTTCACACAAAATTTCACTTTTCTTTTTTCGAAATTTCACCGAAAATAACACACGCGCACAACACTTCTTGATTATCACACTTTTCTTGTTTCCAGGAACAAGAATTTTCAAGAACACAATTCCAAAACGATATACTTGGACAGGATGGATTCGAAAATCAGAAGTAGCACAATATTTCTTAGATTCTCAACACAAAATTACCGATGGAATTAAATCACAAACAGAAAGCTATTTTGTTTTTGTTCCAAGGGCTGAAATCAAAACAGCATATTTCTATTCCACTGGTCGGAATTAAGCATAACAGGAAACACATCAAAATAGCAGGGTGCTATGGATTGAATTAATACTTAAAGCTGGATGCTTCCTTTTCCAAGGGTTGGATCTAACCGTTTCTCTTCTATTCCACGGATGGGAATTTAACTGGAAATCCTTTTTTCTTTCTACTCCAAAATAGCGGAATGCTAAATCTTCTGATTCCAAGGGTCGGAATCGAAACCACCAAATCAAACTTAACAAATATCAATAGTGGGTTGCTATCAATTTATCTTCTGTTGTCGGGATGACATCACTTCCCAGAAATATCTTTTACCCAGAATCACTCATTAATTCTTCAGAATTATTCGGAACAGTTCAAACCATTTAAAGCTGTAGCGTACCCAGGTGGCAAGGCAATTGAAGACAATTTCAATTTAATTTATTGATGAGGATACATTTTAAGTATACATAATTTTTACTATTTACACAAATTTTAATACTAATTTCAACTTAATAATCATGACAATATCATTAGCAGGCACAGGCACAAGCACACCTCCAGTGCGTTGTCTCTCTGAGAATACACTCTACTAACTAAAATAAACAAAAACAATATAATCGAAAAGGAGGAGGGCGGCAGAATCTAAGCGCATGGGCTGTACTGATCCTTGCCTTTTTAGCATGTTACAGACCCTATGGTTTAAAGTGGATTCCGAACCACTACAAATATCCATGCCCAAGGTGGGATTCAAACCCAAGAACTGTTGAACTAAAGACAAGAGTACTAGCCATTCGGCAGCTAGTGTAAATTGTAATTACTATCGTTAATTGGTGAGCAAATGAAACTGGATAAAAGAATGGATCTTTTATGATTAGAATAATATAAAGATATTATATTATTCCAATCATAAAATACATAGATTATAATCAAAAGAGATCCATTCTTTTGTTTGGATTTTGTAATTTCATTTTTACTGTTTAATTTTAAAAGATTACTTGTAAATATGGACACTGAATTATAATCCAATTAGAAAAGAAAATTGAAAGGAAGAATTTTATTTCAATTATTTTCTGCAGGCATTACTACAGACTCATTCTATTTTCCAATTTTTTTAATATTCTTTTCTGTAATAGTTTTCCATTACTCTGCTATTGGATCCATTAAATGAATATTTTCTAAATTTATAACAGATTTTTAATTACTAGCTAACACAAATTATTTAACTTCAAAAATTACATAAAACAATATTTCTGTATAAATAAATAACTTTTCTCCTAAATTAAAGATATTTTCAGTGTAAACATTCAAAAAGATATTATATAAAAATGTTAATTGGAATTAGAAAACTTGTACTTTTGTGTTCTCATAATTTCTGATTTTTTTCTAAAACTTATATTCTAAAATCCTTAACTGAAGCTTATACTTTCATGTTCAAACAACTTGCAGAATTTTATTTAAAATCATTAAAGGAAATTAGAAAATTTGTACTTTGATGTTGTAATGACGTGCAGAATTCTATCTAAAATCATTTGATTTATCAAATTTATTAAGTATATAAGGAAATTCACTTAACAATTTTAAATTTATTTTTAACTAGATATTAATAAATATAATTTTCATTAAAATATTTTTATTATTTTTTGTTACTTGATTTCTTTGTGTTTCCTACAATTCTGAAAATTTGTTAAAAAAAACTTTAATCAATCCAATATACCCTTGGACTTAGCAATTTAAAAATGACAACCATATAAGGAATTGGGAAAAACCCGCTTTCATACAGGGTTGTTATCCTTTTCAAAAAGTCAATTGGCCCCCATTATGGGTTGCTAATCAAATTACAATACCTATGCCTCCTCTGCTTGGTGAGACTAAGACAGTAATGTTCATTTTCTCACCAAATCAAATAATATCCATCTGTAACAGTTTTATTTACTCTAACTTTTTTCAGGAAAAAAGAAAACAAATTCTAATTTTTCCTACAATGCAAACAGCAATTCAAAACAGAAGTCATTGTTTAAAAATTTTAAAAATAAGCTTAACAATAAGAATTGTCAACAAAGAATATTCATAACTTTTTTACAGTACAAAAAGGTGTAAACAAGTGATAGGCATACTTTTTAACAGGGGGTAAGGCACAAAGTTCAAAAAAAAAATTCTAAAAGGGCAGAATTATAGAAAAAATACATTTTGAGTTAAAGGTTTTAATCATAATATTATAAAAACATTACAAAATTATACATAAATGTTACAAATTACTTTTTACCTTAAATAATATTTATTTTAACTTTTATTCAAAGCCCTGACATGTTAGACGTAGGAATATATGGAATTGTTTTTGATTTTCCTTAATATTTTCAAAAGCAGGTTCCAGCTATGACAAACCAACTTTCAGCAGTACAAAAAGGTGTTCATCAATCAATTGGTTTCTGATTGAGTTTTTCTGCAATTTCATAAGCGAAAAAGTATGTTCTCACACATAAAACAACGCAATCACTAATTTTCTGGGTGTGAGCAATCATCTTTGGGAATTCAGCTTTCAGCAGGCTCTATAAAAATCTAGTTTTGTGGAATTATTCCTTTAGAACAATTGTTTTAAATAGATATTACACTGCATTTCAATAATTTCCATATGCAGTTACGGAGATACATTTATGGGTCTACATTAAACAGCATTGGGAAAACATCTAGCGATGATTGAATGTTAAAATCTTGAAACCTAGTTTCAAATTCTGTGTGATGTTTTTTCAACGCCTGTGACAGAAATCTTTTAGTTTATTCTCAATTACAGGTAACATGGATTTTAAACATGGAAATTTAAGTTAAATTGTTCTTCGCCATGCAGTTATAAAATATAAAAAGCTGAGTTTTAAACGATTTTAGACAACCCTAACTTTCACCTATAAATTGGTTCTTTCCTTGAAATTTTATGCTTAATTTGTTGTAGTGTTCGATCGACTCAGTAAAAATTGCAAAATTTGTTCTCTAATCTTGTCTTCAAAAATTTGGAAACCAGACCATTTGATTTATTCTTTAAGAGATTCTGTACTTCCACTTTTAAATTCCAAACCCATTCAAATGCATATCCAGAACTTAACCATCTTACTTTCATACGGTAAAGGTCAGAATAATATGCGTCAACTTCAATCAGAAATTCTCGAAATCAACTTATGTTTTTTTATACTCCAATATATTAAAAGGGCTGTTTTCTTTTTCAAAAATTTATGAATGTAAAGCATTATGCAAACAAACAAGAACAAGGATAAAATAGGCGACTAGACCGAAACTCGCTCCTCTATGTGACATTGACGGCTGGCAATTGGCGACTGAGTTCACTTGCCCACGCTTATTAACTATTATTTAACCAAGCTTTGCACCCCATATTATGCAACACATGAACTACTTGGCTAGAAAAGCTTCTCCTGTAGGCTATGCATCTATTATTCTATTTAAGTAAAATCCACTTTAAGCTTCTCGACCGTCAAAACGTAATTGTAGCTGGCCATTTACTATCTATGTCGATAAACCCTCAGCGGGCTGGATTAAATACTTTTGCGAGCTGGAGTTGGCCCGCGGGCCGTACTTTGCCCATCACTGGTGTAAACCTTGGTTTTTAACTGTGTTCTCATTGAGTAACTCTAGAGTGAGGGACCCCTAAAAGCAATTTGATTGGCTACATTAACAGATGAAAAAACTTTTGTATGTAGTTCTAAATGTTTTATGATCATCAAAAAAGGTGCCCCTGCAAATGCAGAATTTTGCAATATTCACAGAATCAGGTAATATTTGTTTATGATTAATATTGAAAATGGAATTATATTGCTACATATTTCAGGAGCAAACTTTCAAGATATGTTGGGTCCCACTGCCTATTAGTACAGATATTGTCTTTAGCATAATTAAAAACATCCCATAACTGACTACCTGTTTAGACAGCCATAGGACATGCTCAGCTCTTATTTTCAATTTAATTCATAATATCATGTTATATATGAAATATAAAATTCACAAATCATTGCAACTTGAATAAAGCAATTTTTAAAAATTTTATTCTCACTAATTTCTTGCAACACAATTTCTATATTGAAATATTTTTCTTACTTGAATAATTATAATAATATAGTACAATGATACAAAAAATAAAATCCATGAAATTATATAACAAAACTAAGAAATGTCTTATGTTTGAAATGGTACAGTTGATCAAAGTGAATTTTCTGCTTTCATTTATTTTACTCTGCAAAACACACAATCTAAATTCACTAAAATTATCTTACAAAACACCCAGAATCATACTAATAGGCATAGAAATTTTTTTAAGATATATAATAAATTCATATTTATCATTTATACTCGATATTTGAATAATTCTACAATTTTAGTTCATCAAACATTAAAAAAATTTTATCAAAAATTGGTAAAATGCCTTAAAAAAAATATAAATTGCTATTAATGTACATTTTATCAAAAATTGGTAAAATGCCTTAAAAAAAATATAAATTGCTATTAATGTACATCTTATCAATTCCTAAAATGTAAGAAAAAAAAAACAGTCTAAAGACTTTAATTCACTGTGTGTTGAAATTATGTAACTACATACAGCTCGTATTGTTAAATGTTTAATGAATTTGAAATACTAAAAGATTAGTTATAAAGCAATATTGTACAAATGAAAGAAAAATTATCTTCCAGAAATAGAAATCTAGTTGATTTCATTCAATGGTTTATTTTTGCACAATAAACTGTAGGTCCAATCTTAAAGTAGATTCTGAGCTGCTACAAATATTCATGGTCAAAGTAAGAATCAATCCTACTGTTCAATAGGTCAAAATTCTAACCATTCAGTGGTTAGCTGGGCAGAAATGTTATTGAAAGTTAGAATAAATTACACATATTAATGAATTATAACTAATTTTGTGAACAGAGCTTCGATTTTTGTGATTTCATGGATGATGTAACACAATTTCTTTAATTTTTTTTTCACTTTTGTTCTCTAGATAGAGAGAACTTTTGATAGACTTGTTCAATAATCACTTATTGTACACAATGATTAACAAAAAAAAAACCATGGTTTAAAAAGAATTCAGAATCACTGTAAATATTTACATTCAAAATTAGTTTGGTTTATATGCAACTTAACAGTAATTTTTATACACAAGGGCTAATTAGACCTATAATTTAAACTAGATTCCGAACCATTATAAACACCCAAACCAAAGGTGGGATATGAATCCAAAAACAATCAAACAGAGGGTAAGAGCATTACCATTTGACTACCAACTTGGCATCAAAACCTACGAATTGTTGCAATAACGATGACCATTTAACTGCCAGATCAGAAATAACACAAGTCAGAATTTCTATTTTAGTATTAAACTAATTAAAAATAACTGGCAAAATCTTTTGAAAACATTTATAAATTTATTTTAACAATTTCACTGAATAAATAATCTTTCTAAAGAGTAGAGAGCTATACGAAGGGTAAATTGCACCAAACTGGCTTAACAGTTTGGATTACGCATGTATGACGTGCTTTTCGTTTTATGAGGTAACATAATCATATGACATGCGAATTCTGCATGCAACCCTTGAAACAATTAATGAATAATCTTGAAGCATGAAGTTTCGATATTTGATTTTAAGAACTTGTGTGTTGCTTACGAAAGATATTAATAAATATGGATGATGATAAATTGAATTACGTTTGATTAATTGAATTTACGTACATTTATGTTGACCACTTTGACTCCTAGCTCACAAAGTATGTCTGGAGGGGAAACCATTGAGAAAACACTGTTTAGGATTTTTCGATGCTATAAAAACAGTTAAATCAATGACCACATACGACTAATCCTAAAGTAATGAATATTGAGTGAGTTACATTGTTTTTCATTACAATTTCATTCATATTTAGAAACTAATTTTAAAAAAAATGTATATTTACATAAGTAAATACATCTTTAAGTAAGTTGTAATGCATGTTGCACGTTATTGCTAGATTGTGCAGTACTAAAATTTTTTAAAATAGTGTAACTGCCCAATATATTAAAATATGAGTTTAATAAAAAATTAAATTTGTTAACGTAAGAAATTAAGCTTTATTGCCTTATTGTCACTGTATTAGGTAGCACTACACTGAAGTCTTTAAGGTGGGTGCAATTGTCCAGTATATTAAAATTCAAGTTTTTAATAAAAAAATTATTTTCTAGTTATTAGAATTATAGTACTTAATTATAATGAAATATTCAAAATTTTGATATTTAGAATTTGAAAAAGCATGCTATTTCAAAGTTTAAGTTCGAACACGATCAATATTGGTGGCTGGATATTGCACGTAGTAACACAATTTAGGTTGATGACATCGTTGTGGAGCGCTCGGAGCGAAAATTGGAAATTGCACTAAGCCTGTACAGTTCCCTCCTCTTTTATCAATAATCTAAATGTTAAAAAATCTATGTAATTTTAAATCACAAATCTGTAAATATTAAAAATATTTTCTCTAATTTTGATGCAACTTCATACGTTTTTTATTTCTTTAATTATTCATCTATTAATTATGGACCATAATATATGAAATAGATATTATGCAGAGGATTTAAACATATTAGATAATCCTATATTCTCAGTTTATAAAAATATCTTAAGCTTAATAATGTGTCCCTTAAATTAGAAACTTGATTCACCATAAGCATGCAACACAAATATAATACTGCAAACAATTTTAGAAAATGTTACTCAACATGTCAATGTCATGATGTCAAATATCCAAGGCTCATACTTTAAAATGACTTCAGAGCTGCAACTAACAACCAAAACTGAATGATAAATGATTAAAAGGCTAATACATACTAAGCCATTTCTTTTACTTCCGGGAATAGCTATTTTTATTTACTGAGAATAAGGTTACATCATACTATAATCTGATATATTTTGGAGATTTATTATATGTGAGTAATATGATTAAATATCATTCCCATGAGAAAACAGGAATAAATCTAATAAATTATTCACTACTCATCATTTACAGGAAATTTTCAAATTTATTACTTGCATTTTATTTATTTTACTATGAAATGATATCTTTAGCATAAAAAATCTTATACCCGGAACAATAAATCTTATAATCGCAGACAATAAATGTCAACATGTCTAACATACTGAAGTAATAAATCACAATATATTAAGGAAATAATTACAAACTGAAAAATTACTTAAAGAAAAAAAGTTGCCTTTTCTTAGAAAAAATCACAATAGAACAAACAAAAAACCCAAAACATGTTTATCCAAAGCAATAAAAAGAAATGATTCAAACACCCACACATTTATCACCTTGATACAGACAAAAACCATTGGTGTCATAGAATTCATTAATCCTCCTTATGAAATACAGTAAATCATTACATGAATTTTAATAGAAATATAAGAAAAACAAGTCCTCTAAGATTTCCCATGTGCCACCATAGGATCAAAAACTCAGCATGCTATTTCTGTCATTTTCTAAATAAACTCAATTTTTTTAACATTCAGAAATTAGAAATCACTCTCATTTAACTAAATGCCTTATTTTGCTTGAGTTGCTGTTATACATTTTTAGTGATTCTGTAAAGTAAGGTATTTGGTTTTGTTATTCATAAAATATAGCATAGATTAATTTAAATTTTAAGTTTTACCGTTTATAAAATATGTTTGACTTTCGGTACTATTTTGAATGATAAAAAAAGTTTTATTTGAATTATATATGTTTATAATATACGAAAATTTTGATTTCATGATTTTTGGAAAAAAAAGTGTTTATTTAATTTGATTTATTGCATTAAAGACTATTCTTAAGTTACATCTAAAACCATATTTGAAATAATTCCTACATGTAATTTTAAAGAATACTGTATTTTAATGTTTATTTAAGAATAATACAAAGCATTTGGTATGCAAAACTATTTCCTATTAATAAATTTTATGGGTATAAAAATATAGTAAAATAACACATAGCAATTATTTTAATAGAAAAATTTATATATAAAATTTAATTGTATTAGAAAAATTAGCTATTGTTGAGAAAATAATAGTAAAGTATATAAATTTTGTGTGCACTATAAAATATATCAATCCAGATTTATATTAGTGTTTAGAGATATATAAAATAATAGAGAGGGTAAAAAATGAGCAATAAATTTTCTAATTCTGTAATCATGTCTATAAAAATAAGCAAAATAAATATTTAAAAAGAAAAAATTTTGAAATGCAGATGATTTCGTTAACATATTTAACAATCACGAAGGTAATTCGGTAGTATTCATTTTCAATATTTCATGACATTTTCGTAAATATCACACACATGACTTATTTGACCAATGAGCGATCACATTTAACTCATGTGTTGAACAACCAGTTGTTCAACTACTATCGCTATCAGGTCAATGGTGAATGCCACTTTCTAATTCTTCGATTCAGGTTGCTATCTAATGGTGTTTGAACTCCCGGTAAACCGCCTGATCAAGGTTAATGGTGAATACGGGGGTAATTAGTGTTAGCTAATTAATCCAAAACTAGCAATTTAATGCAATTATTTATGTAATAATTTAAATATAAATTTGTGAGGCATTGAATTTTTCATTTTTACTTATTGTTTAAATTACTAGTAAATTTTATAATTCCCAGACTTGAAAGTGGCATTTAGAAAGATATTTCCTGCAGGTCAAAACTAAATTTATTAAATATTTATTTCATATAACATATACACATATAGTTAAATATTTGATTTCAATGACTATTAAACATACAAAAGAATTTAAGTAGTTGAGTGTATTAGCTTCTATAACATAGGAATAACAGATGTGTAGCGAGAAAATGATTTTGAGTGGATAAAAGAATTTGATTAATTGGCTTTGATGGACGAGTCTCAAAAATAATAAAATTTAACATAACAGTTTTTAGCTTGAAATTAGTCACTTAAACTGTTGTAATATATTAGAGAACATGTAGATTTGATTTATACAGTGTGAATGATTTTGTCAAGCAGTGAAAACATACAAAAATAAATGGTTAGGACTGCATTTTATAAAGTTTTTATAACTGTTATAATGAGAAAAAATATATTAAATTAATGATGAAAAGATGATTGCTAAATGGAATAAGTATAAATTGGAGAAAATGAAATGATTCTTCATAAACAGCAAGAAATGGTATTTGGTAGAGTTGAAAATTTAAGCTAATATTTATTTTGAGAAATAAAAATAAAGGAAATAGTCATTTTTTTACGTATAATAAAATATTCAATGTAACATTAGGCTTTCATGCCAGAATGTTAAAAAACAAGTTTAAAAAAATGAAGCACCAAAATAATTAAAAATAAACCCCAATGTAGCTTTTAAAAGGATTCCATTTATTTAAATTCTACAAATAATCAAATTTCAAGCAATATTTATGAAAACATACCAACTTACACAGCAAATCTAAATGACATGTGGAAAAATATATGTTACATATCATAAGCATTATATTCTTCCAATAAAATCATAATCATAGTTTTGAAAGTTTCAAGTTTCTAAATGAAATTATCAACAAATGCTTTCTTCTAAAAGCAAGCAAAAGTTACTAAACTTATAGGGAGCACGAGTTAAACTGTCCCACGTTAAGCTTGGCCTTTTACATATGATAGAATATTTTAGTGATTTAGAGAAGTGGTATACATAATATATAAAGAATGATTAGAAATATCACAAGGCAAAGCATGAAAGACACAAAATAAATATAAAAATCATATGTGCTTAGTAATACATTCAGCGTAAAAGCAGCTTAAACAGAATTACTAAAATATTATTAGTAAATTTTCATAAAATTAAATACCAAATGGAGAATAATGATCAAATACTAAATGGAAATATAAAAAGCTTGACATGCTAATAATGTTTACAACTAGTCTGTAAAATCATGTATTTGATTTACACTTACTATTTATTAGCAACTCTTGATAGTTTAGACCTGGATTTCTGTTGTGATTTTGATTACTATAAATTTAATTGTGTATCTTGAATACTTTGGACTTAATATTACATTTTGGCTTATATTTTAGCTTGACATTTAATTCTTCTATTTTCGTTTGACATTTTTAATGTGGTTTTAAAGTGTATTGGCTTCTTTAAGATAGTCTGGAGCTAATGAAGAAAAGCCATACTTTGTGCGATTACAGTTAACAACCCCTGAAGAAGCTGCCCATGCTCGTACTTCATTCCATTTTCTTTTTATTCTATGTTCCTTTTAAATTTTTAAAGTATCTATTGAACATAATTTCTATTTGTTTACTATATTATACTCGTATTTTCAATTTATTATTTGATTATCATTCTCCATTTGGTATTTGATTAATTTTATAAAAACTTTCTATTAATTTATATATCTATATATATACACATATATATTAATATATCTATGTAATCGATTTTTATTTTCATTAAAATTCTGCGCCTCAAAGAGCTCTAAGAGCAACAAAAGCATTTCTCATATTTTAAGAATTTAGCTTATTTTAAGATGGTTGTAAACTGAATCATAGTAATCTGAACATGGTTTATTTTTATTACAGTAAAACATTTTTATATTATTTCTCTTATTAAATTATACATTAAAGAGTTTTGTTTTTTAATATGCAATGCATATAGTTTGTGGATACTAGCTAATAAAAATTGTGTGGCAACATTTATCTGTAATCCATATATTGAAAAAAGAAATTCAGGAAATATCTATATATTTTTAAATTATATCCTCAAAATAAATTTAATAAGAAATACATAAACATATCAATTATGTTTAAATCTGTTGATTTGAATGTCTATAAATTTAATATAAGCCATGTTTATAAGAATTGTATTGAGACATTTCGAATGAATAGCAAACTCTTCAAAAAAGTGGGACAATAAGGAATAAAATTTTATTACAAAGGAAAAAAAAATAGACTAAATTGAATATTTTCCTAAGGTATATTTTTTAAGATTTTCCTAAGGTATATTTTTTCACACCGTTAAAATTAGCTAAATTAAGCCTGTATCCTATTGATCTTAATACCATGACGAAATTGCGACGTTAACGAAATAAAAATCTGTTAATTATACACTTTTTAGATTATAGAAATGATCACAATATGTGGTTCTCAGCAATATAAATGCATTGAGACTCACAGATGTTAAAACACAACAAAATATTTTGCTTTAACAAATGTGTTGTGCTTTGAAAATAGATCAAAATAATGGTTAAAAAACCCGGTAAATTTGGCTAAAGATAAAGAAAAAATATATAACTTAAACTTTTTAGTAAAATATAATTGTCATGATTCTCTAGAACGATGAAAATTAAATTCCAATACAGGTAGTTTCGTCACAAAGTGATAAATAAAATCATGACACGAAAATAAGAAAATCGAATTTTCTTACTTGTCAGATATATACCGAAACTATATGTCCAAAAGATCAAAAGAAGCAAACAAAGAATACCAATAGAAACAGTGATATAAAGTACATATAAGAAACTCCTATTTAATCACTTAGTTATTAATTAAAAAAGAAAACTAAATATTACCTCGTATTCCTGTTTGATGCGACATTTCAGTACTCTCCGAAGAAAATTAAACTAAATAACGAATACCACCTCTGAATTCTAAAATGTGGCGGTTGTTGCCAACAAGACTTTAAAAGGAAATTATATTAAAATGTTTCAGAATAAAAAAAAATTTCTCTGCTTGTTATTAAATCTATAATATTCTTATATGAATCAAAGCTAAATGTTTCAAATAAATAAAAGTTTCATGCTAGTGAAATAGATTTTAAATTATTATAAGTTAAAAAAAATTGCAAAATTTTTGGTATACATTGTTCAGAAAATGTCCAGAATAATAAGCTGACATCTTGGTTTTACGAAAGAAACAAGATGGCGACAAATAAGGATAAGCACATTTTTTGTATTGACTTAAGCCATCACTAAAAACATTCCAAATAACCATTGCGCCGTATTGACCTGAATTCATTTAGAAACATGGTGCAGTATTTCAGAATATATATATAACTAGAATCCCTAGAATATTATTTATTTAAATTTTTAAAAGTAATGGCAGCGTCTACGAAATAATTTATTTCTTATAAATATCACAATTTACCAATTTTTTTCACAGCATGATATGAATTTCAAACAAATTATGGATACAATACATTAAACTGCTACTTTTAGCAAAAAAATATATATAATTAACCAGAGAAAGAAAATATAAAAAAAATGATTTCCAGTAAAACAAAACTTACTCTATTTTCACATTTTAATGTTTTTTCCAATCGTATTTGAAAGGAAAGCCTTGTGTCAAAAAAGATTAATATTATCTTGATCATAAAATTGGTTCAATATTTAAAAATTAAAAGTAATTTACTATATTTTAATTTGATATTTGTCTAGAATAGTAATCATCAGTGCGAACAAATAAAAAAAATATCTGAAAGAATAATATTGATTGATACTTCTGTTCGTAATATAAATAAAAAAAAAGTCAAATATTCAATAAGAAATTGGCTTATTCAACTACATTCTTACTCGAAATATGTAACATTTCCAATCAGAAAAAGAAAGTAAGTTCTGATGAATTGGAATACGAATTCTAATGAATATAAATTTCGATATGTGTGATGTTTTTATATAATCACTATTCAAAAGATGTACTATTTATTTATATTTTAGAAATCAACTTACAGTCGTCGGCTATCACTGACACTATAAGAAACTCAATATTGAAGCAAGTTCACTAATACTAATATAATGAAATGGGTTACTGAATGGTACACAAATCAAAATATGAGAAGTAATTATTTCTTTACCCGAATTTTGTACTAAACTACAAAAAAAATGTGCAAAATTGCCAAAAGAAATATGAAAGCCATAATTTACATTACATAAAAAGAACAATATATCTTTTCTTCCCCCCCCCTTCCGTTTCTACTATCACTCATAGAAATGAAAAAGAATTTCCAGTAAATGTGAAGTACTTAAAAAAAATTCATGTCTTAAATGTGCATAAAATATTCATAAAACCATAAAATTTGTAACAACAAGAAATCAGTCATTGATGTTTTAACGTACATTTGTCAGATATGCATTTAAGCGATTTTACTTATTAATAAAATGATTTTGTACAAAATTTTACGATCAATTTACTTATTAACTACATAAATTTACTACTAACTATAATAAGTAAGATATAACTTACCTCTTATGTTCGATGAAATGGACAGGACTGAGAATTCAAACCAAAATTATGAACAATAAAAATAATCAACTTATGCGAATAAAGAACAGTGAGCAAATGAGCGCCGAAATCTAAATTTTAATATCGTTGTCAACTAAAATGTCCACATTAAGAAATGTATATTGGAATTAAAAATTTCTATTCCTAAAATATTTAAAAAATATATATCAGTATAAAATAATAAACAACATGGCATACTATACAATTTTTAAAATACATATCATGTAAATACTTAATTTCAGCTACAGTGTTATATGAGTTCTGTTTTTAATTTGTATATTTATTTAGATTCTTTTGAGAT
Organism: Latrodectus elegans; assembly: GCA_030067965.1. Lineage (NCBI taxonomy): Eukaryota > Metazoa > Arthropoda > Arachnida > Araneae > Theridiidae > Latrodectus > Latrodectus elegans. Next base: position 103,405,548 of record CM057809.1, on the reverse strand, counting down.
AAAAACAATCCAGTAAGAATATGGACGACTTTAGTGTGACGTCAAAACCAAGTCATCTGTTTATATGGTTGTAAATTTTTCTTAGGAAGTAAACTATCTTAAGATTTGTTTTACGAACTAAAATCCTATGATTATATCCAAATCACTTTAATTTTTTATTAAAAAAATTTCTTGCATTTTTAGTTCACAAAAATTGTATATATTAAATATAGAATATAGTGAAAATTTAGCTTTCAATTTTATCATCCTTTCAAGTGAAATTTCATAGAAGAGTATAAATAAGTTCCACCAATTACACAATTTTTCTGTTCTATTTGAAAGGTGATAGAGAAGGGGGAGAATACTGTTGAATCAAATCATATTAAAGCCTTAAATTATGAGGATGATAGAATGATCGAATATTGCTCTAAGGATTGGTAGAAACTAATGTGAAAGATAAAGTTTATAGAGTACAGGTTTGTTTAATGTTTGATTCTTCGATTTATGGTGTATATATATATAATTGCAAATATATATTTAACATAATATATTTTATTTCAAAAAAGTAATTCTTTTATTTAAATTTCACGTTTTATTGTAGTTTTATAGTTGTTTTTTTTAATTATGAGTGTATTATTGAAAATTCAGCATAAACATTGTGATAAATAGTATAAATAAAGCAAAATTTTAATAAATTATTAATAAGAGATTTCCAATATTTGTGAAAGTAGCACATTAAAAATAATTCCAAAGGCAAACTATAAAATCTTATTAAAAGTCAGCAGCTTCTATTTCCTGATTTACTTTACAAGCTTCATAGCAGTCACAATTCTCACAGCAGTTTTTCATCTGAAGCAGCATTGCTTGAATATCCAATTTAAAGTATGAATACTTTCTAACTGTCTTCGGTATTCTTCAACAAACTAAATTTAGTTTAAGTAATGCAGTGCTATGATTTGATGATATAAATTTGTAATATATTTATTTATAATATATGACATATCAATATGTATATAATTCTTTCATGTTTTTACATATACATAAACCAGTTAATTATTTTTTTTTAGTTTTAATAACGCATAGTCATTAGCCTTTAGTTTAATTGATTTTAAATTTTAATCATCTTGAGTTTAAAATTTTATAATGGTTTTAAATCTGCATGTATGATTTGGTTCCAATAGAATTATGCTTTGTGTACAAAAAAATTTTCATTTAGAAACATAAAAAAAAAATCCTTTATATGCTTTTAAATTTTATAAAAGGTTTAAATGATGTTAATTTTTATTCAATTACTATATTTTTCTTTTAATCAATCTGCTGATTATGTGCTAAAAAATTGTGAAGTTTTGTTGTGTCTATTAAATGCCACCATGGATTATCGGATGAAAATATTTCTTGTCATAAAAACTTATAAGGTTTTCAAAGGAATGCTATTATATTTTGTACAATATATAACAGATGATGCTGAGAACTTTAATTTCTTTTAACAATATCACATATTTTATGTCCCAACACATCAGTAGTATATATTCTAGATTATTTGGCCAAAACAATTGCCATGGATTATATGTTACTGCAGATTATATATAGGAAAATATGGTTGTTAAATTTGCTATCTTGATGTATAATATTTTAATTTCAATTCAGAGTATTAATTTTTTGCTTCAGATGATCTTTGAAAGTAGCCAGTAGAATTGCAAACCTGCTCGGGGTGAGTGCTAGAGGATTTTTAGGTTTTTCCTTAGATGCACATGAATATAGTCCACTTTCCTTCAAAGACCCCTTAGAAGGGACATCCTCCTAACTGGCACCTGTTATGATGGTGTTTTCGGTGAGGACATTGCTACACGTTCCGTCTTTATCTTGTGATTGTGTCTTTTAATAAATATGTATCATTTAGACTGTATGTTTTTTTTTGTTTTTTTTTTAGGTAAATGTATTTATTATTAATGGCAAGTGGATATCACGAGATAAAATAAATGGTTATTCACTTTTTTTAGCAGATGAGCATGTATACACTAGATATAATATATTCTTAATTGAAGCTTATCAAAAAGATTATGCTCATTTTAATAAACCAATTAATAATAATAAGTTTAACATTGATTCTGCCTCACTAATTTAAAAACTTTTGTGAGCATTTTAAAACAAAATAAAAAGTTTTCACATAATATACATTATTTAAGAACTTGTACATAAAGTTATGCAAATATATATTCAAATTATAATGTAAAACATTAGAAGCCAATAAAGTTCATCCTTAAATTGGTTCCTTTAATTTGTCCTCATAATTTGTAAATATAAATTCAAAACATTTGTAGTAAATATTGAAAAAAACACATTTTGTAAAAAATGTTAATTTGCCAGGAAAAATACCACATAAATAGCTTTCAATATAATTTACAGCTACCTAATGTGGAATATCACCAGGCTTCAAAATTGTTTATTGAAAAAATCTAAATTTTGATTTAATATAAAATTTGTCTCATCAGTTGTCATAATGAACCATTTTACTATCATATTGTGTTTATAATTAGAAATTTAACTATGATTTTATTAATCACCACATCAGTGCTGCATACAATATTTATATCTACCTAAAATAATCACGATAATATTGGTAATGACTATTGAGATATTTCGATATCACCTAAGAGACAATTTTATTGATGCATTCTTTCCATAAGATTGAGATTTACACCACTGACTGAAAAAAAATCTTATTATTATTGTATTTAGATTTTTAAAATTAGAACTTTACAACATAAAATCGTTCAATATTAAAAAGTAAATATATTTGAACATTAATTTCAACATTAATATAAACTTAATAATCAAAAATTTACTTAACATTGTCTTAATATCGAATAAACTTTTACTAAATAAATTATTTGTTACAAAAATACTTACAGTTTATGAAATTGAAATGATATTCGTAACAGTAGCATCATTAATGTGTACACATACACTTTGTGGTTCAGTTTCAGCTTCGTCAAAATTTACAGTAATTGATTTTCTTTTCCGATAACCTCATCAGTCCACCCATTATAATAATTAAATTCTTGTCTGGTACACAAAAACAATATCCAATTAAATAATCTTTATTTGGTAAACAAGTAAAATATGAAACTAAATCTTTTCTTTTATTGAATGAATTAAAAATGGACATATACTTCAAGATTTTTTAATATATGGTACATATGGATTATCCTGTGAAATTACTTTGCACTATTTTTCAACTAAAGTAAATCACTATATTTTATTACTTTTTTTCACAAAAGGAATCAAAATAAAACAATTTATATATAACTAAGATAACATGTATTGGTTTAAAAATGCATAGAGTTAAAATGAATTGTTTTATAAAATACATATGTAAAGTTAGTGCTTCAGCATGTGAGGGAACATTTTATCCTTACTGACATTCTATGATAACCTTGGTAAAAAAAAAAAAATTATAGTTTGGAAGAAGTATGTATCAAAATGCCGATATAAAAATGTTTATATATCCTGTATAGTTTTTGATATCTTTAACAGAACAAATATATTTGGTTAATCAATATTCATTAAGAACGAACCAATTTAAACAAAAAATTGTTTTTTGTTTAAATTGGTCCGTTCTTAATGAAAGAAACAATTAGTTTCATCATTATATAATTTGTATATTATAAATTGATAGTTAATTTTCTACACTTGGTGCATACGCAGAGAAACTAAGTATTACTACTTATATAATGATATATTCAGACATTCTCAAAACACTTCTGCACTTTTCAATTAAAATCCCAATCATACTAATTGCTCTAAACAAAAAATATATATATATATATACATAATTTTATATCATCTTCATTGTATCCGATTGAATTCTAGCAAAAACTACTAAATGCAAAATATTTTAAGAAGCATAGTACTTTTATAAGAAATAAACAAGACATTAATATATTTTCTAAATCTATGATTCCGTTATGGAGAAACTAAAGACTATAAACGTGTGGCATGTATTCAAGTGGATGTCAAAATGTTAAGGCAAAACAATTTAATAGTTACCAGATACTTTTAATCTATAATTTCCGTAACTTGTTTACCTTCGGAAATCTAATAAATTTACACCGATCTCATTCACCATAATGTTTACTGTGACGGGAACGCTACTACCTTCGGCAATGTTTGTTTCCGTAAAGTATTCCAAACATAGCAACCAGATTATTTAGAAACCAGTCACCCTAGCAACCCTTATGTATAGTTATCGTTTCAATGAATTTTTTAAAATTGTATCATGAAATTCCGAAAACTTTTCTTCTAAAAATTATTTTGAATATTCAAATATTTTCATATCACTGATTTCTTTATTTACTTTTCTAATTTCCATAAGAACCTATTATACAATTGGAACAACAAAATTGGTTACGGGAATTCTCATGTTGTGGCAACCTTAGCAACGATTGTTTGGAAAAACTTAGAGGTGAATGACGTCACGACTAATGTTGTCCATTATAAAAACATTAACATTGTTGTCATATTAATTCTGATTAAGAAAAATCAATTATATAAAAATAGTATTAATCCAAACTTATCTAATTCAAATAAAGTAAAAAAAATGGCTTTCAATTGTTTGCTGAGACTTTCAATACAGTCACCGAAACTTTTATTATAGGCCAATATTGTGCTGCTCTAAGTGCAATATTAACATACAATTATAATTATTAATATATTAATAATGTATATATGTACCATATCAGATTAATACCAATATCGTGATTGTTAACCACATTACTTTAAGATGAAACGGTAATGTACTTTGTGGGTCTGCTTGAAGGACACAGTGTATTTTCTGTTGGTAGAATTCTAAAGTACGTGAAAAACCGGGTCTATGGCAGGAAATAAATTCTTTGGGAATTTTGGAAACTCTCGGAAATTTTGAAATCTGTAGGGAATCAATCCCTAGAATTTTCATAATACTTGGAATTTTTTAAACCTTCAGGAATTTTGAAATTTTTCAGATGGTTTGAAAATTTTTGGAAGGTTTGTTTTCTTTTTTTTTCTAGCATTTATTAAAAGTTAAAAAAAATCCATTTATTTTATGATACCTATTACTGATTACAGTGATGAAAAGTTTTTCTAATTACAAAAACTATAATGTTGAGAAAAATATTTTTTCTTTCTTTCTGAGCATTAATTTTTGAATTTCTATCAAAAATAACATGAAAATGTCAATATTTATACGGACTATCTTGAAAACTAAATCTTTTTTTATATTAAACATAAATTCCTTGTTTTCATTATTCTACCAAGTACTTTTTTTCTCAGTACAAAGCATTAATAGTTTTCCTTAGCCTCTATTACATTATTCCAGTGAAAGTGACTCCCTTTAGAATTAACATTATATGACGTATCAACTCGAATAGCGATGATTCTCACTCATTGTCCTATGAATGCTTGAGATTTTTTCAGGTTTCCTATAAAAAAATTAACTGTTTAAATAAGTTTAATAATACATAACTTTTCTGGCTACAATTTTTAAGCTTGCCATATTTTATTTAGTAGATTCCAGATTTCATGATAAATTATTATTTGGGATTTTTGCTTACAGCCAAGTTCTTAAATGCTAAATAATTCAGATGAACATTTAAAATGGACTTAATTTGTTTTGTTTAAATCAATTTCACTCTTAAATTTTAATATTATTTTTCTTATGCTATTTATAAATATATTTTGTCTAAATATATCAATACAGAAAACATTTTTTATTACATTCACATTTTATTAAGAAAATAAAGCAAGTTCTTCAATATATTATTGTATTTATTAACTAAATTTATTATCTTCTCTCAGTATAATTTCTTAGAAATATAAACATATCCTTGAGTTAACATTTTATAATTGACTTTGGCAATTACTTTACATTTTCGGCTTTCTTTACCCATAGCATTATTTCATTGTGTGAAGCTACATTTTTTTAAAAATTAGTCTTAGACTTCTGTATGAATTCTTTAACTTTGCACAGTCCATGGATAAGAAACATTCATGAATACACTGCATATAAGCCTTGACCAATGAAGATTTAAAAATTATAATGAAAAGAAATGTGTATTTTCATTTATTTAAGTATGTAGGAATTCGGGAATTCCAATAAGGTTAATTTAAAATTATTTTCTCAAGTACGTGCAGGATGGTACATTCACCATGACAAACTTACAAAGCTGTACAACCTTTATTGAATGTGAGTATCGCATACCGAAACGTACATCGAACTATATATAAGACTATGGTAATACTGCATCTCTAGCAATACAATTAGCTTCAGAAGCTGGAATTTTAAATTTCACAATGTTTTTGTGTCCTACACCAGGATATACTTCTGTTCCTAAGAGGCCTTCACAGTTAAAATCTGAACTATTAAACACTATTTTCAACAAGAACAGGATTGAAGAAGTCAGACGTACAAGAAACGGAAAAGAAATTATCACTACAAATGATTATAAAATTGCAACAGAAATTTGTAGAATTGAAACAGTATTAAATGTTCCTCCAATTTCCCAAATACAAATTGAACAATGCATTACGAAATTCATTATCCCGTTCTTATCAGAGGACGAAAGTCTATAAAATCTAGCGTTAGAAATTGAAAATTATGGTCTTCTTGTATCTCAAATACGACGTTTCAATAAAAGAGGGATCTTCAGAACTTTCAGAAACTATCTTGGTAAGAGTCTACGGACATATAAAATCCCCTCTCAAATTAAAGCGTTTTTATCTATTGTAAATGTAAAGATTTTTCTGGATAAAGTTCATCAATGTGGAATTTGTTTTATATATACAAATGCAACAAAAAATGTAAAGTACAATCAACTTTAGGCAGATTCTGTGGCTCACATCGCAATCCAATAGTGATCCTTTTTCAACTAAAGTCCCATATTGTGTAAACTGCAAAAGACTTAGATGATCATTCATGTCCATCTCGTGAAGAAGAAACTCAGTTTTTAAAATTTATAGCGATAAACCATATATCTTTCATTGAAGCAAGAAGAAAATTTAAAAGCTCTAAAACCAGTTCTGCAACAATTATCAAATCTAATCAACCATCAGAAATTGCTCATGCTAAAATAAATGATATAGTCACATCAATACTTACGAAATTTGAAGAGTCAGTTGACAAAAAATCTTCAAACCCAACAAGAAGCTAAACTTAATACTATTTTCCAAAAATTTGAAGAAACTGTAAACAATTTTTTTTTAAACTAGAAATCACTCGACTTCTCCAGCTAGAAGAGAAACTCGGAAAAGTAGTCGAATCCAAAAGTAATCATCAAACCCAAGTAATAGTGACATTCAATTCAATCCAATCCAATTTTACCTGAGACAGTGTATTTAATTTTGGTTACTCTTCAGAAGATCAACCGAAAATAGTTGAAAATGCAAAACTTAGAAAGGGAAGCAATAAAATTTCCTAACAGAGGGTAAGCAAATACTATCCTGGGTGCATTAGTTCTTAGAATTTAAATTGTAATCACACATAATAATTGTTACTTTTTTCATGTGTTCATTAATTTCATGGAATACTCGTAGTGTACTTAATAAGCACCCATACATGAAATTTCATTATTTTAATGCTGTAGATGTTATTGCAGTACAAGAAACTTAGTTAAAAAAAAAGTTGACAAGATAACTTGAACGACCAAAAAAGACGTCTTTGGCGTAAAACTAAACGCACATATATAAGTACGTTTGGATGGCATATAGAAGAACTTCAGCAGAACTATATCGACTACTCATATATCTCTCTCGAAAACTTTGGGACAAAATAATAATTTCAGCTGGAGCATACAAAAATATTTTCGATTTATTAAAAAAAATCTCCAAAATAGAGTTACAGTATCTCCAACTTTACATTTGATCCTATTACATGATAATTCTCCAGTGACCGATCCTACCCATCAAGCTAATATGTTTATAGATTTCTACACTCGTCCACCAATTTTAGAGGGCATTCCACTGGATTTAAGTACAAGTAAGGATTTCACTTACAATAAACCCTTTTCTGCATCTGAACTGCATGAAGCTTTGGCAAGATGCAAAAACTCGTTTGTTGGTCCAGATAAGATATCTGCAAAAATTTTAAAAGGCATTACTACTACCAACCTAGATTATCTCCTCTCCCTGATGAATAAATTATAGCTTACAGGTATTGTACCAGAAAAATGGAAATCTTCCATTGTTATTCCAATTTTAAAACCGAGAAAGATTACCAATCTTGGGGCAACTTACCGTCCAATATCCTTTATTAGTGTCATGCATAAATTAATGGAAAGAATGATTTTGAAGAGATTTATTGACCCTATATCAACCATATCTTACTTTCATCCTAATCATGTATTTCTGCCGCATCGAGGTTGTGACAGAATTTTATTCATTATTCATAATCGCATAATTTCAGCCAGATCCTCTAGAAACTGTTGTTTTGGTTGCAGTGGATATTTCGCAGGCCTATGATTCAGTTTGGCTTGACGACCTTATCTATAAATTGCTTCAAGCAAACATCAAAGGAAATACTGCTTTGTGGATTCCTCAGTTCATCACAACTCGTTATTTTCAAGTAAAGTGGAAATAAGCTATCTTCATCAGCTACCTCATATAGGGGAGTTTCACAGGGGAGCGTGTTATCACTTTTGCTATTCTCAGTGCTTATATGGCATACTTCTACTATATCCTTTCCCCAGACATCAAATGCTTCACCTTTGCAGATGATATATTTCTCCTGAACGAATCTGTTAACTGGAGAAAACTTCACCTGAAACTAACATCTGCACTTGGAACATTACAAAATTGGTGTCAAGAATGCAAGTTATCTGTAGACCCGAAAATATTCTATGATTAACTTTTCTTCAAAACGTCAACTACCTAATTTCAACTTGTTCCTCACAATCATACCATTTCCAGGAGTAAAAATATTCGAAATTTGTGATTAAATTTTTCACACAATTTATTTTTCGGTCATCATTTTCATGAAAAAAGCGAAGAGGTATAAAAAAATTGAGCGCTTTAAAAAGTATCGCAAGTAATAGAGAGGGTGCACGTACCCCTTGTAGCAATTCAACGCTGGCGTGGTGATTGGTTGAACGACTTGAACCGATAGAAACACAGGGAGCTCTGGGCGACAATAGTGCATGAAACAATGCATATTTCTCACTTCAGCCGGAGACCGCGTCTGCAGTATTTCCGCAAGTTCAGTTGAAGTGCATGGTGTGATGAGTCTATGGCGTATGGCACGGTGACTTTTTTTAATTCGATGAAAAGGGAGTGAGCGCAGCGATGATATTATGCCATATAATTTTGTATTCTACTCGTATAGTACTTAAATAGCAAAAATAATACACTATTGTTTAAAAATAATTTAATGATGGTATATGTTGTCAATAAGCCAGACAATATTATGGAAAACCCATTTTAAATATGAATATATTTCAAAGTTTTCCATAGATAAAAATACTTGTTGGAGGATTTTTTTAATACTTATAAATAAATTCAAAATGTAATAAAAAAATCACATAGTATATTTATATAAGTAAAATTAATATGAAAGGCATTTTATCAATCATTTAATATTTTTCACTCTTGGACATTTCAGTATTTTCAAGTTTTCATTGAAGGACACAAAATTAACATTCATAATTGCAGTTTTAGAGATTTGCTTTTATTCTTTTATTAATAGGAAAACTCCAATAAAATTTCTTTAAGATAATACTCATTAAAATTTATTTAAAAATAATTTCCAATTTTAGAAAAAATAAATTTGCAGATTGTTATTTCTTATGACTTTCTAGATGTTTTCTTAAAGAATTTTGCAGTGGAAGTTGAATTGCAAAAGTCTGAAAAATTTTATTATTGCTTTGATAAGATATATATTTTAACAAATCCTTATAAAATCAGTTTCAAAAATTAAAATCATAAATAATTCATTTTTTTGTTTGTCTTGTGCCAGCTAGGCTGACAATATGGGGTGCGCTGCTCCACTTTTTCATACTGAACCATATTTAGTGTGGAGTCCAACTGCTTCAGTACACACATGCCATAGGGACCCATTTATAATTCAGACTACAATTCACACCTCATTCATACACAGAAAGGACAAAGAGAGGCTAGAGAAAGTTCATCCATGCCCGAACCGGGATTCGAACCAAGGACCTCCCTCAGGCACTCTGACCACTAGACAGGCAGTCGGCATATAATTCATTTAGTTCCAATATATTATTAACAATGGGTATATATTATCATATAACATTTCTAAACTAGATACTTTGATAGATTTAAAATAAAACATTGATTCTATTTTAATATAGAACACAGAGAACTTTGATTCTGTGTGGTCTTAGTTTTATTAATTTTTGATATTGTTTTACAGCAGTTTTATAATAACATCAGAAAAATTAATTTAAATATGAATATTCTAGAAGTTTTTCAAAAGCAACATTTCCAGAGCTAAGAGTGATAAAAGAAACGAATTACAAAAGGTTTCGTAACAAGTGTATTAAACACATAATTGTAATAATATTAAAAAATTCAGTTAAATTCTCAGATAAAGTGTTCCAATTTCACTGCATTTTTCATTTTAATATTTGTTAAACTATCTACTTCAATATTTATGAATTTAATCACAAACAAAAGATGTTCACAAAAGATTAAGCTTTATTATTTTATTACATATTATAAGCATTAGCTGGGTTTTTTCCAAAGCTCTTTTTAAACGCCCCCTATCTCTGTCAGGAGCATGCATCAACCATTTCTTTATATATTGCTGTACATCGATATCTGTGATATGGCTGTCATGGTGGTGAGTAGAAGCTAAAAATAAACAAATTTTACTCATATAAAAAATGTTAAAGTAACATCAGAAACAAAGTAAGGTCAATATTTCAAATATTTTTTATAATTAATGCTATTAACATTAAATTGCTTCTGTTATAAGCAATTCTAAACCTAACATGGAAATGTCACAAAAATTAAATTTGTTAAAATATTTAAATTTCGAGAAAAAAGTTATTAAGTTAATCCTTATACACCAATCAACATTTTGATCCAATGGTAAACTTGGCATTAAAAAATACACAGGCAAAGCATAAATGAAAAATAGAAAATAACAATTCTTCATAATTTTAAGTTACAGGAAAAATATAAGCTAAAATTACAAATGTTTTCAAGTTTTCAAAGGATAATAAAACATGTAATAAAAAATTATAAGAAAACAATATTTCATATGTTTCTGTTATGATTTCTTACAATGGTTACTATTCTGAAATATTTTGATTAAATTGAATTAGTAAAACTTTTACATTTGAATTTAATGGTGTTTTCATATTTCACTATATTACTTTTAAAATTTATTTGTACAAGTAGTTCACCTTAGAAAGTTTAAAAATAAAACGCAAACCTGTAATCAAATTTATAACATTCTGAAGGGTGGAAAGTGGATGCTAACACCTCTATTCCCATTCTAGTTATATTGCTCTGACAAATCATTTGTCATTATTTCCCTGATGATTCTTCCCATAACACTACTACAGCTTCTGTCATCTCTTTATTAGTCAAAACAGTCAGCTGAAAATAATTACAAAATATTAAAAATATAATATTCAACCTAAATTTTAGTTCCTCAACCCTATATATCATCATAATGCTTAATAATCATAATGCCCTATATCATCATAATGCTAATTTCCAATAATAAACGAAACTATAAAATCTATGCTCTAAAATTATTCTAGATTTGTTTACTTTTATGTAGTATAAAGAATAATGATTATAGTATAATAACAGTATAATAATGATAGTATAATAATATAATATAGCATAATAGTAATAATAATAATTGTAATAATAATAATAACAGTAATAATAATAATAATAGTATAATAATGATTTGTAACATTCTGTGTTTAATAGCTGAAATTCAATTTTTTCATTTGTTTTTAACTAAATATTATTATATGTAATTATTTTTGCTACTTTATTTAATTAATTTTAATCCTGAAATATTTTTAAATAGAATTTTTAATCAATTCTTATTACGATTACTGTTTTCTTGCATGCGGTTAGGCTTAGCGATTCGAAATATGGGGGAAAACCCGCTTTAATTACATGGTTGTTTTTGTTTTCTTATTTAGTTTTAGGGGAGGGAAGGGGGAATTTCTAGTCGGGCGAAACTCCCGCCGTTTTTCGGCGCCAATTACAGCAGGATTGGCACTCTTTTTGGGTTGCCAATTAATTTCCAATTTAAAAAGTTAATTTTTATCAATTTATTATTTATGAGAAATATATATTTAAATTAAATGAATCTAATAGAATAATAAAGGGATAAAAAAATTGAGAGAAATGAGAATACTTACATAAGAACAGGTAAAGGTATTTACAGAATTTATGCACGTGAAACGTAGATACCATTCAATTTATTTTTGCCTGTAAAGACTTTGAAGTTTGTAGAAAAGGGAATTACTACAAAATGGCTTCAAAAGAATGCAATGAAAAATAGAATATTCATATTTCTGCTTAAAACTAAATCAGAGCATCATTTATTAAATCAAATTAATCACACACACAACAAAATTTGAATATAACAACACATATAATATTCATTCCAGAAACTTTGTTCGATGTTGTATTTACGTAAGCATTTTGTTTTTAATTTCACCGAGAGCATGCTTCACATGAAGTCTGTAAGCTAATTTTAAATTTGTACAATTCTAAAAGCTAATCAGCCGAAATGTAGATCTTAAATATAATCTATATATTAGAGACACACTTATTTGAGCTTTGATGATGATAATAAATATTAAAAAAACTTCCACATGTATATACAGCTATTTAAAATAAAACAATATATTACTATAAATTAATTTATTATTTAAATAATATATTATATATTACTTAAAATAAAACAATATATTGACATTACTATAAATGAGTAATGTTAATTACATCTCTTAGATTAGATAAAAAAATATCATAAGTTAACTAACTTAAATAATTCATGAAATAAAATAAAGTTAATAAATAATCTTCTTTTCCGAACCGAAATTAAATTCCAATGTAAACACAAAGAGCAGACAACCCTCTCTCAGTTTCATTTTTAAGAATCAATGCGCATGCGTAAGAAACAAAAGCAAATTTTCGCAAACATTTAGTTGTTTATCATCTGTTTGATGTGTGATCGGAAGGTTACATCAATTTATTTAGTATATAAACATTAAATAAATAAATAAGGTGAGAGTTTTAAATTTAAGAATATTTTCATAATTTATGCAATTTAAATTTGTGTAAGAGTTTTGTCTTTTTCTTCTGTTGCTACTGTTATGATGCATTTAAAACCAGCCACACAATAAGAAAACTAACTATTCGTTTTAAAGCTCTTAAAAATAATTAACATTTTAAAAGAAATAATTAAATTAATTGAAACTATATACTCATGAAGAATTTTAATAACGTATTTGCTTAAACATTGTAGTAATAGCTTATAGAATTCTATGTGAAATGAGGTGTGGCTGTTAGTGACTTTATGCAATGCAAATTTCGAGCAATCCCAATGTTTTCTAACATATTAATCTAATTATTTAATATTAGATCCAACATACGTAAAGGAAAATAATGTTTATCAATATATTGTAAGGAATGTGTTTTATAGTTCTCCAACTATTACTTAGGTGAGTATGTGAAAACAGTCGTATTTTGGTGATATAACTATATTAATTTGCTTGTTTATATAACATTCTTATTTATTTGAACCTTACTGAATTAATTTGATGTTTCTTAAATCATGTAAATTACGGAAGTTTTTAAAGAAGATATTTTTGAAAGCATTAATTTAAATAGCTGACGAGTATTTTTTCGTAAATAATTGAGAAAGAAACTTTATTTAAAGCTATTTTGTTAATATTTATGCCAGGAAAATACGTTTAATTAGGTGTTTATTCGTAAATTTCTATCTACATATTTAAGTACAGGGACTTGTAACAATTTTTAGACATCGCATTTTTTTTTTTTTTTTTTTTTTAGAAATTGTATAACAGATAAATTTACGAAATATTATAATTGTAAACCTGTTAAAAACATTCTCAAGGAGGTAGAATTTTGATGAATGTCTATTTTGATAGTTTGAATGACACTAATGACCATATCAATGGATTAGAAAATCCATAGATATGGTCATTAGTGTAAAAATTTATTCTTAGGTTGCATGTGAAATTGTTTTTGAATCACTTATCTTTGTCTCTAAACATGTTAGTTAAAGTGAAAAGAATTGTTAAACGATTTGTAAAAACTTTTGAATAAATTAAGGAGAATGAGGTAAAACTTCCCAGTTTTTATTCATTAAAAATACTTTTTCATCATATATTAATAGCTCTTATTAAATACATGCATTTGCATGTATACAAATTAATAAAAACACATAAACTTATACATATATGGTTCAATATACAGGCTAATAAAATGGTAACTAGATTACCTCTACAGAAGGGAGTCTTTCAATTATATAATATAACCTGATGTGTGTATGGATGAAATTTTTTTGGAGTTTGAGTAACCTTTTTAAAGCTTTTGTTATGTTATAATTTTTTGTTGAAATTTAAGTGTTTGCAGTTTTATCTTGTTTTCAGAATTGAACTTTACTTTTATTTCAACATAGAGATTGAAATATTTGAAATAGTATAAAATTTTTTGAATTGTATTATTTGTGTATAAAAGTAAAAAAGTAAGAATAGTGATAAATTTTTAATTTGTGTTAAATGTTCTGCAACAGTTGGTTAGGTAAATTCTTTACAGATGGTTAGGCAATGTGTTTTTTTTTAATAAGAATTGATGTTTTATGTATTTATGTTGTTTAAATTTCCGGTAACAGACTAGGTAACTGTGTAGGTTTGCCATAGTTTCAAATTTTCACTGTTGCACAGTTATCTCATCTACCTTAATTAAGTCACTGTGCACATCATCTAGTTTTCAAATATTGACTGCGCTGTAGCTTCAACTTTGCAATTCCATGTTATTTTAAATTTCAAATATCAAAATTTTGATTATTTCATTATAATTCCCTACCACATTATTGTTAAAATGCTAATAACTAGAAATTATTTCACAAAGATTACATTATAAAAAATATAAATTAAGCATCACACAGTCTACAACAGAAGAGAACCTGCAATAAAGCTAAATCTATATTATAAATAAAATCCATTTCAATGAAGACTAATATTAATTAACAGACCAGTGACATCTACTTTAAAATAATTCAGTGCAGTGCAGTATAGCTCCGATTTAAAATGGGCAATAAAACTAAATCTATGAAATAAACAAACATTCTTATTAAACTAAACTTTCTAATTAATTAACATTACCATACTGAATAAATCTTAATTCAAATATATGAAGTATTTATAAAAAATACTAGTAAAAGACAATGGAATTGTATAGGTGTGGTGCAATTTCCCATTTTCACTTCAAATGCTGCACAGCCAACCTAAATTACATATCCCCAACCTAAATTACATTATTATGTGCAATATCCAAGTACCGATCATGTGCAAACTTCAATTTTGAGATTGCGCATTTCAAATTCCAAATATCAAAATTTTGGAACTAGTAGGGTATTCTCCACACCCCCACACACAAACACATTGGCAACCATTGAAACTTTTTTCGTTGCCAGGTTAAGCGCATGTTTTTGAATGCGGGAATTTTCCCAAAGTTTCAAAAATACACATTTGAGAAAATTTGGTGTAAGTATGATATCTTCCTCCCCAAATGATTCCTCGCCAAATCTAGCATCCTTTGTTTTGATTATAGTGTGGACATTTTGAGTTTTTGTTTTGATTATAGTGTTGCCAAATTGAGTTTTTGCTAGTCTTCAGATTTTTTTAGTCTCTAGATTTGTTTTGTTTTTTTCATGTTTTACCTCGTATATATTCTTTTCAGTGGCAACAGCTTTTGAAGTTATTATTTTATTTTCAATTTGAACTTTTTGTTCTGTGTTTGCTGTTGTGTTTCATTGTTGCCAGCATCCAAACTTTGTAAAATGTTCATTTCTCCAATTTCTTTTTTTATTTATTATTTATATCTTTTTTATTTTCTTTATTTATTATATTATCATCGTAACCTGCTTTTTTTCCAATTTCTTTTTGTTTACTTATTTTTTTTCATAGAATTTTATTATATTTTTCCATAATATCAAGCATATTTGACGTGTGAGCTTGACATCATATCAAGTAAGTTCATTACTGTTATTTTATCTTCTTTATCAATTTTATTATCACCTTTATCAATTGTTTTGAAGAGAAGGTAAACCCATCAGGAAAAGTTTTTATTCATTTTCCTGTAATATTTTTTTAGAATTTTTATACTTCTTCAGCACAACAGCCCAGGGTGGGCCTAGGCTTTTCTCAGAACATTCCTCCCTTTTTTTCTCCATAAGGTGACAGTTCTCCTATTTGTCACTTTCAGCACTTTAAAGTCCTCCCCTACACATTCAGTCCATCTCAATTTGGGCTAACCCCTAGATCTATTTGCAATGGGCCTATAATTAAAAATTCTTAGTCAAAGACAATGGGTCCATTCGACAGATATGGCCCACAAATCTCAAGTGACCTATTTTAATATAATTTATGATTTCAGCTTCCTTAAAAAGTCTGTAGACCTTGAATTATTATTATTTACTTATGTTTTATGGTATCGGAGAGAAGGTAAACCTTAGAAAAAAGTTTTTATTCATTTTCCAGTAGTACTTGTTTAGGTTTTTTATACTATACTGTGATTTAAAATTTTCTAAAGTTCGTATTCTAGGAACTTTGGGAAAATTACAGCGTTAAGAAATCTGAGCTTAATTTGGCAATGAAAAAATCGCCACTTTGGGTGGGTTTATTCTACTAGTTCTGTATTAAAATTCTAATAACTAGAAACAATTTTTTTTATTAAAACTCAAATTTTTAGTAACTGGATAGTGGCATCTACCTTAAAAAAAAAAAAAAAAAAAAGCAGTGTAGCACTACTGTCTACAAATTTACTTGGCACCAAACCTAGACAGTTCTAGGGTTTTTTACTAAAAAATTCACTGTCTTCTTTTTTTTTATATCCTGGTCTAAATCAGACCAGGTCCATGACATTCTTTGCCTTTTAAGAATTGAGGTCAGCTCCAAGGCTGTATAAAAGTTCACACTTTAAAAAGCAGGATCTGAATCTAGACAAGGCAGTCTGGTCACGTCTTTCACCTTTGAAACTCAAAGATCCCCCAGGATCAATGCCACAGTACCTAGGATGAGACGGTGGAATTTTCCAAGATGAGTTGGCAAGAGCCCTATTCCTAGAGAAGATTTCTTGGAAAGTCAGCAGAATCAAGAGGTAACGATGATCCATCCTTAGCAAAGCCATCGGGGATATCGTTATATTTAAGATCGATATGTGATGGAATCCATTGAAGATAAATAATGGAGGACTCGGATAATGCTTTAAGCTTTTTAAAAACACAAATTCCCCTCTGGTCCACAATGTTCCTCCAGTTTTCAAGGTGCTGAATAACACTACGTCTGTCAACTAGAATCCAAATCTCGTTGTTTAACTGTTTGTTCAAGGAAAAGTTCAGAGCCATATCAATGGCTGTAAGTTCTGCACAAAAGATGGAACTGAAATCATCATTGCGTTGTTTTAGAAAAAAATTTTTAGTTTCACATTTAAAAAACACTTAGCTTGCAGCATGACCATCTTCATCCTTACTACCATCAATATAATATTGTATAGTTTCAGAGGGGATGTTATTGATGACCTTTAGTGCAGCTTGTTTTAAGAATTCAGGTTGTTGAGAAGATTTATTTGTGTGTACTAGTTATTCTGTATGAAAGAACACTCCTGGCAAAGAGTCAAAAGGGGAGGTGATAGGAATTAGAGTTAGCAGAAACAGAACTTTTTAAAACATCCAACTTCTCTGCATGTCCAAGGGGACTATGCTTTTTCAGCCTCTGGTCATTCTTCCAGCCACACAAGAAGTTAGCGGTTCGATGTTGGTCACGGTAGCTATAAAGTTTACTGTAGTACTTCATCAGATTTGGGATACATCTTTCCTGCAATGGCTATAAGTCTGCCTCATAAAGAACAATTTTTGTTGGTGTGTTCTTCTGGAGCCTTATAATGATGCATGCCACACTCAGCTGTACCAACACCCCCTAAAGACAAGGCCTGCACACCTCTTTGATGAGTTATCCATTTGAGGCCTGTTGTTTTGTCTCTTTTATGGCAATCTAAATAACTCGCTTTTTACTATGTATTATGACAAATGTGTTCAATTTATTGAATCATGCCACAAGAAATTATATAACTATCTGATAAATCTGTACTTGATAATAGTTTGGAAAATTTTATCATTTGTGTTAAATGATCTAAGCTAAATTATTGTAATAAAGTAAAAATTAAAAAGTTTCAGTTTATTATAATAGTACACTTATAAAAAATTTTAGAACTGAACAAAACAAAATACTTAATTTGTTAAAATAAATGATTAGAATATAAGAAATATAAATAAAATATTACTTTAACAATTGAATTTGTGTAATTCTTAGGTTAAAAAGGTTTTTAATAATTATATTAAAATGTTTTGCATTTTGTTCCATTTGTTTTTTTTTTAAATTTTCAGTTTTATAATTTTTTAATTTATCAACCGTTGTTTGTAGTTCGATATGATTTTTAAGTAACTTGTTGAAAAATTTATGAAATTAGGATTGTGTTGTTATGAAATATAATCCTGCTACATTTATCTCCTAATTCAAAATAAATTTATTATGATATTACATAACACAATGATTGTACATTATTAAGTTTTTCACAATGATCATTTAATTAACTATAATTTGTATGATTTAATCTGATAATATCAACATTACTAATTGTATTAATATTGAATATCTAAGCATATATTAAATCATCAATATCAAAAATAAAAAATTAAATTAAATTTGAGGTCAGATAAAAACATTCATATTTTTCATTTTTCAATGCAGCTAGCCAATTTGGTGCTTTTATTGCCCACATTATCACCTAATCTTAAGCCTAATTTTATTGCATTGTATTGAAATGTTGGACATATATCTGTATTTAGGTTTACTGTGATTTGCACTGCTTATTAATTAGAAACACATGAGTTTTCTTAAACATATATGTTATTGATTTAGATTTATTGTACTATTCTTAATACCTATTTAGTATTATTATGGCTTATGATGATTGAGTGGTTAGCGTTCCTGATTCCTAGCAGTTTCTGGCCTTGTGGCAAAGTTTGTTACCCAAGTGCCAGCCGTTGTTTAAAAAAATATTGTTATATACAATGTATGTAACAATATGAGTAAAGCGTTTATATTCTTTTGATTAATTTAAAGAAAAAATTATTAAAATTTATTATATATATTTTATTTATTATGTAAGGATAATAGTATTGATTTCTATAGTTATTTTATATCTATTTTGTATTATGTAATCTTTTTTTGTAAAATTTAATTTAGTTTCTAGCCATTAGTTTTGTAATATATCTGTAATCAGAGTAATTATAATGAAATATTCAATATTTGATAGTGAGTTTGAGTTCATTTGGAATTTTAATAAACTAATATTGTACAAGGTGGTGTAATTTACATTAACAAGATATCTGTGGAGTGCTTAGTGCAAAAGTTAGAAACTGCATCAAACTAGTTACCAGCTCTTAGGATTTTACCTAATATTTAATCTAAAAGTTATCACAAGAAAAGGAATTTCCTTGGTTCAAAAAATAAATACTATGACTTAATAATTTTAGTTTAGAAAAATTTCATAGAAGTGAATTACATAATTAATTACTAATATCAGAATTTGTGTTGGTAAAAGTTTACAGAGCTGTATAGGTTTGGTGCAATTTCAAATTTTTGTACCAAGCATTCTACAGCTATGTCGTCAACCTAAATTACATCACTATGCGTAATACCCGGATACCAATACTGGTCGCGTTTGAACTTCAACTTAGAAATCACATGTTTTTTCGAATTCTAACTATCAAAATTTCGAATATTTCGTTATAATTAAGTACAATAGAAGTTTGAAAATTCTAATAACTAGAAACAAAATTTTTAAAACTCTAATTTTAATATACTGAGCAATAAAGTCCACCATAAAAACATCAGTGTAATGCTACCTAGTACAGTGACAACAAAGCTAAACTTCTAACATTAACAAATTGCATTTGTTATGCAAACTTGATTTTAAATTTACTGGGCGTGTGACGCCCACCTTCAGAAAATTTCAGTACGGCACAATTTGTCACTTACATTAAACATTCAATAAAGCTTACTTAAAGATGTATTTACTTAGGTAAATATGCATTTTTATAAAAACTAGAGTTTCTAATAATTGCTCTGAATGAAATTTTAATGAAAAATAAAATAACTCACCCTGCCAAGAAAAGAATATTTTCGAGATCTTTGAAGAAATCTTCTGCATTTTCTTCATGCTTTCTCTGCTATACATACTCTGCGATGTATGAATCAAGCTGATATGAAAACTGCATATTATTAACACCTCGTACAGATCTTAAATTGGTCGACCAAGTGAATATTCGAAATAATATAACTTTAAAAAAATTCAAGCAATATAATTTTCAGAATTTTGAAACAATATTTTAGAAATTAAAAACAATAAATCCTCTGAAAATTTGAGATAATTTTACTTTTAAAAAAATTTGAAGTCCAAAAGTGGAGACGTTAATGTAGCATATTCTTTCATTGTAAACAAATAAAATGCAAGGGTTACACACAAAATTTTCATGCATGTCATACCATCACCTTAAGGTCATAAAACGAAAATCTCGTCATGAAAACATGTTCCGAACCGCAAAGCCAGTTTTGGCGCATTTTAATTCTCTACTTTTTAGCACTGAAATTTATTAACATTTTGCTATATATAATACTTCAAAAGTTTGGGTTTTTGTTTTCACTTGAAGTACAGAAGAGTGTAGTGGTTCAAAGTTCACATTAAATTGTAAATCTCAACTTAATTAGCCCTTGTGTGCAATTAATCTCCATTGAACAACAAAACAAGGGCAGTCGGTACCTGTAATGACTCTTAAGAGAACACCCATGTCACAAATTTTATTACCTTCCCAATTATTATTAATCTGAACAGATGTATATGATAATATGTGTACAAGAACTAAGCAAAAATTTGTTTTTCTTACTAAATTAATAATATTGATTTTTTTAATTTCTTTTTAATTAATCAAGTAATGGCACGAGCTTTAAAAGTATTCTATATTGTAATGCCTGGAAAGTTTTGAGAACATGACAGCAGCAAATAAATTACATGAATATTTTTGTTCTTAATTAGTCCTATCATACTCAAAAGTATAAATATAAAATGTATGATCTAAAAATTATATGTTTTATTTGTAAAAGACTAGGTAACTCTGCGGGCTTTACAAGATTTCTAATTTTCACACTAAGCACTGCACAGCTATTTTGCCAGTTTAAATTTAGTATCAAATATTAAAATTTTGAATATTTCATTATAATTACTTACTACATAAATATTAAAATGCTAATAACTAGAAACTAACAACACAAAGATTACATAATAAAAAAAATATATAAACTAAGTATCATGAAGTCTAACAAATGGCAACTGGGCAATAAAGAAAAATCTATAAAGTAAATAAAATACATTTTCATGAAAATTTGAATATTAATTAACTGGGTAGTGATGCCCACTTTAAAAATATTCATTGTAGTGCAATCTAGCTTCAAGTTGAAATGGACAATAAAAATTAATCTAAAACAAACATTCTTACAAAAACTAGACTTTTATTTACTCAATGTTACTTTATTGAATACATCTAACTATAAATGAAAGAGACTTATAAACAATACTTAATATAAAATATTACGTGTTATATAGTAAGTATTATGTTTACTATTCACAACAATATTAATTAAAAACAAAGTATAAAATAACTTGCCTAATCATTGTTTTCTGAATCGTCAAAACTGGTTGGACAATATACAGATTTCATGGCTGCCAAAAATTATGCTGTGATGTTCTCAGAATGATTATATATAGTCATATATACTCTGCAAGGAAATATAATACTTCAAAATAATGAAAGCAATTTGAAAATTAATTTATTTTATAAAATTTCAAACTAAATTTTACATGAAAAACTTAACATAAAAAAGTCACTGCAAACTAATATTCAAAAACTTAACTTTCATTAAAAATTTCAAAACATAAACATTGAATCATCCACTTCAAAAGTTTAAACTGTATTGAAATAAAAACAAATTACTAATCAAATGCTTCAAAAGTTAGTTGCACACAAGACAAATTTCATGTGTGACACAATCAAGTTACGTTATACAAACACATTCCAATACACAAGCTAATTTGGTGCATTTGATTGCCTACACTGGCACCCAGTCTGTAGTCATTTTATTTTAATATTAAATATCTATATATAAAAGACTTATAATATATATGAACTTATACATACATGAAGTTATAAGTGTGTAACAAAAGCATTTTGCAATTGCATAACATACAATAAAAATTATCTACTTTACTTATAATCTACTTAAAAAGAACTTTACAAGCAATAAAAAATTTTTAGATTTTCTAACATGCTTAACATAACAGTGTAAAAAAATTTAACTGTCTTAACTAATTCAAAAATTACAATATAAAATTATTGCTTTCAAATTAAATATTTATTCTAATTTACTACTTCTCATATAAGTCAAGATTTGTTAGTAATGCTTTTAGGGCCAGTCACATTCTTTATCTGCTGATTGAAAGTTGTCACAGATGAGAATCCATTCTGTCATACATTAGAAATTTTTACTCATTTTGTAGCCACATCAACAGTGATTGATTACTTGGCCTTCACATATAATAAATGTACATCATTTAGTTGGCTAAATTGTTTTTATATTGATCAAATTACAAGACTGAAGTAGTTGATAAATAATTCTGCTTTGGCCTTCAACTCAACAGTTTGTGGATTTGATATCTACCTCAGGTTAACTGAGCTGCTAGTTGAATGGTCAACAGTTGTGTGTTCACTTAAAACCTTGGCCATGAATATTCTTAATACTTCAGAGTTCACTTAAAGCTATAGGTCCTGATCCAATTTTCAAATTGGCTAGAGAGTCAACCAACCCACCTCAAGCTTTGACATTTATAGTGGTTTGGAATCCACTTCAAATTGTAGGTCCCATCTAATTAGCTCTTGTGAGTGCAAAAAAGACAAATGTGACATCTGATTATACTATTAAAATATTAAAGTGCAATTGTGGTAAAAAAAAAAAAAAATTGGCTTTGATTTTCATCTAAATCATTTTCATACTGTGAAATAGAGAACAAAAAATAGATTAGAATTGGTATCAAAATTGTAAAAAATAATTTACTCAAGTATTGCAGAAGATTAAATCTGTAACCTATTTTCAACATATTTGCTGGAATTTAAGTTATAATTTTAAAGAAGAAAAATATAAAAAGCTTGCAATATTTTATTAAATATTATGAGAAAGTAATAGTTTTCTTTTCCTTGAAATTTTTATCTAAATTTCATAACTTTCATATATTTTCAGGTTCTGAGATAATGCCTTCCTTAATTTCTGATCTTGTTGCGCTTGTAGATATTGAAATTCCTGAAGGTTTGTTAAAAAAAATTTTCTTAGCTTTTTTCCCTTTCATACATAAGTAAATAACATAAATAAATTAATTTCAGGCCGACAATGTCTGAAGGATAGCTACACAAATTTGGAGAATGTTGCAAATTATTGTGAGTCAAATTATTTTATTTCCACTTGTAAAAAGTCTTGTTTGGAAGAAACAAAAAATTTTGCGACTCAAAGTCTTGCTAGTGTGGCTTATCAAGTAAACTCCTTAGCTTTTAATGTCTTGCATATACTTGACTTGCAAACTTCACAACTGTCTGACATGGAGTCTCAAATTAATCATATCTTTCAAGTAGTCCAAGTTCATAAGGAAAAGGTAGCTCGCAGAGAAATAGGCATACTTACTTCAACAAAATCTTCAACTAGAGCACACAAAATTCTTGCTCCTGCCAACCAAGAACGTCCTGTAAAATATATACGGAAACCAGTTGATTATTCTATTTTGGATGATATTGGCCATGGAGTTAAATCCTATACTACTAATAATACTCCGAAAAGATCAAAACGAGCCCTTGCACCATTGCATCAAAATCCTCTTAATGGTACAACTGCTGGTCCTGCCCCTACTACAAAGCCTCCAACTCCACCACAACCAGTTCGAACAGGTGGTAGTTTGTCTCGTTCTACAAAAGAATATAGAACCCCTGCTCCTCCTATACCACCTCCCCAAGTCCCCACAAATTATGCCCCAAATTATCCAGTGATGAGTTATCCAAAAGGAGTAAAAGATTTGAGACGTAGTGGATATTCTACACTGCCAATGGTTACCTCTTCACAAGCTCCTCAAGGAATGACAGCTGCTCAGCCTCCTATTGGAATGGTGCATCCTATGCGTGAATCTCTTCATTCAAATACATTAGGACCATCATCTCCGCCTCCACCTCCTGACTTGCATATGGGTGACAAACTACCAGGTAATGATAATTATCTGAAATAAATGTATAATATTTCATTTCCAACAATTATTGTATAATTTAGTTCTGAGAAAATCTAAGTTTGATTTTAAACTTATTTTTATTGACATGTTTTATTAATCGTTTCAGGATGGATTATTTTTATATCATTTTTCTTGAATGTATATTTTAATGAGGGGGAGCCAGTGTGGGACAACTGGAGAATGAACTTATTAGGCATTTAATACATATGTTCATTTTAAGCAGGTGGAATTTTAATGATCACTAGGTGTAACTCTGTGTCCTTTGTATTAGACCTAAACATAGTTTTAAGATTCTAACCTTCAATCTATTTATGTTCTCTTTGATTTTTGTATTTTGCTCATCAGCTGAGGGTGAGAAGTATATTTTAAACAAATAGAAATTTTGCTTTAGCTCAACATGTAATAAAAGTGTATGTTATAGCTCTTGTGTTCATTTTATTTTTTCAATACATTCAAGGTCTTTTAAGATTTTGCCACTATCCCTGTTATAGTTTGTTTCTCTTCCATTCTTATGTTGTCAAACTGGCAGCCAGTTAATGCTCTTCTATTTTGTTCAGCAGTTTATGTACTTGAATCCAATTTCGGGCTTTTATTTATGTAGTGGTTTGGAATCCACTTTGAGATATAGCCCTTTATGTCAATCTGATTACCCCTAATGAGCAAAAGATGACCAAATCAATCAAATTAACAAAACCAATCTATTTTTATTTAGGAAAACCTTGTCTCTAGATTGCTATGGCAAGAAAGTATTTTGAGAAAATGAGTATATTTTCATGTGATTTATGAACTGATTAATGATTTAAATGAAAGTAAAGATTCATTTTTCTAAAAAATGTGTATAATGGTTTTGAAATTTAAGTGCATCTAAATGGATAGCCCTCTTACTTTTTGGTTCAACAGTTTATGTGTTAAAATATCAAGTCCAGCTTTTATGTTTATTGTGGTTCAGAATCCACTTTAAATTGTTAGTCCCAATCTAATCAGCCCTCATATGCAAAATAAATGTTGAGTGACAAATCAAATATAAATGCAGCTCATTTTTTGCTAGCATTCCTTATTACTTCCAGATTTTCCCTTCTCAGTCTAACATTTTAAATTTTGTTTATTTTTGTAATCTGTCATTTTTTAATAATTTGTTAATGTATTTTGCCATTGTTAAAATGGTATTAGCACTCTGGACTAATATGAAAATTTGTCTAAGTAAGATTTATTTAATCTAAGTAAAAGTTTTTTTTATATGTATTTTTCTGTAAATTAAAATCAAAATATTAAGTATTTGTTTTACTTTATATATAAAAAGCATATATAATCATCTTAATTGTTTCCTAAAATTATGACATTAGGAAAGGAACTCTTCTGTGATTTTTTTCCTTAAGTAATTCATAGTAATGCAAAACCTTATGCTAAAGGATAATTTTTGTGTCCTCTCCTTTTCCTGAGAATATTTTAAACAAGAGTGTGTCTTCCTGAAAGGATTAATGTAGTCTTCATATGTTATACTTATTATGATTTGTAAATATTTAATTGACTACATTAATATGAAGTAATTGTCATATTAATGTAGTCAAAATAACATTAATATTGACTACATTAATATTCATGCATGTATATGATAAAATATATATATATATATATATATATATATGGCTTAATTGTTTAGAAAATTTTATCATTTCAAAAAAACATGAATTAATCTGTCTTACTTTTTAGATTTTCTGTAGATTTACTGTTCAAGATGGTGTAATTGTTTTGTTTTACATTTTCTGTATAATTTCAGACTTAAGCCTGTAATAAAAAATACTTTCCCTAACCTGTAGTTTTTATTAATTATGAAATTTCTCCTTATAATGTTTTTATTACTGCACTAAAAAATACCATAGAATTATATATTTTATGCATCAAATAACTTTTTGAACTATTATATATATAAAGGAAAAATATAGAGATATTTTAATTTTTCTTTTGTTGAGTCTAATTTTTTCAAAATATATATGCTTTTGGAGTATACTTGATTTTCAATCAACTTTTATTTCATTGAGATAAAATATTAATTCACAACAGCTTATTTGTTAATAATTTTTTCCTATTGAACTGGCAGCAGAATAATCAATAGCTTGTAGATTCCACTTAAAATTGTAAATAGCCATCAAATTGTATGGGGCTAAAAGTGACTGTAGACTGTATAACTAAAAAATGAACCCACAATTTATCCTTTTTGGGCATTAAACATGATTATTTATTATGTATGATCAGATGTGCATTAAAATAACATGTTAATTTATTAATATTTATGTAATGCATACTTTACAAGCATTCTGTACATGTGTATAGTGTACAACATAAATGTAACAAAAATAATGTTAGAAACTAACAATGCTGACAGTGTAAGTCACTTAAATATTAGTGCCTGAGAACTGGAAAATAGTGCAGATGATCTACTTTTTATACAATTAGTAGCCTTTGTTTGCAGCTCCCTGTTTGACTTTTTTTATATAGCTACAAGATTTGGACTTTAACACAAAAATACATAAAATAACTTGTTAATTTTTTAATGAAAGATACTTAGGAAATTTTCATGATTGTTTACAGTTAAATAATAATTGTTGGATAGTTAGAACTAATGAGAAATTGGAAGCTCTTAATACTCATAAAAATAAAGCAAGTTCATTAAAGCTTTCATGACTTAGGCACATTGAAAGATAACTTGATAATCGAGTGGTTAAGATCTTGTATTGGAAGCCCATGTGTAAAGAGATAGATGTAGGAAAAGGTTTGATGTCTTAAATGACCTTAACACTTTAAGGGTGTCTGATTGAAGAATTAAAATCAGGGCGGAGTTGCATGAAGGAACATTGTGTGTTCAGCAGACTGGCCTGTAATGCAAATAAAGAAGATACTGTTTTTATAAAGATTTGAAGTGTAGAATAGTAATTTATTTTAATGGTCATAAGTAAGATAGGCTAAATCCTATAAGTTCTTACATTGATACTGATCATTACAATGTGCCAAACTGCTTTATTGGATCGGAATGTTTTCTTGTGTTTTTATGATGTAACTTGATGTGAACATGTGCAAAATTTGTTTGGAGTTTTAGTAACCATTGATACTCTTTTTTTTTTATTATTATTTATGGTTGAATTTTAAATGTTTGAAATTGTTTCTTTTTGAAAGTGCTTCAAACTGAAATTTAAGTGTTTGAAGTTATATATTATTTTGAAAGTATATCAAATTGAAAATTTTGAATTTTAGTATTAGTATGTAGGAAGTGAATGTATGAACAGTGATAAGTTGAATTTGTGTATTTTAATTTCTCAAATGAAAATTGTTTTCTTGTAATTTATTGAGTAAATATTTGACATGTAGTTAGGTTTACTGTAAATTGTATTGTTTGAATTCTATTTATTAATAAAAATGTATGTTATTTATGTTATCAATTTAGTTTTATTGTACTATTGTCTCTGGGCAGATTATGTTATTACTAATGTTTTTTTTAGGGTGGGCACCACTGCCCATATAATTTAGATCTGAATTTTCATAAAAATGTATGTTATTTACATTACTGTTTGAGTTTATTTTTATTTATTTATTTATTTATTTTTTGTTTTTTTTCCCCTTTTTACCTGGATGTCTCCCATTCAAGACTCTATGGTATTTAATTTATATTTGCTTTATAATATGTAATCTTTGCGAAATTTATTTTTTAGTTATTAATTTTGTTATATTTTTGTAGTAAGTAATTATAATGAAATATTCAAAATTTTGATGAAATTTAAAATAGCATCAAATAGCAATATTGTAAGTTCAAGTTTGAGCATGATAAGGATTTTAAAATCCATATATTGTGCAAGGTGGCATAATTTATGTTGTGTCAAGGTAACTGTGCAGCTCTTGGCATAAATATTTAAAAATTGCTTGAAACATGTATAGGCTCATAGGATTTTTGATAATGAGAAACTGTTTTGAGATGTAAATAGAACAAGAAATTACAGTACAAATTTTTTACTTGATAAACTTGTATGGAAGAACAAGAATTTTAACACTTAATAACTATTTTCCAATAGCACAGAACTTAATAATGAATAGTATTGAGATGTATTTAAACAATTTTTCATAATTGGACATCTTTTTGAAATTATAGATAACATTATATAACTGTGAACTATATACTGAGACGAAAGAACCTTTATAATTCACCTAGTATTTTTTGGTTCTATTAAAAATTAATTTCATTCGTTCATAATTTTTTCTATGATGGCAGAACACAGGCAAAAATAGTGAACCAAATGTTAACTTTGCTTCAGGAATTCAATTATCTTTTTAGCTGAAAATGATCTGAACTTTCCAGAGTTCTTTCGTGTTGTCAACCCATATATTTAACAGGTTTATTGCTTTTAAATTACTAAAAATTTTATAACAAAGTAAGAACAGCTTAAAAACCTTTTAATATTTGGTAAAGTGAATATTTTATAGAGAGAAGAATTCTGTCAATTGTTATTGGCATTGTTCATTTCTTTAACATTTTATCTATTAATGAGTGGTAAAGATATCAATTGATGACAATTAATGTTCAACATCATTTGGAACTAGTATGGTACCTTCTCTATTGGCGATCATTGTGACTTTTATATACATATTTAAAAAAAGTCTTAACCCAAGATAGGCACTCATCGGAGTAAGAAACCGGGTTATTCTCCGATTTCGAATTACTTGGCCTAATACTGCATAAAAAACAATAATAGCCCTGTAAATAAAACGGGGTGTTCCCCCTTCAATTTTAAATCGCTCAGCCTAACAGTGTATAAGAAAACAGTAATTGTAATAAGAATTGATTAAAGATTCTATTTAAAAATATTACAGAATTAAAATTAAAGGAAATAAAGTAGCAAAAATAAATGCATTGAATAACATCTAGTTAAAGATAAACAAAATAATGAATTTGAACGATTTTAAGAAGACTTACATATCATTACTTCATAAAAGTAGACAAATCTAGAATAATTCCAAAAAATGGAACAAATCTATAATTTCGTTTATTATTGGAGGTCGAATGCATCAAAAGTTTCAAAAGAGGTTGTTATATCCAATAAAATAAAGTTGAAAATAAATTTTAGCTTATGAATGTTTGTGATTCAGGTTCTCTTTGTAAAAGCTTGATTCACCCCCCCCCTGTCATTTAGAATTAATTTTGCATTTTAAATAATTCTTTTAATATAAAATATTTTTAACAATTTCTAAAAAATATTTCTGTTAAATATATATATTTATATAAATTAATAAAATATCTTGCAGTATTTTCTAAAGACATAAATAGAATAGAAATGTCTAACTTGAATAATTAAATATCTCTATCACGTTTGCTTATTGTATGTATTAAATTTGACTGATTTAACATACATAGATAAAATATACTAGACAAATAATGCCACTTTTTCTAGAAATTCATATTATAATAAAAAATTAAATTTTACTTAATTAGCCGTGATAGTATAAAACTGATTGAAAAGCCTTTTACATACATTATATATATATGTATGTATATATATTGAATTGTCAAATAATACTTTTTTTTAATATAGCATGAAGATAATTAACCAAATATAAAGTTTTATAGTATAATATGTGGTGTCAAAAAGTAATTTAATTTAAATGTAGTAAAATACTTAAATTAAAAATAAGTGTGATCAAAAAATATTTAAAAATAAAGCTTTTAATTTTCAAGAAAGAATTATGTGTGAATATGTGCTGATAAAATATTATATGTATATGATATGCAAAATATAATATGATGAAAAAGCATACATATTTGAAATTTATTTACCTATAATTAATAATATAAAAACAGTTATCATTAAAACTATCGATTGTACATAAAATTAAATAGTACAAAAAATAATGCTATCTTTAAATTCACAAACATTTCAGTAAACATAAAAATTTATTAAATTATCCGAAAAGGTAAAAATTTTATGCTAATATCTTCTGGGTAAAATTGATGACACAACGAATTCCATTTTAAACTATTAAAAACATGGTTTATTTTTATCTTCCTAAAAGTTAATAAAAATGTATGAGGTGATTTTAGCAATTTTTATCTGATTGTAAAATTGTTACAAACATCTAAAGTTATGCAACTCTCATTAGTTTATTTACAACAAATTCAACTGAGCTATCAACTATGCTTTTTTATGTGGAAATCTTAACTATTTCAAGGGAAGCAATTAAGTTTTGAGGAAGAATAATTGTGTTCATAGTTTCTCTGATCCTGCTCAAATAATGTTATATTTTATGTTTTGAATTTGATTAAAAAATTCAGAAATAGTTTTCTCTAATAGTTATAATAATCTTAACTTCCTTTGAAATGTATGTTATTTAATAATCATGATATAATTAAAATTAAAGTATCTTTCTGAATAAGTTTTTCAGGTGACAATTATCTGAACTCTCCATATATTTCAAAATTGTAAACTGATAAATCTACAAAGAATACATCACCTCAAAAATATTTTGCACACTAACTTTTGTTTAAAAGCACATTATTTCATTCAGTTTTGCATTTATACAGAAATTACTTACTATTTTTAAATATTATTAACTTTTATATTAATAATATTAAATTTTTTAATAAACAAACTTATTAAAAAAATTTTAAACTAATTAAAAAATAAAATATATACATTTAATATATATTATTTTTGTATTCATCAAATTTAGTAACTTTTGTCAGTATTTAAGAATGAAAATTAGAGCAGTTTGATCTATAAATACTTGCTTTCAAAATTATATTTATTTATTGAGTTGTACATAATAAGTGACTAAACACATTTATTTTACTTCTCTTGAAAATTCTTTAAAATTTGGTGACTAATTGGTGACAGTACTTCTTAGTAATTCTTTGAGATGTTGGTTAGTCGCTACTGATCAGTGTTTAGATTTCACGAATTTTAAAGAGGAATAAAATGATTCACGTAAGTTCAGTGCTCTGAATGTTGAAATATTTTAAAAAGCAGCCTTTTTTAATTCAGGATACTTAAATTCTGGTATAAATTTCCAAATTCAGTAATCGACATCGACTTATATTTTAAGTGTAGAGCTTTACCTTCAGTCGAGTGCTTTTATTGAGAGCCGCAAATAATCCTTCAAAAGCAGCATGTAGCTCACAATCCTCAGGTTGGCCACACCTGGCTTAGAACCTTCCAGAAACCTTGATGAAATTCTTAGATTTTCCCGGCAAGTCTGTTATAAATACCGCCAATTTACATAATAACAGGCATGAAAACGATCAATCTTGAGTACTAGTCTAGTGTAAAAATGTTGTTGTCTGTCTGAGGTGTTAGAGACTTCTTTGTTTGGAAGCTATTTCTTCTTTGTTACATTAGTTGAATTGGAGTTTTTTAATTGTGACTTCTACAGTTGGAATTTTCTGTATCTTGTTGAAATTGCTGCAGATAAGTCTTTATCATTTTTAAGAGATTGTGTTTTATCAACTCTCAATCAACATGAACCTTGTACTGCTGGGCAATATATATATAATCATGTTAATAGAGGGATAGAGAGAGAGTAAAATAATATTTCTAAGATGTAATTAATTCTATGGTTTTAGTGCATGTAAAAGATATATGCATGGCTTTTTTATTTTAAATGCTTGTTTTATGGTATTTCAAAAAAATTATGTTATTATGGCTGTATCATTTTTTTGCAATGCATGACATATGCTGATTTTTATTTTCTTTACTCAGACCCTCCTAATTCTGCCAATTTTGAGTTTCCTGGGAATAGTAAGTGCATTTTATGTAATTATTTGCATCATAAGTGATATCTATTTTTGAATTGTTTCAAAATAATGTATGTACATTTTTTAAGCATATTATTTTTACATGAAAATTGCTAGTTGTACTAACATTTATAAAGTTAAATATTTTAAAAATAATTTTGAAAATTGTTAATTACAATATAAAACAAAAACTTATATTATTTATAATGCTGCTGACAATCTTTTAACTCATATTTTAATTATTTAAATATAAACTCTGATTATTTGTTAAAATTCCAGTATTTTGCTTGAAAATTTAGCCAATAAATTTTTTGTTATGAATGCTTAGTTATCAAGTTACAGTTCTTAATTTCTACTTGGATTTTCCAGCTAGCTAATGAATAAGATAATTTTTTTTTAATATGATATTTTAATAAAAAGATGTTTTACTGTTCTTAAAATTGAATGTTACAAAATCTTCTTCATTTGAAATGGGAGAATTTTCAAACTAATTAGAAATTTCTGGAGAATTTTCTCTTAAGTTATCAATGTTAAAATTTATAAATTGAAAATTAAATGTTAACCATCTTTAGAAGTGAGCACTAATTCACTTTTTTCAATTAATTCATACCAGAAGCAATTATGCTGTCAGAAAAGATTATGTATTAAAATCTGAGGAAATGGAATTAAAAGCTGTAACTGTTATTGTGATTCACAAATTAGCTTATAAAAAATTAATTATTCATAATGATTTCTGCATTCAGTGCATTTTAATTTTTATAATAACATTTTAGGATTTAATTTTAATAAATAAGATTAAATTAAATTAAATTTAAAAAATATTAATTTAAAAAATAATAATTTTCTGAAAAATTTTAACTATATATCAAAGTGTTAGTGAAGTTTATGAAATTGACTTTACCTGAAGGTTTTATGTCAGTCAAAGAAGTCTTTTAATTTTCTTTGTGGTAGATGAATAAGTCTTAAATATTTTTATTTTAAATAAAATTATTTTTCAAAGAGGATATATATATAAACATAAAATGTTTAACCTGACTTATTCCCAGGTATTTTTCTGAAAGCTCTACATTTTTTATTAAAAAAAAAAAAAAGAAAAAGAAAAAGAAAAAAAAAACGTAATTGCATAGATAATATGTATACTTTTTAATTCTGGTGTCAAATGTATTAAATGTTTTAGTTTAAATTTTTGATTGGACATTGCATCAATACATTGATTTCATTATATTTACTATTTGTACAGAAATTATTTATTAAAATGATATGATTTCAATCAGCTTAATATTTTAAATATGAAGGAGAAAAGGGAAATCTTATTTAAAGTTCATCATGCTTATTAGCTTTATAATTATTATTTTTTTCAGTAAACAAGCATTGAAGCGAAAGGAATCCGCTTACTATACATTTGTGCTTAATCATACACTAAAACACTGCTTTTGATGTTGAAAGTATAAATTTATCAATTTTGCGGAAACACAATGCAGAAATCAAAACAATTGTAGTTTTTATATTGTAAAGGGACTCCAAACATTTTTGTGTTTGAAAATATTAGTCTTATTGTAAAAGATAACGAATTGTTATATTGAACAGTGCAACCTTTGCTTTTTTTAAATTCTTTTTCATAAAAAACAATCTTCTGAATTTTTCCTGAAATGTCTTTAAAATTGCTATTAGAGTTACAAAATGAAAATGTGTGGGAAAATATTTTTTGTGTTGTAATTAAAACTGAAGAAACAATCATAAGGACAATGTTGAATTCTAGACTGAGAACATAACAAGAATTTATCTGAATATTGAAATTATCTAATTAAATATTTTTTTAACAGTCAAAAATGTACCATAATGTAAACTGCTCCCTTACTTGAATGTTTTTTTTTCTGCACATTTTGATATTTTACTGATATGTCTGATATATTTTAATCAACAGAGGAAGATGTAAACACTTCAACTGATTAATATTTTATCAAAGAGGGAATTTTTTATCAGAAATCATAAAAAGCTAATGATTCTTGTTAAAAATAGAAAACTTTAAATATCTTGATGTTTCTTTTATATTTTATCTTTAATATGTTGTGTCACATCATTATCCACCAACTAAAAGACTTCAGCTTCATTTAAAAAATATCTGAAAAATGAAAGTAAAATATAACTTTAATAAATAAATAGTGACTCAAAGCATTTGTGTAGTTTGAAGAGCAATCAAAACATTCATGAATGCTTTGTGAATTATTGTGAAGAATAAGCAATTTTTTATGTTTTGAAATGAGGGCTAATAAATTTTGAATAATTTAGATTTTATTGTGTAGAAAAACTTGTATTATTCAAAAAAGTTGAAACAAAAGTTTTATGGTTAATTCTTTCAAATGAAATGACAATTACTTAATCTAATATCTTACTATCAATTAATCTAATTTTTATTTAAATGTGTTTATTGAATTGAATTTTTTCTTTCTCATGTTTGGAATTGAAAAGATTTTCTTTCATTATCAAATGGTTAAATCTTATTTCATTTAAATTTAATTATATATTAATTCTGTATTGTATTTTTTAAAATCTCATAGTAAATCATTATTAATTTTTTTATAATCATTAAAATCCTGAAATATCAAATACTTCTATGTGATTAACAAAATTGGTTATCCTGTGATTGTTCATCAGAGGTTTATTTGTATAAAATTTTATATTAAATCATGTATTTGTTTTGCTGAATCAGGTTTGCTAACTAAATTTAATTTTTTATTTGGTTTCTTTTATATTAAAAATAACTAATAATAGTTAATAAAATCTCAGCAAAAATTTATATTCATACTATGTTCCACTTTTTAACCTTCAAGTAACTTAAAATTGTGGTTTTACTGTATAATTGCTTAATTTTTAGCATTATTTTATTTGTATTTATTCTAACTGCTATTTCTTGTAATTCAAATAGGAGTAAGTGTACCTTTCACTTTTATATTTTTAATGTCTACAGTGTTGGGAGTTTTATCAATAATATATTTCTTCTTTGTTAGTTTCACCTCCATTACCACC
This sequence comes from Latrodectus elegans, assembly GCA_030067965.1. Lineage (NCBI taxonomy): Eukaryota > Metazoa > Arthropoda > Arachnida > Araneae > Theridiidae > Latrodectus > Latrodectus elegans. The sequence goes on along the minus strand of CM057809.1, from coordinate 103,370,114 downwards.
ACCTCCTGAAGATGATTCTATGTATCATGAAAATTATAATCCACCTTCACCACCATCATTTCTCAGAAGAGTTGAACCTGAGTGGGTCCCTAAAAATTATATCGAAAAAGGTGAGAGTTTAATTATTCTTTATTCATTATGAAAAATCTTTAAAATTCATTTGCAATTTTTTATTTAATCTCATTGTTTTTAACTAGGTAATATTCACAAAAAGCCATTATTCTGTTATGAATTGAAGTTTGCTTTTTATTCACTTTATTGTTAAAGAATCATTTCATTTTCATAAAATGTAATTCCAAATTAAAGACTCTCCATTTTATATTTATTTATATATTATTATATATTTTTAGCAATATAAATACTTTGCTTTAAAGGTTTTGTGGTAAACATTTTTAAATTTTTTGTTTGTTTAAATTATAACAATTTTAAAAAACATTTAAAATTTGATTAAACTGTTACTACTTTAATACACTCTACTTAGCTAATCATAATTGAACAAATATTTCATTGTCTATGGAATATTTTTCCATGATTAATATAAGGGATTTAGAATCAATCAATGGGAAGTAATCAATTGTTCATTATAAATGTTGTTATTAAGGTAAATTATTTTCTGTTTATTAAAAAACTGCCCTTTATGTACCTGAAACATGGATATGTAATCAGTTTTAACTATATTCTTCCTAGTGTTCAAAATGGAAATTAATTCAAGAGAACAATTAAACCAAAACAGATATTTTCGTATATAATCTATTCAGATTTCATGTAACCTGTCAAAGTACTTTTTTTTTTTTTACTTGTATGATGTTTGAGTACAGAGTTAAAACAACAGGAATTACAAAAAATAAATAAATAAAAAATACAAAGCAAAGACCTGTTTAATTTTTTTTTTCTAAAGAGGTTAACAAGATATTTTTCTTTTCTTTAAAAAAATATTTATAAACCTTTCAGGCATGCAGACCAATAAATTTTGAATTAAGATAGGGATTTTTTTCAATTTTATTTCAAATCAGTTTGCAGGTTAAAAAGTAGGTTGATAGTTTCGTGCTTTACATTAATAACTTCATATGTAAAGACTATTTAACATAAATCTTTGGGAACTAGAAAAATGGTTAGGACCAATGTAAGAGACTGTGTAGAGGGAGACTTTAAGATCCTAAGAGTAACTAATTGGCGAATAATTGCAAAATATTGATCAGAGTGGAAGAAGGTTCTTGGAAAGGTCTTGGCTTATCAGGGACTGTTGTGTCAATAAAAGAAGAAAGATAATTTTAACTTGGGAAAATGTCTGATTAAAAATTTAGTACATAACTCACCCCCCTCTAAACTCATGTTAAATTATTTTGTATTTTAATGAGTTAATTTCGTTATGGTATTCCTTGTTCTTAATGTACCTTATATAAATTTAAAAAGAAAGTTATTCTTATATTTATGGCTATTATTGACTGCTTTTTAAAATTTTAAACTTAATTAGCAAATTTTAAATTTATGCAACTGATGGCAATATAATATAGATTTTATCTGGTAAATTAGGAATTTGTTATATTTAATGTATTTTAAGGTTCCTATGACTTTCTTGTGGTATTTATTGGTGTCTACAACATAATTGTTTGGATATATTCAAAATTTCCAGTTCATTTAAAGAAAAGAATATACTTTGTTTAAGAGAGGAAAAAATAACAGATAGGAAATTATTTGAAATATGATTAGCAATAAGTCTTAAAGAATAAAATATAAAGAATTTATAATCCTCAGAAATATATTTTCAAAATTAATTGCATTCTGTAGCAAACTTTCATAAAGTAAAGAAACAACACAAGAAGGAAATTAATTTTTTTATAAACTATGAAAAAGCCCTTGTCTTTTTGTATAATTGAAAAATATTCCTTTAGGGGATAAAGAAATGATACAAATGATAAAAAAAATTTTTTTTATCTGTTTTAGAATGTAACTTCTCGCTTAAACATAAGTTTAGTCTTAGACCAATGGAGAAGATATAATCGGTTTTGTTTTTATAACTTTGATAGTGGATATTTTCATTATTTGCAAAATAAGGAGGACATTTATGCTTCTGTTAGTTTATATTGATTTTGTTAGATTCAAGCTGTTGTTTCTAGAAACAGGTATCACAATGAGTATGACGGGCAGCAGGTATGTCAACCCAAAGTATTTGTTAGTGTATTATTAGATTGATGTTTAATAAAATAAACAAAATTTTACATATTTTATTAAATATTTTAACTAACCATGTAGTCCAGTAATATTGATTCTCATACTCTTTCCGAAAGCAGAGCTGGCTGTTGAATAGTTAGCAATGTGAGTTTCAGTTCAGTAACTCAAGACTTGCTTTAAGCTGTTAATGTCAATTCAATATGCTTTCTTGTGCAAAAAGTAGCCATAGAATGACTAATAAACCAAACTGAATTCAACTATTCTAAAGTAGCTCATAAGAAAGTAAAAATTCAAAGGATACATCTAGGGTAATATTTAGGTATTAATAGTTTGCCTGGAAAAATTTACGGTAAAGAAATTTAGAACTAAAGTTATATTAAAGTATATTGATGCAAGTGAAAAATAGCAAACTCTGTAGTGCTATGCTGGATATAATATTTTCTGGCTTTAAAAAATTGTGTAATTGTTTTTGATGCATTATATTTAGTCAAGTTATATTTCACTGCAGTTGCATAGTAAATGCAAATTTACTGTCTAATTTTAAATAACTTTTCTTTTTACAATGAATATTTCTAGGGTTCTCATTCATAATTATACTTCTTTTATTGCAGTTGTAGCCCTTTATGATTATTCAGCTGATAAGGAGGATGAACTTTCATTTTCAGAAAGTTCTGTAATTTATGTTGTGAAGAAAAATGATGATGGCTGGTATGAAGGTGTGCTAGATGGCATCACTGGACTGTTTCCTGGAAATTATGTTGAACCATGTTTATAAAAAAATTATAAAGTGAATCTATTTCCTTGGATATGGATAGACTTGCTCTAAAAGTATACATCCCTTATATGTACCCCTTATCTATGCATAAATACTTATTTATGCTTTGCATTTATCATTGTTATTCAGAATTTTCCTACGAGTTTGGATTCTTTTAACAACATTCATATTATTCTTTATGTAATATTGGTTACTTTATAATTTTATAAATGTATTTTTATGATGGAACAGTTTTTTTATTTCTATTCTTAATACATTGTAACATTCAAGTTTTCCATTTATTGCATTTCTGAATAGAATGTGAACAGTGTTAGTATGTAGTGTTACAGAAATAACAAAAATTGCATAGGTAACTTAGTTTTGATATTACTTCTGTTTAATTAAAGAAGTATTTGATTGCATTTTCATTGTTGAAACAAAATGCATTTAGTTGTTTTCTGCCAAGCTAGGAATTCTTTTACTTGTTATTTTTTGATTTTTAATATGGGCTGACATTTTTTCTATTCATCAAGCATATTTGTATTTGTTGAAACAGTTATGTCAGATTTCATTATCATCTATACAATGCAATCGCTGTTATTAGAAATGAAATTTATAAACAAATTATGCTCGTGCCTTATAAATTGTATTAAACTTTATTTACAAATTGCCCAAATTGAAGCTTTTTAATTTTGTTTGCTTGTTATATATATTTCGAGTGATTATTTTTTAAAAATTATTTCACATTTTGCTTTAAAGTTAAAAAATTTCATGGCTTTTAATTTAAAAAAAATTGCATTGCATGATCAATGTTTCATAGAATTGTTTATTAAATAGTCTTTTTAAAGAAATTTATGATTTTATTTATTTATTTATTTATTTATTTTTTGAAATTATGATGGGACAGTGAAATCTGATATTGTCTAAATTACTCAATATTTTTACTTTACTGTACATTTACATTTCTCTTTGTATTTTGATATTTATACATGTTATACTCTAAGAAAGGTACATGCGTCCTTGATTTCATATAATAATTCCCTAGATTTGGAATTCTGTTTCCAGAATTTTTTGCTTATTCATCCAACGTTTTCTAAAGTACCACATTTGTTATAGCCTCACATTTTTCACATTATAGAAAAATATTTGCTTAAAATTTTAAGTTATTAAAAATATTTTTAAATGTTCAAATTATAAGAAACACATATAATGAATAAAATGTTTTAACTGTTGCTAAGTTACCATTATGACTTCTGATTTTTCCTCATTATTATGCATTTTTTATGTTAAGAAGTTATGCAGAAAGAAATAATTTTTCCTACTTAAAACAAATCATTTCTTTTGAAAAGAAAATTATCAGAATCTTTTATTTAGAATGAGAAAAAATAACACAAAGTATATTTCTAAAGAATTATGAACTTAAATTTAAAAAGTAATAAAATTACTTGAAAGGGATTTTTTTTTCCATATCATTGATTTTTATTAGCTTTAATACTTCCTCTGTGAAAATCTATAAAATGAATTTTACTATAGTAATGATCCTATGCATTTTATTGTACAGTGTTAAGTGCAACTTATTTTAACTTTAAATTACAATTTGAATTTATCTAATGCTACAACAATACAGTTGAAATTGATGCAATAAATCTGTTAATATTAAAAAAAAAAAAAAAAAAAAAATATGATTTAAATGTTAAGTTACTAATATATATATATATAATCAATATGAAAGCTTGCCACTTAGAAATTTCATGGGAGAATTTTAGGAATGTAGTAGTGCAAATATAATTTATTTGAAAAGAAAGTGTCTAAAAGTTTTTTTTTTTTTTAAGATCTTTACTTTATTATAAAACTGGCAATTGAAACTACATTTATTCAATTATACTTAAGGCCCTTAATTATTTTATCTGTCAAACCAATATTTAATATAATAATTCTATCATTTTACCAACTTTCTCATTCGCTCATCTTCCACGTTATTTGTTGCAAAACATTTTTTAAATCAATAAATTTTATTGTAAATTCTTACTTGTTTTATAATATGTTATTTAATTTTTTTAAGTATATATTTCCATTAGACTATTGAAATAGTGTTGGAATAAATTACTGAAAATATATTTAGATTCAGAAATTTGACTTAGTTAAAAGACTTAAAAGTGTTGAAATGTACATTCATATGTATTAATATTCATAGACAAATCTTTATTTAATTCTTCCAATATAAAAATGTTTTTTCTATTTTATTTTCACACATAAAATACTTACTAATCAATATATTAGTTTTACAGATTTTGTTTGGTTTTTTTCTGCAATTTTTCATACTAAAAGAAATTTTTGGCTCATTAAAAGCTTATCTGTATTGAATCATACTGGTCTCAAGCATATATCTCCTTTCATAATTCTGAGATTTTGCTGAGAAACTTTAACGCTTTCAGTTTAAAAATAAGAACAATTGAAATTTAGAATGAGAGAAAAAAATACTGTATCACCTCTCGTGGATATAATTATCATTTTCTGTTATCTAACCATCTTGCATAGAAATAACTTAAAGTATTTAAGAATAAAAAAATCAAAGAACTATTATACTTTCTCCTTACATAAAGGCGTTATTTAGCTTATGATATGGTAGATGTCTTACAAGTTTCTTAATACTCTCTCTCTTAAGAAATCACAACTTGTTCATACTATCTGCTATTTTGTTAATAATTGTGGCATTAGGAAATATGTAAACAATTTGTCGCTGATTACTTGAATGCTGAATATCTATCGAATAATAATAATTAAAATTATTTTAATACTTTAATTGTTCCTTAAAGATTATTTTTGTCTTCATGATTTATTTGAAAGAAAAAAATTTTGCCAATATGTCGAATTATTAAACTTACTGGTCCGCCAGAACGTACCGAAATATTTTACCGCTCCTTGGAGTTAATCCAGTTGAGAAACACTGTTCTATGGGACTAATTTCCCGATACTAAGTTTGTAATTGCCTTTACTAGTTTCTGACCTGTAGTTTATGACTTAAACTTCAAGCTTGAATGTTTGTGAGGCTTAGAATTTATCTAGTTTATAAAGTGTTCGTCTGGGTTCAACTGGGCTTGTGTTCAAGGAGTAACACTCAAATCTAACTGCAACAATTTGATTCATTGAATTTAATATCTCAAGTACTATACCGCATTGTAAGTCCTAAAATCAATTTAGTATAAGATAATTTCTTTTTTGATTCAATAACTTTTCTGCCACTGTAATAAAATTCACCGTTATTCATTGTATTTGATTTTTGCTAGTTAATACATATGCAACCATATGTTCATTCAGTGTGCTCAACTTTTATCATTTTTACATAAAAATAAATTTAAATTGGTAATATTTCATTAGTATTTCCTATGAAGTTCATTTTTACTTTTCTGTTGTTTTGATTCCTCATAATATTAATGTTATATTATTATTTCTCAATTTTTCGCTTTCAAACAGTGTTATTGAAGGAATCTTGAACAGTAGGAGAGACTATTTGAGTAACTTTAAAAATTGTTTAATGCATTTTCAAAACAATTTCAAGCATCATAATCGCAACATTAACATTTTTCTCTGTAATCCGTATATAAATATCTCTTCAATTTGTATTCTCTAAGAATGCTAATTGTATTTTTTGCTTTAATCCAGAATAATTAGTATTGAAGTTCAAATTCTAAACTTCTATGTTTTCATTCATTATGATTATTTTATACATCTGAAAAGTATTATTTAAAACTGCTTTTTTATATAATTAGGAATGCTTTTTATTTTAAAAGAATTTAGACTGAAGTTGAACTAATTTAATATGCATTTCAGATGCATTATTTATTTCTTTGAGACAGCTTTTTAATATTGTAGTTGTTTATCCTAGTGTGATTATTTTGGTATTGTAGTTATATGTCCTTTATATTTTAAGCGTTATAAAAATTTTATTCTCTAGATAGTTTATAATGTTTATTATAAAAGATGGTGTTGCTGGGAAATTTTTCATTAGAGTATTGCCAAAAGTGTAAAGATTACATTAACTTTGTGCATTTTCAGGTTGGATTACAAGCTTGTTTTATGTTCATCTGTTTTAGATTACCTCTGATACTCTAATAATTGTGAATAAATGCATTAATTTATTGCTTCATTAATTATTGACTATTAGTTTAAAAACATCTTTGTTTAAATAAGGACTTAAATATTGTGTGTATGTTATTTATAAGTGATATGAGTTTAATAAAAATCTTTTAAAATATATCGTATATTATTATTCTATGCATGTCAAAATATTTAAAGTTTTCTTAGTTAAGTATGTTTATAATGTTAGAGAGTGAAATTGGCCCTTTAAATAAAATAGTTTAAATATATTTCTCTTTTCATGTATGTATGTGTTAGAGAGAGTGAAATATGTTATGTAAATACTAGAAATATTAATAAATGATACATACATGCCCACACATTTATGTATTGTACGTTTGTAATGAACAGAATCAAGGAAATATATTAGATTCACTAAAAATAACATGCATTAGTTGCCATTTCAAAACTTCTGAGTTTTTGAAAAATTTTTGCTGCCTCTTTACTAATTAATGTGAAATTTCTTCAAAGAAATCCTACAATTTTACTTTTTAGGGAATTAGTGTGTAATCTCAAAGTATGGCTATGCAGTTTTAATAAATTGAATAATTGTATACCCTCAAACATATTTTTGTGCGATTTTTTTGTTTGATTTATGAAAATTTGAATTAAATTGGAACATAATTGACAAAACTATCGATAAAAAACGAATTATTTGATCTGCTATTTAGTTTTTCTATTTTTCATGTATTTCATCACATTATATAAATATTTCTTTAGATAATTACATGTATTGTTATATCATTGCAAACTAAATTTATATGGCTAGTGCTTTCTAGCTTATAGTACTGGTTTATAATTTTCTCGTCACTATTTATCTTTCATTTAAAATGCTTGCATTACTTTTGTAAAGTTCTCTTTTCTCCTTCGCCTTACCAGAATATTGCTATTTTGGATGTACTTGCTTTGTGCCTTGATTTTGTTTTGAAAAATAATTTCTGGTTATTTTCAAGGTTTTCAGTTATTTTCTATGTCAGACGTTTTATGTCAATCCCTGTTCACTGCATTAAAAAATAATTTTTAGTTCATAGTTGCTAAGAAATTACTTTTTTATAGCTGTACTAATGAAGTTTTGTGTACTGGGTTATATTTTTATGCAGTTCCTGTACACAACATTAAAAAATTCTTTTTAATTGTGTTGCTAAAACTATTTTTTAGCTGTACTCTTGATATTTTGTGTTTTCTGTGGTCCCTAACCTCTGTTCAGAAACAGGTGAGTGTGTTGTACATGTTTTTTTATGGGTTATATTTTTTAGTATACAAGAGTAACATGTGCTGCTGTATTACTAAAATAGCATTAATATTTTGTTATTTTGTGCATTAAATTCTTTTACTTTATATAATTGAAAGTTTTTAAATAATTTAAAAACAACAGTGAATTATTATTAAATTTGTTACTTTTAAAATTATGCTCTTATTCCTATCTAAGGTGAATATAACTCTTAAATTTTAATATTTACAGTTCTTAAATATTACTATTCTTATATTATAAATCTTATTAAATAATTTGTGTTGAAATGTATTGATTTTTTCAGGTACATATTTATTAAAATTGTTCAAGCTGTAAGCTTTTTTTTGTTTTACTATTTAAGTGACAATTTAATTTTCAGGATGGAAAGTTAAGAATATTTTTTACAATGTAAGTGGATGCTTTTTGCAATTCTGCAAACGAGTTTCTTTCGATTTATTGTTTATAAGTATGTAATTTGAGAAAAAATGATTACTTTTAGCTTTGTGAGCTGTAGTCATCCAGATGAATTTTCTCTATGCTCCCAGTCGTCCAATGAATATTTTGATCACTTTAAGTACCTTAATGTGGCATAAATTATGTCATAATCAATTTTCTATCGCAATTCTTGCCAATTTGGCAGTCGAATGATAAATACTGTTGCTTTTTGTTCAACAGTTTGTGCATTAGATTCTTCCACAGAATTTGAGAGTTTGTAATGGTGTAGAGTCGCCTTTATACTGTAGGTCCTAGTGGAATATATGCAAAAAATACCCTAGAGCGATTATCCAAACTTGTCTTTACTCTGAAGAAATTAATGATTACCCACTTGTGTTTCTTTGTGCTATTTGTAATGTGATATTCCTTCAAAGTATATTTTCATACACTAACTATATTAAAGCAGTAATGATATTTGCCTTACACATCCACCAAAGTTTATCAATTTTATACCGCTATAATATATATTCCTGCAAAAAAAAAAATTCATTGCAAAATTATTATTGATTTCAATTTCACGATTATGCTATTTAAAAGACTGCTAGATGTTCTGTGCGTGGATTACATGAAATTATTTCGAATACTTACATTTGCTTTTTCAAATATTCAATTACTAATGGCCATTAAAATTGCTACACCAAGAAGGCGACATGCTACAGACGTGAAATTTATACGAAATGAAAAAGGTGCTGTGATATGCAAATGCTTAGCTTTTCAGCGCATTCAGACAAAGCAGGCGCCAGTAGCGACATCTACATTGTGTTTAAATGAGGAAATTGTTCAGCCGGTTCCTCATACACAAATTGCATTTGAACGCTGTTGTCTGGTGAAAAGGTGTTGTGATGTCTCGTGTAAGAAGGAGAAATGCGTACCAGCACGTTTCTGACTTTGATAAAGGTCGAATTGTAGCGTACCGGGATTGCGGTTTATCTTATCGCAGTATTGCTGTTCGCGTCGGTCGAGATCCAATGAATGTTAGCAGAATATGGAATCGATGGGTTCAGGACGGTAATACGGAACGCCATGCAGGATCTCAACGGCCACCTATCACTAGCAGCCGAGAAGACAGGCATATTATCCGCATGGCCGTAATGGATCGTGCAACCACGTCACGAGCCGTGAGTCAAGAAACGGGGTCGTTTGGAAGACAACAACTGTCTGCACGAACAGTTCGACGATGTTTGTAGCAGCATGGACTCTCAGCTTGGAGACCATGCCTGCGGCTTCCTTTGACGCTGCGTCATAGACAAGAGCGTCTTAAATGGTGTGATCAACAACGAACCTGGGCGCACGAAGGGCGAGACGTCATCTTTTCAGATGAATCAAGGTTCTGTGTACAGCATCATGATGGTCGCATCCGTGTTTGGCGGCATCGTGGTGAACGCACACTGGCAGCGTGCATTCGTCATCGTCATGCTGGCCCATCACCTGGCGTGATGGTATGAGGTGCCATTGGATACACGTCTCGGTCACCTCTTGTTCGCATTCACGGTGCTTTGAACAGTGCACGTTACATTTCTGGTGTGTTACGACCCGTGGCTTTACCCTTTATTCGAGCCCTGCGAAACCCTACGTTTCAGCAGGATAATGCCCGAACGCATGTTGCCGGTATTGTACAGACCTTCCTTGATATGGAACATGTTCGGCTGTTGCCCTGGCCAGCACGTTCTCCAGATCTTTCACCAATAGAAAACGTCTGGTCAATGGTTGCCGAGCGACTGGCTCGTCACCAAACGCCAGTCACTACGGTTGATGAACTGTGGCATTGTGTTGAAGCTGCATGGGCATCTGTACCTGTACATGCAATCCAATCTCTGTTTGACTCAATGCCCAGTCGTATAACTGCTGTTATTACTGGCAGAGGTGGTTGTTCTGGGTACTGATTTCTCAGGATCTATCCAGCCAAATTTTTTGAAAATTTAATCACTTGTTATTTCTAGTGTAATATATTTGTCCAATATAAATATCATTTTGTTATCTGCATTTCATCCTGGTGTAGCAATTTTAATGGCCAGTAGTGTACTTTTTAAAATTCTTTGCTAGCATTGCTAAATGATTTTCAATGGTTACAAAAACAACTTTTACATGTTGTTCTTCAGCCTTGTAAGTTTTAATACAATCATTCAAATTTGCAAACATTGTTAAGTTTTCTTTCTTTAAATTTCTGCTCCACAATTCCAATTTCCTACAAAAAGCTGCTTTTTGTTATTAAATTATTATTTAATTTCTCAGATATGTCGACCATGTAACTCAATTTCATCACAAATAAATTATCGCGAAAATTCTCAGCTTCCGGTCTGTTTTCTTCTTGGAAAACGGCGATTTCTTCTCTTAATTCATAAACACGTTGCAAAAATTTCCCTCCTGATAACCATCTTGCCTCGCAATAAAATAGTAGCGCTGAATATACTGTACTCATGTCTTTACAATGTGCTGAAATATTCTTGATTTGATGGGTCTCATTTTTTGTATAATTTACTATCGTTGCAACCGTAGTTAACACAATATTCATACCAGGACTCATTTCTTTTGAAGCCAAAGCTTCTCTGTGGATCATGCAATGTGTCCGTCGAGCTAGCAGTCGAATGGCAAGCGCTCTTGCTTTCGGTTCAACAGTTCGTGGGTTCAAATACCACGTTGGGCTTGAAGGATTGTAGTGCTTCGGAATCCACTTTAAACCGTAGGTCCCGGTCTAATTAGCCCTAGTCTGCAAAAAATGACCGTTGACCGGACACAGAACGAACACCATCGCTGCGTATTCCGACGAAATTTTTCCATTCTATGTTTGCCTCGTTCATAACATCATTTAAGATAGCAAATAATGCGAGTGCTGTTGCTTTGAGTTCTATTGGTTTGCAGAAAAGTAATTCTTCTACTACTGACAAATCTAACATAGGCAATGAAATGAGCATCTTTATTACTATCTGTGGCCTCATCGAGTTGTATGGAAAACAATTTGTACTTCAACAAAAGCTGACACTCTACATCTTCAGCTGTATCAGCAATTCGACGGGCAACAGAATCATTTGAAAGAGATATAGACTGCAATTGTTTTACAAAATTATCTTCAAACATAATTTCTGCAATCTCAATTGCGGCTTGCAAAATAAGCTCTTTACCAGTGGTGTGAGGCTTTTTATATCTGGCTATTTTATATGAAATTTGTTAAGAGGCAATTAAAGCTTTTTCATTCATTGACAAAGTTTTTTTGAAGCAATGATTTTTGCTTTTCATATGATTTTAATTTAAGAATTATGTGGGTTTGTTTACGTACTCACTATGAAGCGTTTCCAAACGTTTCAGTTTATTAGGTTTTATGCAGTCTGCCGCAAACATTTTTGAGCAAATGATACACAAGGGCATTTCTTTATTTACTTTAGTACTAATGAGCCCAAAATTTAAGTATTCTTGAGAATATTTTCTTGATTTTATTTTCGGAACCACGTACGTCTGTGTACTTATTTGCTGATGCTTGTCTATCGTCTAATGTTCGCTTACGCCCGTTAAAAAATTTATCCATGGCTCTGCATAAGTCAGCTGCCGTGAATATTCAACACGGTAAATTGCAATTACACGAAAATATATATAACATACACATTCAGCATAGATTCAATAGCTATAGAAGGATCTAATCGAATGAGATTGGCGTCATAGAACTTTCTCCTTCTCCCTATTAGAAAACATTTTTTCACATCTGCGCACACTCCTAGTTTAATTTTTAAGCTGACCAGGAAAATTCCAGGCAAATCGAAACGTCTGGGGAAACCGTGAGAAATCCTGAAATGGCGGGACGCAAGAGCAATAAAAAGGCATAAGATTCTTGATTTTTCAATGCTGAGGATCTGTGTTGCAAAATGTCAATATATTTCCGTATTCTAGGTAATTTGTAAAGTTTATAATTAAGGTTGTAGTGTAGTTTTAGCACCAAAATACATTATTATTGTATACATTTTTTTGTATGCGGTGGGGAGGGTGGCGCGATGAAAATTGTGCCGTGAATACTAAAAGGTTGAGAAACACTGTTAGATATGATATCAGTGACAAAAGAAAGTTCTTAATTTATGGATAATCTAAGTATGTCGAAAATTAATAAATTTGTTTTCCACAAATGAAATATTTTAATTTCTCAGGGCAGGGAGTATATGTAAGAGAGTTTAACTTCTGCATCAATTCAACTTGTGTTAAATGCGTTTTTACTAACATATCTTGATTTGTGTTTTGTGACAGGAGTAATTATAGAATTCAAACTTTTTGATTTAGATTTGTGTGGATACACATTACTTTTAATTGAAAAAAATATTCACATCTTTCAAAAGAAAATCTATTCCTTATTTATCTGTGTATGACAGTTATATATGTGTTTCGCTAATATTATCTTCATCTGTAACCATAATAGTTGGCTTACAACAGTCTGAAATTCTTCTTTGCTTAGCTATTTGAAGGTAAGAGTTCTGAGGTGTGAAGGATCTTCTTCTTCTTGACCTGCTGTAAGAATCATGTACTTCAATAGATATTCGCTCAGGGCTCATATTTTCTAGCTCTCCTCTGCAAAGATGATTAATTATTCCAGCTCCATAAGCATCTCCCAAAACATTAACAGATGTCCGTACTCTATCTCTGTATAAATGAAAATACATAAGTATAGTTTTTCCATTTTATATAAAAACTTCAATTTTCCCGGCAAACCATGGAAAGAACAAATTTATTATAATTTTTCTACAAAAATAACATAAATAATTAGCTGGTATGACAAAACGGTGATTGGGGGTGTTTTTATAGAACATAATTGAGGAATTTGTTTCCACAATTTTTTTTTTCCCTTGTGAAAGCACTTAAATATTGTACCGCGCTTCGGAATTCGTGTTGATTGAAAGTGGATAAAACAATCTCTTAAAATTCACAAGATTTTTATTCGTAAAAAAATCAAAAGGTAAGTAAAATAAAAATTCTAGCTGTAAAAATTACAGTTACACAGGTCTAATTCAGCTTATACAACATCAAACAGCTTCCAATCACAGAAGTATACCTCAGACAACAGTTTTCAAGACTGACCGTCTTCAATGACTCTTCTATGCCGGGCGGCGGTATTTATACTGACTTGATGTGAAGAGTTTCCTCAAGTTTCTAGACAGTTCTAGGCTATCTCGCTTAATATTGTTCTTGAGCTTCGTATGTGTGATTTTTCTAGAAATATTATTTCTCGCCAAAAGGTCGCTAAGTCGACAAAGCATTAGAAATTCCGTTTTCAATGTAGGATACGCCTAAATTACTCAATTTTTGTCCAAAACCTTAGCATCTCAAATCTTTCTGAAATACTTTGAGACAAATACAAGTAATGTTTATAAATTTGTAACAATATGTTAAATACTTGGGTATGCTGTATATTCATATCGCATTGAAATAAAGGGTCCGTCTGAAACGTATCCACAGGGTTGTTGTGGATGGTGATTTATTGATTACTGGAAACTTGTGAATTCCTTGGTGTCTAGTATACCCGCCAAACACGAAACGATTAATGACATTCCAATCGTTGACCAATGAATGTTATTTATTTGAATTTGAGCTGTAACACATTCTGATTTCTCCCCTTCCTACTATTTGAATTTAGATACTCCAGTATAATGTTGAGAAAAAAAATGCCTTAGATAATACATTTTCAAGGCTTATTCTTAGTTGTACACCTACAATCTTTAATAAAAAAATTGTCTATATTTTGTTTCTTAAATAATAACTCTATATCTTTCTACATACTATTTCTCTCTCTCTATATATGTGTGTGTGTGTGTGTGTATAGATAAATATATAATAAGTTTCTCAAGCTTTGTAGATGAGAGACCCTAAAACCCACAGTTTATTATACAGCGGTTTTACTTCCTTTTGACATCAGATTATAAATCTTGAATAGTATTTTAAACGTACTTGCTATATTTTTTTATGTGTATAATTTATATAAACTATGTGCCTATATAAAAAAGCCAAATTTTAAAAGTACTTACAGCAACCAGTCCACTGCTACTATCATTGAAATATCTTCTGTAGGCAATCCTACTGACGTGAGTACTAATATCATCGTTACTAAGCCTGCACTTGGGACGCTGGCCGCTCCTATACTAGCAGCCGTTGCTGTCAAGCTGTTACGGAAAAATCAAAGAATAAAAACATTCTTTCATTCTACTCTTCACTTTCTATAGAGAAAAATCTGTTTGAATTATTAAAACAAAAGATATAACAAATTGTTTAGAAAAACATTCACTTAGGATAGAAAATATTGAAAATTGTTCACAGTCTATACCTGTGACCAGACCCAAATCCATTAAAACTGCGATTTTTCATCAAAGAATGTAGTGTTGTCTCTTTGCCAATACATATTTAATTTCATTATACTGTATATACATTCCGTTATCAAACCAAATATGATATATTACTGATGCAAAATTGCGGTCAGATTAGTCTAAAGAAATTGCTATAAATACCATGACATCAAATGACTTTGTTTACTGAAAATATTTCGTACGCGAAGAAATTTGTGGGAAATTTTTCTGTACATGTAGGTCAACATAGAATTGCGTGAAAAGTTCTTCTGGAATGGAGTAATATACATGCAAGAAGACTGACATTAACTTACAAGTTGTAACTTAAAAAAACAAGTTATAGATAAATGAAACAGGGTACATTTGTTTCATGTAACGTTTAACTAATTAAACTGATTTTAAAATTAAATGTAGTTGTCGCTATAGATGATATAAAATTATCAGAATGAATAAATTGAATAATAGTGCTTTTTTTTTTGTTTAACTCGTATTTATTGTTATTTATGATACAATTTATATCTAATCCTAGATGCAAATGAATCAACGAACGCATTCATTTAAAAAAAGATACGGCACTCCGCTTCCACTATGTAGCCCTTGAGCTAAACCTGTAATGCACTCTAAGGCCTAATAAGTCTCTCATCAGAGTTCCAATTATTTTCAATCAATCATTTCATGAGAACCGCTGTTGAAGTGGCTCAGTAGCTTCACACCGCTTCCCCTTGAGATCAGCAAAGTGAAGTATCAGTTGCCGCGGGCAGTGATTGGGAGGGCTCTTTCATCAGGTAGCGGGAGCTTCGCCAAGTGGGTACGTATCCACGTCAATATATGACGTCTGAAGTCCTTCCGCTGGACAAGACCTTTAAGAACACAAGAGTTAGAAAATGAAACTTTAACTACGCATGTGCTGAAATCTCTGTACGCGTTTGGCTCATTCTGAAACAAAAACCCGAATTCCAGCTTATCCGAATGCTCACGTATAAGTGCAGGTTGTTGCATTGGCCACCACCTCCCTTCCTATGTCTTAATTTCAATCTATTATTTTTTAAATTACGAGAATCTTTAAATATATATAAAGCCCGCCACACACGATATGATTTTTTCGTGGAAAACTGGCATTTTGAACAAGTTATACCGTTGTGGGGGAAGCTGGACAGGCTCAAGAAAATTCAAACAAACTCTGATCTTTCTTCCAACAGGGGTTAGTTACAGGTAGTAAGCAATTGCTTACCGTTGTCACGTGTCTGTCCAACAGGGTTTGAAATTATTTCTTGGCGACACTTGGGAAAATTAATATTTGAAATTTCTCACTTACTAAAACTTAGATTCACGTTTTACAACTCGTCACGAACATTAGATACCTTTTTTAAAAATGTCCATGAAGCAAATATTACTTTCTTAAAAATGTCCATGAAGCAAATATTACTTTCTTAAAAATGTCCATGAAGCAATTATTGAAGTCTATAAAGATGAGCCTTGTTTGTGGCAAATAACGAGTGTCGATTACACAAAATAAAATAAAAAGTTACCGTACGAAAAATTATTAGAAATATACAAAAAAGATTGATGAAAAGGCTTCAATTAACGAAGTAAAGGAAAAAATTAATGCCTTCCGTAGTACCATTAAAAGAGAAAAATTAATGAATCGAAAAAAAGTGGTATAAGCATGGAAGATGCATATGTGTGCCGACTTTATGGTATTTTGAATATTCATCATTTCTGGACGAAACTGCAATTCCACTTGCTGAAGTATCTTCCATCAATTTGGACACAAGTTTTGTTGAGAATGGTGATGAAATAAGTTAAATAATTTATTTTGTAAAATTATTCTTTATCTGATTGAATATATATAATTACGCATTTAGCGTAAAAAATTTAACTACGAAATTTTATAATAAGCTTTATTAGAAGACAATGTATTTTTCTTTTCAGAATGCTTACAAATCTTCAAAATGAACATTTTAAAAATGTTCATTTAAATTTTCTATATATTTAAATTTGAATTAAGTTTAAACAATAATATAAAGGTATTAGTTGAGATTATTCTGTTTTCTATAAATATATATATGTATATTCTTTATACAATTAAACAATAATAAAAATAAATAATTAAAAATAATAAATTAAATTATTTAATAATAGTAATAAAAATTATTATATAGATTAATAATAATAAAAGAAAACTATTTACCTTTAGGCGAAATTGAAATTAAATGCACTTTCAGCTATGATTTACCTTTACGTAAATGCTAATTTTTATCCATTTTATTTAAAAATCATCTAAGAAAATATACAACACATGACTTTAAGAATTTCTTTACTCTATAGATAAATTTTTTGATGTACTAATGGGGCTCTATAATTAATATCGCTTGTCAGAAAGCGCTGTCTTCCGACTGTATTTCTGTAATCAAATTTAGATGTGCAAGAGTTTCACGCTGGAGCAGCCAATTTTTTGCCCATTTTTTTCTTTTCTTTCTTTCTATCCTTTTTTTTTTTTTTTTTTTTTTTCTTTTCACCATCATTACAGTCCAAAGCAACAGCCACTAATACTACTGTGCCTAATTTACTCACGTTACTTAACTTTACTATGATAACATTTAATGGCAGACGTTACAAGCAGGCAAATGAATACAACAATAAAAACTAAAAAGACGCATAAATACTTCAAGTCATAAATGTGATTGAAAAACTCTTAAATGATTGAAATTTTTGACGATTTTCAATTTCCATTTACAAGGCACACTTTTAAGCCAAAAGCAATAAATGTTGAAAAATGGCACCCTTAAAAATAACCTCTCTCCAGACGTGCCTCCCTTATTGTAGTCAGCAGAATTTGAAGGAAGTGTGTGCTTAGTTACTTTCTACCTCAGTGCTTCTCAACCTTTTAGTATTCACGGCCCAATTATCAATCATAATTATCATCGCGCCTTTTACCCTCCCCACCGCATACAATAAAATGTATACAGCAATGTATTTTGAGTATTTTGGCGCTAAACGCTACAGCCTTAATTTCAAACTTCACAAATTACCAAGAATAAGGAAATTTATTGACATTTTGCAACACCGATCCTCAGCATTGAAAAAACAAGAATTCTTTGCCTTTTTATTGCTCTTGCGTCCCACCATGTCGGGCTTTCTCACGGTTTCGCGAGAAGTTTTGATTAGTCTGGTCAGCTTAAAAGTTAAGTTAGGAGCGTGCGCAGATGTGAACAAATGTTTTCTCATAGAGAGAAGGCAAAAGTTCTATGACGCCAATTTCACTTCCAGACAATTTCATTCGAGTCGATCCTTCTGTCACTATTGAATCTATTCTGAATGTGTATGTTATATATATTTTCGTGTAATTGCAATTCACCGTATTAAATATTCACGGCAGCAGACTTATGCAAAACCATGCATAAATTTTTAAGCGTAAGTGAGCATTAGACGATAGATAAGCATCAAAAAGTACACAGACGAGCGTGGTACCGAAAATAAAATGAAAATGTTCTCAAGAATACTTAAATTTTGGCTTCACTAGTACTGAAGTAAATGAAGAAGAAAGGCCCCTGTGTATCATTTGCTCAAAAATGTTTGCGGCAGACTGCATGAAACCTAATAAACTGAAACGACATTTGGAAACGCTTCATAGTGAGTACGTAAACAAACCCAGAGAACTCTTCAAATTATAATGAAAAGCAAAAATCATTGTTTAAAAAAACTTTGTCTGTGAATGAAAAAGCTTAAATTGTCTCTTAAAAGTTTCATATAAAATAGCCAGATGTAAAAAGCCTCAAACCATTGGTGAAGAGCTTATTTTGCCACAGCCACAAATGAGATTGTAGAAATTATGTTCGGAGATAATTTTGCAAAACAATTGCAATCTCTATACCTCTTTCAAATGATACTGTTGCCCGTCGAATTGCTGATACAGTTGAAGATGTAGAGTGTCAGCTTTTGTCGAAGTACAAATTGTTTTCAATACAACTCGATGAGGCAACAGATAGTAATAAAGATGTTCATTTCATTGCCTATGTTAGATTTGTCAGTAGTAAAAGAATTACTTTTCTGCAAACCAATAGAACTCAAAGCAACAGCACTCGCATTATTTGCTATCTTAAATGATGTTATGAACGAGGCAAACATAGAATGGAAAAATTTCGTCGGAATACGCAGCGATGGTGTTCGTTCTGTGTCCGGAAGATTCCAAAGTAATCAAGCACTTGTGACACAAAAATCGCCACAGTGCGTCTGGACACATTACATGATAAACAGAGAAGCTTTGACTTCCAAAGAAATGAATCCTTTTGAATATTGTGTTAACAATGGTTGTAACCATAGTAAATTATATAAAAATGAGACCCATGAAATCAAGAATCTTTTCTGCACTTTGTAAAAACATGGGTGCAGTACATTCAGCGCTACTATTTTATTGCGAGGCAAGATGTTTATCACGAGGAAAAGTTTTGTAACGTGTTTATGAATTAAGAGAAGAAATAGCCATTTTCCTAGAAGAGGAAAACAAACCGGAAGCTGAGAATTTTCGCGATAGTTTATTTATGATGAAATTGATCAACATGTTTTACATATTCGAGAAATTAAATAACTTGAATTTTCAACACCAAGGAGCAAATACACATATATTGGATACGAGTGATAAAGATAATGCTTTTTGCAGGAAATTGAAATTGTGGAGCAGAAATTTAAAGCAAGAAAACTTAACAGTGTTTGCAAATTTGAATGATTGTATTAAAACTTACAAGGCTGAAGAACAACATGTAAAAGCTGTTTTTATAACCATTGAAAAATCATTTAGCAATGCTAGCAAAGAATTTTAAAAACTACTTTCTTGCTGACGACAAACTTATATCAAGTTACAAGTGGGTGAGGGATCGATTTCAAAACGCGAAACCAAAAGACAATTGAGTAATAAATCACTCTTTGAAATTTTGGCAGGAGTGGATGATGAGTTTCCTCTTCTAAAGACAAGGGCATTTCGCATTCTACTTACCATTTTCAACAGTTTACCTTTGTGAAACTGGATTCTCTGCGGCGGTTTCTTTGAAGACAAAATAGAGATCTTAAATAAATATAGAAGAAAAAAAAAACTTTAGAGTGTCTATTTCTAATATCAAACCTTCCTACAAAAAACTTTGCTATGAAAGACAGGCCTAAGGAAGTCCCTAATAATTATGAAATTTGTTTTTAATTTAGTAAGTTGTTTTAATTTAATAAGTAAATTATTAAATATGTCGAAATGTATTTTGCTTTGTATGTGTGTGTGTTCTTTCCTTTCAGTTACTTAATTTTTTTAAATAACATTTTCTCTTGGATATACTCGCGCCCCCTAGGGGGCGCGCCCCACAGGTTGAGAATAACTGTTCTACCTCCTTCAACAAATCCAAGCAGAAAAATCCTATCGTGTTTGGCGGGCTTTAGAAGGATTTGGCGGTTTACGAATACGAAGTATCTTTGTATAATTAGTATTTTTAATACTTTTTCACACCAGCTGCTTTCATCAATCAACATTCTTTTTTTTAAAGAAAAAAACTTTTTTAAACCTCGATTAGTTATTTATCGTTTATTGATTAAATACGTTTAAATAGAAGAACAATTAGATAATATACGAACACTTTTATTAAAATGTTTACTGATTTACTAGGGTAGAAACGATTTGTTTATTTCAGTATACAGTTTGAGTAAAAAATTATTGTGATTATATTATTATTTGATAGATTTCAGCGCATACGCAGTTTGAGGTTCATTTTCTAACCCTTGTGCCTTCTAAGAACTTGTTTCCGCTGGTTTCCACATGGATGGGGAGTCTCGCCACCTGACCATGGCTCAAAATCACGAGGCTCTTGGTGATGGGGTTTTTTTAAAAACCTGTTATAACGTTAATGTACAGTTCGGGGCTCACCTGCACAGCTGTGTATGTATTGAAATGAACACAATTCGAATTCTAAGCGCTTCTCAAAAGAGCCCACATTTTGTTTTATTGTAAGTGATAAGTTATCTGATTAAAGAATGGTAACCATTCTTTTTTTTTTATCGCTAAATCATCTCTAAGCTTATCATCGCTAAATCATCTAAGAATATAATCTTATAACCTAACATAAAAAGATTTAATAGTACTTGCCTAAACCTAAAACGATCTGTTACATATATGAGATTGCGTATCAAATATACATTTGACATTTCGTCTAACAGTTCAACAATTTAATGAGCGGTTTAAACACCCTCCTTCCATTACAGTTTAGATAATTGGTTGAATTCACGTATCCTACAGGAGGAAATCGGCAAAAATTCCAAGCATTTCTCAGAAAAAGGAGAATACAGAAAGCAAAATTGCAATATCCATTTTGCATTGTTCAACATTGGCCACGTGATTTAACATTGACTTCCGCTCCGAAAAGTGTGGTCTTACCATTGGCCACTATAAGCCATAATCGATGTTAGCCTTACATTTGTTGCAGTGTTTAATCAATAAATCTATTCATAAACTTGACATTAAAAAAATTTTTATTAAAATAATTTTTGCAATAATTAAAAATGATTTTATTTAAAAAAGTTAAGCAAACAATGAATGCTTTTATAAAGTATAATAATTTTAGAAGAAAAAATTTATTACCTGACAGATATTACCTGTCCCGCAGATAAAGCAATTCCGTTCATCTGGGCAATAAAAATCGCCGCTACTGCTTCATAAAGGGCTGTGCCGTCCATATTCACAGTCGCACCCACCGGCAGAACAAAGCGGGTCACTCGCTTGTCGATGCCATTATTTTCTTCCAGGCAACGAAAGCTTACTGGTAATGTAGCTGCACTGAAACATTTTACAATGTTATTGGACACAAAATTATAAATTTTTCAATTTTATTAAAAAATTTAATTTTTTTTAAAAAAATTAAGTATTTATTTTTATTATTAATATTTACATATTAAATTCTTTATATGATATCTACAGCATGGGAAAAAGGCAATAAATAAAAATCAATAGACTTGAAATCAAAGTCTACAGCAAGAAAATTTTTAAGTTATAAAATATTTAATTTTTTTACTTTTCTATCAATTTTTTATTAATTAGTTAAAAAATAATAAATATTCATTTACGGTAATTTACTGGCATATTTGCTTATTGAATCCTGTTTCTCTCTCTCTCTCTCTCTCTAAAGAGTTATTTCTGGATTATTAATTTTTAAATGGATTAAATTCTTTGAAGTTGAAGTGTGGACGAAGTAATGTTTTGAAAAAATTCAGCTACGTGCTTGTAATATCTTTCTTATAAGATACTCATGTATTCAAGAAAGTAATTATACAAATTCTATTAATTGATTCTTAGTCGAAGCTGAAGAAGCACAAATGCTATTTTATCCAGTGGTTATGTTTATTCTTATATTGTTCAACTTTTTGATACTCATAACTAAATATTTTTTGGTAAATTTACTTATACGTGTATATATATATATATATATATATATATATATATATATATATATATATATATATATATATATATATATATACTGATAGAAAAAAAACCCAACACCAAGAAGGAGTTGTGCTAGTGAAGCGAAATTTGGCATGCGTGTTCATACATCTGAAAGATGACGTCGATTCAAATTTTGCGTTCGGCGCATCAGTGTGACGCTAGTAGCGACACACTGATGCGCCATCTGATGACATTAGGTTTGCTTTAAATACGAGCTATAACGTTCCTGAGCGTTGTTTAGCGTCGAGATTTGATGTAGTGAGTTGATGCTAGTCCACAATGCCTTTAAGAAGACGAAGAAACCAATATCAACAGCTCACTGAGTTAGAACGAGTTCGTATAATAGGCCTACGAGAAGGTGGAATTTCTTTTCGCGAGATTGCAGAATGGCCTGGCAGGAATGCATCCACTGTGCATGAATGTTGGCAGCAGTGTTCAAGGGAAGGCACTGCCTCAAGAAGACCGGGTTCCGGGCGGCCACGTGGCACTACTGAGAGGGAAGACCACCGTGTTCGGCTTATGGCCGTAGGAAGGCGTACTGCGTCTGCAGCAGTTTTCACCACAGTGAAACAACGAACTGTTATCAATCGGTTACTTCAAGGACAGCTCCTGTATCATGCATTCCACTAACGCCAAACCACTACCGTTTGCGACGTCAGTGGTGTAAGGCTGGAGTTCATTGGAGGATGGAGTGGAGATCTGTTGTGTTTTCTGTTGAAAGCCGGTTTTGCCTTGGTGCCAGTGATGGCCGTGTGTTGGTTAGGAGGAGGCCAGGTGAGCGGCTGCAACCATCCTGTCTGTGGCCTAGACACACTGGACCTACACCTGGAGTTATGGTCTGGGAAGCAATATCTGATGGCAGTAGAAGCACTATCGTGGTTATCCCACGCACTCTGACAGCAAATGTGTACGTCAGTCTGGTGATTCAACCTGATGTTCTGCCTTTCATGAGTAGCATTCTAGGAGGTGTTTTCCAACAGGAAAACGCTCGACCTCATACTGCTGTTGTAACCCAACGTGCTTTACAGGGTTTCAACATGTTGCCTTGGCCTGCCAAATCACCAGATCTGTCTCCAATTGAGCACGTGTGGGACATCATTGGATGACAACTCCAGCGTCATCCACAACCAGTATTAACCGTCCCTGTATTGACCCAGTGCAACAGGCATGGAACTCCATCCCACAAACGGACATCCAGCACCTGTATGATTCAATGCATCCACGTTTGTATGGTTGCATTCAAAATTCTGGCGGTTACACCGGTTATTAATGTACCTGTATTTTACTTCTGAAATGGCTCTTCTCGGGCTTAAATTAACCTGTGATCTCAAAATTGTAATCAATTACGTACGTTACCTACATAAATGTATTGCTGAAATTTCATTACTCTACAATAATTATTTCTTGGTGTTGGGATTTTTTTTCCATCAGTGTATATATGCAAGTACGAATTTTTTTATCATATATTTTTATATTAAGTACGCGGCATTTTGAAAGAGAAGAAAAAACAGAAAAACAAAGAATTAAAATTTCAGAATATAGAACCGTTGAGCCAAATTGCGACCATATGCTTCGTTTCGAGCCAAATTTTTGTACGACCATGTGCTTCGTGTACAAGGATCTGTGAATAATGATTGTAAGTTCAACGCTTTCGAACTTGGGCTATCCTGTTGCTGAACTGAGGAATACTTCATTTTTTTTTTTCAATTTTTCTTCATGTATAATTACAATGAATTAAACCTATCTAGTATAACTTTTTCTCACTTTCCATATCTCTTACACAACTACGTCAGCTGTTCATTTAAGAACTGAGAATTTTTTCGCTATTTTTTTTATAGATTTATGAATGTATTTTCTTGATTTTATTATTGATTTATAAACATAAAATTCCCCCCTTTGTACAGTTTTGTGTCACATTATATTTTCTTATATTGAATATCCATATATTACAAATATCTTCTTATATATTCTATCAATATCTTGTATATTACTTTATATATATATTCAAAATATCTCCCAATCTGACGAACAAAATAATGTACAAATTGCACGTGTAGCAATAAAACCAGTCCCTTTCTGAAAGTCTAATCCCACTTTATGGTTTTAAGAAGTTGAAGCACAGTTTGTGCCTTAGCCGTATCTCAGCAGGTTCCGCCAAATTTAATCATGTAGTGTCTGAGGTACAGTCAGAAATTCTGAAATTTATGAGTGATTTGGTCTTGAATACGCCAGAATGTAGACAATATGATCCCTCAAAAACACTCTGATCGAATTACACTCTAAAAGCGAGGCTTCCAAAATCCATACATTGCTGCAGGGATTAGAGCTTGACGATCAACGCCCATCCAAACTACAAACACGTATGCGTGGGTTCGTTGGAGAAGCAGTTGGAGAACTATTATTAAAATTATTATGGCTTGTCCGACTTCCTACCACAACTCAAAACGTCCTTGTAGCTTTAAATTAAAATTTTACTAATTTGGGTATAATAGCTGATAAAATCACTGATTTGACAATCTTAATTAGAATTCAATGTGTAAGCATTGTTCGGAGTTGTCCTGATATTCATGAAATACCTGAATTTTTAAAAAACGTCCTGAAATGTCCTTATTTTTCAAAATAAATCCTGGAATTCCTTAAATTTTTATTACATTCCTTGTAAAAAATTTAATTTTAACTAATAATTTTATATTTTTCAGTAGTAAATTTTTCTTCCAGTGGAATATATTTTTTCTTT
The DNA here is from genome assembly GCA_030067965.1 of Latrodectus elegans. NCBI lineage: Eukaryota > Metazoa > Arthropoda > Arachnida > Araneae > Theridiidae > Latrodectus > Latrodectus elegans. The sequence continues at coordinate 103,344,803 of CM057809.1, read as the reverse complement.
CAACTGCTTTCTATGAAACAAGAAAGAGAAATTTTTTTCCCCTTTTTTGTTCTCTTTCAAACCGGAAATAGAGTTGACTCCAACTCATTTTCAACCATTGGTCACGAATGTGTGAAATCAAAAAATTTAGGTTTGGGTTTACCATTAAATTCAATTTTCTGCTTTTACAGACAAAGATTCTATTTTTAGTCGTGCACAACTATTTACAATGATGGCGGAATTGTGAAATTATTCGCCTACGTTTATGCGCATGCGTGAAATCCTTATCTCACCATTCTGAACGATTTTGATGGGTGTTTTGAAGAACGTTTACAGGTAAGTTTACAATTTATATTTTGAAAACAATTAATTTTTTCTTTTAAAAATGCAAAGGAAAACAAAATTTTCCGAAAAATGGTTTGAACTGCAAGATAGGAATAAATGTCTAATTAAGACATGGTTCAGAAGTGCTGACGATGCACATTCTGCGGAGTGCTTCGTATGCAAAAGCTAATTTAATGTTTCAAAAATGAGTTTTAGACAAGTGCTTGCTCATTCAGATGGATTAAAACACAAAAAAGCTGTGAGCTGTTAGAAGAATCACATATTTATTTGCTATCATCGACTGTAGTAGTGAATAACAAATCATGGCTTCCCAAAACGACATCAGAGAAAATCGTTAAAGCTGAAACCATTTTAGTTTTGGTGGCAATAAAAAATAATTATTCTTTTTCATCTTTGAATGATTTAGATAACATTTACGGAGAAATTTTTGATGATTCCTCTATAGCAAAAATCTCAAATTATCTGACAAAAAAGTCAGATTTGTGATTAATTTTGGACTAGTTCCTTGTTTCAAAACTCTTTTGTTTCGATGTATTGGCACTTCATATTTTGTTTTACTTTTCGATGAAACTACAACAAAACAAATAAAGAAGCAGTTGTATATTTACATCTCATATTAGTCTAATAAACAAGGAAAAAATGTTTTGGCACAATTTGGCAGATTTACCCTTCTAACTCCTCGAGCCTCTGGTACTTGGGAGGAGTACTGTGGGAAACTCTCATTACTGTCCACAGGTGGCAACACCTGCTCGCCGATTCAAACTTTATTTAAACTGTAGTTTAAGACTGGCAGAAAAAAATCAGTTGGAGTTTCGCTCGCTGATTTGTTCTTCCTCACTTCATTTGGATATAACTATGTGTTGTTCATTAAGTTATTTGTTAAAGCTATGTTGCTGAATAAGTGGTCTAAATATATAATAACCGTTTAAATTAATTCTTATATTCGGTAACTATATAGTTACGTGTTGGTAACAACGAATTTGGTCAGAGACATTTGCTCCAACAATCGCTCTATTCTGCAGTGTATATATTTAGTAAATTACAATGTAAACAATAATTGCATAAGAATTTAATGTTGTAAATTATATAAAAAAATTAATGACAAACATTTTGGAAATGATTACAGAAGGGATATTTTTAATATTATATATAATAATTGTAATAATTTCAATATCTTTATTCATTAACTAGTAACTTACTTAATGGAAATCTTAAAAACAAAGAAATATTAAATTTGTTGAATACGTTGAGCATTATTTAGTTTTTAACTGTCAAACTTTTCCTTTTTATTACATGTATTTTAAAACAAAAAATGGGATTAAATATAATTATTTAATTTTCACTCATTTAAACAACATTAGTTTTTACAACTGCATAAATTTCAAAATTTTGAAGTATTAAGTACATTATTTGAAATTTAGTTATTCAAAATTTTTTAATATTATTAGTCAATCAGATTTTATAATTTATAAACTTGTACTCCAGCAGTAGTTACTTAATACTTTATGTTTATAAAACTATAAAAAGAAAAAAGTAGCAATGCAAATTACATTAATTATATACAAAATGTACTAACTATCAAAAAAGTATTTGAATTTCTATAGCAGTTAAAATTAAAATTATACTTATTTTTCCCATTTACTAATGATTATTTGAATCAAGAAATGCGATGATAATTTACACTAAAAAGAAAAATTAGCAAAGCAACAATTGGATAAGAAATCTTTCATTTTTTTTCTAATTATTTTCAAATTCACATTTGAATTTCCTATAGGTGTTTCATGTATCTGTAAATATTTACAACTACTACAGCCCAGACGTTTTTAACTCTATTTAATAAGGATATTTTTGAAAAAATTATTTTGCTTATTTATGTTAACGCATGAGTATCTTTTTGTAGACTGATAGATATAATGTGTTTTGCAGTGCTGCCAAAAGTGATCGACTGTCAACGATTTCGCTTTTTATGTAAGGTGTTAAAAATAATATTTTGTGGCTTTACAGTTTTAACTAAATTTTAGCTGTAACACTTCGAATGATTTTACTTCATGAATTGTATCCTAGACGTAAGATTTTAATGATTTTCTCTTTTTATTTTAAATCTTTGAATATAATTTCATTTCATCATGATTTACCAAAAAATTCCATACTGAATTCACATTTTTTTATAATTTATCAAACATTAATTATTCAATTATTTATTAATAATAATTCACAATAAAATACTAGTTAATTTTATCATAGTTTTTTTCATAAGAGTCTTAATAATGAATTATTTTTTGTATATCTTGATGATGAACACATTTACAATTTAATCAAAATTAAATATTCTCTTTTAGCTCTTTTTCTGCATTAACTATTGGTTTTTCTTCACTTCATTTTGATTTTTATAAAAATAGAAAAGTTATTTAATTCCTAGTAATTTTCTCAGTTACATTTAAAACATCTTTTTCTCTTATCCCTTGTGTTCTGAAAAGTGAAAAAGCCGCAAGATTAAGCGCACTGGCCTTAGGTTTAATAATTCGTGAATTCAGTTACCCTTTTTGATGTGGATACTTGTAGTAATTCGAAATGCACTTTAAACTACTGATTTTTGTCTAATTAGCTTTCGTGTACAAAAAATAAAATAAATAATTAAAAATATTGAGTTAGAATCGCCATGAAAATAATTTGTTTAATGCTCCTTGATACAATATGTTTGTTGCAAAAAATTTGTGTTGTTCTTCTCTGTTAGTGATCAGTGTTATTAGCCTTAACTACTGCTCTTTTTTTAGTGATATGTTTTATAAATTGAAAAAATGTTATGTTTGTTAAATGATTTCAATTATAATTTATAGTTGTATTTTAGGTGTATATGTAAAGTATATAAGTAATTTTTTGATAACATTGACTATTTGTATCTGTTGTTACTAGTACCATGATATAACTTTAATAGCAAATAAATATCATTTAAAGCTATTATTTGCTTTGTTATATTGATTTCTATAAAGTCTATATTGTAATCAGTTTGCACTTAATTCTCTTCTAGAGTTGAATACCTGGAAGCAGTTCCTAACGCTGTCACCCAGGCTTGAAGCATTCCTTTGAGGAAAGTGAGCGGGTTCTTGCGCGTCACAACGCAGTATAAGAAGGGCAGCGTGACGCAGGCGTGGACTGCTAACCCCACCACCACCGTCAGCATGTACAGGCCCAGTTGCTCCGCTGTTTTGGCTAAATCGTTGATGGCCATAATTTTCCCGACAATCAAAGACATGATACCAAAAGGAGAGTACCTAAAAGGAAATATTTTATACAAAGAATAAGTTAGACTATTTTTGATTTTTAAATACAACTACTTCATCTTATATGTTTATATAAGTATGTGAGTTATTTTAAAATTCTTTATGTTCTGTTTCAAATTAAAAAGAAGAATGACTAATAAAAAACTAGCAGTCAAATTAAGTAATCTACAAATACTTGGCGAGACGCATAAAAAATAATGCTTTGGTAAAGTAATTTAAAACTAAGAAAAACAACAAAAAAAATTAAAAAGACGCCCCTACGTAGGTACATATCAAACAAGTGAAATACTGAAAGTGATTGACAGTGAAAATCATTTACTCCTCTATTATATTTTCTGGAGCTGAGATAAATTAGCAAATCATGAATTTGATTGTTTTTGATTCAACATTAAAAAGAAAATCAGTTACACTTATTTGAACCATTCCACACCCCCGTTCAAATGAGAGAATTTGAAAATGAAAAGGAGCGAATTAGTCTATAATTTTTTTGATTTCCTGAAGATTCAGTCAGATGATAGAACCTTGAATGAATTGGTATTTACAAAGTGGAGGATTATATATTTCTAGAAATCATAAAAAATACTCGATAATTGTTATATGAATAGTGAAGCTGAATTTGTGTGTGTGATTAAGCCTGTGTGCATATATTTGAAGGTGTGACCTCAAAGAGACTTTCGACTTCTATTTATTCCGTCAGCAGAAATCTTGACCAGGAGAACACGGGTCAGAAAACATAGAGCAAAATGTCACCAATTCCTAACTATAAGCTTGTGGATTTATTATCTTTTATGGTTGGAGCTCCAGTGGCTTCAGACGAACTGAAGCATCCTTTGCCACGGGTAGTGATTGGAAAAGTGAACACACAGTCTCCCTCACTGGGTGGCTGCAGCTATATGGGTTGGGGCGTTCATCTGTGCTGTACAAAGTTCTTGCGCTGCTGGGGCGTCGAGATGAAGGTGCCAGTTCAGGTGCCACCTCCTCACCTGATCGTGGTTGAAATTTATGAAGGGCTTGGTGATGGGCGAATATTCCAAATCCGTCAACCATCAAATACTATGAATGGAGTATGAATAATTGCTATGTATATCTGTACGTATTTCTGAAGGCAGATTTCATTTTCTGTTTCTCGTTCTGTACCATATTAAAAAAATCACTTGCTTTACTTTCTTACCCTAAACTTGGACACACACACACACACACACACACACACACACACACACACATACACACACACATATATATATATATATATATATATATATATATATATATATATATATATATATATATATATCCATGGCTCTTATGATAAATGATTCACAAATGACGGGTTAACTTGAGTACAAGACATACCCATAATGTCGTCAGTGCATTTCAGTTCAGCCATAGACACCAAACTTTCCAGCCAGAATAATAAGAAATAGCCTTATTCTTTTGTTCAGATTATCCAAATATCAGTCATCGGTGCTCAAAGTAGGACATGAATATCCATTTTTAAGCATTTTTGTTATCAACTAAGTTATTAAAAATTATCGTCAAAATGCAGAAGGACTAACATTCAACCATTTAGATGTAAATTCTTGATTTTAATGTGCTAATAATCTTTTAATATTTCTTTGTAGAGGTTATCTAAGCATTAAAAACTCATGTTGCTAGAAATTTTCTTTTTATTTGAGTTTTGTAGTGTTTCATAATATATTTTAAATTCTAAATCCTGGTGGAATAAGCATTTTCGAGTGAAAAACTTACTTCTAAATTGACAATCTAAGCATCGGAGTTGTGACCGATATTGCCTTGAAAGGAAGTGATTATCTCATATTTCTTACTTTAGCCAAGCAACTAGACCAGCAGTTTTATTTCCAAGCATTGATTTATAAGTTTTTTTTTTATACATATGATGTATTGTGAATCCAGAGCCGCTATTTTTCTACACCATTATTTGATCATCACCATTAACTTGGTGACATAATTAAATACTATTGCAATTGGTTTATTTTTGAATCATCTATCACTTTTTCAATTTTCTTTATTTCATGCAAACCAGTGCGCATGCGTTGCAGTTGTATCTTATATCATCGACTGAGTTACAGATTGGTTATGAAATATGGATAAAAATAATATGAAAACAAATCCATATGTGTAACGCATTCATATTTACACTACTGACAATAGACTTACTACCCAATACAAAATATATTCAATATCCAATAGAGTTAGAAGATGAGAATAGAGGTGTGAGGAATGAAAGTCGAACCATCCGGTTCTTAAATAACTTTATTTATAATTTGTACTGTACAGGTACTATGTAACCTTGTTAATAATTATTAAGTATTTTCTTTGTAACTATTTTTTAATCATGTGTAATGTAATAAATGTAATGTTTTTCCTATTTCTAACTTCCATTTTCTTACGTTCCCTACAATGGTGCTCCAACTAGTGGCCCTTCCCACTGTTTTCTGTTTAATTGATTTTGAATTTTAACTATATTAATTTGTTAATAATAATTCCACCTCGGAATTTTCATGATTAAGTGTTCATCCTGAATACATTCCATTTTTGAATTTTCCTGAGTCGTTCGTTTTCATCAAGAAACGGAACAGATGTATTTCATATTGCAATTTCGCCGAGCTATTTCGTTTTCATCCAGAAAACAGGTAAGTTTTATTTTGTTTTATCAAATTTCATTATCATCCTAATAATGTTGGCATGTTGTAATAATAGCATGTTTTGTATTAAAACAAATCCAAATAACATAACTTTTGTTTTTGTAGTATTAGCCGTTATAACTTCTATTTTGATTAAATTTTGTTCAGATGTGTGGATGAATGTTATAAGTTTTTCTACTAATACTGCATGTATTTGATATATATTTTTCTGTACGTCAATTTGCATGTATAGTGAAGTTTAATCTCTTGAAATGTATAATATGTTCAGTAAAATTCTTGAATTAAACTGTTTATATTATAAAACAGAACTGACTCTAAACGCATTTCTATACTATTTGTGAAAGGATAAAATCGAAAGAAAACGATTGCTTTTGTTACTGTTTAAAATTAGAATAAGCTATTCGTATAGCATATTTAAATTAAAAACTGATTATCTTTAATTATTTTCGTTGAAAGAGTAAAGTTAGAATAATTACTATGTATAAAAAGAATCAATGTTCTGTTTAGACAAAAAAGTATGGAAGTCGAAGTAACGGCCCCAAGAATGTTGGTTTTGATAAAAATAAATAAATCATTTAATTTTATTTGTTTATTTTAAAAGACAAGTATTTTATATTCGAAAGAAAATTTATATTTTTTTCTATCTATGAAGAATCTAATAAATTTTTAAAACAAAACAAAATATAAAAATAATATTTCTGTTGTGTAGTAATCTTATTATTTTGTATTTACTCTTGATATCTTAATACTTTTTTTATTTCTTTTGAAAGAAAATAATACTTTGTAGAATTTTGTATTTTATGACATTGCTAAAATAAGATAGGAGAAATAAATGTTTTAGTTTATTTGTTTATCTTGAATATTTTCTATGAGTAGATTATAACTTAAAAATTTTTACAAGATATGGTTTTATTAAATAAAGTATAAGAACATTAATGTTTTTACATTGAAAATAATTCGCTAATAAGTTAGTAATTATTCAACTAATGACGTGAAATTAATTGTCAAGTGAAATGTAGAAATTAATTTTGAATTTATTTAAAAATTTGTAAAAATAAAAATATTGTCATAATTTTTATAAATAATTTTGTTTCCACTCAGAAATAATTGTGTTTTATTTGTTTAATTATCATGGAAGTAATTTAATACTTGAATAGTAATTGAAGTTGTTAGAAGAAATTGTTTATTATTCACATTTCTTCAAAAAAAGAAAGAAAGAACTTTAGATATTATCATAACTTTTGGTTTTTAATTTAATTTGAATTATAATTTCAACATATCTTTTCTAGTTTTCTGTATTGTTTCTAGTCTTAGAATGTGATAAATGCGAAAAATATTTTCAAATTATATTATTGTTGAAAAGTAATTAAAAAACATGTGTTTGATTAATTTAACAATTAGTATTTAATTAATAATGCTTAACAAGTGTTTAACAAAACTTGTTTAATTGATTAACTTAATTTAAGTAATAAGTTATAAAATAGGAACTTTTGAGATCACAAAAAAATGGCCTTCCTTTACCGTGCCCGAAAAGAAGATTCTAAGACCTAAGCCGACTTGCTTGGTTTGGTTGTGGGAGAGAGAGATAATTTAAAAATAGTCCAATTAACAGATCTCATTAGCAAAGCCCCTAATTATGATGAAAGTGTGGTTAAAAGTATTCTTCAAGAAATTACTGAAGAGCGAATTGCTAAAAAAAAAAAAAAAAAAAAACCACAGCTTTAAGAGAATCCAAAATAGCTGATGTGAAGGAAAAATTTGAGAAACAACAAAAGTATGAACTTTAGAAACTCCAGCTTCAAACTGAATCTCAACGTTTGGCAAGCATAAATCCTCTATCGTCAACAGGTCCCTCGGAAGCACAGCAGAAGCTGAATTTTAGTAATTTCAGCACTCTTTTACCAAAATTCGATCCGAAAAAAGAAGAATTAGGTACATTATTTACCGTTTTCGAAAGGCAAGTTAAATTTATGAATTTACCTGAATGTTCATGGATCCCTTACTTACTAAGCACCCTGCCATCTGTCATTGCAGCTCTCATCGTTCGAGAACCAGAAGAAACACAAGAATATGCGAAAGTAAAAGAACTGCTTCTGAAAAGATTTAAATTTTCTGGAGATAGATTCAGACAACTTTTCTCTCAACACAAAAAAAGACCCAGGAAAAACACAGAGAGACATTTTCTTCGATCTGCTTAGCTATTTTGATGTCTGGCTTGAAATATTTAAGGTTCAGGATTTCGAAAAATTAAAACAAGTGATCATTGCACAACAAATCAAGAAGAAAGTTCCCCCTGATGTTAAAGAACATTTTATCGATATTTTGTCTGAATTTATTTCTCCGGTTGACCTTGTTGAAAAATTAGATGCTTGCGAAAGTGTTAGGTGTAGTGTAAGGAAATATATCTTTCCAATACATCAAAAGAAGCAGTTTCCCCTTAAACACTTTACAACTCAAGAAAGAAGACATGAGAGAAATGAGAATCTTAAGAAAGAGTCAAGCGAAGTTTCATGCTATGAATGTGGCAATCCATGAGTTATTAAACCTGAATGTCCTACCTGTAAAGGAAAGGAAAAGGAAATGTCTGATACTTTTAGCAGCGTTATTCTACAATCGGCTTCTAGTGCACCTGCACAGATGGCGATGTTAAGAGTAACAATCAATGGAGTCATGGGTACGGCTTGCGCAGACACTGCTGCAACCCACTCAATCTCAGGAGAAACACTTTATCACATCCCGAGGAAACAAGGAGCAGTCTTTGCCTCCAGTGCACTACTAATGTCTTTAGGAGACAGTAGTAAAATAAAAAGAGAAGTTCACACAACAAAGGTAAAAAATTGTCTTGGAGGCCGTACGTTGCCTTTGAACCTTGTTGCCCTCCCTGAGGCAAAAAGGAAACAACGCCCTGTTGGGAATAGACTTTTTGAATTCGGCTGTGATTGTACTCAATTTGAAACGAAACAGTTGGTTTTTCAATAATCAACCCAAACGGCACTTTTTTTTGAAGAGCCGATGCCAGAGCTCTTTGAGAAACGCTATAAAGAAATGCTTCCCAAACGGTTGTACCGCTAACCGTGAATGAAAAAGGTAGTATTGTTGAAGATGAAACAACCCATTTGACTCCCGCCTGGGAAAAGAAATTAAAGAATCATTCTCATCATTTGCATGAAGATGAAGGTATTCATCTGACTGCTGAACAAAGAATTGAATTAAATGAACTCTTATCCCAGTATGAAACTCTCTTCAGTTCAGGGGGAGAAGCAACCCCATTTATAGAACATTACATTGATACGTAGAACCATCCTCCGGTTTCTGTTCCTCCGCATCGAGTGTCTCCAGCAAGGAAAGAAATCATGCAAAATGAAATTGATAGACTCTTAAATGAAGGAATTATTGAGCCCTGCGAATCTCCTTATGCAGCACCTGTTGTGCTCATTCCGAAGCCAAATGGTACTTATATATTCTGTGTTGATTACAGAAAATTGAATGCCATCACAAAGACATACTCTTATCCTCTTCCACGTATAGAGAATTTACTTAAAGAAGCTAAACAAACTCGTTATATGTCGACCATCGACATTAAAGCTGGTTATCACCAGGTAAATGTGGCTGCTATGGATAGAGGCAAAACTGCATTTATTTGTCCTTTCGAGACATATCGTTTCATACGAATGCCATTTGGATTGAAAATGCCCCATAAACCTTTCAAAGACTGATAGGTAAATTCTAAAGTGGTCTTGGTGACATTTTTCTTCGTCCCTACCTTGATGACACTATAGTACTATCAGAGTCGTTTCAGGAACATTTAGAAAATTTAAGAGACATTTTCCAACGACTTGAGTTATTCAAATTGACAGCTAATCTAGAAAAATGCAATTTTACATGTTCAAAGATTAAATATAATGGGCATTATATTACCCCTGAAGGTCTACAGGTCGATCCTGCCAAAACTTCTGCTATCTTGGACATTCCTGAACCCAAAACTGTTAAGCAAGTTCAGTCCTTTCTGCAAACTTGTTCTTGGTATAGAAGGTTCATTCCGAACTTTTCTGAAATAGCCGGACCTCTCAGTAATCTAACCAAGAAATCCTCTTCTTGGTCCTTGAAAGAACAAGAAAAAGCTTCGTTCCAAAGGTCACAGACATTACTTACTACACCACCTGTTCTTAAGCAATGTGACCCGAGTAAACCGTATTTCTTGCGCACTGATGCTAGTGAGTATGCCTTAGGCACTGTCCTCCTCCAAGGAAAAGCCCTGGAAGATCAACATTCCATTGAATATGCAAGTCGACTACTAACAAGCGCTGAGCGAAACAACACAACTACAGAGCGTGAAGCCTTTGCAGTTTTTTGGGCTTTAGGGAAACTCAGATGCTGTATTGAGGGACAAGAAGTCACAGTTACCACGGACCATCAGGCGTTACGATGGCTCATGTTTTTAAAGTCCCCGTCAGGACGACTTGCTCGTTGGGCTCTACAACTCCAAGAGTTCAACTTCCATATCGAGTACGTTCCTGAAAAAAGCAACGTGGTAACTGACATGTTATCTCTCCCTCCCTGTCACCAAGGAGATAACCCATGCGAGATATGCTCTGTGAATGTTAACCAACCCACTGTTGTTTCAGTAGATTTTCCTACCAAAAAATCCTAAAGAAATCAGAGACATCCAACTTCAAGATGAAAATCTAAAGAAAATAATAAATGCCTTGGAAGCAATCGACTGAGGAATATAAAAACTGGACGGAAAAATTTTTTTTTTTGATGAACAGAAGTGTCCTACGCAAATATGCACCTGATTAAGGATCTGATGAAGCTCAGCTTGTCATTCCAGAAGATGCAAGAGAGAAGATTCTTAAAATTCATCATGATGATCCCGCCGTAGGTCATTACGGTGCTGAAGGCAATTTTGATAGTGTTTCTGGAAGGTACTACTGGACTGGCATGCGGAAATACATCATCAATTATGTAAAAGATTGTATAGAATATATGCGATACAAGCTCTCCAACCAAAAACCTGCTGGTCTGCTGCAGACTCCAGTACCATCCCAAAGGTTTAAGACGTTATCCATTGATTTGTTCGGCCTTCTTCCAGTTAGCCATAGGAAAAAATGGATATTTATAATAGAAGATGTTACTACGAAGTGGATCGAGCTATTTGCCTCGGAAAATGCAACAGCAAAAGAGTGTGCGGTCACTCTTGTAGAAGAAATCTTCATGAGATATGGAATACCACGCAGGATTATCAGTGATAATGGACCACAATTTGTTTCTGCTGTCATACAGCAACTATGTTATCTCATGAAAATTCATCAATACTTAACCCCAGTTTACTACCCTCAAGCCAATCCAGTTGAAAGAAAAAAAACGTGATTTGAAATCTCGTCTTGCCATATAAGTTAAAAATTGGCATGATAGTTGGTTCGAGAAACTCCCTGCAATTCGATTCACACTGAGCACTTCAAAGTGCAGTTCAACTGGAAAAGCTGCAGATTTCTCAATTTTGGACGAGAATTCCACACACTTGATGATGTTACCAACGACTTTCGTGGTATCATCGAAAACGATAACTTTGTCGTTGAAATGACCCCGTGTCTAAAAAAGCTGGAAAGATTCACATCTGAAGCCAAAGAAGTCTTTATTAAATATTAAAATAAAAGCAAGCATTTTGCGGACCAGAGAAGGAGACCAGTTCCTACATATAAATCAGATTTAGTTTTTGTTAGCAAACCAAATTTAAGTCATAAAAGTGCAGGTGTTACAGCAAAATTTTCGCCTCGCCGCGATGGACCATTTATTATCGGTACTCAAAAATCTCCTGTATCGTATTCTGTGGCAAACACAGATTCTTCAAATATACCTATAGGAGTATACCACACTTCGGCATTGACTCCTTTTCAAGCAAAGAAAACTTCCCCTATCAAAGCTTTGCGCAGAAGAGGTAAGAAAACAAAAATGAACTGTCCTAAAACTCCTGCCATAGCTCATGCTCAAGAACAAAATCATTCCAGGAAAACTCCTGCTAACCCCTGGTCGGTACGTCTTCGGGGTCAGAGGGGGAGGTTGTAACAGATCCATATTAACACTACTGACAATAGATGACGTTACTGCCCAATACAAAATATTCAATATCCAATAGAGTTAGAAGATGAGAATAGAGGTGTGAGGAATGGAAATCGAACCATCTGGTTCTTAAATAACTTTATTTATAATTTTTACTGTACAGTTACTATGTATCCTTGTTAATAATTATTAAATATTTTCTTTGTAACTATTGTTAATCATGTGTAATGTCGTAAAAATGTAATGTTTAAAAAATGTAATGTAAAAAATGTAATGCCTAATTCTAACTTCTATTTTCTTACTTCCCTACATAAGAATATTATTTTTCTCAAAGATTATTCTTATCAAACTATTGATGACCATCTTACTTTAAATGCAACAAAGTATATAATTTTATTATTGTAAGATATATATTTTTATATAATGTATACATATATATAATATATACAAATTAAGTGAAGCTCATATTATACATAGTTTGACTCGTTAGAATTTATTGCCTTTCATGTCATTCACGTATGCTGACTGACATAATTATTATTGATTATCAAAGCAAAAATATGTAAAATAAAATTTAGAATTATAACATGTAAGTAGCCTACTTATATACTACTAATATATAAACTAAAATACCACATAATAATGACGACAATCTTCATTATTACTTCATTCAGAATTACAAAGAATCGAACCAAAGGAGCACCGAATTCCCCTAATTGACCTGCAATAATGCCAAATGCAATGCAGAAAACTATAAGACCTGAAATTAAAAGAAAATAGCTGAAATTTTATTATTTTAGTTATTGATAAATAACTGAAGAATCATAAATAAGCACCAATATTCATACAATTTGTAATATAATATTTACATGACGCCCTTACAAGTTACCTTTTCATTTTCACACGAACATTGGGGAAGATTCTTGTTACGAGATCTGGTCCTGTTTTCCACCTTTTTTTTTTTTTTTTTTTTTGGCGACAAAACAGGCTCCTGAGAGCTCGGTTTTGTTGTGGAGAGAGGGGGGAGGAATGATGTTGCGACCCTGCGAAAAGGGTTGCTCTGAAAAAGGGGTGTGGTCAAAGAAAGAGCGGTAAAACACAAAATGGAATAACACAAAAAAATAAGCCTAAATTTTAACATAAATAAAAAATGTAATAATCAATAATAATAAAAATAGAATTTACAGTCACATCTATTATTTAATAATGACAAGCATATATAAAATTAAACTTCCACTAGCATATTTTTAGTAAATTATAGTAAATTTAAACTTTAATTATTACATTTATAACAAATATTTTTAAAATTTTTTATTGTTTACTAATTTACTTTTTTAATTTGTTAATAATTTTGGTTACTGCTATAATTTTAATTTATTGAATTATCTATAATAAAATTCGGAAATTTTAATGTGAATCAGAATTTTAAAGTAAGATATCTGATAATAATATTTATTAATTATGGTTATAAAAATAATTAGTTAGATTAAATAATGAAGTAAAAATATTTTGCTTAATAATTGTAAAATAACAAGCACGTAGGAAAAAATACATTTTCACGAAAAATTATAATAATGCTCTCTTAACGAAGGCTTCTTTAAAATAGCTTTTACAAGCAGTGCAACAATGTTATTAATTTACTCTATTTTTAATAAATTTTACTGCTTAAAAAAAGTTATTCTAAGTAAGTTCTTGCTAAGGCAGAAAATTTAATGATCAGTAAACAACAAAAAATTAATAAGTAATACTAGATGATTAATATTTAAAAATCAAATATATAGGACAAATAATCAACTTAATACACAATTTACAGCCCTCACTAACTTTCAAAAAAGCCTTAAAATTATTCGCCATTTTCCTTTATTACATATTACCATTAATTAACATTCAGATGATATAATTCTTTAATTATATGAACGAAATTTGTAATAATTTCTTCAACATAAAAGAATTAAAACCTAAGTCATGATTAAATTAAGAAATAAATAAATTTGAAATGTTACACATGCATAATCTAAATGCTATTAATCGATGTTCTTTAACCAAAGACTTTTAATTCATTAAAATAAATAAATAAACAAAAAACTCGCCTTCACATTATGTCATCAACTCATTAGAAGCTTTACACCAGTAAAATAATTAATAAAATTAAGAAATAAATTATATAAGAAAAATTAATTTTATCTTAACGAATAAAACATGTACCACCACCACGTTAGAATAAAAGTAGTGTAATCCCATGGAGGAAAGAGGAAGTAGTTCTAACAGCGAAATATCATGAGCACCGGTGAAGTAACTAGCAGACGATACCACGCCTACTTTGTCTTTCAAGAGAAACAGTACTTTCTTATTGAGGACCCAATATAGGCTAGCATTATTTTCATTTAAATTGCACACAACGAAATTAAAGGGATCTAAATTACTTACTATTTTTAAAAAAGGTATTTTTATTATTAGTTAAGTGCTAAATTGGTATTTTTGCAAATTATTAATATTATGTATTTTAATAAAGAAATTTTAGACGTGTTATTCACCCTATTGACTTTGAGATAAGCACTTGTATAGTATGAATTAAATTATATATATATAAATATCATATTATTACATCTATAATAATGAAAAAATGTCAATTTTTTTTTTTACTTTATTGATATTCAGTGGCAGTTTCCTACCCATGTTATTTCCTGTGATTTTATCCATGCATGCAATATTCTTCTATTTTGTAATAATTTTTCCCGTTATAAGAAAGAATTATGCCTTTATATATAGAATTATTTATGTTTATATAGCAAAAGTATTTTTATTTTGGTATTTTAAGTCCAACATTAGGAAAAAAATGTTTTTGTTATCAATAATTTGTAAATGAATTTCGTTGAATAATGTAAAATAAAAAAGAAATATCTATTTTATACAGTCAACTGTAAGAGAAACTTAGAAACTAAATAAAATATAGTTGATCTAAAATTTAATTTCAATAAATCTTGATTTATAATATTTAATGAGATTTATATAAGATAAAAATATCTTCCCAAGAAGTATGATTTTTTAATATGAATATAATGTTAAAAACTCAGTACTTTTGTTTTAAAATTTGATATTTACTCACTAGCAAAATGATTGTATTCCTAAACTTATGAAATTAATATCATTTGTATTAATTTTTTTACAGATAAGTTTTTAATATAATACAATATGAAATTTTTCTCTTATAATTATTCAATAAACATTCATTAAAATTCTGTTTAAACAATGAAGTTTAAATAAGTAAATTTTCTTTCAAATATTTTTTTAATTTTTGGAAGTTTAGAAAGACCACAGTCAGTAAAAAATAAATTTTTTTTCTAACAAATATTAAAAACATGTAATATCTTTTAAATTACAAAGGTTTAAAAAAAATTCTTCTTCCAGGGAAGTATTATAAAAATAAGTACAAGTTCCTAGTATTATAAAAATAAGTTAATAAATAAATAAAACATCAATGTGTCTGATTTCAAGTAATATATTTTGCAATAAAATCATTTTTTATTTTTTTCGCGGCTGCTTTTAGGCATATAAAATTGAACAATGTGATGGACGTGCAACAGGATTAGAAACATTAACTTTAATGAGCAAAAAGTTTTTAAGATTAATGAAATTACGTATAAAAAGTTACTCCAGGAATTATTCTTGAAGGTCTATTTATAAATCCATAAGCACAGCAAGCAGCCATAATTATTTAAAATTAAAAAATTCCGAATAACAACAAATTCAACAAGACGCTTAACAGTAACGAACAGGTTTTAGTGTAATGTTTTGGAAGACAAAGGGGATATGGCACACACGTCAAGCGCTGACCAATAGGGCGGCTCTACTTATTTTTTTTCCAAGTTATAGCAACGATTGCGGATACAGTTAAACTCTTCATAATGTCAGTAAATTTTTTAATTATCAGATATTGAAAGAAAGGAAAAATTATTAGGAAATAACAGAAATGTGTTCATGTCGAATATAAGATTTATTTTCGTAAGAAATATTCAGAATTTATTAGGTTATTAAATCATGGGGGGGGGATTATTAAAAAATGCCAACTCGGGGGTTAATCGCACAACTTCCCCACAGCCCAACGTTACAAAGTTATCAACATAAATAGGTCACCGGAAGAATATCACAATAGTTTCATTTGCAAATTTTTCTAAAATAATTTATTCTTTTTGGTATTGACATACATAATGTATGTAATTGTATATATGCATATATATTACTCGAAAATAATATTCATGATTTCCTTAATCTACACTTTGTTTCACTGACCAAAATATACTTAAAAACGCAGCATAAGGGCAAATCAGTCATTTTTTTAAATAAAAATTTTAATATCTTAACATAAGCAACCTAATTTAATAAATTTTTGATTGTTGAAAAACCGACTAAGAAACTTTCCGCATGTAATGAAGTATAAATGTTAATTTTTTTTGTCTGAATACATGTAGCTCAATAATACCTGAAAACGTTCAACTATCATTTTTTTTTTTTTTTTGTATATGACATCTAATTAGATTGGGACCAACATTTTAAAGTCCGAATTCCTGGAAATAATTTGAATCAATAAAAAACTTGGAAAAAATAATATTCACTCAATTTTGGAGACGCTAAAAATATTATAAATTTACAGAATTTGGCTCGAAATATTCCTGATTTTATTACAAATACGAATAAGAAGGTGACATTATTTTAAAGAAATTAAAACTTAAACTCCATTAAAGCTTTTTACCTTTATGATCTCACATTTAGAAGACGTTTTTCCAACTGTATGAGAATCTCTCTTCAAATAATCCCTACTATTTCAACAGCAACTGTGTGTCAGTAAATTAAAATGAATTCAGACGCCTTTAAGATTAAACATGTGGATGTTAATTCCAATATTATCTCCAAAGGGACCAAATATATTTAAGTACAGAACGAGAAACATTTAAATTAATAGACATTGATAACGTAGTTAATCAATTTGCTTCATCGAAGTTGATCATCAAAAGTGAAGAATTATTGTGTCATGTTGAGAAATAGACGGGGAATGGAAAGGGTGGGAGAAGAGCTGGAGGAGCTTGCCATAAGCAAAAAACTTCTTATTATATTTTTATATAAATAATTTTACATAATTTAGTTTGTTTTAAAAGTAGCATTCCTTAAATTGGGTTTTCAACTATAATCTACTAAAGTTTACTACTTCGCTCAAGATCTGTAATGCTATATCATTATTTTTTACTATAAATCTTGCACATGCGTAAATAACTCGAAAATCTTAAATTTGGAAATCTTTATTTTATTGGAAAAATAAATAATTTCGCATAAAAATTCTAACGATTTCGCCGTTAAATTTTTGTAGTTGCTCTTTCAAATTATAATTATACTTGGGTGTTTCTCTTCCACTTTGAGTAAAGAAGGAACTTAATAAGAATGAGGAAAATAAAAAAATGTCATTATTGATCAAATTATTTTAAAAAATTTAAAGTTCATATTGACTTCTTTTCCTAAAAATGCTTTAAATGTGTTGATAGTATCAAAAAAATCCTAGTTTCACTTTCATTATTAAGTAGTGTAACAGAAGACAATGATATCTCTAAGCCCGTATCTGTTTTAAATTATTACCGGATGCATGAAAAACAATTTAATTTCCTGTACAATGAATTACTCTCAAACTCTTACAGAAACGGTGAGAATCGACTCTTGAGAAAAATCGTAATTTTATATAAAAATTTTGCTTTTATATAAGTAAAATAAAATTTTAAAATAATTAAATCATATAACTTTAAAGATAAAATTTTTCGCAGAAGGGTAAATAAGACTTCAAATAATCCTGACACACACCCCAATTTCGAAATAAATACCAAATGAATTTCACTTTTTTTTTTTGTAAAACAATTTAAAGTGTAATAATCTCTAGAATTGATATAATTTGTTTCAAAGAATGCGATCAATATCAATGATATATGATATGTCACTGACAGAGTAAGAAATATTTATTTCCTAATATTATTCTTTCGTAGCAACAATAAAATTTACAGTTAGTACAACAAAATAAAAGAAGGTTGTAGAATAAAATGACATTCACAGAAGAGTAATGTCAACAATATCATAATTCTATTTTTCTCCCCATATGCAAAAACGTTTAATCCCGAGACATATTTATAAACATATCTATATCGATATTGATTTGTTATAAATATTCATGCCCATCATAATTAAGTTTGAAGCAGCAAATTTAAACTATCTCAGTTAACAACTTTCATATTTAAGATTTTTTAAACATATGTATTTTTTTACGCATATAAATATCAAATCGTCCAAATAAGTTAAAATTATTAATTATAATTACACACAGCAATATTAGAAGAGTCAGATTTTAACTTCCTCTCTCTCTTCAAATTTATTTCTTTTATATTTATATTAGAAATCTATAAATGAATTTTAATAAAATAAATAATAGTTTTAAAAAAATATATACAATTTTTAAGCAATCAAAAACATTAAAATTAAAATTAAACAAATAATTATATACATAAATAATACTATATTACTACAAGAAATGCATTAATATAATATTATTTATTTATTTATTATTAAGAAAATAAATAAGATTTTGAAGTATTATGAAAAGGAAATGAATGATTTCTCCAGAACATAAGTGTAAAAGAACAAGTGGCGAATACCCTGGCGATCGCCAGAAGCGATAAAGACCTTCATATAATCACCTGGATAGAGAATGCCACGTGACTATGACGTCATAAAATCACATTCCTCCAGTGACTTCACTAGTGACCATATTTGAACTGTTATCTCTGCTTGGCAATCAAGCTTGGCGAAACTTTGGCGACAGATCTCGATATAAGAATATCTCCCACATGTCTTCGAGCAAGGCGTCGTTTGGTAACAAATCACAATGATCTACAACTTTGTAGTTGAATTTTTCCAGTATCTGGTTCAGTTTTCATTATAGGACTACTAACTTCTGAATTTCACTTTTAGGGGCTCTTCAAGCTGTATCGTCTTGTAATGCATAGCCATTTTCTTATGAATCAACGTCTTTTTTTTAAGATTACATTAGATTTCAAAGCTTTTGAACAGGAGATAAGATTTTAATAGGCAACCTGTATAAGGAATGTATATACAAGTGTGTGTGTACGTGCAAGTATGTTCTTGTAAGACCCTTTAAAAACTGATTAGAACCTTCTTAAGAAAGGGAAGAGTTGAATTCCCTTCCCTCATGGGCTTTACCGCGTTGAATAACTGAAATGCAGTTAAAAACTCTGCTTTTCATTCTGGTGACTAAAGTCACAAAGGGAAAAAAAATCGCTCCCCAACCTACTTGGCATGAAATACTTAATAAACAGATCGATTTTTGGAGAAATCTTTTCGGAGAAACTTTTGTGGACGATACGCGCAAGAGAGTTGTTTGCATTCGATGTTTTACAGGATTTACCTTGCCCAAAGGATTGAAGAGATAAATTTAAAATAACTGTTTTCATTTAACCCAAATGAAATCGAATAACAGATATAATTTGTTTTATTTAATAAAAATAATCTAAAAAGGAAACTTTTGCATCAATTCTGACAGCATTGTCGTGATGACAGAGAAATGGGGAAAATATTTTTCTGTGTCAGCAAATATCTTAAATTCTTAATTTATTTTACCATAAAATCAGAAAAAATTAGCAAAGTAACATGTTTGATTTTAACAAATGTACAGTTAGGATATATTTATTCAATAAATCGTTAAAAATAATGATACATTTTAAAACTATTAGCATTGTCTTGTTTCTATGTGTGCCTTGCATTTTCATACACAATTCAACGTACGATATAAGTATCTTGAAACTCGCATAATCCAAAGCAAGAAAATTTTCAACTTTTAATTTTTAAAATTTATCATTTGCTTACAATTTTAACGAAACTTTTATCATAAGTCGAAAATATCGCCATGATTTTCGTCTTCATTGAAGAAATAGCTTTGACATGCTTTCAAAAAAGACAGTCATCTTTCAGATCTGAATTTTGTTGGGAAAATGCGCCAACATTTTCTGACTGGTAACAATACTTCCTACAACATTCTTTCGAAAGAAGCAGGATTTCAGTTAACAGTTTCACTTTTCCAAAAAATATTGGGACATGCGGGACTGTCTTTAGAGTCTAATTTTTGAGAGAGCTTCTGATATTGTTTTTTAAGTGTTTATAAAAATCATCTCCAGTCCAGAAATATGAAAATTAAAATTACTAAATGGATCGAAGAAAAAAATCACTCCCAGCATCTTGCAAATCATTTCCAAAAAATTGCCACTGTGTGTATTTTTATTTTTAAGAAATCTGAAGAAATTTTAAATATTGCTATTTTTCTACACTTAAGCAATCTTCATTTGAATTTTTTTTATTTCTCTTTGATTATAAATTTATATTCTATGATATGTAATATTTTTAGTTCATTGATTTCTTATAAAAATTTTGTAAATTATATATATTAATACTTTTAAGAATACTTTGGTATGGATGTGTAGAGGATTTAATTAACGAATATTTTCATTTTCGTAATGAATTCTAGCAAACGGGATTTTCCCACATTCCCTCATTTGAATAAAACTAAAATTTATTTTTTATGCTTTATTTAACTTTATAATTATTTAAGAATATATTTTACTCAAAATGTTTTTAACTATGAATATGATTTTTCACATAACAAAAAATAATCTTTTACTGTGAAAACGTGTGTATGAGAGCAGCTTTAAATATATTTTTAGAAACTCAATAACTGAATGATATTTAATATTTTTACACTTTCATGCCTTATGTAATGTAGGAAGAAACTATGATTGAGATACAAAGCTGTAACTTTTCACTATAATTACTGTCTTATTTTAATTTATTTTTTATTACCACTTCAATCTGAAATCAATTATTTTTCAGGGTGGCTCCCTTCTTAAGACTTCTTTTCCAAAAAATATCGAGTATAGTGTCAAAAACATATATAAAAATATTTACATTCCAATTTCCTATTTATATGCTTCACCTGGTGTAACCTTAAAGAAGTGTTCAAGCTTATGAGACCTCCTGTGAAGAATTTGACAGGAATTATTCAATTTCGCATCACTAGTATTCTTCAATTTTTGGGTAAAGACCATAAATATCTGCAAGGATCATTCTAAAAAAAAGAAATAACAAACGAAAGCAAAATAGCGGGACACCTTGTGGGGAGAATCTCATTTTAGCTCCGAATGTAACATTACGATTGGCTCTTCATGAATGAGAACTGAGAAATCGGGAAGAAGGGAAAATGCTGCAGAGACCCTTAATGCGATTGCGCAACGTTTCTTTTTTTAAAGTGACGTAACGAATCGCATTTAATCCGGGAAAATTTTTCTTTTTACCATTAATGATGCTTGAAGAGATAGAAAGGCAAAAAATAAATAAAATAAAAGAATAAGTTAATAAAAAAGGGGAAAAAAAAAAAAAAAAACAAGAAAATTGCCTTATTCCTTTAATTTCATATCTTACAACAATCTTTTTTACCCTTAATTTTATACACATATACATAATTTTTAATGTAATTTTTGGATAAAATTTGAATGTAATTTATAAAAAATTTTGAAAGAAAATTTTTCTCAATATGTCTAACAGATTGTAAGTCCTTAAGCTCCTATAGAGAATCATTAATGGAAATATAGTTCAATACAAGTTCATAAATGCCTCTTACTCTCTGTCTCTTATTTCCTCCCGATGCATTATAATAAACACTTTAAATATGTACTGCATCACATTTTGAGATAAACGAGCAAAAGAACGGCATCAAGGAATTCGTTACTCGCTTCATTTCGATACAATTGACCAATAGAGGTGGTACAACATTTGATAAGTTTGTCGTAGGAATTTTTGTTTCCATTTAACCATGGATAATATAAATGTGCCCTGACTTTTGGATTTTAAAATTAGTTAAGATTTATTGAAGGACATTTTAGTAAATTGTTGAAGATGAACTTCGCACTTTATGTTCAATTCTCCTGTTTCTTGATTTTTTTAGAATGCATGAGCTCATGGATCTGGTGTAGCTCCACTATTCTGGATGGGATTTGTAACAACAACAACATTACAACATAACATAACTAATGTATAAATAAATTTTGATGGATAAGTCATGTTGAGATTCATTGTTGAAAACAGTAATTTATCGAATCTGTTAGGATGCATATTTTAATACAGCAAAGTTAGCCCCCCCCCCATAAATCTTCTGTCATCCCTGTCTATTTTGATTAGTTTTCATTTATATTGAGGTCTAGTCTCAGCGATTTCTTTTCACGCTCTCCGACCAGTGCTCTTCAATTCAGTGGTGGATGGATTCTGAAGAATGAGTGTTCGTAACGGTAACAGAATGGACTTTGAAACTTAACTCCCGACTCATAAATGAACCATCACTTGCAAACAATGATTTTAAGAATTATTATTTGTAAGAAGAAACCAAACCAAAATCCACGTTCTAAAATCAACATTGTAGTTGAATTTTTTTTAATTATTCCATTTACTTTTTTATTTTGCATTTATTCCCTTATTCTTAAAGTCATGCAAGAAGAAATTTATCTGAAATAACACTTTGTTTGATACGTAATTTAAAATAAAAACTGTTTCTTAAAATATAAGGATTAAATAAGGGATTAAGATAGGTTTAATGAATCCTGTAAAATTAATGAATCCTGTATCATGTCTTATTTTATTCTTAGAATGTGTATTAGGCATTCAAGCTTTTTGAGAAACCTTAATCACTAAATTGAATAATTAGTTCGATATTCACGAGTAAAATTTCACTCTTGTGTTGCGCTTAAGTAAAAGATGGTTTAAATAAATCTTGTCTGTACATTTCCCTCTTGGTTTAAATTATACATAAAGCAAATAAAATACGTCCACATGTGCAGAATTTGAGTGAAAATGTTACAAAATACAAGTTTAATAATTAAATATATATATATATATATATATATATATATATATATATATATATATATATATATATATATATATATATATATATATATTCAAGAGTTATTTTAGATATTTTTCATTCAATAAAATTGGCTGGAAAAATTAAGTAATCAATTAAAAAACAGTCAATACATTAGTTTCAATAAAACAATTCTTTAAGTTTTCATTTACTTGAAATGGAATGTAATTATTAGTTTCAATGTACATTTGAGGGTCACTCTAAAATGTTGGCGATACGCCAAGACATTTAAAAACATGAAATTCCAGGACTGTTCGAAGTAGTCAACTCCTTCTGCACACAGATTATATGATGCCTCCAATCATTCACTTCTCGATGAAAAAAATGCATTCGCAACTCATCTATTTCATCTTTGGAAGAAAAACGATGGCTAAGCACTTTCATTTTTTGATTAAAAGCAGCCAAAATTAGTTTGGAAATCAGGTGAACAGGATCGGTCAAGAAATTCGACGACTGTCAAACTTGCTGAATGAGGACATAGATTTTCATGGTAGAGCATGTGTTCCTTAACATTCATTTCCTGAAGTATTTCTGAAAGAATAATGTGATAATGACCATCTTAATGTAATTTGAAGATTACTTACTGATTCTGATATGCTCTTCTTTTTTTATGCTCATTTGCGTGGACAAATTATTACTTTCATGTTCAATTTATCATGAATATTTTTATGTACGATGACGGATCCATTGCTAAGTTTCTTTTCACATCATTTGTTAAAAACAAAGATTTTCATCCATTAATATTTTTCGTATAGCAGACGCGTTATGGGGATTATTGTTATTAATAATGATCTTCCTGTGCGCCCAGAAGAAAATTCTACTACTCTAAAAGCCATCTGAATACAAGATAGATTTTTATTTCCAAATATTAATGGCAGGTGTTGAACAAATTTTTTTTAATCCCACTTTAAGAATTTTAACCCGGTAATACTCTCATACCAATTTCATTTCTTCTATTGACTAAAATTTATTCGATAAAAAAACTACTAGTCACTGGGGCTGTAAAAGACCAAATGTTAAGTTAAAATATTCACGTTTTTGAATATTAGTATAAAAGTTTTTTTACTGCTTCTCATCATTGCGTGTCTCAAAAAATTCAGAGTATATCTTATATAACCAATATTTAAGAATTCTGAAACAAATCTTACCTAAGACATTAGTACCATCTTTATATACTTGTTTCCTTTCCAAGTAACTTACGATCAGCGAATCATTTGCGATTGTAACTTCACCATCTTTGTATTCCATAGGAGCTACGGTTATGTTTTTGGAGATTTGCTTAAACACCGTCTCAACTTGCTGGAAACACGCTGTCAACAAATTTTCTGGAAACATGTTCCTTAAAATAGAAAGAATGAAATCATAAAAGTAAAGGATGAAGAATAATACATCGCATTTTCTTAAAGCATGAAATGCCATTTATTTCTGTTCTAAAAATGTTAAAAAAATTCAATCAAAATATATAGCTACAGATTGTTTATGTGATTATACACACACACACACACACAAACACACACACACACAAACACACACACACACAAACACACACACAAACACACACACACACAAACACACACACAAACACACACACACACACACACACACACACACACATATATATATATATGCGCGTATTCCACCCTGTCGATGTCGTATGCGATAGTCGTTTTGGAGTTCACCTAGGCGACGCAGCGATCGATCATCAATATTTCTTATTCTGCTTTTGCTGATCGGCAAGCAAGGCCTCTTTTCGCAGTTGTGACTTATCAACAAGGGTTTGCGTTTTAATTTTTTGCGATAATTAAGAATGGCAGCGTTAATTTCTTTGGCTATATTACAAGAAATCAGTAATCGGATAAATTCAAGACGATGGCCGACTTATAGGACTTGAGAAGATTCATTTAATCTTCCGGATGAAGTTTGCACACATTATTTTAGATTAAACAAACATATAGTTGTTGAAATATGCACTGAATTATCTTCATTGCTCTAATGTCTAAATACAGTGGGGCAGCATTTCCAGTTGATGTTAAAATAAGGAAATAATTTTTCTCAGTTTATCAGGGAAAATTAAAATAAGTGTAATATATCTTTAGAACAGTAGCATCTTTTTCAAAATGTTGATAATTACAATCAAAAGTTCCAATTAATAAATATGAAGAGAAATTTGTGACAATCTGAGAGAGAATCTTCTGCAAGGCATTTGTTCAAGAGTGTTTCACAATTTACCCATACCCTTTCCAAGATTCATAACAATCAATAAGAGAGCATTCTTCCTAAAATTTTTAATTGTATAAGGCCAATGAACATATTCTCTATTGTCCCAAACAACATCGAAACAGACATGCATTTCGATTTAGAAAGAAATGCTTTTACTTACCAAGCAACCGAAACTTAGAAGAAATTTCCTCACAATCAGAAGAAATTATGCAAGAAGAAAAAATGTCGTAATTTATTACTTATTTATACTTATCATATATATATATATATATATATATATATATATATATATATATATATATATATATATATATATATATATATATATATATATATATATACATATAATTTTCAATTTTCTTGTCTCTTGTTCTGCAAAATTTCTTCCAATAAATATAAAATGAATACATAGATTAAGTTTGAAATTTTAAACTTAATCCAAAATTTAAAATATTCTATTTATTAACATGGATATGGATAGATTTTTTTTAATAATCAACAATTTCGGTATTTTTCAGGGATAAATAAATTTGCCATGTATTAGGTTTTGTTGAAATGTTTAAATTAGTTCTGTATCCAAACTCAATATGCAATAAGCTTATGATC
Organism: Latrodectus elegans; assembly: GCA_030067965.1. Classification (NCBI taxonomy): domain Eukaryota; kingdom Metazoa; phylum Arthropoda; class Arachnida; order Araneae; family Theridiidae; genus Latrodectus; species Latrodectus elegans. The sequence goes on along the minus strand of CM057809.1, from coordinate 103,318,632 downwards.
AAACATGAAATGAAAAAGTCAATAAATTTTAAGAAGTTTTTATAAAATATTTAGAATTATGGAATTTGTGAACTTTGAAATATCTATAGACATTGTAGTGTATTCAGTGTGAGAAGGCTGAACTATAGGTAGGCGCAAGGGCAGCTAAGGAATCAGGCTCAGTTAATTTGATATCCTTGACTAAATATTTATTTCCAAATTTTGTGGATAATTTACAAGGATCTTTCATAAATTGTAGGCTGCAGGAAAACTGATGAATTCTCAAAATTTTCGAACGTTTCTGTACCCTTTCGGCCAGGGGAATCTCATCCTAGGAAAGAGTCTCATAAATTCCGCACTCGGGAAACAGTCTCGGAAAGTCACTCGATGATCTTCTCCATGGGATACTAAATGCTGGAAGTATTCAGGTCTGGTGATCGGGAGCTAAAAACTGCTCACTCCATTTCTTCCTTGTCGCTTAAACGTGTCCACTCAGCAATTCTCTCAAGTTCAGTATCAGGGAAATCACTCATAGGTCAAAGATCTCTCAACCCTCACAAGGGCCTGCTATTTATATCCAATCTTTCCTCCAACATCTGGAATTCCAGTGACCATTAGAACCTTCTTCTGAGGTCACTCCTCGACTGCAAATTCCCGGTCACTCTACCGAATAAAATTAAAAAGAGTGAAAGGGCAATAAATTCTCATAATGTATCTGACCCCTCTCAAGGTGATTACAAATTATTTTGAGGAATCCCATTTGTCAAGCAGGCCAGTCACGAATCCTGTTTGCAGTTCCCATATAATTCCCTAATTACAACTAATTGTTTTTGTTACTAGGTAATTCCTGGGGTTCAAACAGGAAAAACAAATATCTTTCGCAGCTACAAAGGGTGTTAAATTCCATCGAAATTCTGGAATTATTTTGGGGTTTTCCAAGCAATAAAGGAGACGTATTATAATATATATTAAAATATATCATATACATGTACTGTTTGAAAAATTACGTAAAAATTATAGATAATGCATAAAAAAAGTTCACCACATGAGAAAAGTATACATTTTTTTCAATAGATTTAGTTGTTAAAAGTATCATATATAATATATATATGTAGTGTGTGTCATTGGTTCAAAACAAAACACAGTTTTAAAAAACGGACACACTTTAATTCTACAAATATTGGACAAACAATAACATTTAAAAGGACAAAGTTATTTTGCTATAGTGCCTACTCGCACTAGTAACAATATCATACCAAACAATATTCGAAACAATTATAGGTGGAGCACCTATTCGCACGTCCGCAGTACATAAGGAAGTGTCTTTTTTTCTCTCCAGAAACACTTACTCTCTGTTGTCTGGAGACATACGCGATGCTCGCTGTCAACTAGCGACATCTATTAACAGTTCTGGATCCTACATATATATCATATAAGCCCATCCACTTTTTCGACAAAATTAAGGCAGACTTTACACAGGACCACTATAGAAATATAAAGATTCGTCACGCAAAATCCTCAAACCCTCTCCTTTTGGTGAAGGAGGAATGAAATGTCCCTTCTCGCACCTACCTAGAAACATATTTTTCACAGGAAAAAAAAAAAACAGTACAAAAAAATTTCGAAAACTAGGACACCCGCATAGTTTATTGGGGATGAAGAAATGGAACTCCCCAATTTGCTTCTGGAACCACGAAAAACCCTAACTCCAAACTTTACTAAGAGAGGATGAGCTGGTTGACTAAAGAATGCAAGTGGTTGGATTAATTCTTCAAGCATCCGCAATGTGGGCATTGCTGATTTTAGGAATAATTTTTGAGACGATTCTTGATTTCGGAAGGTGAACGGACGCACGTTCACGTTTCTAGCTGATAGTTTACAAGCAAATACATTGATTAATTCTCAAAAACCCCAATTTTTTATTTAATATAGTGATTACCTATCAACCGATAATCAAGAGGAGCAAAAAATCTCAGCCGACTTTGTCGGCAATTAATCCCGAAAAGGGAAAATCTTTGTGCCCAAGATGGAGTCGTCAGGGGTATTGACCCCAAACAAAGGAAGAAAGGAGACAGCGCTGAAACGAACTCTATTTACTTCCGAAGTGTGGAAATACCCATACATTTTTCACCCTATTCTTGATGATGAAATAGTCCAATCTGAAAAAATGCCAGTAAAGAGGATATAAACATTAAAATTCTACATATAAATGCGGAAATTATTTCTGTTGATAGGGCAATTTGCGAATTTAAAAAAAAAATAATGGAAACAATTATAGATGATAAAAGTACGAATAGAAAGGAAACCTTTGAACAATTCCTAAGCAACAACATCGAACAAAAGCTGGAAATCTCCGACAAACTGAAAGGTAAGTGGAATTTTCTTAATTGGTGTATAGTTGTTATAAACTCAAAAGCAGATAAACAACTTGCTCCTGCTAATGATAATATAATCTTAATGCCTGATAATATCAGAAGCAATATTGTTGATGCCTATGTTGTATGTATTGAAAACGAAAATTGTATGCAAAGTAAAATTCCTGAAAATTATAATTTAAATACAGGTGTTAAACAAAAAACACATCAGTTTAATTGCGCAAAAAATGATAATTTGAAATCAGTGTCTGTGGGAAAGTGCTTCAAATTTAAAATAATATGCCAAAACCCCACAGATAATGAAATGGAAATTGATGATAACAATAAAAATAATGAAAAAAAAACAAAAATAACAAATGATGATATGAGTAATAGCAGCACAACTGATGAAGAAGAAGGTTTTAAAACCTATAAATACAAAAACAGGAACAAAAACCCTTCACCAAAAGCTCAATTAATGAAAAAACAAAAAATAACCCCAACAAACATTCAAAATAAGTACTCAGAATTAAATAATATACAAAATAATTATGAACAAATAGCAAAAGAGAAAATCACCTCACCAAACACCAATAATAAATCACAAAATAATCAAACAACCGATATCGAATCTGTACCCCCCAAAATCAAACTTCACCGTCAACTACCAATAATATCCAAGAAGATACCCCCTCTAGATATCTAGAAGCATACCTCAAACTTTGAAGACCAACCAAAAACTTCACCCATATTTATTAAAAATACAGGTAGTATTAAAAAATTAATTGAAACAATTCATGAAAAAGTAAATAAAAACAACATCACTATTAAAACTTCTGGGGAGCACCTTAAAGCTGTATGTAATACAATTGACACCCATAGAAAGCTCACCAAACATTTACAAGAAACCAACAATGACTACTTTGTCATTCCAGGACTGGATGAAAAACCATTCAAAATAGTTATAAAAGGTCTACCATTAAATATGCCCATTGAGGAAATAAAAGATTTAGAAGAACTAAAATTCCAAATTGCTAAAATCACACAACTTAAAAGAACCAGAGATCAATCTAAGCTACCTATATTCCAAGTACAACTAAATAAAACCCAAAATACAGAAAGGACTTAAAAGAACCAGAGATGAATCTAAGCCTACCTATTTTTCCAAGTACAACTAAAGAAAACCCAAAATACAGATGATATTTACGAAATCGAAGAATTATGTGGAATAATTGTATCTATAGAAGCATACAAGCCTAAACCAGGACTGTATCAACTGACAAACATGGAACCATGGTTCCAAAAATTGTTATTGTAAACCCAGATGCTTTTGAAATGTGCAGGAGATCATAGCACTAGAGGCTGCCAGAAAACCAAAGAAACTCCAGCAAAATGTGTAAATTGTGGTGGACCCCACCCAGCCAACTACAAAATTTGCCCTAGAGCCCGCAAAACAAACAGAAACACTTTTACAAGCAACAAAATCAGGGAAAATATAAGTTGGGCAAATATAACTCAGAATAAAAACCCCATAAATAATAGTTCAGATTTCCCACCACTCCCAACAGCAGACTCGAACCCAAACACATCAAACTTCAACACAAACATGAACTTCACAGCTTTCTCTAACCTAAGTGAAATCTTAAAATTCTTCCAAACAGTAAATCAAATATTCGAAAATAGATTACAAGAATTTAACAAAAAAATGGAAAATATAAGTAACCCAAATGAAAAAATTCATGAGCTAATTAATTTCATTCGAAACACAAATATATCTAGCACAAACACAACACATGAATAAATTACAAAATAATAACATGGAATGCACAAAGCATCAGAAATAAAAAACATGAATTAAATCTTTTCCTCCAAGTGCAGATCTTAGAAATATTACTTGTACAAGAAACCTTTCTAAAATTAAACGAAAAATATAGATTACCAAATAACAACTTTATACACACACCAAGAAATTGCTCACCGAAATTCCCCAAAGGAGGTACAGTTATCTTCATTAAAAATAATCCACCCTATAAACAGATCACTCCTCCAAACCTCCAATACAGTGAAGCTACAATCATTGAAATTTACCCCCCCCCAAACGAAAAATCGAGCATAATATGTTCACTTTACATCCCCCCAGACACATATCCAAATTACAAAACAGATAATGAAAACATACTTTCACTTGGATATAGATTGATTTTAGCAGGTGACTTCAACTGCAAACACTCTAACTGGAAATGTCCAAAATCAAACATAAAGGGCCACATCTTAAACAACTTTATTATTAATGCAGATCTGCAATTATTATCTCCACAAACACCAACAAGATACAGCACAAACACAAAACATTATTGATTTTGCAATAGCCAAAGACCTCAGATACCTTAATGAAATAGCAACAATTAAGGAATTATCATCTGATCATCTACCTGTAAAAATTGAATTCCTAACTAACATACAAACTAAGCCTCACCCAACGTGTATAAAACCTAACTGGGAAAAATTCCAAACCACAATCTAGATTCATTACACCTACACTTCACCCCCATTTTAACAGAAAAGGAGCTGGATGACAGAGTAGTCAACTTAACAAAAAATATGCAAATCGTTTACCAAAACTCATCAAAAGAAACTACCATTGCTAAACCAAAAACATCACCAGAAGTTAAAACTCTAATTAAAACAAGAAACAAAATCAGAAAACAATACTAAAAAAATAGAAATCCCCAAGATAAAATACAACTTCAAAAATTAAATCAACAAATTAAAACATTACTTTATCAACAACAGCAAAAACATTAGGAAAATTTATTGAAAACCTTAATGTGCAAAGTGGCTCCATCTGGAGGGCCTCTAAGAAACTAAAAACCACATATACACAAATTCCGAACATAGAACACCAAGGAATAAATTATATAACACAAGAAAAAACAGAAATCATAGCAGAACAATTCCAAACGCAATTCAAAAATGACAACAAAACAGATGCAAACACAAAAATCGTAATTAAGAAAACGATAGACAAACTTGAGAAATACCAACATAATAAATTCCAAGGAAAAATCACAATAAATAATTTCACTAAAAGTATCAAAAAATTAAAAAATGGAAAAGCCCCAGGAAAAGACCAGATAACTAATAAAATGATTAAACACCTCACCCCAAAATACATAATTAATCTAACAATCATAATAAATAGCATACTAAAACTAAACTACTTCCCAAAAACATGGAAAACAGCAGTAATCAGACCCATACCAAAAACAGGAATACATACCAACTTAATAAACCTGAAAATTACCGTCCAATTAGTCTTCTTTCAACGCTAAGCAAAATAACAGAAGAGCAAATTTTAAATCAAATCAAAAACTTCCTTGTCAAATACAAAATCATAATAAATGAACTATTTGGTTTCAGGTCAAAACACTCTACAATACATCAAATACTAAGAATAACAGAATTCATACATGAAGGTTTCAATTATGGCCAAGCCACAGCAGCAATAATGCTGGATGTGCCTTTAACAGAGTATGGATAGAAGGGCTGATATATAAACTTGTCAGTATCAAGTTTCCAATTTATCTAATCAAACTAATTCAATCTTTAAATGAAAGAAATTTTATAGTTGAGATTGAAAAGGAAATATCTACTACCAAAAATACCTTAAGCGGCGTACCACAAGGAAACAAACTTGGCCCAGTTCTATTCTTACTCTATATGAATGACATACCAAAAAGAAACCAAAATAAAATAGCACTTTTTGCAGATGATATAGCCACACTTAGAAGAGGTCTATTAAATAACTCCCTTATTGAAAATATAAATTTGTATATAAATCTAATTGTAAAATGGTTCACCCGATGGAAACTATCACTAAACGTAGACAAAAAACAAGCCATTATTTTTTTTAACTCAATCAGACTTTTAAAAGAAATCAAAATTCAAGACCAAAAAATGAATTGGCAACCCAAAGTGGAATATCTAGGAGTTACCATGGATAGGAGACTAACATGGACTCCACATATTGAAAAAGTTAGGCAAAAACTCATTGCCATATATAAAAACAATATTATATCCCCTCCTAGGAAGATACTCTAAATTAAACTTCGAAAATAATAAAATTTATCTATACCACAATCCTGAGACCGATTCCAAAGTATGGCTCAGAAATATACGAATGAACTGCAAAAACTAACTTCCATAAAATTGAAGTACTACAAAACTTTATACTCAGACTCAGTACAAAAACACCATGGTACATTAGGAATAACAAAATTAGGGACGAAACAGAAATAAACACACTAATACAACACATGGCAAAACAAGCAAATAAATTCTATGAAAATATTAAAACCCACCCAAATGAAGAAATAGCCAAGCTCTCACAGTACGACATTCGTAAATACATTAATAAGAAATGAGCAAAAACAATATTAAAAAATATATAAACAATCAAAATGTAAATAAAAAAAACTCGGGATGAAAATATAAAGGGGGACGGACTGAAGAGGAGCGAAGACAGAGGCCAGCCTCTTATTGGAAGAGCACCCCAGGTTGCAGGAGTAGGGATTTTCGCACAAGACACTGTTTGAAATCAGCGACCGGTCCTGGAAACGAAACTAAAAACAAAACCAAAAGCTAAACTGCTTAACAGGAAAACCTTGGCATCAACTCCTAAACTATTAAGATTTTTACTCTCTCTCTCTTTTCATTTCTTTTACAAAATAATAAATAAAAATAAAAGGAAAAAAAACAACTACATTAAAAAAAAAAAGAAAAATAATGATTTATAAATATTTATGCTTATATATAGATCTTAGATATTTAGATTAATATTAATGATTTAATCAATCAAACATTTGATTAAACTATATATATATATATATATATATATAACCAAAATATATACACTCACATATATAGATATGCGTATGTGTATATATATATGTATATTATATACACTTATAAGTTTCACTATTTATACTTTCATTATATATACAAAACTTATTATCTTCTCAATCTAAATGGAAATTTAAATATAAATGAAAAATTCTTTCTTTCTTAATAAAAGGAGCAAATTAAATACTGTGCACCAAAAAGGTTATTTTACTGTTAACTTAGAAAATCCCTGACTGGAGGTAGGAGTTTGACTCCAGGCACTCCGTAAAAAACTATATGTGGTTCCAGGAAGAAATTATAAATTTTATTTATGCAAATAAAAAAAATCAATCACAGATAAAACAAAAAAAAATTTTTCCTGGTATTTATTAATATATATTTACAACGGCATTCATTTTTTAAAATATTCAAATTCTGTATCTTTCTTAACTTATTAATAATTTAAACATATTTTTGAAATATCGAGATAATTTAAAAATAGTTAAAATAATATTATAAATAAATTTCGAAACAAAAAGGATTATTATTTTTGAGCATTTTCGAGACATACAAAAGGTGAACGTCGAGTTATAATGGAACATGTGAAATATTCATTAAATTTCTCCTTAGACTTAACATTAAAGCTCGTTTTCAATATGGCAAGGAATGAGTCCCCTTAACGACCACAGGGGTAGCGCGGACATTATACACTCCCCCCAAACATCCTAAATTTCTTTAGCTTGTTCCGACCCAGGCTTTCTTCTCATATATGGTCAGTTTGTCTTGAAGGCTATTTATCCCCTCTTAACTGTCCACAATCATCTCAGGGAATTTCTTTCTGAAACTGTCTGTCAGAAATCTGAGGACAGTGGAAAAGAAAGGCTTGCGCAAATACTTCTCCCAACTGACACCCAAAATGCCCATTGAGAACGGAGTCAGGGAGAATAAGCTGCTCGGAGATTTGAGAAGTTGTGATTTTAGTATTTACTTTTAGAGCACAGGGAAAAAACAATGCTGATGCATAAAAAATTGAGCTATTTTGCTATTATTATTCATAAAATGCTCAAAAATAATTATGAATATTCAAATTAAATTAAAAATTAAAAATTTATTGAAAATATATTTTATATTTTAAACTTAATTTGAATATTCATGATTATAATTTTAAATAAAATAATAAATATCACTTAAAATATATTTATAATATTGATAAATTGAAAATATAAATTGAATAAATTGAAAATATAAATTTAATAAATTGAAAAATATAAATTAAAAAATAATAATAAATATATTTATCATTTTTTTCATGTGATTTCAAATCAATTTGCTTTGATTTTGTGACATCTTTTTTGGGCTTTTTGAGCAGATACAGAGTTGTGTTTTTCTCCAACGACTTTGCTTTCAAAAAAATTTTCAAATGTGGGACAAAATATTGAATTTCTTATCTGTAAAATAATAAATTTATATAAAATAGAAAAAATCTAATTTACTTATTTGTTTTCTTTATTTATAAAATATTTCGATGACAAATCAACAAAAGATGCTATACATTTGGCTTATAGTTCCTATCAATGATTTTTGTAGGAATGGAAAGTCCGCCTGCAGGAATAAAAACAATTTTTATTTGGATTACTCAGGCATCTCGATATTGTTTCTTGATATATTTCGAAGTAAATTTTATAAGTTTTAACTCAGTACAAACCCTAGCTTTTTCTCAAATTAAGCGGTATCATCATTTGCTACTACTAAGAAAATAAGTCCTGAATACGGTATTTGCTTACAAATATGAAAGAAAAAAAGCTGGCTCATTATACACAAACTTTGCCAACTTGACCTCTGAGAAGGAATGTAACCTTATTGTGTATTGACTAGGATTGCTCTTTTCTCGTTCGGTTTGCTTTGCACTTGTGTTTTTATTTTCATTAAAATTGTATTCTTTAAAATTCTGAAATATAACATCCTATGATGCTGTGACATATCACAAGCTCATCAAAGGTAAAACTCAACATTTTACCATAAATTATGTTATATATATATATATATATATATATATATATATATATATATATATATATATATATATATATATATATATATATATATATATATATATATATATATATATATATGGGGATTGAAAGCGCCACCAGAGGGCCAGTCATGAAATTCACCACCGGACATATATGGAGAGGAGAGACAGGGAACGGCGAGAAAAGCCGCGATAAGATGTGACGATGTATTAATCGATATTGGATTAATTTTGAATTATTCACTACAATGATGTTTGATTATTATTTGATATTCATTTGTAAATATGCTCTAATAGTATCTTATTCTTTCTAAACCATAATTAAATAATTTGACATTTATCGGTCATTATTTCCTGATAATGAAGGCAGAACCAATATATATATAGATATATTAACATAATTTATGGTAAAAAAAGAATTAAATCTCATGAAATCAAAATAAATCGAATTGAAATCATAGGAAGAAAAATAAAAAATAATTATATATTTTCAACAAATTTATTATATTTTATTCAAAAATAATTATGAATATTCCAATTAAGTTAAAAATATAAAATATATTTTTAACAAATTTAATATTTTTAATTTAATTTGATTATTTATAATTAGTTTTGAACATTTAATGAATAAAAATAGCAAAATAGCTCAACTTTTTGTGCATCTGTATAAGTTCTTTCGCTAAACTCTAAAAGTAAATAAAATAATTATTTTTTTTCAAAATTTCCAAACATCTTATTTTCTCTAAATGCTTGACACCGTCAGCAAAGGCCATTTCCAGTGTCAAATTTGAGAAGCATTTGGACTAGTCCTTATTTCTCCACTTCCCTGAGCTGACACACAGTTTCAGAAAGAAATGCCCGGAGGTGATATTGGGCAGTCTAAAGGAGATAAATAGTCTTCAAGACAAACTGACCACATATGGGGGGGGGGAACCTGTGTCGGAACATGATGAAGGAAATTAGGATGTGTGTGGGTGGGTGTGTGGGGGGGAGATAACCTATTGTGATTAAGTGATCTCCAGCTCATTCCTCACTTAAAATTCATTCCCGTTGGGTTAGAAACTATTTTTTCTTTTAAAGAGGTTCTTTGGTGTAACTTATAAGTATAAATTCAGCAGTCAGTTCCTTCAGTCTCTGTAACTGGGACTTCCACGAAACAACTTTGCTAAATAGCAAGTGGGCAGATTGCAGATTTAGTTTGAAGAAAGAGTCCCCTCTATTTGTGGAAATGGTATCATCCATTTTCCAGTGACCGGTAAACGAGAGGACAAACTACTACTATTAGCTGACTGATTCTATTACGCTTGTCATATTCACGGATATCGTTCCTATATCGATGTTGATGTGCAGAATGAGTACCTTGGTTCGATTAGTGTAATGGCCTACATAGATGTGGTAACAATTTTTCACTGCTGTAATTCATGTCTTATCTGTTTTACTATTAGCAGTTGATTTCTAAAATAAATGTAACTATCTAAAATAAATGTCATGTCAATTAAGGTTTCATATAATTCATTAAAACTTTTCGAAGAGCAGATTAATGATCTTTTTTTAATTTCTTTTATTAATTACCTTATAAGGTCTAGAAATGCATCCAAGGTAGAAACTTGTCTTGAATCCCCCCTGTAATCGATCAGTTCTTTGAGTTTTGGATCTCCGGGTTGAATACCTAGTACCAGAATGATACCCAGGACTGCTGCGAATATTGTCGTTGATATGTAGTATAAAAGAGCCCATGAGCCCATTTTCCCACAAGCTTTTGCGTCTAAGTGTGCCAGTCCTATTAGAAAAATGAATAAGTATTATTGTACAAATGCAGCGTTGCAGTAAAAAATCTACTTTACATGCATTTTATGTAAAACGTATTTACTATTTTTAAAATTTACCTGATTATATTTTTTACAGTGTATTTATTTATATTAAGAAAAAAACTAAAAGTTTTTATTTTTCGATTTTTTACGTTCCAGGCTTGAATTTCACTTCAAACGATATTTAAAGATATTACTTCCAATCTTATTGAATAAAATTCAGAAGGTTTTATAAAAAAAATTGTACAAACTTTAAGAATTTATGACTCATAAAGTGAAAAAAAATTATAGCAATAAAGAAAGGTGTAATAAAAAAGCTATTTGCATAAAAGAAAGGTTGAAGGTAGCAAAATACTTTTATGTATTGGAAAAGTTATGCCCTGACTTTTGCACTTATTTTAAGAATTTCCTTTTGGGATCGTGTAAATGAATACCGGATTAAGTATAATGAAAAGAAAATATTTCGGTCTCATAGTTCAAAAACAATTGATTGAATAGTCAAGAGAGTGATAAAAATATTTCAATTCTAAGGTGATATATTAATCTTAAAATGTTTCGTTATAAAATATAGTAAAATTATTTGGATTACCTGAAATCATAGATGATATGATAAGTGGAAGAATCAGCATTTTCAGCATCCGCATAAGCAATTCGCCAGGAAACGCAACAACTGTGACTGTCTCTGTTGTGTATGAAAAGCACCGGGCAAAGAATCCGAAGCCGATGCCTATCAGCACGGCGAGAACTGTGAGAACTAAAAGAAGATTTCTCTTCATCCACTTTGACACCTTTGTGAGAAAAATTTCAATTTAAGAACACCCCAGTTTTACAAAATTTAATATGAGCCAGCAAATATAGGATCTTCAATAATTTAGTTATTAATTATTTACAAAAGAACATATTTCTTCTGTGGTGCTTGTTTGACCTTGATCAAAAGAGACATAAGAGCACTTTTGCAATTGCTGTTGTCCCACTTCAACATACATTTTTCTGCTCTAAGCTAAGTTTTCCTTTCACGTTGGTAGATTGCGTGAGGTTTTAGCCTATGCGCCACCCACTCCTTAAAGTATGGATGACAAGTAAACTTTTCTATATGTATGTAGTAAAGACACATATCAATTCCTATAAACATGAATATAAAGTTATGTCTGACTTTGACCAGAAGTTGCATAAAAGCATTTCTAAAATTGCTATTGTTCCCCATTTTTTTGATTTAACAATTAGATTTATACTTGGATATCAATTGATAACAATTAGATTTATACCGATCTATATCTAAAACAGTAGGACATTCAGAATCATCTTTTGAATAGGAAATCCAGTTTCAAGAGCTAACTGAATAGGCACAAATTTCATTGAAAACAGTATTCGAATATATAGCAAAGATAAATTAAAATACCTTATGCGTTTGAGAAGCTCTGCAACTAAAATAATTGGATGTAAGTTAATTAAAGAAATTTTGTAAAAATTTCTCTACCTAATTATAGTAACATTTAAGCGATTCTTACTAATTTATTTTTAATTCTTATTAATTAATAATTTTGTAATGACAAATAGCAGTTATAAATAAATAAATTGTGAATTGTAAATGATATATATATTTCTCCTATTATGGATTCACCTCTCATAAACATCGATTTAAGCTGTTTTTATGCATCTCTGTTCCTTGTTTTTTCGAACAAAAAATAGATTTTTCCTGTAAAACCAAATTTAAGTCATGTTTAAACTCGTTTCAATTATATACCGTAACATCATGAAGTGTTGGAGCGTGCAAGTGCATGATTCTTGTGTTTCTGGTAAACAATATTTTATGTCGACGACTCTTTATTTCCCTCACGGTTACGTGATAATAAATCCCACTGGATCGTGTATTTCCGAAACTAACCTCAAAACTACTAGATAATAACTCTTCAAGTTATCATCTCATGACTTGTCAAAATAGAAAATGATGCAAATCGAATGCAGTCACTAGTCCGAAAAAATGCTCTTTTTCTCAAGTTTTTTTTTCGAAACTTGAATCACGTTGGACATTTGTTAAATATATTAGAATTTCACTGTAGGTGCTTATTTCAACAGCATGCATAGAACTATGTATCATATATCAGATAAAAATAATTGACAAAGTATTATTGGCCATTGAATAGTTTTTAAAATTGTTTCTTCAAATTACTTTATTCATTCAACTACTTTTTTTTTTCATTTCTTCAAAGAAGTGTACCAGAATAGTAAATTTGTTTTAGTAAAATGATAACTAGTATATTGAAGAACTTTACTTGTAGTAATTTGTATTTATATACGTATGTACATACACATATGGACATAGTACCACTGTATTTGTTTTTTGTTTTTGAAATTGTCACAAAATAGTTATTAGCTAAATTTTTGAACCGAATTTTTAGTGAGAGCTAGTTTAAAAGACTTTGATGATGAATATGCAAGGAACCTGATATCTGCATTTCGATCCGAACCACTCATTTCAGGGCCACTCTGGCCTGGATTGCTAGGGTGTTGTTCTCATTATCTGAATGTAGAGAGTTTGAATCCTGGCTTAATCGAATATCTACCATATTCGCTAAAAGTGGTTGAGGTACATTAAACATGTCGTGGTCGCAATGAACTTCAAGTGAAATGATAACTCTTGGGGTGGTGAACCAAAAATTCAAAATTTTCTGCTTGGTTCCTACTTCAAAACCATTGGCACGGCTGCTTCTAACTGGTAGAGTCCAACTCAATACAAGGAAGCTAGCTAGAGCAATAATAACCACTCATTTCAGAACGTCATAATTTATATTAGAAATTATTGAACTGATTCATAGCTGTTGGGTGAGTAATACGTGCATTTTTAAGAAAATGGCTTTACATAGTTTTTATTTTTACAAAAATATACTTATTAGAAAAAATTTTCTTCACCAAAACCGTTTTTTTTTTTGTGTGTGTGTGTGTGTGTGTGTGTTTGAAAATTTACAATGAAAATTTAAAAATGAGCATATGATAAAGTTAGGTAGAGCAAAAGTTCCATAAAAAAATAGCTAAAATATCATCAATCATACTTTAAAAGAAATAGATTAATGTGTGGTGTAATAATATCTTGTAGATTTTCAAATCATACAAAGTGTACTATTAGAAAGCTTTTTCTTCAAAAAAATGTAAAATCCTATTCTTTTTAAAAGTGGGTATTTAACGGATGTCACTGTAACAAGAACACAAGGAGTAATAATTCTTATAATAACATGAACGTGCGCGTTTAAGACATCTGATTAACGGTGAATATACATTCTCCAGAAAATCATACTTCATTTTTACAAAAGCTGCACTATGTTTAACATTTCATTCATTCCCATTTAAATAAAGACATATATCAAATAAAATATACTATAAAATTCAGAGAATTCATTTTTAGCTGTATGCAACCACAGTATCCGAATCGAAGATGTAATGCTGAAATAGTGCTGATCTAACGTGTCTATTTCCGTGCACTGTGATTCTTCTGTGGCTGAAGAGGTGATTATATAACAGTATATAAAAATATTATTTAATAACTTAAACACACTGTCCGACATTAAAAATGCAACAACAAGAATGAGTGGTCAGAAAATTATGCAAATTTCAGAGTTGACGCACCGTGCCGAATTATCCAAACGATGTGAAATGTGCAGCTCTCCAACGCACATAGTATAAGATATAAGGTGAAAAATGCATAATGCTAAAAACCTGCATAATGGGCAATATTCGCGTCATTATTGCTACTTGGAAAATAATCGTAGAAAAATTATTCTTGTCACAAAGGACGCCTGGAATTACAGAGAATACCAGACCATCGCCAACGGACTCAATTCCAGTAGACAGACAAGTTTATGAAAGACTTGGTTACCTGCCTGAGAAGGTTGGTCTTTACGGCAAATCGCAGCTGATAGACACCTGGCCGCGTCCACAGTCCAGTGGTTTTGTCGAAGATGGTTGGAACAAGGAACTGTGGAACGTTTGTGGTGTGCCGGTGCAGATAGAGTGACCGTCAGCACACGTGGATCAACGCGTCCGACGGGAAGCGGTGACGACCCCGCAAAGTACGTCTACCGAAATTCTGCAGCATATGCAAGATACCCTGAATGATCCAATACCGAGCAGAACAATTTTCCGTCGATTGGCTACTAGTGTCTTCAGCTTATGGGGTCCATTAGGAAGACTTCCATTGACCCCATAGCATAGGCGTCAACGGTTGAAATGTCTCCGGATGAAAATGAGATTTTTCAAAACAAAAACAATTGAGTTCAAGTTAACTACTATGATCACACCATCATAAGTTCAGTAAAACTTTAGCTATTTTTTTATTTTATTTATTTATTTTTTGCTGGGTATTTTTATAAATTTTACGGATACCTACGATTTTTATTGATAAAAGAAACAATAGTCAGCATTTGAGTGATTTTTAGTTTTTAGTTTATATTGAAAAGTGTTTAATTCCCTACTCCAAGCAATGTAACATTGTTAAAGCCTAAATAAGGGTAAGTAAATTTGGCATACATTTTTGGAATTAATTCTTTATTTAAAAAATTAGGTTCTACTGATAAGTCTAGTAAAAACAATTAGTATCACAAATAACAATAAACTCGTACTCCTAAAATTTAAAACGTACTTATTATTTTGACGGATCATTCTCTATATAAATGATATCGATAAACATACCTCATATTTAGCAGTAAACATTTTTTCTTTCCATTTAGCATAATAACAATTTTTATTAATTGACTTTGAGATCTTAAAACATGGTTTTTGAAAATGAACTATGAATACTGCGTGTTCTGCATGACCTTTAAAACAGTGGACAATATTATCACAGAAATACTGTGAATGATATTAAATGGAGTCCCGTTGCTTTTATAAAGTAACTTCCTATCTTCAAACCTATTTGTTGTTCTACTTGAGAATTCATCGACAAAACGTCAGCTAAAATTCCTTTGTTTAAAGTGAATCAATTTCTCATTTTTCATGCATGAGACAAAGATGCAGAAAATAATCACTGTTATGTCATATTTCAAAACTTATCTTAATTATAAACATTAAATGCTGATATAAATCTAGTAACTTTCCCATTCAATTTGAAAGACTGGAATATATTTAATATCTACAAGTGCATTAAAAATCAGGACGCTATTTTTAATTCTGCATTTTTTTCTATTATATATAATACTTTTTTTAATAAATGAATATAAAGAAAGCAAAACTGTAAAGCTTGATTACAAACTAAAATATAAATAACTCGTTATATTACCGCATGTTTGCACTTATTTGAACCACTGGTGACTCTAATCACGGGAATCATAGGTGTCCTTGGAGTACTTTCTGGAGGAATTGCATCCATCCTTCCTGCCAAGAAAGCGTAATATTTCGTGCAATAACACTATGGATACCAAACTGGATCTCTCATCTCCATGTATCTTTGTGGAAAAAGAGCTGAACCCAAACGATCTTTCTATAATATAAAACAAACGTATTTCAGTAACCTGATGGTTTTGAATGAGATTATGGAGATTTTGGTTTCAATTAAATCGAATTGTTCAGAGCGAAAGAGTAGATAGTAAAGTATACTTCTTAGACCAAATTCAAACTATTTAAAAATTTATATGCCTAAAATGAATACATAGCATGTTGCTTTTACTTATTTGTTTTGCCTGTGTTTATATTGTGATCCGCATTTATTTTTAAGAATGAAAAATGAATGCAACTCAAGGAAGTCACTGTTTAATTTTAAATAGATATTTCAAGTTATGTTTCCAATTGCTGTACAAAAGTTTTGCATATATTATTTATTTAGGAAAAAAATTTTATTTTACCAAACTAAATGTAAACGGAAATATTTTAAAGTGTATATAATAAAAAAGAGTGAGTTAGAAAATAATTTTTATTTTAAATACAAAAATATGTGCTTGATTAAAATCAAAGTATTTTCATTATATGTTGTAACAATACTTTCCTTATGTGTTCTTCAATTAATTGTATATACGACGAATACAATCAATCATTCTAAAATCAAAAACATTGAAAAATTAATTTTGCGCATCTTATCTACAGATTTGAAATTGTGTAGATTAAAATTAATTGAGTCCTTAACTACAATGGTTTAAAAAAATCCCAATGCCAATAAAAAAAATTATTATACAGTAATAAAATTTTGGTAGTACCTTAAAACTAAGGTAATTAATTAATTTATCACAATAATTAATTAAGTTAAAAAAATCACAGGCTAATAAAATCGTGAAAAGAATCATGTCAAATGGGGAATACTAGTTCATTAATAATCGATGTAACCCACCAGAGTTTTGAACGTAAGTATGCAAACGCATTATGGCGTACAGGTGACGAATGTCAGTTTGTGATTTCATGCTTGCTGCACTCTTAGGTCACAAAAAGAAGATTAATGCGGGTTGTCCATGACGCTGGAATCCAATTATGTATTATAGTTGAGTGATTATAGGAAAACCTGGTAATTTAAGTGGCATGCCAACATTTTTGATAAGAAACAAACATCCCCTTGAATGTTGTTCATGAGTACAATAGGTTGAATTACCAAACTAACTTACAAATTTGCTGTAAGAATGCTTGGAATAACCATGGGAATAATCCTCATGTCACAGAAAATTGTTCCCCAGACCATAACTTCTTGTATAGATGTGCAACTAATGTGTGCATAAGCTACAAACAGATCGGATGAGGAGCTTACTTAGTCTTTTTTTAACCAATAAACGGTCGTCGCTGTCACAAAATAAAAAAAAACCAGCCAAACGGATTTTTAATCTCCTTGAGGTAGTACCTTCCTTTGACCATTGGTAGATACATTCCTGCTAAGTCATTTGACAATAGTTTGGTGAAAAATCTTCTTTTCATTGCTTTATTACACCATTTCGTTTCAACTCTGTGAGTTGTTCTTAATGGCTTTCTCGTGTACTTGAGAGCATTTTTGATTAACATCAACTCACTACGTCAAGTCTCAACTATAAATAGCACATGAGCTTTGCAGCGTCCATTTGAAACAAACCTGATTTGAATCTTCCTAATAGCGCTATATGTTTAGATCAAAATTTGTACAGGCGTCATCCTTCGGATGTATAAATTCGACTTCCAAATTTCGTTAACTGGTGCTAGGAACTTTTTTTGGGGGTCAGTGGATGTAGCTGTAGCCAATAAATAATCAGACCACGCTACTAAAATTTTAAATATAGTAGTTAAAGTTGCAAAATTAGTTTTTATACCTTTTTCAGTTATTCTGCATATATATGATATAAATAATATATGAATTTCACAGCGTGCCTTAAAATACTGTATGAAATATATTTTCAAAAATGTACTCGAAAGCATTTCCACCAAACTGTGAGTAATTTCAAGCCATTTCAATCAAAAAGAAAAATAACTAATTTCTTTGTTTTCAAACATTTTCATTTCACTATAAATCGAAAGAACATCAACCCGAAGCTTTGACACTGATCTCAGGTCACATTTGACCAGAAAAATTTCTTTCACATCCAATCAGCTTTAAGTATTGACTATAATTGCACTTTCATTTAGTTGATAGCAAGGTTTTAGTGTGAGTAAATAAAACTATTAGAAACCAGTATTCAGTAGTTACTTATTTATTTTCTTTGTGGAATGACGCTACTGTAGTTAATAAAATGAGAGAAGTTAGAATGTGGAACAACCAAGTGTCATGAAATGATTTTATTGAAATCTTGGACCTGAAAAAATTTAAACGAAATCGAAGAACGTCAATTTAAAAGATTATGAAAAGATAAATTAAGGGATAACCTCATACTGTTGTTTGATAATACCAGATCTCCCAAAGCAAACTTTTCTAAAGGCATTCACAAATCGAAGTGATCCATTTCTGTTGTGCAGTTCCGATCTACATATCTTGCAAAAAAATTAAAAACGATGGCTCTCGTAACCATTATCTAGAGAAAGACGAACCTATGCGAATTGCGTTGGTTTGATTTAGGAAACACTGGAGGAGATTTTTGCTTTCATTAAGATTATAGAAAATCTTACTGAACACCAAGCTACCCGTTTCAATTGTTTTATAGATTGGATTGAAAAAAGACCTATGTTTATGTTGTTCAACGAAGAATATTAATTACGTTTGTTTTTGTATTTTATGGTAGTTTCTCCAAAGTATAATTTACTTCATGATTCACCTACGACGAAATTATGTATAAAAAATTAAAGTTATAAAAAATAATTTATTTAATTCAAAAATATCTAAGAAAGTTTTTTTTTTTTTTTTTTTTTTTTTTGAAAATTTGAAGCACTATAAATAATTTACATCTTTCATCAGTATCAATGCACCGAAAATGACGCAGAGATTTTGACGTTTAATTTAATATTTTCACCGTTTATTTCAAATACTCTTACTCAAAATTATATTAAACTGACTTACTCATGAGTATCTAAAGCATTTATCATGAGAGTAAAAGATCCTTTTAAACATATTGTTTTTAAATTTTTAGAATAGACAAACCGTAATAGACTAGCCAGAAGAATTGAGCTCCTTGAAATCCATTACATATTGCTTTCCGGTGGAGTTATAAAGAAGTTTCCGGTGAAAAAAGGAACTCAAAAACTTTAATTAAGTTTGTATACTAAAATGACTGCATTTAAAAAAAAATGAGTATTTTCTAATAAATATGAGCAATTCCGAGGTTTAATAATTCATATGAATAGGGTCTTTCCTCCGAATACAATTTCGTAAAGACATGGATAAATGGAACCAAAATATTAACGCACGAAGTAGTGGACAGGCTGTTGTAAGGCTTTCTAAGATCCTATCTAAGAGGAATTTTCATAAATATCGGCGCTTTTGAAGTAGCAGGAATTCCTATTCAAATTGTGGATGGGAACTCGTTGTGACGCTTTCTTGAGTGAAGAGTTCAGTAAGGAAAAAGCGTAACAGGACATCCTAATGGAACTGTGTTGTATTTCTCACCTGACAGCATCAGATAGGAAATCCAGTGGAACTTATATAAAGCCATTGTTCGACTCCAACAGTTTTTTTTCCTCCAACTAAAAACAGAGCTTCATCAACGCATGCAATGGATTTCTATCCTTTACTTTCAAAATTACAAAACTGAGGTCACTAAAATGACCTCTTAACTAGCGGTCAGAATGCCATGAAATTTTGACACGTACTATTTGAAGGTTACCCGGAAATCATGTGAACAATGTTGCAATATATGTATTAGACCCCTGGGAGTTATTATCAACTTCTTCCTTCAGTATAGTTAAATTATATCACTTCTAGAATATATGCTTACCATTATAGTCATGTGAACTCGATGAAGATTTTTGAATGGGAAATAAAATTTCAGATAGTGTTGTTCAAAGACAGTTAAAGTCAGTCACCTTTTCGAATTCAAGTGAAGAAAATTTCAGTCTTTCCCTTTTCAGTCTCCCCAATATTTATAAATAATAAAAGATGGGAATGCAATATTAGATTAATAATCAATCTGTTAAGCAAAATCTGTTAACAAACATTAAGAGGAAAATCAGGATTTTATTTTTGTCCCATTAGGATCAAGTAAGCAGAAGCTTCTTCAAGCTTTTAATGCTGAAGTTTCTTTTACAAATATTTTTGTAAATATTGTAAGGTATTAAAATATCGAAATTTTTATTACATTCAAATGTGGATTTTAAGGACTATATATATATATGATGCATTTTTTTGGAGGAGAATCGGTTCTTTTTATTTAGAAAACATAATTAAAAGCATAGCATTTTATGTTGAGGCTTTAAAGTTGTAGAAACCTCGTACAAATTCTCCACTTACACATAAAGAAAACAAAGATTAATCTTTTACGAATATTTCGGTTACTAAAACTCGATAACAATATCAGCGAATATAGATCAACCATTAGGCAATTTTTTCTTCCCTATTCATTTAAAACCATTATAATATTCATAAGAAATCCCCTTTTTAGTTTGTCTCCACTTATTTTCATAAATTAACATAACTCTATTATTTTATATAAAAAGGAAAAATCCTTACCCAAAGATTCTCCACCTAGAGCTGGGGTAGTTCTTCTTAGCCTTCTCGGCCTCGACTGAGCAAGGAGAATTTGCAGAATGCAGAGGACCACGGGGTGAAGAGAGAGGTCAAGTAAGCAACTCACGCTTGCGTGTTTAATCCACCTGCCAGCCCACTGTTTCGAAAATATCTTTTCAGCGGCACCGACAACAGAAATCGTAGAATCCACCGCACGATTTAGAATACCCATGCCTTCAAAATAAATATGGATAATACAAGAATCGGATAAAAAATCAAAAATTTCGCTAGTACAATACCAATAACAATCCAGCATGTTAATGGGATTATATTAGGTATTTAAAACGAGCAGTAGACAATAAAAATAGAATGTTCGAATCGAATATCCCCCCTACCTGTTCTGGCTATTAGTATGTTCATTAATTATTCTATTTTTTTATATAGCAAAACATTTACTAAACTTCAAGCGATCGAAGCATCGATACATGAAGTATAAGAGAAATGAAGGGTGGAAAAATTGTGACTGGAAATTTGTTCCAAATGAGTGTAAGCATAAATAAAAACTTTTTAATACCACGTAGTGGCATTTTGTCCATTGCTGAAAACTGGAGACTTTTGAATATTCCGAAATTACTTTTCATATTCGCTAGACCCTATTCAAGTACGGAAAGAGCAATTATTCAGACAATTCTCAAGCACCCACGCCCAACTAAATACATGTAAAAAAAAGTAATGCAGTGTCCAGCAGAGGTAGGGGCAAAGCCCGTAATCTTCCACACCAAAGAGACATTCAAATGTAGCTTACTCAGGTAAGCGTCCCATCACTTTCTAAGCATAAATTAACTTCTTTAATTATTGATTACTATAATAAAAAATACTTACACGTTGCTGCTCAGGCTCTCTTGGTTTTCTCTCTCGTCAAAAATATTGGCCACTTAATGGCAGAAATTTGTTCAGAATGATAGTACACAAATGTATCATATGCATAAAATGTAATCCTTAACCAACTCAGCAATTAATGGGTGATTTACCCGTTGAAAGAATTAATCATTATTATCCTTTTAATGCAGATTGAAATCGGTCTGTGTGTACCCTTTTATATTAAATAAAGGATCAAAGAAAAGGGCCATTACAGGAAACTTGTATTTGTTTACTTATTTGCCTAGTTACTAAGGCACTACATTTAGAAATAGTCATGAATGTGACATCAGAATCAATGATTTCTTGTTTAAAACGGTTTATTTCCCGCAGAAGAAAATGCTCCTTAATCATTTCAGACATTGCTTCAAACTTTGTCTGAGCAAATAAAGAAATTAAAAAATGGTATAGGCTATTTTAGGTACACGAAAGCGTTAACAAATATTTAAGTGAAGAAGGAAGTGAAGAGAAACGCATCCTACCAAGAGCTCCTAATTTTGGAGGTTTAGGGGAAGGAGCTGCATAAGGTGTCAAATATCATTTTAAACGGGTAGTAAGAAATTTAATCACAGCTATGAAAAATTATTCACAATTATGGTAAATGTAGAAGGAATGCTAAACTTACGTCCTTTAACTCCCCTTTCTTCAGACATCGTTGAATTTGGTGTATTAACACCAGCTCATTTTTCATTGGTCGACTTGTTACAGTCCTGTTGAACCAATTTATTTGAATTCAAATGAAACCCATCTAAACAAATGGGAAAGAACTGTAAAAGCAACGCAATCAATTTGGAGACACAGGATTCTTAGTTATTTAAATAATTTGCAGCATCGAAATAAATGGATTTTTGAAAAGGAAAATATTAAATTAGGCTATATGGCTCTAGTTAAGAAAGAGAATATGCCAAAAATGAATGGCATATGGGTAGAATAGTTAAAATATACCCTGGAAAAGATGGGAAGGTAAGGGTAGTTGATGTGAAAATGGAAGCTGGCATTTTTAAATAAAGTGTTTTCTAAATTGTGTCTGTTACCTATTGATATATAAAAATTGTGTAACCTTTTATCGAATATTTCGTAAAATGCGTCTTATTAGTAACTTTACAGAATTTATATATACGCCAACAATATCGTAATGAAAATATATATTAACGTTTTTGTTTACTCTTATATTTACTGTTTTTCAAAAAAGAGTACAAATATTATATAATGTAACCACCTTGTACTGATTTGTTTTGCAAGGCAAAGTGGGGCGGGTGTTGGCGCACAAGCAGAAAAACTCAAAGAGCAGCGTCCCCTTTGTAAACGATCCATTCCGCCTCTTACTACTGATGAGAATGGAGCTTGACTGACTCTCTGCCGGCTCATTACTTATACTTACTTATTTTTTATTACTTTTTAATTGCCATTAAATAAAATTAATAAAAATCTATACTAGGTCCGTCATAATTTATACACATATTAACACTACTTCAAACATTTGAATTTGTGGACTAACATAGTGTAAATTCAGAAATTCCTCGATATCGATCTCATATTTTGAAAGGCTCTTGAATTCTTCACATTTCTTAAATCCTATAAGAAATAATAATGACAGTTTAAGATTTCGCAAGTAAAACATATTTTCCTACAACAGAACTAAGAAAAATTAACCAAAAATGTATTATATTTGATTTAAAAAAAAGTGCAACAAACATTTGAATCCAAAGCACGTTAATTTCCTTTTATTGAAGGAACGTTTAAATTTTGGTTGAAAATTATTAATCAAATGTCGCATGAAGCTTTTATATATATATATATATATATATATATATATATATATATATATATATATATATATATATATATATATCATCCTGTTTTAATTTACTTAAATTGAAACAATATGTTTAATTAAGTAATACCTTTGAATTAAATTAAATGTAAGCTTATATTACATTAAGGCATTTTAATTTGAAAGAAGTAATTATTTCTTCTCGATAAATAATTACGATTGTTTGTAGTTACATTTTTTTACGATTTTATAATTTACGATAGGTTGCGACTTTCTTGATTTAAAACATTTCAAACTAAGCAAAAAGAATTGACCCAGTGTAGTGGACAGGCTAACAGATGAAGAGTATTGTAAAATATCCACCATAGAGTCTTTTAGATGGATTATTCATAGAAAGTGGGTTGTATTTCCGTTTAGCAATTGATGCAACTCAGAAAACTAATTTCTAACTCCGAGAGGCGTACATACAAAAGCGTAACACTGTGTCTCGTTGTGCAACTCGAAGGGGATTTGACTCTAAAACCTTCCATTCAGAAGGCATTTCTCCACTTGATCCCAATAAGCTATTGAAGTGAAAAATATGGAATTCAGAGAAAAAGTTTATGCATCCGTTACAAGTACAGCAGCGATCCAGAGCGGCTGCTCATGGGGTAAGAGCTCTGCTGTAGCAAGAAAAATCGCATTTGTCTTCTGTGTTCCACAACTGGTTGGTATCGAACCTTCCAACCCGTAGAGTGAGGTCCTGCCAATTGGCCAATAGAATTATTTTTTTTACTTGTATGTCATTTATTATTGTTCTGGTCCTCCTTTCATTTTGAAATTATTCATTACGATTGGAATTATTCATCATAAAACCCGTAAAAAACAAATAAAAAACGCTTGTCATTAAAAAAAAATTGCCAACCACTTGTCGAAAGAATTCAGTACCTATAAATTTTCCAGTTTTTTTAAAATTAGTGCTTAGATAGAAGTTACTTAAAAACTTATTCTAATAAATTATCTAAACAAAACATTTTCTTTCAAAATCTGCATAGTAAACAATAAAAAAACGACGTTTAACTTGATCATTTAAAATAAATAATTCCAATTTAATATAGTTACAGGAATTAATTAAATTTTTTTTATATTCTGCATCTATCTGTTCTATATGAGAAGATATTTTCGCTTGCATCACACACATCTTAATTAAATAAAGCGAATAGGCCACAGCCTACGCAGATTTCACTCCTGTGTAGGCATTCTTTTGCATCCATTCAGGAATTTTGCGGTTAAGTGGGTGTTGTGATGAAATTCTCAACAAGGTAAACTTCGTTTGTGATTACCATAAATTAACCACAACCGGATACTTCTTTTCACTGTACATGCCTCTCCCTTTCCTTCGCATCGACCCGCATTTACAAAAAATGAAAAAAAAAAATTGTTTAATATTTTTTAAGTTAACTTAGTTATTAAATTAAATTTTAAGTACTGGTAATTTTTACTGTCATTTTATGATTTAAGTTCATTGTTCATAAAAGTAATATATATATATATATATATATATATATATATATATATATATATATATATATATATATATATATATATATATATATTAGCGTAAAACTGGGCAAATATTATAAGCTCATGGTTAAGGAAAGCATGGAAATTCTTAAAACCTTTGATGGTCTATTATTTTTAAACTTTTTAGTTTCAATAATTAAATTAACTGATTATAATTAAATTTACAGAATAAAACTTTAATAATTAGTATAAAATTGATACCTTTAAATAAATAAGCAATTATGAACAAAATAAGCTATAACTACAAAAATGAATAAAATATAATTTTAAAAAATTATCGTGCTATGTGAAGAATCACTTATTGCTATAATGAAGAGAATACATGCATTAATTTAGATTAATTTTGTATATAATCTGTGTACTGATTCTTACTGAAGGGGATTTATACAGAAGATGCTATAGAGTTGTTAAATGTCTTAGAAATTCACTGTGTTTTAGGACTTCAGTATAGGGGTAAAATAAGGGAACATACATAAGTCAAGAATTGTATTAAATAGGTTACATTATTAAAGAACTTTATTCTATTAGTTTAACTTTTATCTTATATTTAATGTTATATATATGTGGAATAGTTTAATACACTAATAACACAACGAATTGGCATTTTAACTATGGATGGAAGTTTCTGTAAAGCGTAGAATAGAGGGCGCTACTACCGTGGAGATCTAGAAAACTTCCGGCATGAAACTTCCTGCTTACTATTTCCATTATTGTCTTATACCATTGTGCTTGTTTTCTGTAGTTTCCATTGCTTTTGAGAAATATTTATTTAAAAGTAATTATCATATAAATTTTTTGAAATGCAGAAAGCAAATAAAGGAAGTAGTTGTTGCGTAGCATTTGGTTGCAATTTGCGAGCTAGAACAAATTTACTTTCGCAAGTGAAAATGTTCAAATTTCCAATGGAACCCGATTTATAATCCTTAATTTAATTAGCTATATATTAAATCAACTCTTAAAAATAAGACTTAAATTTTTATGCAATAAAAACCAAAATTTGTTTAAAATATTAACAAACAACAAGTAAATAAACACATCATAACAATTTTGTTCTACTCATTATTGATACCAATTCATATATTCTAGCATGATCAAGATAATTTTAATAAAATTTATACTATAAATGAAAGCATAAATAATACCTTGCTTAATTTTTGAGATGATTTATAGTTCAATCGCGCTCAAAATGTATTTCCTGAAATTTTGAAATAAATGCATAAAATTAAAAATTAGTTACAGAAGAAAATGATTAACAATTGAGGTAAATAATAACAAGAGTTATAGAATATGGGTTACAATACAGTTCATCAACAATTGTTCCTAATATAGTCCATAAGAGCGATTCCCCGCAAAATATGGTTATCCAACAGGATTATTTAACAAAAAATTAAAAAAAAAATTTTAATTTATGGAATCACCACTGATTGCACTCTTATTAAAATTATGATTTTAACGGATAAAATAAAATAAAAATTTCGAAAACAGAAATAAATACCTAAAAATATTTAAATAAAAATTTTTGCGATTGCATTGATTTCCAATGGGAAGAGAGAAAACCGGAAGTATTTGAGATGGCTTTCGGTCAAATGAAGTTAGTTTTTGTTTACATTGAAAACTCCATCCATAGCATATTATACATATTTACAGTTATTTACAATTGTAATTACAAAGAAGGATTATTAATGCAACATTTACATTTTGGAACCGTTAAGTGTCAAAATACGTCTTAACTAAATCGTCTTCTGTTATCATCTGAAGTTCTTTTTCTAACAATGGACTCCAGGATAGTTGTTGAAGCAGTAGTCACTTGATGATGTCATGATGTTGATGTTGAGGTGCGTCATCAGGTACTCCATATCTCGGCCATTCTAAGCGATCATGTCCTGGCGACGAGAGTAACAGCAACTGCAAAATACGAAGAGAGGAAAGCGCAACCTTCAATTAGAAAAATAACTAACAAAATAGAATTTTTGCTTCTATCTTTCGTCTTATTCAACAACAAATGAAGGAGTCACGTTGTTCAATGTTGTAAAGATTCGTCTTAACTTCTTGAATGTTCTTAATAAACTGTTTGATGAATCGTCTTCTCCATCTTTTTAATTTTTCAATTGCTGGCATTTTTCTTCCATCGTGCTTATTTTTATCATATGCAAATGTATCACAAACATCTTGATGAAATACACAAATAATTTTGCACAAGATAAATTATAGAAATGGATACGCTAATATTTGAAATAATGATATGGAAAAAGTTTATATGTAAAAAAGAAATTCTTCTGGAATAACGATATGTATAGAAATACTACAGCAATAGACACAATGTGTATATATATATATATGTACCGGGTGAGCCAAAAGTTCGTTATAATTTTAAAAATTCATAAAAAAAAAGAAGAAAGTGAGATAAAGAAGTACGGTTTGCAAGAAAGGGATCACAAGGTAGTCGAATTTTTTTTAGCAGCGAAAAAAGTTTTAGTTAAAAAAGTCACCTATAGATGGCGCTGACATCGAGAGATTCAGCAGAATTATGCAAATTAATCTTGCGATAAAAGGCCGTGATACTCGAGAATTTCTCATTCGCTTTCAGAATGTTATCATTACCCGATCGAGCGTTGTTGATGAAGTTGTTCTATTTGAACGGAGAGTCAGCAACTATTGCGTTGCGAAAATTTCCCACGACGAAAGGACTGAAGACAAAGAAAGGCCCCATATCGTGTCCTGGAACAGTCAAGCTTGTCAAGAGGTTCGAGGAAACTGGCTCTTTGGAGGATCGGCCACGCAGTGGAAGACCCTCGTTGGCGGAGAGCCGAATTACTGCGGTGGAAACCACAATGAATGATTTAGCGGCTGAATAGTCCATTGGGAGTAGCAGTGCTCGCGAAGCTGGAAGAATATTGGATGTGCTTCAATCATCGATTCGACGTATCCTCCACGGGATATTGCATCTCTATCCCTACAAACTGCAGTCACTGCAGGGGTTACAACCGGGAGACACAGCTATGCGGGAATCATTTGCCAAGCGGGCTATGGCAAGAATCGAAAGCGACCCTCAGTGGTTGTTCAACGTTTTCTAGACGGATGAGGCGCACTTCACACTACACGGGGATGTCAACATCCATAACACTCGTATACGGGCAACATCTAATCCTCGTGAATACACGACGAAATCTCTGCATCCAGCCAAGTTGACAGTCTGGTGTGGCTTCACCTCATCTTTCATTGTCGGACCTTTCTTCTTTGAAGAACCGTGTCCCAGATTGGGCTGGAAAACGTGCACAGTAACCGCTAAGCGTTACCTCACTCTTTTGCGTGACAAAGTCGTGCCCGCATTAAATCAAAGAGGTGTGTTATCTGTAATAAACTTTATGCAGGATGGCGCACCACCACATTATGCCAATCCAGTAAAACGATTCCTTTTGAGTACCTTTGGTGAAGAGAGACTGATCAGTCGAGGTTGCAAGATCATATGGCCTCCATGATCACCCGACATCACTCCGGTCGACTTCTGGTTGTAGGGCTATTTGAAATCACGTGTGTACCGTTCATCTCCTTCAACACTGGCCGAACTCAAAGATTCCATCTGTCGTGAGGTTTCTGAAATTCATTCCGACATATTGCATTCAGCAGTAACGGGCGTTGCGAGTCGCCTTAGTTGTGTCGTACAATGTACTGGAGGTCATATTGAACAACTGTTATTATCAGAATAAATGAATGGAGCGTACTGTTGTCCTTTTCATTGTGTTTCGGACTGTCAGCGCCATCTATAGGCGACTTTTTTAACAAAAACTTTTTTTGCTGCAAAAAAAAAATCCGACTACCTTGTGAGCCCTTTCTTGCAAACCGCACTTCTTTATCTTACTTTCTTCTTTTTTTATGAATTTTTAAAATTGTAACGAACTTTTGGCTCACCCGGTACATACATATATATACACTACTGGCCATTAAATTGCTACACCAGGAAGAAATGCAAATAACAAAATGATATTTATTGGACAAATATATTATATTAGAAATATAACAAGTGATTAAATTTTCAAAAAATTTGGCTGAATAGATGCTGAGAAATCAGTACCGAGGCATTGAGTCAAACAGAGATTGGATTACATGTACAGGTACAGATGCCCATGCAGCTTCAATACGATGCCACAGTTCATCAACCGTAGTGACTGGCGTTTGGTGACGAGCCAGTCGCTCGGCAACCATTAACCAGACGTTTTTTATTGGTGAAAGATCTGGAGAACGTGCTGGCCAGGGCAACAGCCGAACATGTTCCGTATCAAGGAAGGTCCGTACAATACCGGCAACATGTGGTCGGGCGTTATCCTGCTGAATCGTAGGGTTTCGCAGGGCTCGAATAAAGGGTATAGCCACGGGTCGTTACACACCAGAAATGTAACGTGCACTGTTCAAAGCACCGTCAATGCGAACAAGAGATGACCGAGACGTGTATCCAATGGCACCCCATACCATCACGCCAGGTGATGGGCCAGTATGACGATGACGAATGCACGCTGCAAACGTGTGCGTTCACCACCTTGCCGCCAAACATGGATGCGACCGTCATGATGCTGTACACAGAACCTGGATTCATCTGAAAAGATAACGTCTCGCCATTCGTTTGCCCAGGTTCGTCGTTCATCACACCACTGAAGGCGCTCTTGTCTATGACGCAGCGTCAAGGGAAGCCGCAGCCATGGTCTCTGAGCTGAGAGTCCTTGCTGCTGCAAACGTCGTCGAACTTTTCGTGAAGACACTTGTTGTCTTCCAAACGACCCCGTTTCTTGACTCACGGCTCGTGACGTGGTTGCACGATCCATTACGGCCATGCGGATATTATGCCTGTCTTCTCGGCTGCTAGTGATAGGTGGCCGTTGAGATCCCGCATGGCGTTCCGTATTACCGTCCTGAACCCATCGATTCCATATTC
Source organism: Latrodectus elegans (assembly GCA_030067965.1). NCBI lineage: Eukaryota > Metazoa > Arthropoda > Arachnida > Araneae > Theridiidae > Latrodectus > Latrodectus elegans. The sequence continues at coordinate 103,288,369 of CM057809.1, read as the reverse complement.
TGCTAACAGTCATTGGATCTCGACCGATGAGAGCAGCAATACTGCGATAAGATAAACCGCAATCCCGGTACGCTACAATTCGACCTTTATCAAAGTCAGAAACGTGCTGGTAAGCATTTCTCCTTCTCACACGAGGCATCACAACAACTTTTCACCAGGCAACAACGTTCAAATGCAATTTGTGTATGAGGGAGCGGCTGAACAATTTTCGCATTTAAACACAATGTAGGTGTCACTACTGGGGCCTGCTTTGTCTGAATGCGCTGAAAAACTAATCATTTGCATATCACAGCACCTTCTTCCTTTCGTATAAATTTCACGTCTTTAGCATGTCGCCTTCTTGGTGTAGCAATTTTAATGGCCAGTAGTGTGTGTGTGTGTATATATATATATATATATAATATATATGATACATAAAGATAATAGTTTGATAAAAATTATTTATTTACATCTTTGACCAAGGTTTCATTAAATCTGCAGAGGGAGATGTTGTATTGGGATCTTCATCATTACCAACTTCTTCTACATCGTATTACCTTTTTTTTTTTTTTTTTTTACAGCTTTAACCTTATAAGGTCCAAAATAATTCAGCGTAAGTCTTAAGCCTGGTCCGAACTGTGTTCTTTGGATAGCAACTAAATCACCAACTTGATATAATTTTGGGAGGTTTTCTCCATTTATCATAATAACATTTACTTTGTGTTTGATGTTGTAAAATATTAGTTTTAGCAATATTGAGCATTTTTTTTATCATGTACTATATATAGAAGATGTTCTTCTTCCAGTAGTTGCTTAATGTGAATATCATCCTTATTTCGCATTTTAATGCCAAGCATTAATTCGAATGTTGAATGAATTTTGTTGTTCGTGAGGCAGTACTGTTCATTATGCGTTGGACATTAGACACATGTTTATACCATTTTGTGGGTTCTTCTATAGATAATTCTGTTAAAACTGCAGTCATGGTTTGATGCATACACTCAATTTGTCCGTTTCCATGTGGTACTCCAGTCGTGATAAGTAGGTGCTCAATACTTTCTTCCTTACAATAAAATTGAAATTCTCGGAAAGTAAAAGCTGATCCTTTATCTGAGATTATTTGACGAGGGTTACCAAAAACTGATTTTTTGATTTTTTGGAAGATAAAATACATGTGATGCGATTGGCAATGAAAGTTTGAGTTAATTTAACTAAATTTGGAATATAATTGTCTCTTTTGATAATTTATGTAGTTTTTTGTACAGAAAAATGACCTTTAGAATGCGCATGTTGAATTCATTGATTTCACATGGCTTGTAGAACGACTAAAAGTTCTTGATCTTGAACCATTTTGTATAAAATGACGTTTTTAATTTTAAAATCAAATTAGGGGACTTTTCGACTGCGCTCTTCATATCGATGATTAATTCATCGGTAGATTGTGACTTTATAATCTTCTGTGTAATATCAACAGGACCAATAATCATAACTGGGTAACGACTTAAGGCATCAATATGATGCATTTGTTTACCTGACCTATGAGAAATAACTCAGTCAAAGTCTTGTAAGAAAAGAGCCCATCTCGCGATTTTTGAGATTATTCAGCTTTATCCATTGTTTTTTGAAAATTCATGCAATCTGTAACTATTTTAAATTTAGTTCCGTGTAAATGTACGTGGAATTTTTTAAGAGTTTCTACAGCAGCAAGTACTTCCAGTTCATAACTGTGTAATTTCTCTTCCTGGGGACATGTTTTTCTGCTCATATACGAAATTGGGTGAAAGTTTCCGTTATTAAATTTTTTGTTCAGAGATCAGGGAAGCTAATTACTACTTTTATTTTTGAAGGAGAGGATGAAATAGTATTGTTTTCTAAAACATGAACTAAGAATTAAACTTTTTTTGTAAAATTTGCATTTGTTAAAATTAATATTTAGTTCGTAATTTGAAGCAGTTTCGAGAACACGTTTCAATTTAATAATTCCCTCTTCTTCAGTGTTAGACGGCATGATAAAATCATCCATGTACATAATTACAGTACCATCTGCTGTTAATTTTTTGAAAACACAAGATAAAAATCTGTTGAAAGCGGCTGGGCTAATTCTTAAACAAAATGGAGCTTTAAGGAACTCGTATTGTCCGTTATGGGTAATGAAACTCGTGTATTTGGTACAATGAGGGTCAATATGCGAACGAAAGAAGCTTTTTTTTAAGTCAATAGACGTGAATACTTTTGCACTTTGTAACTGATTTAATATATCATCATTGAGAGGTAATGGAAAATGATCTTTAATAATTTTCTTATTTAACTTACGACAATCAACACAAAAACGTGTATTATCTTTCTTTTTTACCAAAACAATTGTACTAGTATATTCGCAATTGAGAGTTCAGATAGAAATTTTCAATTCAGAGTAGTAATGAATATTGCTTTCGCTTTTAATAGTTAACAATACAATTCCACTTAATGCTCTTTGTGCAAAAATAAATTTCTGAATATGTGATAAATTAAAAGAAATAGCAAATGCTTCAAATTTCTGAAGCCACAACATTTTCATTTTTCTCCCTAGTATACTTAGGAACTAAACCATCAATATGATTAAAGTTAAATGGCAATCTCGTATGAAAAGAATTTGCATCGGAAGCCAAGAAATATGACTATCATGCACTTTATGTCCATTTTTATTAAGAGACACATTATCACTCTGCACATTCAACTAAGTAGAATATGGAATCGCTTCAGTTTCAGCATCAGTTATTTCACATTTTTTTTTACATTTTCCTGAAGAGACTCCAAATCAATGAGGAATTATAAAATTCCTTCTGCCAATTCAGGTAATGTTCCATTAATATCTATTTTCAAAACATTTGCAATCAAAATTAATTCGATTACGGGAAAAGTTTCTGTAATATCAACTAATTTAGACGCGAAATTTAAATCGCGTTTTTTGAAATCAAAACCCTGAACGTTTCTTATTCGAGAACCATTTAATCTATCTCCTTTTTCATCCAATAACAGCTTATGAACTAGTTTGATTTTTTCTCTTTTGTCAGTCCTCACTGCAAGTGCGATTTCAGTAATATCACTTAAAAGCATCTTGAAAGTAAGAGTGACTCACCGTTCTCCCAAGAAGAAATTCAAAGCACAGCGAAAATAGGAAAATAAATCAAAACCAGAAACTAGGCCCCCTCTTCAACTTGTTAGATCTGCGGCGGTTAAAGACTTTTAGAGGGAAAGATTAACAAATCTCGTCGAAATAGAAGCATTTGAAATAAAAATAAGTGGCCAGGATCACCATATGGATCAGTTTAATATGCTAATAATACAATGTGTGTGTGTGTGTGAATTGGTATTTTATAACTATAGTATATTAAATATTATATATATATATATATATATATATATATATATATATATATATATATATATATATATATATATATATATATATATATATATATATATATATATATATATACAGTTACTTACAATTGTTATTACAAAAAGGATTGTGAATACAACATTAACATTTCAGAACCGTTAAGGTTCAAAGTACGTCTTAACTAGACCGTCTTCTGTTATCTAAAGATCTTTTTCTAACAATTGACACTAGGACTGCTGTTGAAGCAGCAAGCACTTGATGATGTCAAGATGATGAGGTGCGTGATCAGGTATTCCATATATATATATATATATATATATATATATATATATATATATATATATATACATACATACATACATACATAGATATATACATACATACATAGACAGAGATACACACACACACACACACACACACACATATATATATATATATATGGGACGGGGAGTGGCTAAGGAGTAGTTTAATTAATTAACAATTCTTATATAGAGCCTAATATTTAATTAACATATATTTACAAATATATATAAATATTAATAAATTAATTAATAAAATACAATTAATCGTCTTAATAGAATGAAATTTAAAGTTTAAATTTATGGGGAACAAGAGCACTATTGTAAATCCTTTTTGATAGCACCAGCATGATTATCAAAAAGGATCCACTATCTTTTTTGATAGAACTGCTGCTATCAAAAAGGAACATCTTTACTGCCTTCCGTCTTTAGGCTTTTTTCTCCTCTGCTCTTTGGGGAAGCTGTTGCGCCTCTCTAGCCTTTTCTCAAGTGGCTCTTGAAATAGTGACGTTGGCTATTAAGTGGTTCATCCACCACAGTTCGGCCGTCCTGAAATCGGCTGGCCCTCCAGACGACACTGCTAATATATAAAAAAGAAAAACAGCAAAACAGTGAAAGAAACAAGATGAACAGAATAATTCTCTGAAAAGAAACAAATTTTATATTCTGCTTCTTATCTTTTTAGATCTGAAATAAAATAATGAGTCAGTTTATCTTTTAGCTTCATTTTAGTCACTTCGCCTTCAGACTATTCAGCAATTCGACTTTAATTTAACTCTAACTCGTATAACGTCCTCGTCTTTCGGCATACTATACCAGGGTTTTAGGAATTCAGCACATGTCGTACTTCATGACTTCCTTCTTTGATTACATCATATGTGTTACCTCTTTTAACTTTAGTAACTCTGTACAGTCCTAAATATTTTGGTTTCAGTTTTAAGTAGGGTCCAAACTGAGTTCTCTTAATAGCGACTAAATCGTTAACTCCGTAAGATTGTGGTTCTTTTTTTAATTAAATTATACATTTACTTGTTTCCTTCTTGGATATTGAAAATTTGTTGTTTAGCATGTTTTCTGAGTTCATCTCTTTGAGCTTCAAAATTAGCTTGAAATTCCTTTGCAATCAATTATTTGTGAGCTTACCAATACCTTCGTTCATCCAACGTTCATCTTCGTACCAAAAAGCAACTCAAAAGGTGTCCTATCTATGCTTCTTTGATATGTTGAATTAATCGTCTGTTGTAGTTCGTTCGTAAATTTATAACACTGAACTGGATTCTCTAAAGATAACTTTGAAAGAACTGATATGACAGTTTGGTTGATCCCCTCAACTTGTCCGTTAGCCCTTGGCAGACCAGTGGTTATTAAATTGTGTTCAATATTCTCTTTAGAGCAATAATCTTCGAAATCACCAGAGCTAAAAGCTGTACCTCTATCAGAAATAATTTGGTAGGGATTTCCAAAGACTGATTTTAGAGTTTCTAATTTCGAAATGACTTCAGCAGATGTTGTGGTCTTCGTTGGAAAAATCCAAACGAACTTAGTAAATGCATCAATAATTGTTGAAACATATTTATAATTTTTTGTGTGCTTTCTAAAGGTCTTAAATGATCAATATGGTATGTGTATAGTGGTACGTCATTTTTATACAATGGGTTTAATAAGCCTTCTTTCTTTCCTCTTTTGTGATTTACATGAATGAAGTGAACGCAGTTAGATTTGACATTTTCTGCTTTCTGTTTTTAAGTTTGGGAATGAAATAATGGTCCTCAATGCTTTTCTCTGTATATTTGATTCCTGTATGTCCCTTTTCATGCGCACTCCTAATAATTTCCGTCTACATACTTCTTGGCACAACCACTAATTCCTTACCATCAACAAATTTATAAAGAACTCCGTTTCTATCAAAATAATCTTCATAACTAGATAGTTTTAATAATTCTTTATCTTTTTCATTTTATCCTTATTATCTTGGGCCGATTTCATTTTCGGTATGATAGTATCGCTTGAGATGCAAAATATGTGTACAGGATATCTGCTTAGTGTTTCAACATGAGCCATTCTTGTACCGGAACGATGCTCAATTCTATAATCAAATTCTTGAAGCAATAAGGCCCAACGAGCAACACGAGTTGACAAATTTCTTTTTTGCATAGTTTTTCCGAATGCAAAACAGTCAGTGACAATTTTAAATGGAATTCCTAATAAGTAAACGCGGAATCTTTTTAACGCTTCAATAATTGCAAGATCTTCAAGTTCGTTACTGGAATACTTCTTTTCAGCATCTGTTGTCTTTTTGCTCATGTAAAAAGTAGGATGGAAATTTTTATCATTTGGGATTTCTGTAATAAAATAGCTCCATATCCTTCTATGCTGGCGTCACAATGCAATTCAGTTTCGTAATTTGGTATACTTAACAAAGGCTTTTGAGCTAAAATCAACTTTAATTGATTCAAAGAGTTTCTTTCATCTTCACCAAATTAAAATTTCCTATCTTTTTTCAAAAGATCCCTCAATCAATAATGGAATATTTTGGGATAAATTTCCAGAAATATCCAGTCAATCTTAAAAAACTATGGACTTACTTCAAATTACGTGGCTCAGAGAAATGAAGCACAGCTTTGGTTTTCAAAGTAGATGGAAAAATTTTCCCTTCTTCGATGACATGGCCTAAAAATTCAATGCGCTTCTTCAAAAAATGGGATTTTCTAAAATTTATTTCTATCCATATTCGATCGCAAGATTTAAGACCTTTTCAAGCCGTTCGACTCCTTCTTCAGTTGAGGAAGACAAAACAATTATATCGTCCATATAAAGCAAAACAACACCATCATTAATCAGTGGTTGAAAAATAGTGTTAATAAATCTTTGAAAAACGGCTAGAGAATTACACAACCCAAAAGGAACCTTGAGAAATTGGTACTGGCCTTCATGAGTTACAAATGAAGAGTATTTTCTACTATCCTTCGTTACATCTACATGGAAAAGTCCGTTCTTGAGATCAATTGTGCTAAGCACACACAACTCCTGAAATCTATCTATATCATGATTAAAAATCAATGTGTATAAAATTTTGATTTTATCTGCTTTAAAATTTTTCAATGCAGCGCTTATTTCTTTTATATCGTTTAATATTATTTTGTACTATGAAAAATGTTCACATACCTGCCAAAGATGTTCGATGAGGATCCACGTCTTTCTCTGTTTCCAAACCGATAACTCAACGTCTATGAGACAATCATTTCAATCAATTCCTCTTCTGAGTTTTGTGTGGGACGGGTAGTGACCAAGAGAAGTTATTTAATTAATTAACAATTCTTATTAAGAGCCTAATATTTAATTAACATATGTTTACAAATATATACAAGTTTGGGATATTTACAATTAATCGTCTGAATAGAATGAAATTTAAAGTTTAAGTTTAAAATTATGGGGGACAAGAGCAGTCGTCTTTCTGCTATCAAAAAGGAACGTCTTTACTGCCTTCCGTCTTTAGGCTTTTTTTCTCCTCCGCTCACTGGGGAAGCTGTTGCACCTCTCGAGCCCTTTCTCAAGTGGGCACTTGAAAGAGTGACGTCGGCTATTAAGTTGTTCTTCCACCATTCCACCATATATATATATATATATATATATATATATATATATATATATATATATACCGGATGAGCCAAAAGTTCGTTACAATTTTAAAAATTCATAAAAAAAGAAGAAAGTGAGATAAAGAAGTGCGGTTTGCAAGAAAGGGCTCACAAGGTAGTCGGATTTTTTTAGTAGCAAAAAAAGTTTTAGTTAAGAAAGTCACCTATAGATGGCGCTGACATCGAGAGATTTAGCAGAATTATGCAAATTAATCTTGCGATAAAAGGCCGTGATACTCGAGAATTTCTCCTTCGCTTTCAGAATGTTATCATTACCCGATCGAGCGTTGTTGGTGAAGTTGTTCTATTTGAACGGAGAGTCAGCAACTATTGCGTTGCGAAAATTTCGCACGACGAAAGGACTGAAGACGAAGAAAGGCCCCATATCGTGTCCTGGAATAGTCAAGCTTGTCAAGAGGTTCGAGGAAACTGGTTCTTTGGAAGATCGGCCACGCAGTGGAAGACACTCGTTGGCGGAGAGACGAATTACTGCGGTGGAAACCACAATGAATGATTTAGCGGCGGAATCGTCCATTGAGAGTAGTAGTGCTCGCGAAGCTGGAAAAATATTGGATGTGCCTCAATCATCGATTCGACGTATCCTCCATGGGATATTCCATCTCTATCCCTACAAACTGCAGTCACTGCAGGAGTTACAACCGGGAGACACAGCCATGCGGGAATCATTTGCCGAGTGGGCTATGGCAAGAATCGAAAACGACACTCAGTGGTTGTTCAACGTTTTCTGGATGGATGAGGCGCACTTCACACTACACGGGGATGTCAACACCCATAACACTCGTATATGGGCAACATCTAATCCTCGTGAATACACGACGAAATCTCTGCATCCAGCCAAGTTGACAGTCTGGTGTGGCTTCACCTCATCTTTCATTGTCGGACCTTTCTTCTTTGAAGAACCGTGTCCCAGGTTGGGCTGGAAAACGTGCACAGTAACCGCTAAGCGTTACCTAACTCTTTTGCGTGACAAAGTCGTGCCCGCATTAAATCAAAGAGGTGTGTTATCTGTAATAAACTTTATGCAGAATGGCGCACCACCACATTATGCCAATCCAGTAAAACGATTCCTTTTGAGTACCTTTGTTGAAGAGAGACTGATCAGTCGAGGTTGCAAGATCGCATGGCCTCCACGATCACCCGACCTCACTCCGGTCGACCTCTGGTTGTGGGGCTATTTGAAATCACGTGTGTATCGTTCATCTCCTTCAACATTGGCTGAACTCAAAGATTCCATCTGTCGTGAGGTTTCTGCAATTCATTCCGACATATTACATTCAGCTGTAACGGGCGGTGCGAGTCACCTTAGTTGTGTCGTACAATGTACTGGAGGTCATACTGAACAACTGTTATTATCATAATAAATGAATGGAGGGTACTGATGTTCTTTTCATTGTGTTTCGGACAGTCAGCGCCATCTATAGGTGACTTTTTTTTAACTAAAACTTTTTTTGCTGCAAAAAAAAAAAATCCGACTACCTTGTGAGCCCTTTCTTGCAAACCGCACTTCTTTATCTTACTTTCTTTCTTTTTTTATGAATTTTTAAAATTGTAACGAACTTTTGGCTCACCCTGTATATATATATATATATATATATATATATATATATATATATATATATGTAATTTTTTTATATATAACATTGTATTTGAACGGCTGATTTCTAAGTTGTTGATGTTACACCATTTAATAGTTTACTTCCTGATACATTTGTAAATGCAGTTAGAATCTGCAATTTTAGTGTATTCTTTGAGAAAAATAAAAGCAGAAAAATATTTGAAAGTAATTTTCGAAATAATTCAAAAATACTCCTTTAGAAATGCGTCGCTTTTCATGTATTTAACAGTAATCAAATCTATTTTTTATGACTAGAAAATTATTCTTGTTGTTTAGGTGAATTTAGTGTGCAGTATTTGAGGAGGGGTCACGATGGCCTGTTAGGGAAAGGCGTTCTTATTAGGTAATGATCTTGTATCCCAACTTAACAGAAGATTCTCCTTGTTCACTGAAGGCAGCTAAGGGGAATGAAACAGGTAGCTATGTTCTCATAGTGGGGGTCTTCTGCTTGCTTCTAGCTGATTCCACTCCTTTCGTCAGCAGTTAACAAATGAGCAGGGAACACTCCCAGAAGATGGACTGCAGTATTGGGAAACTCTCAAGCACACCCGTCTAAGTATATGAATGTAGGCCTCTTCTGTAGTGAAGTATTTTCCTTCCGAAGAATGAAGGTTAACATTTTTGTCCAAGACGCAATTGAATGGTTAGATCTCTGATCTTCAATTCAAGAGTTCATTGGCTTATTTCCCACCTTGGATATGGATGCTTGCATTGTTTTTGAATTTACTAAAAATCCCAGGCCCGTTTAGTCTTCATGAACAGAAAGTGACCGCATAAAGTGACAACCAAGTGGTCTTTTTTTTAATCTATGGATGTGAGGATAATATCCTTATATCACTGGGTTGAGTATTCCATACTCTACCTAGATTCAAAACATTAGGGACTAGATAAAAAATCTTCAAGGAATCATTGTTTTCGGAATTATTTTTTCTTTTGCTGGAGACTATTTCAATGGAGAAAACTAGAAAAACTCTGAAACATTCACACTGACGGATTTGCATTCAAAATCCACAATCGAAATATTTATCTTCCATTGTTCCTCACCCAATTAATCATGGTTGGTCCTCTAGTTTGGAGTCAATTGCGCGTTTCTCATAATGGGCATGGTTGCTTATATTGATTCGGGTGATTAGTCGCTCACTGGTCCTTTTTTCATACATGGGCTATTTAGACCGAGACCTATAGTTTAAAGTAAATTCCGAACCTCTACAAACACTTAAACTTGAGATGAGATTCGAACCCAGGAACTGTTGAACCGAAGAGAAGAGCTCTACTATTAGGCTGCCAGTTCGGTTTCATTGGCTCTAAACTTTAAAGTGCAAATTTACTAAGACCTTATGCTCTTAAAAATAATCATAAACTAACAAAAAAACCAATAACCCGATTTGTCATTCAGCTGCAGCTAGGATCAAACAAAGAACTTTATTTCATTTAATATATTACGTGTTTCATTGATCTCTTATAGTATATTACGTGAAACTATTTCTCGTTTACCTTTCCATGCCTCGAAATGTAAACAATTTCCCCCTGCTTCCAGTCAATGATAGGGAAAACAAGAAGAAAAACTATTCTTATTGCAACCTTTACAAAACTTACTTTAGCATCTATAAAAATAAAATAAAGGAATATATATTACTAAATTCAGAGTACTATGGCATAAAGAAAATCTGGAATTAATGAAAGATTAGTTTTCTAAGAAAATGCGTAATGAAAGCATTTTTTAAATATTTTTGTAAAATTTTTACAAATTATGGAAACCTATTTAAGTGAAGAAAACTACAATCAAATGATCAAAGCAAAAATGCAAACTTTTAAGTATGCATAAACCTAAAGATATTATAAAACCTTGCAACACATAATTTATATAAATAAATCACTAGCTTTTTAAAGAAGCAGCATTAACAAAAGATAACTTGTCTATTTTGTTTGGCAATATTTTGAAATCCATACTTCTTGTGGAAACAAAATAAAAGCAACTTATTTCAACACATAACAGGAAATTGTAAATTTCCTTATCAAAGATCCTCTCAACATAGCAATAAAAAATATATGTAATTGTGAAGAGCAAAAAAATACCTCTTCGATACCTCTCACGAGGAGTTCACTACAAATACTTCACCAAATGGGAAAAAAAATATGAACCACATTTGACACAATAAAGTACTACAATTCCCCATATGATTTCGAATATCTTAGATTTATAATTCTAGTTTGCATTTTTAAATTTGTGGTTCAGGAGTGAAATCTGTTGTGTGATATTTGTTACCATTATACATCATTACAGATTGATATTGTGATAAAATCAAAAAATACACAAATAATAATTTTGTTTATTTGTGATCATGTTTTGTTACGATTGCTCCTTTAAAAACATTTTTCAATACTTACCTATGATTCCATATTTGCGAAAACATAACTGGATGCGATTCAACAGCGTATAATTTGCAAATAAAGTCCTTATCTAGAAGTTAAAATAAGACTCTGTTGTGCATTTTCTTTACATTTTGAAAAAAATATTAAAATTTGCAAAATTTTTATGGCGAAAAATGTCGACAGGATAATATGGGTAAGCATCCATTTTTCACGTTTGCTATGACATTCAGAAAGAATCAATTTACACAGGTTTAAGGTAGAAATTGGATACCCCTTGGTTTGGCGATGAAATTTAATTTATCTTACTTTAGCTTTCGTGTAGCGGCCATCTTGTTAGTTTACATTTTGGCATAAGAAAAAAATTATAATAATAATAAAAAAATAAAAAATTGCCAAAAATCAAATGGTACCGGATTGAAATTTTTGCCATCACAAATTATGGTTGTTGACCGAATTCCAATCTCAATGTCATTAATTTTGCAAGGGAAATTTTCCAAATATTGACAATTACTATAATGCTTATTTTCACAAATATTTTTTTCCATAGACATAAGTTTATAAATCCTATTTAGAGTTTTAAAAGAGTTAATAAAAAGCATTGTACTTTGCAATATTCTGTAACATGAAAATAAAATTGATCTATTTAACATGCATCTAAAATTTAAGTATCGAAACCTAATTCTGCTTAAAAAAAGTATTTCTTACCAGCAGAGAAGAGTTGAAAATATTCAATTGGTACAGTTATGAAATGATATTGAAAATTATTTTAATTCTATTAATAATGAATGCTGATTATTTTATACTTCAAACTCATAATCAAAAATATTGCTACTTCATAGAAACAGTTAATTTGCTTTTACGGTTTCATAGTCAAGACTCATAATAATTTTTTTTAAAGAAAACTTTAATAGATGCGATTGAAAAATATTACACATAATTATAGATATATAACGTTAAAATCAAAACATAACGTTAAGATAAGTATTTATACATTATATTACTATTGACAAATCATGGAGGAACTTATTAACTTTTGAAAAACTTGTGAAAATTATTTCTTGAAAATATGTGAATGTAAAATTCACTTTACTTCTCTCAGTATGGGCTGATTTAGAGCAGTAAGGAAATATAGCTGACAGGGATAATCACTGTCACCCAAGGAATGGTGCATAGCGTAGCGTGTTGTACATATCACTTCAGGAACCATACTATTCTTTAGAACAGTACTGCCATGGGTACTTTACAGGCCACTTTGACCGAGCATTGGTGGTTTGCACATTAATAGAAAATATCCTTTTCTGTTACGAAACCCTTCTGCGTCCATTTCCTTAAGTGAAAGGATTGGTACACGTGTACAATCAATACTTCCAATCACTCCGGGAAACTGGACAATATGAAAAAAATTCTCCTTGATCTGCAAGGAAACGTAATAGTTAAAATCTTTAAAAGATTGCTCAAATAAAAGTTTATTTAATTTCAACAATGTTTTCTGAGAATTAATGGTACTAACATATTATCCCGCTACATATTTACATTCAACAAAATATGTGCTGTTAAATAATACCCCTTATAATTATTTTTCAACATTTGAGGGGAAAAAAGAAGTTAATTCATAGTCTCATTAAATAAATAGTTGAAAACTATTTTGAATTTAATTTTTAAAGTTTCAACCATAAATTTGAAGTTTGCTGTTAAAAAGGAAAATTATAAAACGAAAAGTTTAAATAAATATTAATGATAACTAAGATACAAACTTTGGTGACAATTTTTTTACGGAAACAGAATTAAACATTTACATGTAATCCTATATAAACTATTTAGATATTATAAGCTATGTTCCTCTTCCTAATTTACTATTTTATTTATTAAATCTTTTTAAAATTACATACAGTTATCCAAAAGGATCATGAATTGTTTTGCAAATTAAACACTTCTTTTAGCAAACATTTTAACAATGTAAACAATAGAACCTTTAATCATTCTTTTTCTGTACGTGGAATTTTAATATAATGTGGTCGCAAAAAAGTAATGGCTTTGCTTACGTTGGAGATCACACTTGAATTTGTTGATTGTCTTACTTTTGCGTATCACCATTTACAAGCTAATGAGAAGTTAAGCGACAGATATGTCCGTACACCTCTAGAAGAATATCTCCACGTGAAACAATTTTTTTTGTTCTAAATATTCGATTTTAGTAGCTCTGAAATAGTAGATTTCGTTAAAAGACACCGCTTGTGGATTTTTATTTCAGTCTCTTCCAAACTTATATTTAGGTGTATGACCCATTTAAAACATTCTATTTTCTCAAGAAATTCTGAGTGCTGCATATTATATAATAAATTAATGTACAAAATAATTAATGCTAAATTATGATGCACTTGAATGTTTGTTTCGCGGAAACATTCAAACGTATACAACAATTGAAAAGAAAAGCGCATGATTAGTCATCATATATACGATCTGCACACGCGCAGTCAGTTTTAATCTCGCTTTATAGGCAGGTTCGATCGTTGAACCTAGAGGCAGATTTTTGCCTCAGTTACTCCTCATGGAGCTGGTGATTTAGCTTTGACCCGGGATATCACATACATCTAGCGGTCGAGTTTAACGATAAATATGGTCGTTAATCAGCGCTTTTCAGGGCATAAGATTCTAGGCACTATTAAACAACTGGAGATGAACTTCCGTCGGGATGGGTCCTTGGAAATTTTCCGGGTTTCCTACCTTGCGACCCGTGAATACGACCCATTATCTAGAAAAGTTCTCCTGGAAGGCAATTTATTCGGTGGATATTAAAATGGCTGCTCACTGAGTGGTGTCAAACCCGCTCAACGGTCATCTTTTTCAACCGAGGGCTCTTTAGGCCAGGCCAACGGTTTAAAGAAGATTCAGAACCACTGCAAACATCTAAGGTAGCATTCAGGCCCACGTGCTGTTGAACCGAGCACACGAGCGCGACAGGAGATTCACATACCAGCTCGGCAAGTCCTAGCCTGAAAACCAATGAGAGATTTCATTGAAAATTTTATTGCGAATAATAGTTTTTCATTTAATAATATTCTTTAAAATATAATTAGAAAAATAACAAAACATATGCATGTTTTATAGAAATTAATTTTGGTTGGAAGATTATATATATTTAGTTGATAAAAAATTTATAAGTAAATCAATAGTTATGGTCAAAATTCTTTTTATTTTATTTAAAAGATGAGAACAAAAGGATTAAAATGTTTCTAGTACCCTCTATAAGTGTTAGATCTAATTTTCTTTGAAAACAATGAAATCACCTCTTCATTTCTGCTCTTTATTAATAATCTAATTTAGTTGTACAAAAAAAAAAGGTCTTTTTTTTTTTAGTGATTTCATTTAAATAATTTTTTGCTCAGAATAATGAGAAGCATTGAAAATTTTAAATAATGTTTTATTTAAGAATAGCGGTATTAATTACTTTCATTTATATTGTTATACTGTAAAACCAAATAAATATAAAATACTTACAGATTTTGATTTTTCCGTCTTATTTAAAAATTGTCTTCCTTTACTGATTTAGTTACGAATAAGCCCTATTCCTCTCAGATTACTCTCGTATAGGCAGTTATTTACGCAATATATATTTTTTTCTTTTAATTCATATATTTTTATTTGAAAGTGTTTCAAGCATTGTTAAAATGTTTCAGCAGGGTCGAGTTGATAAATTAATAATAAGAGCTCTAATCTTCAGTTCATTGGTTCGATTCCTAGATTGGTTAAATTAGCGCTTGTGTATAAAAATGACCGAAGATAGACAAGCCAATCGACTATTTAATGCAAAACATAAGTGAGAATTGTTTTGTTATTTTCAACAAATGTTATTCACTTTAATACTTTTTGTGGTAGATTGCAGTATATCGGAAAGATAAATAAGCAAGGAGCAAACAAAAAGTGCATATATTTGTCTCCAAGACTCTTTTTAAACTAAAAATATGCGAGTAATATTTTTGTTTCCAGATTATTAAGTGAAAATCATAACTCAGAAGTCGATTTGCCCCCAAAAGTAAGAAATCCGAATGCTTTACAGGGAGAATGTACTCTACGGCCGCCTAGGCCACTACAGTTCCTTCTTTTGAACTCCCAGGTTGATTTGAAAGGAAAGAAAAGAAATCACGAGTCAGAACATCAGTAGGAAGTCTCGGCTTTCCACAAAGAAGCTGTTAATTGTATTTATTGTTATTCATCATATTTTTTTGAATTGTTTTATACTGTATACCCAGTAATTGAAAATAGTTTGTGCATTCTAATGCTTTACTGTTTGCAAAAATTTGAAGTTTAAAATGTTTATTTTATAAAACAATATATAATGATTTGCTACTACGTCTTTAATATTATATATATTCCCCTAAATTCCAGTTTAATTATTTTAATAAATTTGACTAATATTTTTAAATTCTTCATTCTTATATTTATTTTTAAATGCAATTTGAAAATTTTCTCAATTTAAAAATCTTGTTATTGCATAAATATAATATTTCACTTGTATTCCTACAGCTTATAACAAAATTCGAAAAAATTCAAGAGATTTACTGAAGGAAGTAACTTTTTTAAAAACAGTTAGAAAATTTAAATTTTTAGAAAGCAAAATTGCTGTAGAAAAAGGCAATTTTAAAAAACTCGTGCAAATTTTATAACTAATACAGGAAAAATGTAATAAATAGAAAAATTCACCCCTTCGATTTCATGTATTTTATGATCTTAAGATGATTACATTTATCAGTTTTTGATTAAAAGTTGAATTAGATAAGCTGACATTCCCATTGAAAAAAATAGAAATCGATGCAGTCATTAGAACATTCTCCTGTCTGTAGTACTTTTTACATTTACATTTGACAAAAAAACTATGCGTTCTTATAATACACAAATACAGCGAAAAACTATAATACAGTGAAAAACTTCTCTGTTATTAGTTTTTAGTAAATTGAGGCAAACCGTATTCATTGGCACATGCGTATTTTTTACTCAATTTCTTCATTAAAAATAGTTACTTCCGCGATCATTCAATATTCCTCCTGCACATTCGGATGGACACTGGAGATAGTTGTGGGCGGAAAGAGGCTTCCACATTGTCTTAGGTGGGCGCCGGAAACACGTGACTGCATTTAACACCGCCAACTGCCTCAATAAAATGTCGATATCCATCACCACCCACAAAAGTTAAAAGTAACCAATTTTCAGTTCCGGTATTCTCAATTGCCTGATCGGCAGCGAGGCCTTTGTCTCCGAGCACAATCGCAGTGAGGGGGTGGAATAATTCCCTTCTCTCCTTCCGCAATCAGTGACGCATGGCTACCTACTATGAGGGATTTTTCCTCCCCCTTTTCTGATGTCGCTGATAAAGAAGAAAATGTCATGGTTTTTCTGTGTGAGTATCTTCTGGAAGCGATGGTCTTTAAACTGAAAATTTGACCTGAGTGATCCTTCGAAACATGTGTCATCCAGTTTAACCTAAGTGGACGCTTAGGTCATTTTGTTAGAGAACATTCTCTCAAAAGTAACTTATCGTTAATTGTGCTGCTTATCTTCACTCTAAAGAACTTGTTTTAATCTCAATTTACTTTTGCATTTCGATTAAGTATTGCTATAGATGACGTTTGAAGGTCGCAGGAAAGTATTTTCTGCAGCAGCTTGGAAATTTTACTTATCAGTAAGAGATTTATTTAACTACTATCATAACTTACGCTTACACTGATATGATGCTTTTACTCTAATGGAAATTTGAAATAGTATGTGAAATGCAATACTGAGTAGGAGACAAAAGTCTTTGCTAAATTTTTATCTAATATTTGTTGGAATTCGAAAGATTTTTTCGCAATTAAATACATATACTGATCTGGGCAATAATGTGTGTTATGTATGTATGCATGTATGTGTGTGTTATGTATGTATGCACGTATGTGTGTGTTATGTATGTATGCATGTATGTGTGTGTTATGTATGTATGCACGTATGTGTGTGTTATGTATGTATGCATGTATGTGTGTGTTATGTATGTATGTATATATGTGTAGTGTGATTCAAAAAAAATAGCTAAGAAATGCTTGTAATTGTAAACGAAATCACCAACTAAAGTAGTTCTTAAAAATAGAAGTAGAATTTAATTAATTTTTTAAATTTTTTGTTAAATTTAATATTTTTTAATAAATTTAATGTTAAATAAATTTAATGTTAAATTAAAGTAGAATTTATTATCATTTTAATACCATTGGATTATTTTTACTTTACAATATTTTTTAAGATTACCAAAATTGCGTTGGCTCCTCTATCACTCAATAAAATGGTCCCTTTAGAATTAATGATAATCTGTTAAAAAACGTAGCTTATGATATATTTCATTTATTATAGAAGAACAAAAAATTTAGAGGCCTGAAATATTCTGCAACTGTCTTTAAAATGTCCTTATTAAAGGAAATCGAAAGAATTTTTTTAGAATTAGAAATTTTTCTGAAAGTAAGAAAGAATATTTCTAATTCAAGTTTAATGCATATTCTTAACTCAAATTTATTTCGCCGAAACAGAAAATGTAAAATAAGGAAATGAAAAATTTACCATTTAAATAAATAATATTTTTATAAAGGGCCAGTTTTGCTTATTAAATACATCAACAGAGAATAAAATAAAATTAATTACTAAAAGATTCTATTATGCTACAATAGTTATAAATGTATTTGATATCGTCCTAGAAATCAGACAACGTGCAGTTTTTGTGAAATATAGTTACATAATATACATGGAATAGCATAATTTTCTTCTTTTTTTTTTTAATGAGATGCTTATTTGCACGTCTTAGATGATTTCTTAATCAGGCTTTTAAATCAATGAAATCTCCGTTGCCTTTTCACCGGGTTTCCTGAGATGCAAATTTTTTAGGACCCATGAATTTCCTAAAGGAGTTTGGGGATTCGATTCCATGGAGATTCCTAACAGAAAGGAGAGAATTTTTACGGAGAGAAGAGGTACTGGAAGACTGGCTTGGACATTTCCAGAGGCATGGAATGCTCCAACAATTCCAAATGTATGAAGTGAAGAAAGGATGAGAGAGGACGAATAGCATGGCAGGGGGGGGGGGAACCGTTTTCCAGTCCACGACAGGAGCCGGAGAACTGGGCCTGAATGGCTCCGTAAGTGGAAAGGGGTTCTGGAGCCACGGGGGGGGGGGCATTGTCATGCTCACGGGAGCGGACAGGAGTCTCGCCTTCTCCTATCCTTGATTGATTTCAAATGTTCTTTCTTTTTGGCACCAGAGGGTCATTTGGAGAGCCAAATCATTTTTTACCCTATTTAGAATACAATGAGTGCTACTGTTTCAAAATCGAACTAAAAAACGTTTAAGAATTTCATTAAGGGGTAACAATCTGGAAAAATTTTATTTTACACTGACTTCCAAAAGTTAAGCACGGGAAGGAAAATACTACTAATTTTACGGAAGTCAATCAGAATTGAAGAAGATGCAAATCAGGCTGCAGAAATAGATGGAAGTATGCAAATATGTTAGGTAACAGCCTATAACGCTTTCATGTCAAGAAATATGCAAAAAGGACAGTCTTATGAGATACCAGCTTTATGAAGGGTTTCAGAAGTGGATTGTAAGTGCTGATGGAAGGTGTTTAAAACTTTCGTACGATTTGTTTCCAAGATACGTGTTTCTATGACTTTCAGAAGACGAATGGAAGATTCTGAGTGCTGTGGGACGCATTGAAGCAGGGTAGTCAGTCTCAGGTGTTGCTCTTTTCTTCGGCGATCATCATTCTGTAATTTCACGTTTATGGAAACAATTCCAAACCACACTGGCAGTTGTCCGAAGGCCCGTAGCCGGTTGCCCAAGGGTTACAAAACACACTGAAGACCGATATATTGCGATTTTAGCCAAGCAGAATCGCAGATCGATCTCCACACGTGTGATATCCATGGTTACAGCGTCCATTGGTCAGGTGATATCTGCAGTTACTGTATCCAAAGATTACATATGAGCGGACTGTACGCTCGGGTACCTTGAGTTTGTGTTTGTCTATCCGTCCAATCAAGAAGGGCACTATTAAAGTGGTGCCGAAAACATGTCAACTGAACTGTATCTGACTGGGGCAATGTCTTGTTTACTTATGAGTCAAGATTTTCTCTGGAGCCAGATGACAAGCGTATAACGGTATGGCGTAAACAAAGAACACGCACTCAGCCCCAAAACATCACCGAATATCACGCATTCCGAGGCGGAAACATTATTGTGTGGACAAGGATTTCATTGGGATACTGCACCGACCTACACACCTTTAAACGGGATTCTATGACGGCTGTACGGTATCGAGATGATGTCCTAGAGCCCAATGTGAGATTGTACGCTGCAGCAGTTGGCCTTACTTTTGTTTTAATGGACGATAACGCACGTCCCCATAGAGCTGACATCGTCGATGACTACCTGAAGAGTGAAGGGATTGCGCAAATGGCGTGACCCCAACATATTCAACCGACTTTAATCCCATTGAAAATCTTTGAGATGCTCTCGACCGTGCTGTATCTTCACATTCCCCACCCCAGCCACTTTTATTGAGCTGGAAACTAGTCTACAAGAAGGAAGGCCATTGCTTAATTTTGTGGTCGTTCACCACCTAATTGATAGTATAATCACAAGGTGTAAACTTTGTATACAGATGAGGGGAATCACATCTGTCAGATTCCCCAGCAGTTTGCTTTTCAGAGGAAAACAGCTAAGAATCTCTCTCCTTTTCTTCTCAGAAGCCATCTGTAAAAGACCCTTGTGCCGAGTTCCTAAAAAGAAAACATTTCTAGGATGGGATGATTCCACCTTGTCCACTGCTATGAATTCAATAAAATTATGGAAAAATTTTTCCCTCTATGTAGTTATTCTAAAAATTAATTTGATAATAAAGTTAACTTAATTTTGAATCCGACATAATTCCCCTTTTAGGAGTAGCTCATTTAGGAAAGCCCTTTCCATTTGGAATCCCGAGAACGAACTTTGGACCTTCAATTCTGCATTCCCACAGCTTCGCCCAGTTTCTGGTCATTCATCCCTCGGTGAGTACAAAATATTGACAAAACTTGCTGGAATGGGAGTCTATGATGATGTTGGAAAATTTTAAAAGGAAATAAGTCTGTTTTTCATATGCTTTTTTGCAATTTTCACTCATTTCAACCTACTTCCAAGGCATTTCACAAAAACCACATCGACAGGAACGCTGCGAAATACTGAACTTTTAAACACGCTGCAGCACAAAGAAAAAATGAGGTTCAATCGCTGTATCTCAAGATGAAAAGTTTTTTTTTATTCCTTTTCTTTTCATCTTTTTCGCAGTTTTCCTGCTTTTAATTTTCAGCTTCTTACTTAAACTTTTATCCTAATTTTTTAAAATCTCCAGGTTTGTGCTCTTCTAGTTGTGTACTTTATATATATTTTTTATTTTGTTAGAAATTTCTAGAAAAATTTACATAGTTAATCAATCTATTTACATTGCTTTATTTTTACTTTAATCATAATTTATCCATGGATACTCACAAAAGCAAGAATCATTTTTCCCTCACCGCTATACATATTTTCTTCTCCTCAATTATAGCAATTCTTCCCCCCACCGAAGTAGGAGGATTTCTCTCCCAACCCTTTACTTTACAAGAGAAAGGAATTTTGGGAAGGGAGGTGGTTAAGGTCGATAAGAAAAATGTGTAAAAGAGAGAAACGCGAGACAGCAAATATTTCTGCCGTCAAAACTGTCTGTAGGCATAACGATAGTTTAAATACGGCAAGCAGGGTTGTTCTTAGAAAAGACATCCCTCGCTTCTTTCTTGTAGGCTGCACCCTTCGAACGATAGCTTTTACTTATCTTCAAACGTCCGTACCGTAACCGTTAGTTCTTTAACCCCAGATTAGTTGCATTGTATTCCGCAGCGTATTTACTCACGTAGTCTAGAAATAAAATTACTCTTGTTGCCAGCTTTTTTCGCATGAGGACTCACAAAGTGAGGGAATAGGCTTCTATATTCATTCATTTATTCATTTGCAAGTGGAAAGGAAAAGCTCTTAATAAGTTTTGATTCTGACTGAAGAATTCAGATAACATCAATCCAGATTGATTCGATGAGATTCAGATAATCGATCTTACACATCCATTCTGATTTTTCAATAACAAGAGTGTCATTTAATTACTTAATTGAATACAGTTCGTTAACATAGTGAAAAAATATGTTTTTATTAAAAATTAAAAAATGTATGATTTTAAACGTACGATTTCAAAAATGTGCGATGCATACATTGTGTGCTTATAATGTGATACACGTCTCTGTAGTTTTAAATAACAAAATTGTGTTTATAGAACAAATAAACTATGAATTTAATATCTTATGATAATTCTTTAATAGTTCATTGAGAAATTTTGAGAGCTAATTTGTGGGGAAATTATTATTATTATTATTTTTTTTCCCTTACTAAAATAAGTCATTTGAAAAGCTGTATACTATATGTATGCCATTTCAAGAGAATTTTTTAGATGGTAATTCTCTAATAGTTGGATATACTTATTTTTTGGAAAAGTATTATCTTTTACGGCGATGCGGCAGTGGATAACTTTTTCATTTAGATTATAATTCAGGTTTAATATGAAGGAAAAGAAAAAAGAATGCGTAGCAAACAATTTATCTTTGAGAAGGTAATGAAGATACCACTCTGTGGGGTAGAAATTAAATTTCGAATTTTATTTTATTTTGTTGCTTGTTAGGTCGTCTAAATTAATTTTTTCTATATTTGGAGTTTATATATATATTTATATATATATATATATATATATATATATATATATATATATATATATATATATATATATATATATATATAATTCCAAATTCTTAATGCATGGATTATGGATCTTTAGCGACGTAAATCGATTCCTAAATTTTGCCGAACCCAAAAAAATTTCATAATATCTATTTTCGTGTCACCGCGGGGTGGTGAGCTCTTCGAATTGAGTGCTCTCGGCTGTAAAAAGCTGGAGATAGAAGGAGCGCTTCTGAATGCCCATCTGCTCTATGGGTTTTGGGGGGAATGTGTGTGGGTTGGAATTCTTCGGGTTTTCTCCTTGCCACTTGTGAATGGGAAAAGATTATTAAAAGTTACCATGTAAATCTGTATATGTGGTAGATATTAAATAACCATACACCACTGTTCACTAAAAGGTGTCAATATTTTAAGCAGAACAGAAAAAAAGTACATATTATTTTATCGCTGCAGTGTCTGAAAAAGAGACTCGCTTTGTTATAAATTTTTAAATCAATCCATCCAAATCAAAATCATAAATGTTAAATTCTTCAAAATGTTTTATTTCCCACATTTAATTCTATATCTTTGTATCTATGAACTATAGTTGTCCTTTGTACTTTGTATGTTTTTATAAGACTTCATTTGAAAAAAATATTTTTATAAAAGTTCTTCCTTTTTTTTTTTTTTTTTTTTTTTTTTTTGCATGCAATTATAATTAAAATAAAGATTTCAACTTGATTAAACGTTAAACTCTGAAAGTTGGTATGAAACTCAGTAACTAATTTTTGGTTTTTCGATTTATACTTAAGATAATTCATAATCAATAAATTCACATAAAATTATGTAAAAGAGGAGCAATTTTAGCGAAACTACATAAATTATTTAGATTTATTAATGTTATTACTCTTATTAATTTAAGCAATCAATTCTTGATTTCAACGTAACTGATAATTATGTGGGTGGAAGTGTCTAAAAGGGAGTAAAACAATCTATATAAATAAAATCCTTATTCTATGTTTCTGCTGAACTTTTGCCCAAGGTTCAATTGACTGCATGAAATGGGCTTACTAGCTTAGGTCTCCCTTCCAAATTTTGATTACAGTGTTAATAATTTTTAAACCACCCTCGTTTGAAACAAAGTTGCTTATACCACCATGCCATTAATTCATTCGTAGGAAAAAAGGAGAGGTGCGATTTCCTCCTAATCCTCCACTGCGTATAACCACTGAAGATTTCCCATTTCCATAGTCTTATAAAAAGAATAGCAATATTTTACTTTTTGCAATTTTTGAAAAATTTTATTTTTGCCTATTCTAGCGAATTTTCAATTGACAGCTAATGAATTGGAACAAAAAAGAGTCCCTAATTCATTATTAAATAATTTCTTAGCCGAAGGAAATTTTCCACACTTCATTCGATTACTAGTAGCTGATCTGTGAGAGACATTTTCCAGGGTGTATTGCTGGACTAAACTAATGAGATGATAAATGTGGTTTAAAAATAATAAATATCGAGCTATTTTTTCCAACTTGCAGTTTTGCCCCAAAAATTAGGTACATTTTCCCTTTGTTATTATTATAGAAACTACTATTTGCGAAACTTTAAATCTTGGTCTACTAGTTTAAAATAAAAAGAACGTATTTATTCGGATAAACTTTACATTTTAATATTTTTTACACAATCAAGTGGTCTAAATTTTTCATTTTATGATCATCGATACCTATTTTTCACCAATCCCGAGAATTGCAAAATAATAAAAGAATGGAGCTTGTCAACTTTTTATTTACGAGGCAGATGGAGTGTTTTCAGTAGGCTTTTTGAGAGATTTTTTGAGTAACGGAAAACACGTATCGCATTCAACTAGCTTCAATTCATCAGAGAGTTTCATTAAAAAAAAAGAAAGTTAAAATATAAAAATTTACAATGAAATAATGAAATCTATCATAAATAATCCATTATTTACCCCTGCTTATTATGATTGAAATCTCTAAGTATCGAATTGTTTTTGAGAGATTTTGTTACTCATATTCATTGCACAATTCCAAATTTTTACATTCTGAGTTTGATAGCACATTTTCTGACACTTTCTTTTTTATATCGCATACAAATATGATTACAGTATCTTTCCTTCCTATTATCTGACCTGTCTTCAAAATGAACTGCAGTCGCTTACAGCATTTCCAAAATGAGTTCAAATTTTATAAAAATGCTTATATATATTATAGGTGGTTCGAATTAAAAGTGAATAAATGGTAAATTATTTATTTAAGCAGCCTAATACGGAGAAAGGGTGAATTTTTTTTTTTATATGATTATATCAAAACTTAGTTTTTTGATTAACATTTTCACATTACATGATATTTTTACTTCAATCTTTTTTATTCGATTAATGAACAGATGATAAGAAAGCCAAACAGCGGCTTGATAAGCATTACTTTTCCCTCATCCAGTAACACAACATTCCCTGCTATCCATGGTTTTGAAAATTACGAATCTGGGACCACTAACTACCGGTCAGAAGGCCATAAAAATTTGGCACGACTGTTTGAAGGTGACCCGGAATTCACGTGACTCTGTTGACAGTGAGTACTGATGTGTAAGACTTCTTGTGTGTGAGTAATGTTTTTATCAATACTTTCAGTCGCCTTCGAGTACCGCCCTAAGGGGAACACAAGACTAATCAGATATCCGATAACATTGTTATCAGCAGCGCGTCTGGATTTAGTCAGCAAACACATTATGCTGGACCAAAATAGGCGCCACTTCAGCGTAACATGGGGAGATGACTTCGAAATACCAATCAGGTTGCACTTGCTCAGGTGGTTCCAAGCTGAGTCTCCCAGAAAAATAACCTGTTGAAAATACTAGAGAGAATTGATCTTGGAAAATAATTCTTATTTTAGTTTTACTAGAAAAATTTCTCCAAAAAATTTATGAAGGAAAATTTATTTTGGAAAAATTTCAGGGTAAGTTTGATCTCGGAATAAAAAAAAAAAAAAAGAATCGAAATCTTTATGAATGATAGCATCATATAAGACAAAAAAGTAGTTATTACACATTATGAAGTCAGAGTTTTCTTTGGGGAATGAATTAAAAATAGCAACTAAAAATAAAGACCCAAAATATACCTAGTTATAAAGAGACAAAAGGAAAACACTGAGATTTAATTCAAAGCTAGGAGAAAGAAAATTGACCCTACCCAAAGGAAGTGATTTATGAAGTTTTCAATGAAATCTTATTTAAAAAAATGAAACCCAGGCTTTTCTCGCTATTAGTGAACAATTAAACATGGTATGTCTTTCTTTTCACTTGGTTGCAAAAGAAAATGATGAACTGCAGATTTATTAGTCTATAGGAATTTCAACAAGTTACTAATTCATACAGAACATATAAACTGAAATCCTTATGGCAAATACTATGAAGAAAAACTGTTTACACTCCAAGGTAGAAAATGTTAGAACAAATAAAAAACGTTGAATATATTACATCCGAAGAAATAATTGATCGCGCGGATTTTTACTTTCTATCGAACGAAAAATACTAATGAAACACTTTAAAGATAATTGATGTGGGGTATACAGGCAAAAAATACGAAAAATTGAAAATATTACAATTATAAACGCGTTCTCTTTTTCCATTGTACCGAACTAAATCTATTATAATTAAATAAAAACAAAATGCTCCAAATAACATATTGCTTTTTTTTAATCATACAAAATTATTAAGTGAAGAAGTCAAGATTTTTCGGGGATGCAAATATATATTGAGACTAAAATGATGCAGTTAGGATAAATTGCACTTTCCATTAGTTGGCTAAATTAAAAATGTTGATCAGAAAAACATGAACTTTTGAAACAAATCCGATTTATGGCTGTTTTAAAACACAAAACACAGTTATTATTTAAGATAACTTTTCAGAAGGACTATTTAAAAGTAGATAACATAACACAAAAACCAAAAAATGTTAAATTGGGGATGTTCGATAAAATTCATAAAAAGAGGCATTTTATATACAACACTCTGATTTAAAAAGGAAAGAAATCATTTTGTTTCTCCGTACCATATCATTTTCCAAGCACAAATGAAAAAGGGATCGAGGAAGTCATGTGTGCATAAAATTACAGCTCTTTAAAGATAAAAACGACATTATTGATATTAAAATATTCATGAATAAAAATAAAACATAAAAAGAATGAAGAGTTTTCTTTTATCTATTCTAAATTTATCTCACGGGATAAAATATATCTACAATGAAACATGCAGCTGCTTTTTCTCCTATTTTCCTGACCCGCTTTCATTGATTACTTTTGAACCAATAGTTATGAATCGAAACTCTCGCCTCTACAAAATCTCGGGATTGTCACCAAATTATCACCCACAATTGTAAGATCTTCTATCTCATACCAAATTTAATGCAAAACGTAAATGCTCTTTTTAAAAGAAATCATTTTCTTTTACTCTCGTGTTGATGCCGCAGAGTAGTCTTGTTAGTGACGTCACACGCTCGGAGTTTTTCCGATGACATCACGAAGCGGAGGAGATATCCTATTGGCTGGTGGTCACGAGTTCGCGTACATTCATGAGAAAGCGTCATCGTGAGTATAGTAGTAGAAGTCACATCTCCTTTCTCGATTCACAACTGCTCTCACTGCAGAAGGATAACCGGATGTTTTAATTCGCATATAAACAATTTCGTTTTTTTTTTCTTCTAGTTCCTTTGTAACCTCTTGGTTCTAGTCAATTACTTTCGTTTTTATCTGAAAGAATATGCCATCCCGGGATTTTCTCGAAAACAACGAAGTTATTCAGTCTATTTCTGCCGAAAATACGGCCGAATCATTGAAGAGCCCATCGGCAGCTCCCCTGCTTCTGCTGGACTGCCGATCTCATGTCGATTTTGCCGCCTCCCATATCCGAGGGGCAATCAACGTGACTTTGCCAGCCTCTATTATTATGCTAAGGCGGTTGGCCAACGGTAAGGTTAAAATGTCGAGTTTAATAACAAACAACGATTCCAAGGAGAAATTCTTCCAACATTGGAAAGAGTCCACTTTGGTACTCTACGATTCGGACCCCAAGTCTCGTGTTTTTGAAACGCTTCACCACAGGCTACGAAAGGAAGGCTGTCAAGTCATGTCCTTACAAGGTAAGAAATACTTTTCTTTAATCTGGCTGTACTTAAAATCTTTTGAAATATAAAAAAATACCTGTAAACTTTTTTTTTTAAAAAAAAATTATACAGTAGTTCTTAAATTATGTTTTCTTATGAGATATAGGCGTTTTTTTTTTTGTATGAATTTATTATACGCACAATTTAAAATAAGCTTTTAATTTGTGCTAATTATCTTACTCTATAATACAATATTCTTGCAAATTTTATTTCATTTAACTGGATTTATTTACATTCTTAAAAAAAAAAAAAAAAAAAAAATTAACTGCAATGTTTGCAGTCTAAAGTGGTATCAATATTATGAGTCTGTATTCAATATATTTTCAAGTTTCTGAGGAAATATTTCATCCCTTAATTTTTTGAGCAATAAATACTCAAATATCTAAAAAACTAATACGTATGTGCAATCTCTTCTGTATTTATTGGCGTTGGATGAAAATGTTTCCTAATTGGGATGAATCTAATTGGGATGAAAATGTTTCCAATTTTTTTTAATGTTACCGAGTTAAATGTTTGCTATATTTTGTTATACAAGTAAATGTTTATCAACATATATATCAAACTTGTTTTACTAAGAGGAATTCTATTTTTTAATTACTGGTATGTTTATGAACGAGCTTAAAGCTAAAACAATTTTTATCAGTAAAACTTTTCTAATCAGTAGTAATTATTGTGACAACTAGACCTTCAATATCAAATTCCAATAAAATAAATTCAAATAAATAAAAAATTTTTTAACTTAATAATTTTACTTTCAATTAAATTATCGATACTTTTCTAATTGGGGGGGGGTATGAAAACACTCGGACGAAAATTCTCAGTTTTATATAAAAGTCGCAAAATCAGCTTGAAACGAGCAGTATTAATTGAATGAGTGGTCCCCTCAATTTATGTACTTGGGTCCTGCATGTAGAGTTGAAACGCGATTCCTACCTCTAGTATCCAGTGCTTCTGACTTTCAACCCAAGGCATCCAGTTGAAGATCTCCTTAGCTCTCGGGGGTAACACTAGATGAGTAGCAAACAAATCAATGTAGATGATTGTTGTGGCTCGGAATCCGTTTTAAACAGCAAATCCTGGTCGATTTGCACAGAGTTGGCAACCGAACGTTTAGGGCTATGATCTTTGATTCAACAGTTTGTGGATTCAAATCCTACCCCATCCGAGTTGGATGTTTGAGTGGTTTGCAATACCTTTTAAACTGTAGATCCTGATCTAATTATCCCTTGTGTGTAGTAAAAAAAAAAAAAAAAAAAAAAAAAAACCGTGCGACACTCGAATCAAACCGATCGAATTTGGTGTTTTGATCAGTTTCCACAGAATTAACTAATCCAATCTGGCAACTTTTTTTTTAAATTTATGCAACTAAAATATTAAAATAATTCAAAACCTTGAAAGACTCGAGTTTTGAAATACTCATTGGCTGTCGCATCGCTTTCATACTACGAAAGTTGGCGCAAATAAAGTACAATTGACGTCTCTACAAAGGAGTGATTTAGATCCCTTGGAGAATAGTTACATTTTGCGCAGTTTTTCCAAAACAATGGCGCAGTGCATGCTGTCTAATTTATTGAAGGGAAGAAGAAAAAAACTACTGATCTGTAGAATTTCTGCCCCAAGCACGTGTTTCCGCTTCAACCTCAGTTGTTAGCTTAACAGGATATTCTGAAGCCTCGGGGTCAAAAGAGAGGCAGGAAGTGGCTGAAAAGAAGCTCTTTGGGGAGGGGGGGGGCAGGGAATTTAATGGCTGGGAGGGGTACCTTTCCAGGAGAGTCTTTTCAAGAGGGCCGAATCTAAAGTTAATCTTGGAAAGGAAGAAAAAAAATCCGCAAATAACTAGAAATATTGGAATTTGAATCATTTTTCCTTTAAAGCTGTTACTGGAAATGTATCATCAGGAACTTATGAAGAAAAGCTGTAGTAGTTTCTATAGTGTTTCAGATGCTATTTTATTGACTGGCTCTTTAGTACCTAATAAGGCTATTTAGTGATGGCCCAACTGCTTGCCAGAGTTATTTTTTTAAAGTCTATTTTGTAAATTAAAACTATTTCCCCGTTACAAGTACATTGCTATCCAAATGTACTTTAATTTGTAATCGCATTAATTTAAATGAAAATTCTATCACACAATGTCGGGGCTTAGATCAAATAATAAATTTTCGTCCCTTAGTTTTTCTTTATTTTTGTAAGGAAAATTGACAAAAGCATAATTATACATCCAAGTGTAGTGCTCACTAAGCTGAGCAGATATTGGATTAGAATAAATGAAATTCACTAAAGAGATTAATGAATTTAACTTTCAATATATTGCTAACAACTAAAGCGTATTAACTAAAAAAGTCTTAGTTAAATGCATCCAATCTTAGTAAAAAAAGCAGCGCTTTCGTAAACTCTTTTGATCTCCAACCCCTGA
Organism: Latrodectus elegans; assembly: GCA_030067965.1. NCBI lineage: Eukaryota > Metazoa > Arthropoda > Arachnida > Araneae > Theridiidae > Latrodectus > Latrodectus elegans. Next base: position 103,258,687 of record CM057809.1, on the reverse strand, counting down.
GTTGACTTCGCCCTTGCACACGTTAAATATAACTTTATTTTATCAGTAGGTGTATCGGTTTCTTTTAACATACAAATATTTAAATCTAATTTTGTCTTTTCAGTTTATTTTTCTTTTAGACATCTTAATATGTAAAAATGATTATTCAGAGATTCGAAATTTATTTCATTCCGCTTAAAATGAAAGAGTAAAGGAGATTGAGAATAAGGTTATATACAAGTATAATGTAATTTCAAACTTAAATTATTTTTTGTGGTTTTATTTTTACAATATTTTAATGTATAAATGGAAAAAATTTTGATTCCTATGTTCTTTGAGCAAAGTCTTTGTCCTGTGAAGTCTATAGTTATCGGTTAGGAGGGATTAAGACATTTCAAACGTTAATGTTCCACTCTTTAGTTGAATGATTTAAATAAAAAAAAAGAAATATTTGCGAGTAGAGTAAAATTCTTGTTCGGTTACAATTCAAACTATCGGTTGAAAGATGAGGGTTTTTTTTATACTGTTGCGCTGAATGGTGAGTGTTCTTGAGTTTACTATTTAAGAGTTGATAGATCCGATTCCTACCGCAAATATGTTTTTTAAATTGGATTTCGAAAACGTATGCCTCATCAAATCAGTCCCCCAACTCTAACATGCATAGAAGTACGTAACAATTTTGAAGAATTTTGGCTGTAATACGTGGTCCATTTCTTGCGTGTCCATTAGGGTGATCCAACTCTAATTCTCAATGGCAGCTGCACTGTGACTTTCAATTCGACTGTTCATGGGTTCGATCTCTACCTCTAGTGTAGATGTTTGAAATAGGTCGGAACTACTTGAAACTGTTGGCAATTACTGGCGCCACGTAGCTAAAATACAGCAGGCTCTTCGAATCCGAGAGTTAATAGAGCGACAAACCAACTTGTGCATTAAATGTATAAAAGCTGAACAATTTTGAGGACAGTGATGTGACGCCTTGATTCTATGCTTGGGTTGCATGCCTTCATAAGTCAACTATAGTTGCGTAATCGTCCTTTAATTTCCAGCTGATATTTGCTATTAAAGAACTCAGAAAATGTAAGGTGTAAACTATATTTATTCCTGTATTAATATACAAATGTAATAAAACTTTTTTTTTTCTTCTAAATTTCAATTAAAACATGCTGCTTCTTACGTGGGAATGCCCATTTAATTAAATATACTTCAAAATTACTTTAATATAGCAAAACATATGCCTTTAAATATCATAGGGTTAATATTTTCGACATCTGTCTCGTTCTAACTGCGCTTTAAGTTGCCATTCTGTTAAAAAAAAAATACCAATAAATAGAAAGATAAAAATCTGCGGAAACGGGGAATATGTTAAGTGAAAGTGAAGGAGCAGTATCGGCCTGATTCGAGCATGGCCGAAACGGAAACAGGTGTATCTACAAATACAGTATTTAAATCCGCTTTCATTGTGCATCCTGGTGTTACACACGCCAAATATCTCCTGTGCGGGCTCTATTGTAGTGTTTTCAATCCTCTTGTGCTAGCATACCCGACTTCCGGCAATCCCTTCTGGAATACTCAACTTTTCGATTTTTTATATTGGCTCCCCTTCTCAAACAGCGGCTGGCTGCTACGACTGTCATGGAAACCTCTCTATTTCATCTGTCATGGAAACCTCTCTATTTCATCTGTCATGGAAACCTCTCTATTTCATCTTGTATAATTTTGCATCTTGCAAAGAGAAGGCTTATTTTTCAAATGGTTTGATTGAAATGCATCATATGAATTATCCAGCAAATCATTTAAAAATTGCTCAATATGCTATGGAAAATAATGTATCAAAATTTACGGTATGTATGTTATTGATAAATATGAATCCTTTGCTATATATTGGAATAAACAATCTACGTGATTTCTGATTCTAAATATTCCCATATGTGGTTTTTAATTTCCTGTAGGAAGTAAGTTTTTTATTAATAGAAAATATGAGCCATTTCACGCGTATGTTGATTCTGCGTAACTACAAAGGTTTCACACTCTAGTGCAAGAGGAATGCACTTGACCTGAATTTACAGAGTGAAGTGGCCTGATAGCTGAAAGGTTAGCGTTTTGATCTTCAGATCAGTAGTTCGTGGGTTTGATTCCATATAGGTCATTCCAAATTGGTAGACATGGCTAGTTCTCTTGCCTTCGGTTCGTGGGCTGAAATCCGACATTGGGCTTAAATTTAGTGCTTCGGAATCCACTTTAAACAGTTGGCCTTCGCGGACAACAAATGATTGTTGGTTGACAAATCAACCTACGTCGGGCATAAAGTTTTATCATAATTGGAAATTCAATACAAGTCCTCATGTGCAAAAGGTGCAACAAACTAAAGAAGGCATTTTGATACGTAATGGCTGCTTTCTCAGGACCCTTTTCAGGTCTTCAAAGGAAGAAACGTGAAAGCCACCTTTTTCCGATTTATATATATATATTCTGTAGTTTTCAGCTGTACTCGAGATTGACCGAAGAGGAGGACCTCGCCTCAAGGTCACGGTGGAGTTAGTTTTCCACATGAACGAGTTAAAGGTTTGCAGTTTTGCTGAAGAAATAGTGAGCTGTTTCGACCGAATTTGCTGCAAAATGTGATATAGCAGTTTGAACTATAAATCCATCAAATACTTGTTCATAGGAAAAAATTCTGAACTGGATTAAAAAAAATCTTGTCAAGAAATACCGCAGGAATGAAGAAATTTGTATTTCCTTCCTATAAATTCAGCATAATATAAAAAAGCCCTGCAAATTTTACAATGGTATCTATGAAAAACCGTTTAACAAGTAGAGAAAATTGAAAACTTTACATTTCTTAAATTTTCAAACTCGCCTTAATCTAATAATTTTGCATTCAATATTATCTCGAATTGAAGTTAATATTTAAAGGTGGCCATTTGTCAATTTTTCCTACTAACGTGTAACAGTGGAATAATTTTTCTTAATTTCTTTCGCAGGTGGCTTCAATAACTTCAAAGCTCTGTATCCAGAATGGTGCGAATCTGTGACTTCGGATGACTCCATTTTGGGATTGATGGCCCTCCGAATTAGCTCCACCATGGATCCCCGCCGCTCTGATCCAGATAGTGGCGTGGAAGACTATTCTGTTGGAACCTTTCCAGTGGAGATATTGCCTTATCTTTACTTGGGGAATGCGAGCGATTCCTCCGATTGGACGGCTCTCCATAAGTACGGCATCCATTATGTGCTGAACGTGACGCCCAACTTGCCCAACATGTTTGAGAAATCGGGATCTGGCATTAAGTACATGCAGATTCCCATCCAGGATCATTGGTCGCAAAACTTATCTTCCTTCTTCCCTCAAGCAATCGATTTCATTGGTAAGCTCTCAGTCTATTGTTTCTTAACCATTATTCTAGAGTTCTTAGATATCTTTTGAACTAGTTTTAAAGTAATTTCACATTTTCTTCTTGAGTATTGTTTTCAAAAACTTAGAACGCATTTAACTGAATTTCTCGTATTTTTTTTTTAATTAATGCTCTTATTGTCTCAAACATAGTGACCGATAATAATTTACCTACGGTGACAGATTTGTATCAAAAAGATTGTCCTAACTTGCTATTTCTACAAAACATCTGATACTTGTAAATTTAAGACTTCTAAAATATATATTTATATTAGCTCGATATAAAAATATATTATAGAGTTGTTATTAATGACCAATATTGGTTTACAATATGCAATTTCTTGAGACACTGACATGTCAATACTTTCAAGAAGATTTTTTGCTTCTCAAATGTTCCAGTTGTGCACCAAGATGCCCTTTCCTAACTTCTGGTGTAAATAGTTTATTCCCTCGTCTATGGAAATCTGATACTATTCCTTCTGTGAAAGAAACATTTCTTCAAACAACTTTTTCAGAGCCTCTCACCCAACAACTGAACTTTTTAAGGTTTCACTTTAACGGCTTGTGTGGGTTCGAATCTCAAATAGGACGTATATGCTTATAATGGTTCAGAATTTACTTTAAATTAGATTCCATACATATTCTAGATCTATCGATCAAACCAACCAACTTGTTCGGATTCTTGTACAATTGATAAAGCGAAAACGTTAAATCAAAGTTGTCCAGTACCAATTTTGGTAAGTATGATCCCCTTCTTTTGAAGTCTGTTGAATAGCAGTGTATTTAGGAGTATATATTTCTCACGATCTCTCTTTACATTACTCAAATAGAACTTGATTGACATGGTACGAATATTTCTCAGAAACCTGAGATTATCAGTTGTGGTCACTGTTTTGCTGCGCCTCCAGTACGATAGCCACGTTTCTAGATACCGTCGCCTGTGAGGGCTTTGGAATGTTTTATCCCTTTTACGCTGATAGAATTCGCATAATAGTCTCTTTAAAAGTGGTCAGTTTGGCGAAGCTTGGGAGACCACTCCCGACGGCTTTTCATGAATAGAGCACGGTCAAAGTTCTATAGGGGGAAATACGCTGGGTACAGTAAGGAAAATTGATGAATGCACAAACGAAGGGCGTCTTCATCCGGTTTCTCTTCCAAGTGACTTAGGGGGAAAAAAAATCTCTTTGAAGAAGACGAGGTGTATCCGGTTTTCAGTGCGAAGGATTGTATGTTGCCTCATTCCGGTCGGAATGTAATCGTATAACGAACGATTCCATGAATTAAGAAGGCGGATTCCTAACAGTTGTAAAAATCTTTCTCTTTTCCGGTCGGGTTCAGGAATAATTTCTATTAGAAACAAATTTGGTTTAAATATTTTTAGACTTTTATAACGAGTCTCATCAGAATACATAAATTATTAAAGTTTTTGTTGTTGGATATTCAAAATGTAAACCCTCTGTTAAAATATGCACTAAATCGGAATGTAATTAATTTATCCCAACAGTTTCTTTCTTACTGCCTGTTTCTTACGAAGACGGTAAATATTGCCATCCACCTCGTAATTGAGGTTTCGATAAAGTGACAGTCAACGTAAGAGCTGGAATCCTCTTCACATTCGTCAAACTTACTAAATATACTACGTAAAAATTAAATTAACTGTTAGTTTTGTAATAAATTATGAAATATCCAACGTTTTAGAAAAAGTCTTTACTTAAGTTTCGGTTCATTTTCTTAGTTCAAATTCTGTAGTTAAACTTACAATCTTATTGACAATTTTAATCAGTAATTCAAATGTGCGTAAAAATTTTTAGAAAATATTTATAATTTATTGTAATAATTGAGATGGTAACTTTTATATATTAATATATGGTATGAGAACCTCGAAATGGAACTACTTAACGACTAATGTTCTTCACTATGTCTACATTTCATGGGTTCGACTCCCACCATAAAGTGCGAGTTGTAGTTTGAAATAAATTTTAATTGAAATTTTGTTCACATTAACTCAAATAAAAATTGATAAAACGTTTGAAACTTAATAAGCAAAAATCAAGGATCCAAATAAACTATACTCCTATTTAGTTTAACTTTTATATTGATTTAGCTTTTATATTTAAACACACACATTGTTACAGGAATATTTAAATTTAAAGTATCAAATTCTAAACTAAACATTCCCTGCTGTTTACATGCTGTAGTTAACTCGAATTATACTTATTTACTATTCCATGTTATATCTAGATTTTACGTTATATTATTGTGTTTACAATATTTATTTTCATGATTTGATGGGGGAAAAGATATCATTTTTAATCAGACTTTGAATCGCTTTTAAGTAGATTGCTGATAAGAAAACCATAATAATGGATATGGATGAGTAGATTATGGAAATTGATATAAATACCGTTAACGTTAAAAATACTTGTTGAATCGCTATATAATAAAAACATGGAATTCGAAGTTGATGCTGTTGAAAAAAGAATTCTACGCATCCAAAAGGAAATACAAGAATTGTGGGAAGCTCGTAATAGTTGCTGGCGGATTTCCAGGTGAAAAAGAAAAGACACTTTCAGTTGCTCAGCCCACTTTGTCTGTCTTAAAAATAAAAATAAAAAAAAAGGCAAACTTGCTTTCAAGCTTGAATGAAAAATTTCCACTTGGAAAAGGGATGAAGAAACACTTGAGTGGGTGTTTAACTGCTTAAACTCCAATCACGACTAAAACTTGTTCTCAGCCTACTCAGTATGCGACATTTAAGAGAGAATATTCTTTTAAAGAAACTGATCTTTTCCTCAGAGTAACGATTTTAAGAGATTTTTATTGAAAGAAATGAGAGAATTTTTTTAATCTCTAAAACGAAATAATAAAATGAGAAATGTATTGCTGTAATCGTATAAGGCTTAACAGAACTTCAGATTATAAATAGCTTTGTAAGCGATATTGCGATTTTAAATTGCTTACTTTAAAAACGATTTTTTTTATACCTTGCTATCGACGATTAATAATTCAAACGCACAAGCGATTTTTAAACTTTGCTTGTCGCTCAGTTTTTTGCACACGAGGGCTAATTAGACTAGGACCTACAATTTAAAATGCAGGCGATTTTTACACCGAACTTTAATTTGGAATGAGGAAGACTCGTTCTCTTAAATATATTTACTAACGCTCTCTTTGGAAGAACAGTTTCTACATTCAAAATGTGTTCAATAAAAATAAAACAAATAATCGATTGATATTCCGGCTTGGAAGTTCTTATTTGTGGAAAGTTATCTATAAAATTGATGCCACTCATTACGAAGTAAGGTTAAATTAATGCAGCTGCTACTTTCGATTGCTTATCGGTGAAGTTTCAAGTCTTGATTTGAATTTGATTCGAAGTTTAAGAAACTTAAATTGTTTACAGTTAGAAAACTTAGTTATTAAGTTGCTCTCTACTCTTAAAGCAACCTTTGGCTGCCTTATTTATGATTCTAATTAACTTTCATTGCTAACTGGAGAAATGTTAGTCTTGAGTATTTGATGCTATATTATGTATATGATTTATATCTCAAACTAGTGTAATTGTGTTAATTTAATGTACAATGCTAGTTTAAAGAATTATTTTATCATTTAATACTAATTTACTTCGTGTTCATTTTAGCTTTTAAATAATTCTTAAAATATTGTAATTATGAATAGTAAATGTTTAGTAATTTAATCTATTTCTCTAAGTTAAAACTTGTAGTAAATGAAAAATACGTAATTTGCTAAATATTAAATCAATCACTCCAATATTCGAAATCAATTTACAATCTTTGTTTTCGCGTATTTTTTTCTAACTTTTCACTTTATTTTTTGTTTCAATAGTATTAAAATGTTCCTATGTCATTACAAATTAATCCTTAAATTTATACTACAGAACATTTAATGCTTATGTAATAGTTGTGTTATGAGAAAGTTTAAAAATCACTTTATTTTGCGTTTTAAGATTACTAAATTGCTAACGAGTTACTCATAGCTTTTAGTTCAGAAATTAACCATTTCATGGTCAATAAATTTTATCGCAAAAGTCTTAAAGATTTTATTCTGGAGCATTGTTTTGAAACTCGTAAATTTGTCATCAGTGTGTGGTATTTGGTAAACAGAAAAGAGAATAATTTTAACTTCTCCAAATTCAGTTCTGTTTGAAGATAACTGCTCTTTCGTTCTCCACTAAAATCTTAATTGTGAGAATCGGAAATGAGTTCTGTGCTTGAAATATTAATAAGAATTGTGCTGGAGGAAGAGGGGGTCGAGACTGCGGGGAGATTAAAAATAGGAAGGTTTTTATCGTTTGGCGTGAGAATGTACAGCGGACATGGCAAGACCTTGTACGGCAGAGGTTTTTGAGGATGCGAAACGGGAAGTAAACACTCCATTGCGCCGTGAAGTTGTATCCGGAAGACACGGGAAGCGCTTGCTTCGTCCGGCACTGAGAGGGGAGGAACGTACCTAATTAACAAAACGGTTGACAGCTGATGTTCTCACTGATTGAGAACACGAAATGCCGCGAATATTTAAAATGCAAATTTTTTTCCGGCCTGTTGTATGTTAGATAGCAGTTCGAGTATTACAAAAAGAATCTCTTCATGGGAGGTTGAATGGTGGTGCTAAATCGTATAACTCCACACATTCAACCTCCCAGAACATCAAATTTTTTAAAAAAGATTTTAAGGTTTAAATTTCCTTTAAGTTATTGATATATTTTCCGTAGTTTTTCCCCTAATACTTTATATTGGATTAATTTTGATAATTTGGTGAATTTGCAATTAAATATATATTTAAATTTACATTTTTTATAGTTTCTAATTTAATTTTTACACTAACGTGTATACACGAGTGAAGCTATATGTTCCAAAACGAGTTGAATGTATAATATAGTTATGTATTCTCGTGAAGAAAATTATCAGCGTAAAAACGTTGTTTGCCTTGAACTTATTGGAAATGGGATCCTGACCCCACAATTAAAACTGGAGAAATGTATGTCATAATATTCTGCATAACATGAAGTTTGCTAAAGTTTTTTCAAACATGCTTCCAAAATACTAGATATCCGGGTAAAAGTTTGAAGTTAAAGGTTTTCTTAATTACTGTTCCTAGGGGGGGGAGTTGCATTTTTTTTAGAGTAGAAATTGTGTAAAAGAATTTTTTTCTCGCCATTGGACATAACTCAGTTTTTATTGAAGTTTTGTCATTACAAAAATTGGTGTTAAGCTCTCTGCAACGTGTGTTTTATTTTCCAGATGAGGCCCGGAAGAGGAGGTTGGGCGTCTTGGTGCACTGCCTGGCCGGTATCAGCCGCTCCGTCACCATCACTTTGGCTTACCTGATGCACGAGCTGAACATCTCCTTGAACGAAGCCTACGATTTCGTCCAGCAGCGCAAGGCCAACATTTCTCCCAACTTGAATTTCCTCGGCCAATTGAAGGATTTCGAACGACATCTGAATTTGAATTCGTGCAACTGCAAGAAATCTTCTTGCCATTGCCACCGTTTATCCAACGGGTCCACCCCCGATTCTGCCATTGACGCAGACTTGTGGTCTTAAAAAGTTTTCCTCAGATTAAAATGCCAAGAATTAAAAACGCAATAAGAGTAATGGACGTGAGAAGAAACCTCAAAGTTGTATTGTTTCGGGATGAACAAACAAAGTAGCCAACTGAGACTCTTTTGTTAACGATGAAGATGAAGTCCAGAGGGCTGTTTAATTTCTTAATTTAAATAAAATGTGAGCTTTCATGATCTTCTCTGGGTTTCTTCTTCTGAATGTAGTTTTAGGTTTTAATTAGAAGTGTAGTTTTTAAAGATAAGAAAATACAGTATTTATTTTAGGGAATGTGTTATATTTTAGTAATTTTAACTGTTGATTGAAAGTATATATCTTTCCAATGTTACAAATTACTGCTGTTATACAATCGATTTTTCTAGTCTTGTTGCCAACTTCAGCAAAGTAACTTTTTGAAAAAGTTAGACACTTATAATACTAAATGTTAACTTCGTATGTTCTGTATGTGACTTTCATATTCACTTTGTGAATGAGAAAAACAATTCTGTGTCCTTTAAATCATGTCTGTCCAAATGTATTTATGTTGAATTTGCAAGAGTTGTACCTTGTTAACTAACATTCCATGTAAGTACTTTAATTGCATTTGGCACTTACGTGTAAACTGTTAAAAGTTTTCTATAGTTTTAATGCAAGAGTTGAAATCATGTGTGCTAAATAAATATTTTGCTAACTTAAAAATCTTTCGTCTCTATTTCATGAAATTATCACGAGTCAAATGAAAGAATAGATATTTTATACATTATTGCAAAATCTTGGTAAAACAAGTGTTTTCCATGTGATCATTTAAATGGTGAAATTACCTTGCAAACAGCGAGGATAAATGGTGGAGCGTTCATCGTGGATGAACGGTCGCTTTCAGTTCGTTCCCACCTCGGATAAGATGACCGGAACTTATTCTCCTGTCTCCAGAGTTAATGCTCAGCAAATCTCATATGTATAAATATTAACAAACCAATCTGTGCAGTTGAAAATCTTAAAAGCTTTTCAGCATTTTGTTTTGCGCTTATTCTGAAGTATACCGTAGGCCACGAATTTTTGTTTTCAATTAAAATAACATGAAACGTGTGCAAAATCCAAACCTTTGTCTGCATTATTTTAATACTTGCGCTATTTTAACTTTAAAATTGTTAAACCCTAAATGCTTAGAAAATTAGAAGTCTTCAAAACTTAGTGTGGTTTTTTAGATGCATTACATAAAATAAACCTTATTGAACAACAAAGTCTATAAAACTTGTAATTTTTGAAAATTACACGAAATATTCAATTGGCTTAGAAAATTTTCGATTTGCACAGCTTTATATAAACTGAAATTGCTTTCCTGCCAATCCTATAAAAAAATGTATTGAATGCCATTGAAGTAGTGTTTCCAAACAAGTGGGCTGATGTCAGTCATCTTCATTCTTGCGTTCGTTCCTAGGTTGAAGCCGAGCTGGTAGCCGAATAGTTAGCGCACTTGCCTTCGGTTCAACAGTTCGTAGGTTCAAATCCCACCTGGGGCATGGATGTTTGTAGTGGTTCGGAATCCACTTTAAGCCTTAATTCCCGGTCTAATTAGACCTTGTGTGCAAAAAATGACCGTAGAGCGACAAACAAACCACCTAGATTGAAATCAAATTTATGCCGTTGTTCCGGTTGGTTGAGCTTTCGTGTCGCTCAAAGAAATGTGAGGCAGAAAATGATTTATTCAACATTTCGTGACTGAGGAGTTGAAGAGGTGCATTTTTTGATGTTAACGAATAAAAACTGGAGCAGTACAAAAAAGTTAGTAAGAGAATAAAATGTAGGGGATGCTTTCGTTGCATTATGGCTTTCAAAAGTAATCGTATACTGGCAATGGAAATGGAGTATGTCTAAATACGGATATATTAAAAAATGATTCACATAAAGATATGAATGTTTTAATAAAACTATTTGATACTTTAGGAACATATTTCTGCTTTATTTTCATAAAAGTATGTGTCATTAGTCTTCGTACATGTAAATGTGATTGGCTAAAGTATTACATTTATAATCAGAATTTGAGGAAAATACACTAATTTATATCTAGTTTTCAAAAGTTTAGATTATATATATTGAAACAATCATGTCTTAAGTTTAGCAATTTCAATTTGTTGTTCAATTTATTTTTTAAAATCTGTTGAAGAAAATAGGAAATGCAAAATTCATATAATGTTTCTAACTATATATATTCCTGAACTATATCGGTGATTGTTTTAACACATTATTGAGTTTCCCGTTTTTGCCTGCCCCTTGAGAAAGCACAGTTGATTTTCTGTCAAGCAACGAGATCGCCGCCTGAAGACTTGGTAGTTTTCTCGATACGTTTCTTCTCTACTTCAGGTATTACTATTGGTGCAGCTTGTCCTTATCTGGACCTTATACCAGAAATGCCAACCAACTATTACGCCTAATGACACTTTTATCATGAAGGATGCTCGGCATCGAACCTGCTTTCTCCCGGACATGAAAGGAACTCTGCTCCCGATCATTAGAATTAAATTTTCATTTTTTTTCTTTTTACTTTTCTAAATTATATTAATAATTGATAAGTTTCGAATGTGAAATTTCTGTGCTTCTATTATGAAATTTTTGTTGATAATTTTCTAATAAATGTGTGAGAAAAGATTACTTAAAGAATACCACGTAAATAACTCAAATGTTATTTCAACCGTAAATTTGAATATCGTTGAAAGAACGTGTTTTCAAGTTTTAGAAGCTGCAAGTTCTTCGAATCTTTATTTCTCTTTGACCCTAATTTATGAACAACAGCACTGCTTAACGCTGTACTCCACGGCCTCTGTCTGGGAGTGTGTGTTCACGTGTCTCAGGGCCGAGCTGGCAGCCGAATGGTTAGCGCTCTTGCCTTCGGTTCAACAGTTTGTGGGTTCGAATCCCACCTTCGGCATGGATGTTTGTAGTGGTTCGGAATCCACTTTAAGCCGTAGGTCCCGGTCTAATTAGCCCTCGTGTGCAAAGAATGACCGTTGAGCGACAAACCAACCAACCAATCACGTGTCGCAGGGGAAGAGGCTCGCAGAAGACGCTAGAGCACCCACCTTGACACCCATTGCTCGGCAGTGGTTGGGATCGAACTCTCAAATCGTCGCATCAGGACAGAGTGCAATTTTTGGGGTCATGGTGGTTTGTTGAAAAAAAAAACATCGTTATTGTGTCCGTAACAATAATGATGTTTTTTGAAAAATTAGATGTACTTGACAACCCCAAAGTGCTCCGTGCCCAAAGTGCGTTATGTCCAAATTGATGTCTTTCCACGGATGTGACTTGGAAGGTCACTTGACCCTGGTTCAAAATCGCACACTGATGCAGGTAGTCGGAAACGTACTACAATAACCTAATCTTGAATGATTTGGCTTGTTTGTCGTTCGACGGTCACTTTCGAGCTGGACTTACCGTGTTTGTTGGATCCGAAGCTATTACAATTATCCACATCCGACCTGGGATTCGAACTTTTTAACACACATAGCCAGAGCCCTAGTCAGTAAACTGCCAATTTTGCATTAAACGTGTGTGACAGAGAGAAATAGAAAACAAATTAAAACCTATGGATTATTTAAGATTTAAAACCATGAAACATTTGATGAAAAAATTAAATATCCATCTTGTCAGACTAATAATCTGTGAAACAAAAAGTGCTAGAAATTTTAAATTAAAACGTTTTGAAACCACTGAAGCTATATATTATATTGACTTATATATATAGATGTCACATTTCAAAAATTTGTTAAGCTGGATGGCCGGGCCTACAGTTTAATTGTTAATGAGTTCGATTTTCATATCTCAAGTATATGGATATTAGAAACATTTCAGATTGAACCATAGATCTCTGTTGAGTTAGCCACCATGCGATAAATGCGGAACAAATCAAACTCATTTCAATAGAAATGAATTCTCATTTTATTGAGTCAGGGAACTGATATCCAGTATACATGTGTTTAGTCTTCAAAACATTTCCTATATGCTGCACCTTCTAAGCCAATATTTGAATGACTCTTGGTAGAAAAAAGTGTGTTTTATTGCTTCTCGTATTTCCTTTTTCGTGGATGACAAATATTTACTATTAACGCTAAAAATAAACATTCAGCTGCCATACGATTCCCGAAGCCAGTAAATGAAGGTTGGAGCGTGAATCAGGAGATGATAAAAATAATAAAAAAACGCGTTTTTTTATGAGGGCGCAGCTTTGTTTGGTTTCACTGCGGGTCAAAAATATTCAACTTGAATACTTCTCAAAAGAATAATTCTTTCCAAATTGAAACTAACAAAGTTGAAATTTTCGTGGTTGTACAAAAAGGACTGGGTACAGTACTCTTATTGAAGCAACTGATTTGTTTCAGGTAATGTCACGCTAGTATAGATGACTACTTCATGGAATCGGATTAATTCCCGAAAAGCCCAGATATGAATTCACGACATTTGTTTGCAGGGGTCTCAAGCGGAGCGGAAGTGTGGAGCGGTCACAAGTGTACTGGAAACGCTGATTGCCATAGCTGGGCTAAACCGAAGTGAAAGATCCTTTCCAGTCCCTGGAGAATCTGTGGGGAGTCGGGGGAGTTACTCCTCCTACGTGAAGTAAGGTTCTCCCATTACCTGGTGGTTTTTACCTGGGACATACTCTGCCGATGACATCGGGAACGATTTGATCAAGAACAAAATTAAATAAAGTTGTCCCCGCTGGTAAAGAGTTTAGAAAATTATCAACTGAAATTAATTTAGAAAATTATCAAAAATGTTCAAATTTTATAACTTGAAAAACGGTTAAATCTGTTTTACACGTAATACAACCTCTTAAAAGTTGCATGGAAATCAAAATACATGGATGTATTAAACTACGTCGAAAAATATAGTGAGAGAAACATTATGTATAAAAATGCAATTGTAAATTTTTGCCTCATATTTCACCTACTAAAAAGCATTTAGCATTTATGAAAATTTAATATCAGGATTTCTGTATAATCGATACGATTACATAAAACTAGATTTTACTAATTTTATTCAATGCATTTGATAATTTAATATATTGCTTATATTATAGAAACGAAATATTTGATGTAAAGTTTATGAAATTACACGAAAAACCTCCTAAGTTAAATAAAATAAAAAAATTAAAAATTATTTACACTACAAACTAGACATAGCTGCACAAATAATGAAAAATAAATAGGCTAGAAATATTGCACTAAAAATAGCAAATTCTTGCAAAGTAATAAAAATTTGCTTGAAGTTTGAAGATTTGCCGATGTATGTGAATAATCTTTTGCTTTATAGTTTTGTAAAATAATTAGCTATATAGAATGCAGTTCCATGATCAGTCATCACAATACACTGTTGATGTTCTCTATAAATATGTGCGTTCTGGTAATAAATAACATCTGTTTTAAGATTCCAAGTAAACGAATGAATGGAAACTTCTGCAAGGATCTTTTAAGATCTTTTTTCATTGCATTTATAAAGATAAAATCTAAATGTTAATATTAGTCATTATAAATCAAATGCTGATAACTTTTTGTTTGTATGTGTAGTAAAAAATATTATATTACAGTTGAAACACGAATAAATTTTAAATGATCTGTAATATTAGAAGAGCGAATTGTCAGCTTCTTATTAATAATTGGTGTTACAAGAGTTCACGAATCTTTGGAGATCTGTGTTGGTACTCAGCTTGAAAAATATTTTGGAAATATTCCTATTGTTTTGTATTTGCACTATAAAAGCAGAAAACACAAATATTAAATCATTTATAATTTGTACTCGTATTTTATGCAATAACATGATATTCAAAGTTTCCGTTTGGGAATTATAGAATCCACTGTACTTAGAGACAAGTGCCATGTAATTTTCCACAACGCTGAGGTGAAGTCTATGCAGAAAGCGAAAGATCAAACTCTTTGAAATGCTACGAACTCTGAATTTTTAGCACTGGACAACCTAACATTCGATGACCATTGTAAGGCCATCGGGGATGATAGTGGGGGTCCATCTCCCATTGTTCATTAGTGGCTGGGATCGAACTCGGGACCTTATGTGCCGAAGAGAGCTGTTTTACCACTATGCCACGGTACGATCGCATCTTTGTGTTTTGCATTTCTGTTGGTATGTGCGCTTGATATTAAGGTATGATTCTTTGAAAGAAAGGAAGAAGACTAGGAAAACCCCGGTTTTCAACAATGACTGTACCTCAGATGTAATCCTCAGAGCTTCGGAAAAATATCATTACAAGTTGGGAGCATTGATTTTTAGAGATTATTTTTACACAACCAGAGGAAAATAGTGTGATAAGCAAATGATGCATTTTACAACATATTTATGTAAAATATAAGGAAGCAAAGATACTTACAGACGTGTTTTTTAAATGAAAACATATAGCATGTTCCACAATTTCTTTGCTGAAATACACTTTGTCTGAAGAATTGTTGATGAAAAACTGTTGTGATACCTCATGTAAGAAGGAGAAATACTTATCAGTAAGTTTCTATATGAATAGAGGTTGAATTGTAGTTTACCAATATTGCGATTGCTCGCATTGCTGTTTGCATCGATCGAGGTTATCAGACTGGTTGCAAAATATGTTATCGATTGACTTCAGATAGTGATAGTCTGGATCTAGAAGGGCCAGCATTCTAGAAAACACCTCTTTCTCAAAAATCAAGTCTTTTTTTTTTCCTTGTGCATTAGTAATTTTATTCTTTTAGTTTTTTATATATATATATATATATATATATATATATATATATATATATATATATATATATCCCACTTTGCTTTTTTTAGTTGAATGGAGTTTGTTTTAGCTGTTGCTATGACAATTACTGGTTACAAACCAGATTTGCAATAATACACGTAATACTAAAGTTTGTCGTTAGTACTTGAACTTGAACATTGTTTTCCCAATGTCTTTACATAACCTTGTTGTCTCTACGGAATGAAAGGTCACTGCTTTAATCCTAATTACTGTTGAACAAGATACATGGATGTCGCCCTCCCACTCTTTGCTTTACAGGCTAAGTGGCTTTGAGTTTTACACGTTTTCTCTTTGGGAACACCTGAATACCTCCCATCACTTATTCAATTTCTTTCTAGAAAAGCAATACACGCGCGTTCGAAATGAGAACTATTGGAATAAGTATTAACTTGTAAGATATTTAAAAATGAGGGACACGTTGATACTGAGCAGAAACAGCGGAGATTTTCTGTCCATGCATTGTCTTCCAGGAAGAGAGCGTGGAATATTATCATGTGATAAGGAAGGAAATTTCCAAGAACCCACCTTATTATCGGTTGCATAATGGTTGGTATCGAACCCAGGATCTTCTACTTAGAAGAACGTGGTGATGGTAAGTCATGGAAGATGGATGATGTACTTCTGCCTGAGATTCGGTTTTCAAATCATTTGGTGGTAATTTGAGAATTTTCAAGCTTTTCTCCTGTTTTATCAAACAGTTTTGGCCACTTTTTTTATGAAAAAACCTTTTCGAGAGGCAATACTTTGTGTTTGGTGGGTTTAGTTTTACGATTAATTTTTTCAGCGAGAGTTAATTGGATCATCTCATTTGATACTTTCCGAATGCAAAGGAGATGTACAGTGAGTGTAAAAAGTATCCGTTCATAAAAATTATAAACATAAATTCCATTTTAATTAATTATAAATATATAATAGAACAAATTTTCATTAGTTTCATGTGAAATTTACACAAAAATAATTTTATACATGAATAAATATTTATAAAACTGAAACAATCCAACATTTTGTGGTGTAAAAAATATTCGTAAATCAGGCATATATTGGCCAACATGATCATAACATTACAACTAATACCTTGTAAAGGATATCCTGTAGCTCGAATAACTAATTGCCTTGAGTTTCTTTGTATTCCACATATTTTGCTGTTATTGAGCTAGATATGACGTCCCATTCTTGATTAAGAGCTGATTCCAAATCATTTTTATTAGAAATATGTCTAGATCTAATATTTTATCAAGAACGACCCATAAATTCTCGATGGGGTTGAGGTCCGGCAATTGAGAAGGAAATTTCATGAACTTTGGGGTATTTTATAGTATCCAGAGCCTTGTGTTTAGGGCTGCGTGATTGGGGTAGTTATCATGTATGAAAACGTAGCCATCAACCCATTTTTGTTGAACTAGGTCCTAAATTATTGTTTAAAATGTCAATATAAAGTTGATGATTCATAATGCCTTCAATAAAGACTAATTTGCCCACCCCAGAGGCACTCATACACCCCCAAATAAGCAGACTTTCACTCCCATGTTTCACTGTTATCACTAAATTCTTCGGATGCATTTCTGTATTGCGCTTTCTCCATACCATTCGTCTCCTGTCCGATCCAAATATGTTGCATTTACTTTCGTCTGTAAAGATAATCTTTTTCCAGAAATCTGGACTTTCATAACGTATTGCTTGGCGAAAGACAATCGCAGCTTCCGAGTCTTCTCACTAACAAAGAATTTTCATCTTGCAACATGGCCATGGAAACCTCCATTTCTGCATGCATTTCGAACAGTACTGACGGAGACTCCTGTTCCCATGTTCTTTAGTTCTGATGTTAATGTTGGAGCACTTATTTTGGGATACTTCTTTAATGAACGTACCAAAAACCGTCTGTCAGATGATGTCAATTGATGGTCGCCCAGTACGAGAACTGTTTTGAACCGTTAGAGTGGCAGCAAACTTTTTTATGATTGACTGCACAGTTGAACGGGGTCTACCAACCAGATCAGAAATCTTGTTGTACGATTTACTATTTTTACGGAGCTTCAAAATCTGTTCTCTTTCGAAAACACTTGTTTCTTTACTTTTACGACCCATTACAGAATTTCTAGTTTTTCACTACATTAAAATTTCCACTGAAGAACCTTTTAAGTAACTTACAAGATGACGTCAATTAAGTACATCTTAATGGCTAAGCCAATCACAAAATATAACTAAAAAATTGCATTTCTTTTAGTGTACGAATATTTTTTAAACCACAAGATGTTGGATTGTTACAGTTTTGTAAATATTTTTTTATTCATGTATAAAATTATTTTATATAAATTTCACATGAAATAGTGAAAATATGTTCTATTATGTATTTATTATTAATTAAAATGGAATTTATGTTCATAATTTTTATGAATGGATCTCTTTTAAATTAATTGTCGTACTGTACGAATACTTTTTACACTGACTGTAGTTAAGCATCTCCAGAAATCAGCGGAAGCCATTGAATTTATAAAACAAAATTAAGTATTAAAACTAGTCAATAAATAAATAAAAAATATAAAAACAGATAAGATATTCAAGATCAACATTGCTTTAAAATTTAAATCAATTCATATGCCTTCATTACAATAGCATTCTTAAAAGCAATTATACAATATTTGGGAGAAACACGGCAATAATTGCTGGAAAGGGCTTTATAGAATAAAAATACACCATCATTTAAAAATAATTTAACGATATATATATTTTTTTATACAAGTCCGAGACAATATTGAGGAAACCTCATTTTAAATATCAGCTTTTTCATGCATAAAAATACTTGTGTTGTTTTCTTTTAAATGTTTTTTTAATAAATTCAATATAAAATATAAAAAATTCGAATAGTATACTCAAGTAAGATTAATATAAAATGTATTTTACCAATTAACTAAAATTTTTTTCATTCTTGAACATTTCAGTATTTTCAAAAGTTTTTATTGAATGCCACAAAATTAACATTCAGTAATTTCAGATTTAGAATTTTTTTATTAATAGGAAAACTTCAATAAATTTCTTGAGACACTATTCATTAAAATTCTATCAGACTTATTTCCAATTTTAGGAAGAATGAAACTTGAATTGGCAGATTGTTAATTATGATTTTCCACACAATTGCTTTTCTAAAAACATTTCCAATGAAAATTTAAAAAAAAAATTTTATTGCTTTTATAAGATATATATTTTAAAAAATCCTCATAAATTCATTCAGAAATTTTAAAAATTTAGATTAAAAACATACGTTATTCATTCAGTTTTTCTTACAATAAACACTACCTGACATTGGAAATGTAACATCAAGAAAGACTTGCCAGAAAGTAACGAAACTCGGGAAACAGAAAGACAGCAACGAACAACAAGTGATTTGCATTTCAAAATGATATGCATAATACAGAGCGAGAACAGGGTCGGTTCAGTAGGTTGTACGATCATTGTGGACTGTGATACACGAAATAACATAACTAGGCACACATTCAATGAGTGTACAGATGGTGTCCTGAGGAATGGCTCTCCATTCCCTGCCAACCATTTTCCAAAATGGGTCTGCTGAAGGAGGCAGTGGTAGGTCTGCAAATCACATTCAGTAATGCCCAAACGTGTTCGATTTGTGAGAGATCTGGTGGGGGAAGCAGCTGTGTACTTTGCATGGCATGTTGGCTGATGCGAGTAATGTGCACTCGGGTGATATCCTGTTGATAAAAGGCATTGGGTGACCCCTGGAGATATGGGAGTGTCAGTGGCCACAGCACATCATCCACACAACGTTGGGCTGTCATAGTACAATGAATGCGAAATAGAGGTGACCTAGAATCATACACAATGAAGTCCCAAACTGTAATACAGCGTTATCGCTTGGTGGGACATTCCACAAGTGCTGCAAGATTGAATTTGTCTCCACGTCAACGCCACACTTACGCGGCAACTATCACTGAAGAAACAGAAATTTGACCCATCTGAAAAGACGATTCTTTGCCACTCCGTCGACAACAGCCCTCTAATCGGGTACCATTCCAGACGTTGGCGTCTATGCTGCAGGGTCAATGGCAGCCTTCTTAATGGACACCATGAGCGCAGGCCACTAACAACCAATCAACTGAAAATGGTTCTGCTAGGTATGGAATCATCCAGGGTGTCTTGCGCATACTGCAGAATCTTGGTAGACGTGCTTTGAGGGGCCACAACCGCCAACCATCGGAATTATCACTCCACACTGGCTGACGTCACTCAGGCTACACTGTTACCCCGCAAATGTTCCACACTTCCTTGTTCCAACCATCTTCGCCATAGCCGGTGCATTGTGGACTAGTCCAAGTGTCTGTCAGCTGTGATTTGCCGAAAGAACCTTCTCAGACCGATCACCATTTCCTTCGGAAACTGGTCATTCTTTTGGAACCGGCTTCGTCGACAATCTGCAATTACAGACGAATTTCTGACAAAAATAAACTTTCAATGATTATTTTCTGAGCAACAATAACTCCACGAATATTAAAACTGTGCTGCTTCCTCACCTTATATTATCGTATACGTTAGCTGGAAAGCTGTGCATTTCACATGATGTTCATAGCTCAGTAAGGTGCATCTACTCTGAAAATTGTATAATTTTCTGGTCTCTCCTTCTTGTTGTTGCATTTTCATTTTTGGGCAATGTATTTCTCAAAATAGATGTATATTATCATAGAATACTTCTAAACTGGAGATTCTAATAGATTTAAAATAATATATTTATTCTATTTTAATATAGAACACAGATAATTTTAATTCTATGGCTTAAATTTAATTCCTTTTTGATATTGTTCTTTAGCAAAAGAATTGATTTAAATATATATGATGAAATATTCTTGGAGTTTTTCAAAAGCAATATTTGCAGAACTTCTTCTTCATTGGCGCGTCAGCCCAGGGTGGGCCATGGCCTTCCGCAGAATAGATTTCCATTCTGCCCTATTCCATGCTTGTCTCCTTTAGTTCTTGATCTTAAGAGTCTTTAAGTCCGTTTCAAGGCTGTCTATCCACCGGATCCTTGGTCTTCCTCTTTTTCGAGTTCCAGATGGTTTAGCATCAAATATCTTTCTCGTTGCTCGGTCCTCTTCTATTCTTATTAAGTGTCCGGTCCATTTTAGTCTTTGAATTGAAATGAATTTTATAATGTCAGTCTCTTTGAAAAGTGTGTAAAGTTCCGAATTTGTTCTTCTTCTCCACAAATCTCCACACTTTACACCTCCCAGGATGCTTCGGAGTATTTTCCTTTCAGACACGGCCAAAATTTTTTTATCGTATTCAGTCATCCACCATGTGTTTCACCAGCATATGTTACTACAGGTCTTATCAGGGTTTTGTATAGTAATAATTTCGTTTTCCTACTAATAAAACTAGACTTTAAATATTTACGTACACCATAAAAACGTCTATTGCCAGCAGCAACTTTATTACGTATTTCCAGCGTTACGTCATTATTGGTGTTCAATTCAGAACCCAAATAGGTAAAACTGTTAACTGCTTGGAATTAATAGTCTTCAATTTCAAGAAAATTTAAAGCCAACAGAATTGTCATGTACTTGGTTTTAGCTTGGTTGATAAACAAATTCATTTTTTTTGCCTCATGCTCCAAGGACAAGAAAGCTTGTTTAAGTGCTCCTGCAGTTCTGGCTACTATAGCAATGTCATCAGCAAATGCAAAAATTTTCACAGATTTGTGAAAAATTGTTCCTCTGGTGTTGATTGCTGAGTCTTTGATGGTTTTCTGGAGAGCAAGATTGAATAGAAGGCACGCCAAAGCATCTCCTTCTCTGAGACCTTTTGTAAAAACAATAGGTTCAGATAAGTTGTTTTGCACCTTAACTCTCAGTTTGGTATTTGCAGAACTAAGAAGAATCAAAGAAACAAGCTACAAATTTCGGTTAATAACTATTAATTAAATTAATTATTATGATGAGATTCAAAATTCAGTTATATTCTTAGATACATGGTTCATATTTCATGGCATTTTTATTTTAAAACTTGTTAAACCGTCAATTTCAATATCTATTAATTTAATCTCAAAAATAAATTGTTCACAAAAGGTTTTTATTATTACATATTAAATACATTAGATATGGCTTATTCTAAAGCTCTTTTTAAATGTCATTCATCTGTCAGGAGTACACATAAGTAATTTCTTTATATATTGATGTATAACAATATCTCTATCATAGCGTTGAGTAGAAACTACGAACAAAAAAAGTATTATCAGAAATAAATAAAAAGTTAACATCTCAAGAATTTTTATCATTGATACCATCAACATTAAATCGTTTCTGAATAAATTCTGTCTCTATTAATCTAATAATAATAATTATATATATATATATATATATATATATATATATATATATATATATATATATATATATATATATATATATATATAATTTTAAATATTATACTGAAATGTCATGCAAATTAAAAGTTGTTAAAAGATTATTATTAAAATAAATATTTAAATTTAGAAGGAAAATGTTATCCATATACTCCACTTAACATTTTGATCCAGTGGTAAACTTCGCATTTAAAAAAAAAAGTATTAGCATATAAATACATAAAAGAAAAACAGAAAATATCGGTTAATTCTTCCTAATGAGTTAGAAACATAATATAAACTGAAATCACAAACATTAAACAAAGGATTGTAAAAACAAGTAATTAAAAATTATAACACACACAGAAACATAAAAAAAATATTGGTCTCTTATGATTTGTTACAAGAGTTATGATTCTGAAATATTTAGATTAGATTGAATTATATATAGTAAAAATAAATTTTCACATTTGAATTTAATAATGTTTTCATATTGCACTATATTACTTTTAAAATTTATTTCTAAAGCAGTTGACCTTAGGAAACCTAAAAATAAAATCCTAACATGTTACCAAATTTATAACATTCTAAAGGTTGGAAAATGGATATTTTATTCTTCTACTCCCCTTTCAGTTACTGCTTTAACAAATCATTTGTCAATATGCCTGATTCAATCAAGGGTGTGATCATCGTCAGTGACGAGAATCTGGATAAATTAGCGACTATGGTCGACAAGATAGAAGAGAAAGAACCAAGAAAATTGGATGTTGCAGCGGGGCAGAAGAAATCTAGGGGTGTGAACCACACTTGAAGATCAAATTGCCTCAGTGAAAACACAGCAGAAAGCACAGAGCCGTAGCTTTCATCACCATCAGAGTCTCAGCAAATTAAGACGCCAGTGCAATCCACAAGGCAAATCCTGCTGCTACCATTTCAGATTCCGAAGAATTGCCTCTCTGACACGTGTGCAGCCCGTGCAATTGTAACCATGGAGGAAGAAACATAAGTGGAGCCGCCTTTGGTTAGTGCTCGAAACATGTGCACACCTCTTCTGTCTTCCAAAATACTACACTGAAATTCATTGTTTACTATTAAGCATCTTGTTGAATTCGTTGTTATTTTGAATTTTAAATAGTTATGTGTGCTTGTTGAGCTTATGGATGTACAAGTAGACCTTCAAATAATTTCCTGGAGTAACTTTTCATAGGTCATCTCATTAATTTTAAGAATTTTTTGCTGACTAAAGTTAAATTAATGTAATCCTGTTGCACGTACATCATATTGTTCAATTTTATATGTTTAAGAGATCAGAAATATTTTTATAACAGTTCAATTCTTCTTCAAGCTCAATAAAAATATTTTAATTTATAATTTGTTGTCCATGATAAATTAATCTTTTAATATTTAGATCTATACATTTTATAATTTCTCCCAGTATTGTAATTTAGGTAAATGTCCCTAGTGTGAAAATTTCAACAGAATCTAATGTATCAGTTTCATAAAATTTACTGATAATTATAAATTTTAATTTTACAATATTTGTATGTAAGATATGCACAATTTTGTATAAATACTATAATGTCTCAATATGAATAATATTTTTTAAAACAAATCAACAAGTTCATTAACCATGTTGAAATTTGTAATTTGCTGTACATAATGTTAAATTACCTTTATATTTAGACTTTTATGCTTTTTAAATTTTACCAATATTGCAATTTATGTAAATGTGTTAATCCAAAAGCTTTAGCAGACTCGGTAATTAACTGATAATTGTAAAGATTAATTTTCTTAATGTATTAGTTTATTGAAAAATTGGAAGTAGAGTTTTCATGGTAGAATACCTCTTGGTATTAATCAATTAAATTTTTAAGTTTCTCACTTTTTAAAATTTAAAGTATATTTAACATGAAAGGAGAAAATAAAGTTCATAAATTTTATAAATACTATAATTTGTTGTGTGAATTATAGTATTTATAAAATTTATGAACTTTATTTTCTCTAGTGTTCAAATAATATTATAGTTTAAGACAACACAATTTCTGATTAATTTAATGATAGTAATTAATGAAGGCAACATTTATAATGATTGATTTGATAGTTTCTGAAAATTATTTTCTATATATAGGTTGCTGATTAATTCAAATGGAATTAAAAACAACTTTATTGCCAAATCTGCAATAGTATAAAAATGTACCTGTATAATAATACTAATCATGTTATTGCCAAATAACTATATTGTAGAAATGTTTGAAGAAAATTTTTACATATTTCTCACATTCTAAAAACTCACTTAATTTTCATTTCTTCATATTGTGTGTAATATTAAACATTATCCTTTCCTTCAACTTTACAAATGCTTTAATGTGTGCATACTAAAAATAAAATTAAAATACCAAATAAGTAATCGTATCTAAACATTAAACTTATCTTATAAAACCTTAGTAACTTGAAGAATATCACATGTTTTTAATATTTGTTAGAAAAAATTATTTATTTTTTACTGATTGTAGTCTTTCTGAGCTTCCGAGAATTAAAAAATATGTAAAAAAAATACAGTTATTTAATTTTCAGTGTTTAAATAGAAATAATATAAAAGAAATTATTTTAATGAATGACTACTGAATAATCATCAAAAAGAAAAATTTCGTATTGCATTAAAAACTTAATTGAGAAAAAATAATTTTAAATGAAATTTATTTTATAAGTTGTGGAATAGTTTTAATTATTTTTCTAATTAATAAATTCCCATTGTTTCAATAAGTGTAATGTGTTTAATATAAGCAAATTTAAAATCTCATACTTCTTGTGTGTGAGTGAGTAATCATTTTTATCTTTTATAATTATTCCTAAATATAATAGTCTCTTAAATGAAAATTTATTGAAATTCAATTTTATATAAAAAAGCAAACATTTTATTTAGAATTTTTAGGTTTCTTATAGTTTATATTATGATTTTTTTCACTTTGTATTAGCGAAATTCACTTACAAATTATTGATAATAGGAACCTTTTTCTCAATTATTGGAGTGAAGTTACACCAAAAAAAAATATTTTTACTTTATTGATATAATCCAATTTATATAAAAAAAACATATTTCTTTCTTACAAAGGGAAAAATTGTATAGAAATAAATGACAAGTTATTGCATGCTCAAATAAAATGACATGGCTAGTAAACTCTTTGTCTATAAATATTAATTAAGAAAAGGAATATTAACATTTATCATGATTCTAAATATAGTAATGTTATAGCATTTAGTTAGTTCATAATATTCAATTGCTTATCTCAAAATCAATGAGGTAAATAACACGCCTAAAAGTTCTTTATTGAAACACATAATATTAATAAACAAAAATACGAAAAACGTACTTAACTATCATTATAAATAATCTTTTAAAAATAGGAAGTAATTTAAATTATTTTTATTTCGGCGTGTGCAATTTAAATGAAAATAACGCTTGCCAATATTGTGTCCCTACAATGAAAATTCTGCTTGTTTTGGAAGACAGAATGGGCATGGTCTCTCCTTCTAGCCACTTCACCGGTGCGAATGATTTTTCACGATTAGAACTACTCCTCTTATATTCTTCAATGGTAGGAGCAAGTTGGGAAACCAGTCCCAGCAGTAGACACTGCGACGAGCCCTGCTGACGAAATCTTGTGCCACAAATACAGATTATTTGTAAGGGATAAAGGAACTAGTCACAAATTCCTTGTGGATAGTGGAGCTGACTTTCAATTCTTCCTTGGAGTAAATCTAAAGGTGAGTACCAAGCCTCTGAATATAAATTATATGCTGCAAATAGCACGGAGATCGTAACATTCGGTGTGAGAACGCTAACCCTAGATTTAGGCCTAAGACGCAAATTTCAGTGGTCATTCATTATTGCCAAAGTTAACCAAGGAATCATAGATGCTAATTTTCTCCAAAAGTTTCAATTCTTAATAGGTATACAAAACAAGAAATTAATTGATAGAGTAGCGAACCTTTCAACAAACGGTGAAATTTCTATCATTAAAAAAGATTATGATCTCAGTAATGTCAACCAAACCTCCAAAAATTTTAATTTATTTAAATCTTATTCTAAATTAGTAAAATTAAATTAATAAAAAGAGTTGTGGAGCATCATATCATAACAACAGACCAACTGGTTTACTTAAAGGCAAGACAACTAGCCCCGGTATATTGATGTTGGCAAAACCGGAGTTCCAGTTTATGCTTGATAACGACATTATCAGATCCTCTAAATCTCAGTGGGTAGTCCACTAAATCTGATAAGTAAGAATCCCTCTGGGGGTTTACCTTTTTTTGGTAAACACGGGTATCACAATCCCTAGGTACCCCAGTGATCTCTATCATTTTCTCCTTCTCTTGTCTTCTACTTTTTCTTATCTTTCTTTCCCTATTCTTTGTCATCGTCAAGATCAAGACTTCCTGCTTATGTTGCACCTTGCTATTCAATGTGTTTTACGTTGTATTTCCATTGATCTTCCACACACCCTATATGTTGGCCGTGTATGGAATCCCGTGAGGGGGAAATCGATGTCTTGGGGTTCCTCGGCGTTTCCTTTGGCCCAGGCTTCTCTGTAGACGGATGACTGGAGTGAGCCCGCTCTCAGTCAATAGGCTGGTGCTATTGGAGTATTTTTTCCTTTGCATGGTGCTGTAGGGCTAGTCCTGCATTTTGAGTTGTGCCTACATGTTCGCTGAATCCTCTTCCCAACATGTAGTACTATATCCTGGTGATACCCCTAAGGTAAGTACCAGAGCTGGTAACTGCCTTCTCTTGTTGAGCTCTGTGATGGGCGGGCCACACAGGGATGGACATTTTCTTTCTCATAGGACCAAAAAATTAAGGCCACGACGAGAGTCTTAACTCGTCACAGTTTGCAAATAAGTTTTCTGACAGATTTGGAAATGTTACCCAAAGTTCATAATAATACAGATCAATGAGGGCATGCTTAAACAAAAGTCACCTTTCAAAATTCTCAATCAGATTAAGGCTGTTGCAGGAGAACCTAGTAATATAAAAAAATTAAGATCCAGAAATTTATAAATACAGAGTTCGTGTGCTCAATTATCGTAATCCCTTTTATCTTTTAAGAGCTTTTGGAGAAATCCTCATCGTAGCCACAAGTCATAAATCACTTAATCAATGTCGTGGTGTAATTTCAAAGACAGACTTTTTATCAGAGTATGTGAAATTAAGATCCTGGAAAAACTAAAAGACTAAAGAGTTTGCAATGTCCATCGAATCACTATCCATCGTAATGCAGAAATTTTCCTAATTTAAAAAAAACACTTGATTTTAACTTTTGATTGCTTCAATCTCCCCCATTCAACAAAAGCAGGTTATTTGAATTAACCTCCAGACCTTATATCCCAAATCCCATAGGATGCTTTAATTGTAATAGATTTAGGCACTCTAAAATGTTCTGCAGATCAAAGGCTACATGTACTCGATGCTCAAGTCCCTTTTATCTTTAAAAGTTTTGGGGAAAATTTCCATCATATAGCCTCAAGTCATAAATCACTTAATCAATGTCGTGGTGTAATTTCAGAGATAGACCTGTTATCAGTATTTGAAACTGAGATTCTGCAAGAACTAAAAAACCAAAGAGTTTGCGATGTCAGTCGAATCACCATCCATCGAGTTTAAGAGGTTTTCCCCACAAAAAACTTGATACTAATTTTTGATTGTCCTAATCTCCCCGCTTCAATAAAAGCTGGTTATCTGAACTGTACTGACAGATCTTATATCGTATGGGGATACGAGTCTTTAATTGTAATAGATTTGGACATTCTAAAATGTTTTGCAGATCAAAAGCTACAGGTACTTGATGCCCAAGTCTGGAACACCAAGAATCTTACTGTAAATCTGATCCATTTTGTATAAACTGTAAAAGAAATTATAGTGCATCTTCTAAAACCTGCTTATACTGACAACATAAATTTGAAATTCAAAGGATAAAAACTAAGCAAAAAATCTCAGATCAAGAAGCAACTTCAAAATATCACAAAAAGCTTTAAGAAGCCACATGCTCATGTGCTGAAAAATAGCATCAACTTCTGTACATGCAGATATTTTATCAATTACAACCCTTTTTAAACCTGATACACAAAGAAAATCTACCACAGAGAAGTCTATCTATAAAGATATAATGTTCTGCTGTTTATTCTTCTCCCGAGGATGTAGTTAATAAAATTGCTGAAGCATTTTCTAATGTGTCCACATCTGTCTCTTACACGCCTTTTTTCCAAGAGCATCAGAGTCGTACTGAGCGGACCAACATAAAGTTTAATAGTTTTAAAAGCAGTTGTCCTGCAATTTTTTATTAATTGCGATTTTCACATGTATGAGCTGTAAAAGTCTCTATCTAAGAGCCATAATATCAGCCCAGGTCGCGTAGAATTACTTATCAAATGCTCCTCCATCAAAGACCAGTTTCTTTTACCAATATCCTGCTCCTATCCAACAGAATCTGGGTGGAAAATTTGTTCCTTTCTTTATGGCAAGAAGCTATAGTCATCCGCATCCTAAGGCCAGGAGAAAATCCTACAGACCCTTTAAGTTATCGTCCTATAGCCTTAAGAACCTGCCTTTGTAAGACGATTGAACGCGTGGGAAAAGATCATCTTGTTTTTTACTTATAAATTAATATGTGGATATCTTAGCATCAGAGTGGTTTTCCGTCATGGTAGATAACATTAGACAACATTATCAACCTGGAAAACGATATTAGAAACGCTTTCGTTCATAGAGACCATCTTGTATCAGTATTCTTAGATATTGAGAAGGCCTGCAATAGAACCTGGCGCTATGGAATTATTCGGGTATTACATGACTTTAATCTCTGTGGTAACCTACCACTTTTTATTCAAAACTTCCTACAAAAAAGAAGTTTTAAAGTGCGTATTGGTTCTATTTTGTCTAGATCATTTGTTCAAATTGAGGGCGTTCCTCAGGGTAGTGTAGCCGAGCTGGCAGCCGAATGGTTTGCGCTCTTGCCTTCGGTTCAACAGTTCGTTGGTTCGAATCCCACCTTGGGTATGGATGTTTGTAGTGGTTCGGAATACACTTTAAACCGTAGGTTCCGGTCTAATTAGCCTTTGTGTGCAAAAAATTACCGTTGAGTGACAAATAAACCAAACCAAACCTCAGGGTAGTGTACTTAGCGTGACATTATTCATTGTTTATATTTCTAAGGTTTTATCTGTATTACCTTCTTGTATTAAAAGTACGCTTTATTTGGATGACTTGCAGATTTCCTGTCAAGGTTCAGATGTACATTCAATTGAACGACCACTACAGATGGCTGTAAATCAAATTACTGACATGTGTAACAAAAATGGCTATACCATTTCACCAAGTAAGAGCAGTTGTATCCATTTTTGTAGGAAACGTGACCTTCAACCTGATTCCAATATCCGACTTCATGAGGTATCCATTCCCATTGTTAGCAAGATACGATACCTTGGGGTAATTTTTGATAAGAGATTTACTTTCTTGCCCCATCTATTACATTTGTGCAAGAAGTGCGAAAATTCTCTTAACAAACTAAATGTTCTTTCCAACACTTCTTGGGATGCTAATCAAACTTCACTGTGCAGAATATACCGGTCTGTTATGTTGTCCCGTATCGATTATGGCAGTGGGGCTTATGGCTCAGCTTCAAAGTCTGCCCTAAAATGGTTAGACCCGATTCACCACGCTGCACTTCGTATATGTAGAGGAGCGTTTCGCACTTCACCTTGTCGACAGTCTCTATGTTAATTACAACATACCTCCTTTAAAACTAGGGCGCATTAAGCTTTCCCTTGATTATTATTTTAAGAATTTTTGCACTCTAAACCATCCACTAAAATCTTCTAGAGTTAACTCTACGTTAAAGATACTTTTTAACGCTCGCCCTTCTTGCACTCTTCCCTTTTATACCAGGATTCAACCTATTTTAGAGGAAGCTGATCTTCATTTAACTCCAGTTGAGATTGCTGACTACAACAACTTTCCTACATGGGCTTTTTCACAAATACGTTATTTAAGCAACTTAGCTCTATTTAGCAAAGAACTGACTGCTCCTATAATTTTCAAACAAATTTAGGGTATTCATCGGAATCAATTTCATGATTACTTTCCAATCTTTACTGATGAATCAAAAACAGAAAGACGTATCGGCTGTGGCATAGTTTATGTCTCTAATGTCTATAAATATTGTGTTCCGTCAATCTACTCTATTTACACTGCTGAAGTAGTCGCCATTTTGAAATCTCTTAACATAATCAAGTGCTCTGGCCACTGTAAACTCTGCATTTATACTAACAGTAAGAGCGTTATGAGACAGTTTAATTTTCCTCAACATTTTCATCCCCTGATTAATAAAATCTTAGTTCTATTAAATATCTTATAACGGTTTCGAAATTTTGTTTTACTGGGTACCTAGTCATGTCGGTATTACAGGCAATGAACTAGCAGATTTCACTGCTAAAGAAGGTAAAGACTCTATAGACCAAGCCATCCCTTATGCCAACATCAAGCATTCAATCACTGTATATACGCATTCTATTTGGCAGAATTCTAAGAATACGCAAGTGTAACAAACTTTTCTGTATTAAAGCTCTGAATCGGAATTGGAGTAATATCTCATTCAGACATGATTACGTTATTTTATCGTGACTACGAATTGGTCATATTTGTTTGACACATAGTTATATTTTATATAAGGAACCTGCACCTCTGTGTTCGAGTTGTAAAATATAGTTTTAACTATATATGATATCTTAATTGAATGTCATAATTTAAACCACCTTCGTCTTACCTTTTTCACAACACTATCTTAAATTTACTGGACTTAATTGGGGAAACACCTCATCCAATCTCTGCTTTCTTAAGGACCATCACGGAATTTTGCACTGCTTATAACACATTCTCTTTGTTCCAAGTTAATTTCTAAATAAGATTCAAATTTATATTCTTTTACTGCAACAAATTTGTTTGCCGATTTTATAATGAACATTTCATGTCTTTTATTCTGATTTGATAGAATTTTAAACATTCGTTCTGAGCAGTATGTCCTTTTTGGATTTTGCGCCAGGAAAAGACACTCACTCACTGGTAAGTAAGAAAGAAGGCTCATTAATATCCCGTGTGTGTGGTGATTATCAACAATTAATTGCACAGATAGTGCCAGATAGATACCCAATTCCTAGAATTGAAGATTTTCACTATATTCTCAAAGATAAAATAATTTTTTTCAAAGATAGATTTAGTGAAATCAAACTATCATATACAGAGATTCATTAATTAAATTACAAAGGTAAATAGCCTCTTTTTTACTATCCTATAACACTATATATTCTGCCTCAGTAGGGGAAAGAGCTACGGTATTTTGTTTACGGCTTTCCCAGCTAATTAAGTTTCTATTTAAAATAAAATAATACCCAGTATATGACTTGCGAGATCATCTGGGCAATTATCCCAATCGGAGTCAGTATACCCAAATAGGGGTTCACCTGTACGTTTAAAAACTAATCCATTATTAATTGTCTTTTTCAAGTATTGCAGTTCACATTTCGCTGGAGTCCAATGAGTTTTATCATAACAATTTAAATATTGACTCAACTGACTGACCGTATTTGAAATGTCAGGTCTAGTTGAAACAGACAATTACATTAGACTACCAATGAATTCACTATAGGTTAACTTTTCATCGTTATATTTTCCAGCCTTTTTTAATGGAACACTAACATCCATCGGACATGCCACAGGTTTAGATTCTGACATATCAATCAATTTAAAAGTTTTCGAATATAACCCTGTTGACTCATAGTAACAATTCCATTTCCTCTCTTAAAGCTTATTCCTAAGCAATAATTAATTAATCCTACATATGTTTTACTTCTAAATTTTTATAAAGATGAGTTTTAAATTTTTCAATTTTTTTTGGATCTTAAGACATAAATAATATATCATGAACATACATTAAAATTATGGTTAATCCTTTTTCATCTTTAATATAATATATACAAAGATCAGCATCGGTTTGCTTTACTCCAAAATTGCGCAAAATTTCATTTAACTTAAAATTCCAGCATCTGCTGTCCTCTTTTAAATCGTAATGAGATTTCTTTAACAGTAATATTTTATCTCCTTTTCTTAAAGATTTCTACATTTTATGTGCCAATTTAGAAATATCATTCGGTTTTTCATTTATAACTAAATTTTCAAGTATTTCTTCAAAATAATCTGGGTATTCCACATAAATTTTTTCTTACAACTCGCCATTTAAATATGCCGTTGCTACATCAAACTGATGAATTTCTAGATTTAATTCTGCAGATAAAGACGCCATAAGGCAAAGTGAACTACTACACTCACAACTGGGGAAAACATCTCATTATAATTTATTCCTGGTTTTTGATTAAAACCTTTTTTAATAAATCGAGCTTTACTTTTTATTTCAGAACTATCTGTGCTAAATTTGTTAGTTAAAACGACTTCCCAAAAATGTTTCCAATGTTGACTTATCCACTAATTTAAAAGTGTCGTTTTTCAAAACACATTCATTTCATTGACCAATACCTGGTACCACAGAGGAATAACAGGACCCTTGAGCGCTATCTTGATGGGTATCTCCGCATTGCAACTGTCAGCAACATTCGCCGTCGGGGGATCCATAGGTTCTGTCCCGCGTATTATCTGCCTATTTTGAAAGGAAGAGTATCCCTCCATGGATTAAAAGGTGAGCTGGGAGAATCGCATAAATCCTCCTTTCTCTTAGCCGACCTGATCGCCGAATGGTTATCGCTCTTGCCTTCGGTTCAACAGTTCGTGGGTTCGAATCCCACCTTGGGCATGAATGTTTGTAGTGATTCGGAGTCAACTTTAACCTTAAGTCCCGGTCTAATTAGCCCTCGTGTGCAAAGAATGACCGTTGAGCGACAAACAAAGCCAAAGCCTCCTCTCTCTTAGGGAAGGGTATTTAAAGCTTTCATTTCACATCTCTCCTTTAGTTGCAGATGTTTTTACTTTTTGTTTCTGCACTACTTTGCGTTCTGCCTTTTTCCTCAAAAGATACTATTTCCTTCTCAAAGAATTTTCCAGCTATTTAAGATGCGGCGCGGTTATGTTCCTCAAGAAATTCTATTTCTACGTACAATATACTATCGTAGTCTACAAAAAATGTAACGTTTCTGGAAATAAAAAAAAATTCATTTGGAAAAATCATGCGAAAAGCTTTCAAATTTTTAGCATAACCTACAAATATGCCTTTCTTTGATATTGCAAAGAATTTATGACTCGGCTTGTTTTCTAAACAATATGCAGTGCCATTAAAAGTTTTAAAATAGCTAAGGTTTAGTTTTATATTAAACCACAACTCATATAGTGTTTTTCCATTTAGAGACTTTGTTGAGTACCTTTTTACGCACATAATTTGCCATATTAATTGCTTATGCCCATAAATCCAAAGTTTGATTTGACTGAGATAAAAGGCAACGCGCCGTTTCAACTAGAGTTTCATTCTTACGTCCAGCTAACTCATATTGTTCGGGACAATAAGGAGCAGTTAATTGATGTTCAATGCTACATTTAATTTAAGAAAATTACCAAATTTATCAAATTTTGTAATTTAATAAATTTTGAAATTTTGTAAAAATTACCAAATTTCGTAATTGTCTTTATTCAAAAGTTCAATTATCATTGCACCAAACGACGACGCTTTTTTTTTCCAATTCTACTCCTCCAATATGGGCGCGATCTGTTTTCATAAGTTAAATCCTCGACCCATAATCTTTTAGGTATAAGATGAAGTAGAGAGAAAGCAGTGGTACACACAAACACAGGTTTAATGACAACAGACAATTACAACATATAGTAATTACAATAAAATGAAAACATTAAAGAACATTTCCAATGATATACAAGAAAGTCAACACATCTACTCTCAAGCAAGGCAGAAAAACGTCTGACCAGAATAT
Source organism: Latrodectus elegans (assembly GCA_030067965.1). NCBI lineage: Eukaryota > Metazoa > Arthropoda > Arachnida > Araneae > Theridiidae > Latrodectus > Latrodectus elegans. The sequence continues at coordinate 103,224,642 of CM057809.1, read as the reverse complement.
GCACCGTTTGATCCCCAGAGGGGCCGCATTTAGTCTAGTCAGGAGGATCTATTATGTAGAGAGGATAAAAGAAGAGACAGTGATACTTTAATATCTTAACAAAGGAGACTGTAGTAGGCTCTGCAAATGGCATCCAATCATATCCCAAGCGTGTTCGATTGGTAAGGTATGTGGTGAACGTGGTGGCCAAGGAACCAGCTGTACATATTTCAGGGCATATTGGCTGATTCGAGCAATGTGCTGTCGGGTGTTATCCTGCTGATACAGGGCATTGGGCATGTTCTGAAAGTAGGGAAATGTCAACGGCTACAGTACATGATCCACGAAACATTGGGTTGTCATGGTGCCATGAATACGAGCAAGAGGTGATCTGGAATCGAACGCCATGGCACCTCAAACCATGATTTCCTGTGGTGGGTCGTTCCACAATCGTTGCAGGATTGGACCTGTCCCCACACAGACGTCACATACAGACGGAGACCATCACTGAAAAAACATAAGCAGCATTCATCTTAGTAGATGATCCTGTACACTTCGTCGTCCACACTGCTCTAATCCGGCATTTTTCCAGACGTTGGCATCTATGTTGAGGGATCAATGGCAATCTTCTTAACGGACGTCATGAGCGGAGTCCACTATCAACCAATGGATGGCAAATTGCTCTACTCAATATGGGAGCATCCAGGGTGTCTTGCACATACTGCAGAATTTCGGCAGACGTGCTTTTAGGGGCTATACTCACCTCCCATCGGACGCGTGAATCCATATTCGCTGATGTTATTCTGACTGGACTGGTACCCCGGAAACGTTCCACAGTTTTTTGTTCCAATCATCTTCGTCACTGCTGGTGCATTGTGAACGTTATTAGCTGTGATTCGCCAGACAGGTGTCTGTCAGCTGTGATTTGCCGTAAATACCAACATGCCCTTTTAGTTCAATCACCATTTCACTACTATACTGGTCATTCTGCTGTAACTGATTCCGTCGACGATGGCCTAGCATTCTTTGCTATTACAGACGTCCTTTACTACAAGAGCAAACTTTCATCGATTATTTCCCAAGCAGAAATAATGGCTTGAATATTGCTCACTCTACCGGCTCTTCATCTTATATATTATCCTCCGTGCTCTGGAGAGCTGCACATTTTACATCATTGGCATAACTTGGTAAGGGGCATCTACCCTGATATTTACATTATTTTCTCGCCACTCCTGTGTTGTATTTTCAATATTAGACAGTGTGTGAGTATATTTCACACAATCTAATCGAAAAAAAGCATTTATTGTGAAAATCACCAACAAAATTGAAAACCTTATTGATTACATACATTAATAACTTCAGTTTTTTGATTATATTTTAAATATTTTAGTTGGCATAAGTAAAACAAGTAAAACTTATTGTATTTGGAATATTCTAATAAATACAAAATAAATACAAATGTTCTCATAACCTCCTGAAAAAGATTTTGAATAAAGATCTTCCTAGAATAATAAAGACAAAAGCCGGAGAAGCTAAAAGTCTCAGAACCGCTCCTAACCAACCTGCTGACATTTCTGTGTTTTATATATATTTATAAGTTCTAACTTACTGATAAAGGGAAATCAAGCTTCTTTCTGTAAATTTTACTTAAATTATCAGTTAATGTGTATCCAATTTCTTTTTGACGTTGCATAAAAATACTTATTTTTGGATTTAAAAATGGTTAAGACCTTAAGCATTTTGCGCGGTATTACACATGAGCTTCGTAGAGCCAATCCTAAAGTAAGTTACTATGTGCTTTTATGAAAATTGAAAATACTGTGCTAATTCTAAGTCCTTCTGCTTAAAACAATTATTTATGTCAGTTATTAGTATTTTATGAGAAATTTACAGATAATACTTCTATTAATATACAAGTTTCATTTTAGTCTTGATTTAAATAATCTTCAAATCTAAGAAAATTTCATATTTCTGTAAATAACATTGTTACTACATTACAAATATATGCTAAATATATTGTGGGTTGCATCAGTATACACACACATTCAAGGTTTGAAGATAAAAAGTAAGAGTAAGAGCTAGGTAAAAGAAGTTTTTTCAACTTTTTCTTTTTTGTTCATAGTTTAATGAAACTTATATTAAATTTTCTTTATTGAAATTAAATTCTTATTATTACTTATATTAAAAAGAATAGTGTAAAACAAAGAGTAATACATAATCAATTAAAAAGTTGCGAGTGGAAGTAGTCACTAATTTTTCCATTATTTTTAGAGCATGTTTCTAAATTTTAATATATGTTCATTGTTAAAACTTCTATCGCTGCTATGGAGCTTCAAACTGCTATTGAGCCCTTAAATTCCAGAAGAGAACTGCAGGTCTTAAGACTCCATGACAGATGTAAAAGATTGAATTTACTTCATTAGAGATAGTACTCCCCCGCTACCCCTAGACTGAAAGCACATAAATCACTTATGCTGATGAACTCTATGCATTTTATGACATCACACCAACTATACCTTACTCCTCTCCACCTACAATTAGAACTCCTACCTACAATCTTACCATTGGTACGCCTGTAAAGAAATGTGATGAAATTCCTGATTCTTTTAAAGCTATTTCATTAGAAATTATAGCTTCAATGTATCCTAGCTCTGAATGGATCCACATTTATACTGATGGTTCTGCCTGTGATGGAAATACTGGTGCTGGACTGTATTGTGAGGGCTATTATGAGGAATCCTGTGCTGTTGGACTAAGGCCTCAAACTTTGATGCAGAGATTTTCGCCATGAATAAAGCAATCCTAAATCTCATTGGTCTTGATACTAACTTTGGCAGTCAGTTATTTTTATTGACTCTCAGGCTGCAATCTTGGCTGCTGCCTCCTACACACTTAGAAACTGCTCACTTGTTGAAGAGACTAAGATATTTGTTTCCAATGCCATTGCCTCTGGCTGGGAGATAGTTTTCCAATGGATCTCTCTATCCACTGTGGGGTGCCTGGAAATGAAAGAGCAGATGTGTTGGCTAAAAAATGGTTGTAAGCTGCCTCAGCCCCTGTTTCCACTAACTGCCCATCAGTTTAATTCTGAGGCTATGGGGAAAATTGACCAACTCCTAGAGCAAATTTATGCAGCACTTTCAGTCGATAAAAAGTGGAACGCTGTTAGGAAGTCACCTGCCCTGATAGATTTGCCTTGTGCAGTTTTTACTGTAAATTTTTGACTTTTTACTGCACATGACTTTTTGTGTAAACATCTACACAGTATCGGTGTAGTTGCTGATGATGCCTGCCCCTTTGTTTGTCGGATGAAACTATGGACTTTGATCATTTGACAACTTGCACTGCACTTGCTTTTATTACTTTTGATTCTGACTACTTTACCAAGGCTGAATTTTATTGGACCGCCAGAAGTCTTATGGCAGATAAATGCCACTGACTGACGTAGGAAAAAAATATTATAAAAACTTCTAAAATCACCAAAATTCAACTTGCAATTATGACTTTAGGAACAAGTAAAATAGTGTAATCAATGCCATTTTTAGGAATAATTAACATTTTTCTGTATTTACCAGTGATTTCATAAATAAATACTTTGTATGGTTTGTATTGTCCAAAAAACATTACTGATCAAAAAGTAATTTAAAGAGTCATACTGATAATACAAAAGGATTTGGTATTTATTCTTTGAGGATGCATTTGTCTTTATTAAGTATACTTTCACAATGTAGAAGTACATTCTGCTTGCACTTTTGCTAAGTATTTGCATGTACTTTTAGAAATATAATTTTTTTAAATAAGATCTTAAATAATTGTGTGAAAAAAAAAAAAAAAAAAAAAAAACCCAGGTACTTTTCTGGTAAAGTTATGCCACTTGGCATTGTTTATATTTGGCTTATATCATTGACACCAGGTATTGCAAATTCGTTTTCTGCTCTTGATCATTCCTTGAGTGATATTTTTTTTATTTTACTAGTTTTAATAGTTATTATTCACCAAAGGCAATTGTGTTGAAATAATCACATTATGCAATTAAAATGTAATTTTAATCTAAAGTGGATTTATGTTGCTACTATGCTGAGAAATTAAAAGTTCAGATGCAAGCTTAATTTATTGGGTTTCATATTTTATTCATCACTTCCATGTGCTTTATTAATTTATAGTGTAAGGAATTAATATCTGTTAAGTTAATATCGTTATTAGTGTTAACTTTTTGTAGTTATTTGTATAAAAATGAATTGCACTGAAAAAGTGATTATTGGGCCAATATGGCATCAAAAATAAGTATCACACATTTAATGAAAAAATACCCATTTCCAAAAATTGAAAGAAAAACGTTTGCATAATTATGCATATCCAATAGATTTAAAAGTAAGAATAAACGGGAATTTATATTTGCAAAATACTAGTTGATTAGTAATTTGAGAAAAAGAGTTTAAATATCTGAACAATCACATGCATCACATTATATATTAAAATTATTTTACCAATAAGCTCTTATAAGACTAAATTCTATGAAAAATTACTTACAATTTTACTATTTTGCTAGTAGTTTATAGTGGCAACTATGCAAGGGAGTAACACTATTACTGAATATAATATATATATATATATATATATATATACATACATACATTTATATATATATAATAATACATACATACATATATATATACATACACACTCATACACATGTTTATTTAAATCCAAGGAATATTAATTTTCATTTTTAATAATTGGTGTTACAACAACTTATATATTCAATGTTATAATGTGTGATTGAAATGCATATTAGTGATGCATATTTTCCCTAGAAATAATGTTTATAAATTTCTCACAATATTGCTGTTGGTTTTAAGGAAATTTTTAAAATTGGCAAGACGTTTAAGCCACATATTGTTTAATGTATAATTTTAGTAATTGTTAAAAAGGCTTCATTATGGTTAAAATAAATAGGACCAAAAATTCTTGGAATAAATATTATGAAATTTATGAGTTTCACATGGTTTTATTTATTTTTGATTGTAAGCATTGTTTTGGTTTGGTTTACTAATCATTGTTTGCATATTGGGGCCAATTTAGCTGAGACCTCCAACCTGAATTACTTATGATATTCTTGTTCTAATGGACCAAAATGTTAAATTGAATGTCAAAGCACTAACCTTTTAGCTACCAGCTTAGTGCAATATTAAGTAGCTGTCTCAACATATCATAATTAGTTTAATTTTTTTAAAGTTTCTAATTAATAATTTTAATTAAATTTTAAAAATTTTTAAACTTTCTTTATTTTTGGAGTTAACTTTTTACTACTGCAATTTTCAAAATGTTGTCCCACTTTTTACTGGTAATATCTGCATTTAAAAAATTTCTTTGTGTATTGAACTTCTGTAAAGGTCTGTTAATTTTACATTGGACTGAAAATAGAGATAACTTTAGTTTTATTTTATTTTTGTATATAGAGTATTATATTTGTATTCTTTTTTTTTGTTTTTTTTTTGATTCTTAAATCATTTAAATGGAAAAAAAAATTGTAGCTGTTTATAGAAAATGTATTTTATAGTTACTGTGTTAAGGAATTTCATGAGATAATTTGTATGTTTTCAGAATCAAGATGAAACTATTGAATAAAATTTATGGGTCATAAAATCAAATCCATCAATTTATTTTGATTTGATTGTTTTTATTTTGATTGTGTTAATTTTCATTTAAATATTATATCTTAAGTTAATTCTCTATTTATCAAATTAGAAAAATAATAGAGAATCAACTCAAGTAAGGTTTTTGTATGTTCACAATATGTACTATAAAACTGTATTATAATTTATATTGCATTTTATATTGTATAATTGGTTGAATAAGTTTTACAGACACTTCTGATTATCAGTATACAAACCATAACATACAATTTAGGATTTATATTTTGTTGTCAGTTTTTTTTTTTTTTTTTTTGTTCATTTCAACATGAATTTTTAATTATATCTTTATATCTTACTTAGCAATGTTTTTCTTTTCAGCTAAAGCCTATTTCACATACTTCTGCATTCATTTATTTAATGAATGAATATCGTCGGCATCAAGTAACAGAAAAGCAGATATGCAAGAGTGAAAAGGAATTAAATAATATTGCTAAAACATATTTGTGTTATCTCCAATCTACTCGGTGTAGTCAGGTAAAAATAAACTTATTTTAAGCATGTTATAAAATTGTGGAAATGTAAATTTTTTAAAAAAGATTTTTATATATATTATTTTTCAGATAAAGTACAATGTACAATACAACATAGTTTGTAAGAGATCTTAGTATTGTTATATTATCCATATTTGAACAATTTATTAGAAATTGAATGCCTTCTTGATTACATTTATGCATTGAAAAGAAAATTTTGATATGTTTAAAGAATTCTGTTTGCATTTGCATGTGAGTTCTTGCTCCTGGAACACTCTGATTATTTTTTTTAAAAGTAAACTGTTTCAATTATTGATTGATGTACCCTCTAAAATGTATGTCTTGAGGAATTCATGTTAGTAAATAATTCTTTATATTGATTTTTATAATAAATTTGCTTCACTTTTATGTAGTTTATTTTTATTTTAATAACATTGAAATTTCACTCCTTATATTAAGGTTATATTTTGAAGAATCTGAAATGCAAATGCCTTTAATATGAAATTGTGTATATTAAAAAATATTGGTGATAAAAAATTATAAGTCCGCAATAATAAATATAACTAACTGCCTTTGTACTCACTGTGTGGCTTAGACAATATTGTTTAGAGTTGAAATTTCTAGGGTCTATCCTAACTACAGATGAACAAGACAAGATTTTGTATAGTCTAATAACTGAAGATTGTTGTAACATTTGAACATCCATTTGAAATAATTAATTTTCCTGTTCCCTGCAATGAACAATACCGAGAAAACTCCTAAGCATTTGCTTTGACAAATGTGCATGTAAAAGTTAAAAATACAGTATTCATCACCCACTGCTTATTAGTGGGTAGCATTGAGCCCAGGACTTTCAGCTTCAAAGAGTCAATTCTACCATTCAATCACAGTGAGAGCAGGAAATGGACATTTAACACCATTTAACAGATTCACTATTGGCCACTGTAAATGCAACACCCTGAAGGAAGCATGCAAATAACATGAAATTTACAACATACATTAGCAGAGGTAAGATATGCAAATGATTAGAATTTCAGCACAGATGTACATCATATGCAGCTGTGGCGCCAATTCAAAATCCTATTTAAGGCTTGGAGATTTCGACTATTTCAAGTTCATCAATTGTGGTTTTTTTAAACGAACAATCAATTATGCCTCAGAGAAACCAGTGATAGTTTTTTGATCAAGTATCCGAGTTCAACTGAAGAAGGATAGCAACCTATCAAGATTGTAGGTTATCTTTCAGGGAAAATGGTAGTCATATTAGATTAAACCAAACAATTGTAATGCAAATATCTGATCATTGGATGCAGGAGGGTATGGTGGACCAACATGTTTGATTGCATCCACCTCTGTTCACCACTTCAAGTGATGATAATCAGTGACAGATCATTCAGCCACATCATAAACCATAGCACTGCACTTTTCAGTCTGTAATGCATCATCTAGTGTCTGCTCATACCATTTGAGGCTGTTTTACAGCAGAGTGGTCTTTTCACAAGACATCTATTGCTTCGTTTACCCTTCACGCAGAGCCGCAGATGTCTTCACTGCCAATGATGTGATGAAAGAAGAGTGTGGGCGGCAGAATGGAATGAAATTGTCTTTACTGACGAGTCGGGCTTCTGTCTGCCACTCCACGATAGTCACATTCTTGTCTGGAGACACCATGGAGAGAGGATGCTGAACAGTTGTGTTATGTACAACCACACTGGCTCTGCACAGAGTATTATGGTATGGGGTGGTATTGGATATCACTCTAGTGTTCCTCTAGTATGCATTGCCGGTACTTTAAGCAGCCAGTGCTACATCTCTTAGGTGTTGGAAACAGTTGTCCTTCCTTACCTTCAAGGATTGCCCACAGCCATATTTCAACAGGATAACACTTGGCACGCATTGTCCAAGGGTTCTTTGTGAATCGCCAGATTGAATTGCTTCCCAGGCCGGCTTGCTCTCAGGATCTTTTGCCAATAGAGAACATGTGGTCTATGGTTGCTCAACAATTGACCCAGATTGCATCTCCAGCTGCCACACCAGATCAACTGTGGCAACGTTTTGAAGCTGCTTGGTTTGCTGTACCCCAAGAACACATCCAAAGTATCTTTGAATCAATGCCAAGGCATGTGGCAGTGGTGATCTTCAACAATAGCAGGTACTCTGGATACTGATTTTGGCAGGAACCACTCTTCACGAAAGCCTACAAATTTAATCATTTGATACTTGGTCAACATGTTATCTGTTAAATAAATTTTGTTGTGATATCTCTTGTCTTTCTTGATTATGCAATTTGGGTGGCAAGCAGTGTGGCATTTTAGTTAAAACCTGATATGAGGCTTTTGAACATTCAGTGTAAAATGCTTTTCTGGAGGATTTCCCATAGATACTGAGCTTATCCATACATGACAAAAGAGAAAACTTTTAAGCTGCTCTGTTGACATATATAGCAGAAACACCTGTCATCTGCTATTTATCAGTAGCTGGGGCATTTTATTCTGAAGAGTGAACTTATTGCCTGACCATAGTAGATGGATGTTGCATTTTTACATTGCCATTTCATAGGGTTAACACTTTAATATTTTTTATCCACTATGAATATAAGTGGTAAATTTGCAGTTGTTATGAAAAAAGGTAATTATTAACATTCTAAAAAGGATTGTAAAAGCTAATACATGGTCATTTTTATTCTCTGTACTCATTAAAAAGTATGAAAAATATTTAAAATATGTGCTAATAAATATTTAAAAATAACAAAGTTTATATCTATTATATGTTGATCTAATACCAGTATTGTTAAGGACTCATATTAGATCAACATGCAATAGATATAGGTTGTCAATCAGAAGCTATTTCACACAATTTTTTTGTTTTAAAGTTAAATAGTTAAATTTTTTAAATTAAATATTTTTATAGTTAATAATTTTTAAATTTTTAGTGTTTGAGAATTTTTTTCTTTATTATATCTTTGAAGTACAAATCTTTTTAAAGTGTTAATTAAATGGATTACTTTTTTCTTTTTTTGATATCTCAGAATATATTTCAATAGGAAATATTTAAATATTTTTAGGAATTAATTCAACAATATCACAATCGTGGTGAGCGTTCAGTACAAGAAACGGCACAGCTTGTTGGATTCAAACTTCCTGAACAAGGGAAAGAAAATCCTGATGGAAATAAGTTATGATATTTTTAAAAAAATTACATTTTAATCAAAAATAATAAAAGTTGGGATTTAATTCTTTTTGAATAAAAACTGTATTAATTAAATACATGTAAAATTGCTTCATTTATCAAAATACAAGTGTTAATTTCATTTTCATTAAATTTGTTAATGTTTAAGTAAAGTATTATTTTATATACATTTATTGACTAAGTTTTATAAACTATAAAATTTAGCACATTTGTACACGAATGCCTTATTATCTATTGTAGTTACATATTGAAATATTTAGTTAAATATCTTTATAAAATATTTTACGATCACAAGATTTTTTTTAACTTGTGATTAAGATGTAAAGATTTTAAATCAGTATTTATATATATATATATATATATATAAAAGTAATATTTAGTTATGAATAAAAAATATAACTACTCTCATCTCTAAGAAAATTTTTAGTGTTTAAAATTTTTCCAAATATTTTTAAGATGTCACAATATCTCTACATGAGTAAATTCTAACCAAATTCTAATTTCATTGAAGTAGTATAAAATTTGGCTTATAGATATTTCCTATTTTTTTCATACAGTTAAAAAAATAATCATTTTTATTTATTTTAAGCTAAAAATGTTTTTCATTGCATCAATATTTTGAACGAATTTTGATTAGAAATCAAACTCACTCTTATTTCTGAAAATCAAGCTCTGCACACAAGGCCTTATGGCCAAACTTGGCTTAGTTTCATCTTGCACTATGGTAACCTAAAGAGGGTAAAATTTCTGAGAAAAACTTCTACTCATATGACAATGTAATTTGTAATGATGAAATCAGAATTCTCTTTAAAGTTTAAAAACATGGTAAAATATATTGAAGTTTTCAGAAGCAAAGGATTTATTTTTATATAAGATTGCATTTTATTATTGCATGTAACAGGAAAATTTTTCTCTGTGCCAAATCATTCAAGAGGTTTTAAGATATATTTTCTTTTTAATATTTCAAGCATATTATAAGGTTCACAAATGAAATTGCTTACTCAAAAAGAGAAATTAAATTTAATGATTTCTAATTAGGGATTTACATATAAAAGTAATTTTTTTAAATTAAAATACAAGATTGAAATGCTCATATGTAAAATTGGTAATTTACCTACATATTGTGAATTTTTCATATCATTATCATATAATTTAAATATTACTCACTTTCCATTATTGAATTATAAGTAAATTTGAGCCAGAAAACTTGATGAATTTTTAAGAAAAGTAAATGCATACATTAAAGTAAAATTTTAAGTGAATATCTCTTTATCAACCTTTATAAATACTTATTTCTTTTATATTTCGTTTTAATTATTCTGAAAATCATGTGGTCCCAATTTTCTTTGAAAAAGCCCAAATTCAAATTGATCCAATACAAATCCAACCAAATACAAATTGATTTTATTGTTTAATCACTTAAACAAATGTGTTAAATGTATCAGAACAAGTAATAATTTATACATTTTTAAAAGATCAAACTGTAAATTTTAATCTTACAAAACTTTGTTACTTATTAGAGAGAGAGAGAGTTTATATTATTTATATACAAGTTAATATAACTTGTATAAATAAATACATTTATATACAAGTTAATTTAATTTGTATAAATAAATACCAAATAATATGATGAATCCTCAATAAAAACCATTTAAGTACATTTGTTTTCTAATCCTCTTTTAAAACATTTTTTTAACTTTTTTATACTCCCTAATTAACTTTCACTGAAAAATAATAGTTTTTATAACTTACAATTATTGGAATAATCTTACACACAATTTCAAATTTCTTAGTATATAAATAAAACTTAGATTAGGAACTACTCTTCCATTTTACACTTTTTATTTACTTCACCTTATGTAATAATTTACGTTTTCCACATTGTTTAATACTCCTCTACATTAGTTAGCTATTTTGATGTTATTACCAAACTCTTATTCCAATTTAGGCACTAAAAATTTCACCCATCTAACATACGGTTTTATTTTTTAAACTCCATCCTTTTCTATTCTATTGAGTTATACATTACCATTTGAATAAAATCTAAAAATGTACTGTTTTAAGTATATATTTCTGATAATTAAAGGAATCATCAGAAAAATTTAAGACATTTTCGTTATTTATGTATGTTTAAGATTAGCAGTATAAGATAAAGTGATAGCACTACAAATCTTGAGCGAAGTACGAGGGTTGCTATTTATATTTCTGGCCTTGGCAACAGTAAGTGTTGCTAGGCGACCGAAGACGATTTTAATCGAAAGTTTGATATTTTTAAACATAAATTCAGCAGACGATTTACCATTATAGCTTTATTTGTGTTGTTGACAGTAAATTGAAAAGTTCTTCTCTGTCAAAAAATGGAATTGAATCGTAAACATTTTCGTGCCATTATTTTTCATAACTTTCGACGTGGATTGTCAAGACAAGAGTGCTTCGATGAACTTAATTCTTTATACAGCGATAAAGCGCCATCCTACAGCACTGTAAAAAATTGGTATAACGAATTTAATCGTGGTCGATGTTCGATCCAGGACGAATCCCGTGCAGGTCGTCCAAAATCCGTTGTTGTGCCAGAAAAGATCAATGCTGTGCGTGAACTGATAAAGCAAGATCGTCATGTGACATACCGTGAGATAGAGGCGTCTTTGGACATTAGTATGACTAGCATCAATAAAATATTGCATGAACATTTGAGCGTAAAAAAATTTGTTCGCGTTGGATCCCGCATAATCTGACAAACGCTCAAAAAAGGCTCGTGTCGATTGGTGCAAGGAAATGTTGAAAAAAATACATTCAAGGTACATCAAAGGCTGTGTATAACATCTACACAGGTGACGAATCATGGATCTATGCATATGAGCCGGAAACAAAACAGCAATCAACTGTATGGGTCTTCCAAGACGAGGCAAAACCAACAAAAGTTGTTCGAGGAAGAAGCACATCGAAACAAATGATTGCCTGTTTCTTCGGCATTAACGGTCATGTGGCAACAGTGGCGTTAGAGCAACGCAGGACGGTCAATTCTGAATGGTACACGACCATTTGTTTGCCAGAAGTCATCGGAGAAATTCGAAAAAAGCAGAAGAACAGGCGAATCATTCTTCATCATGACAATGCGAGCTCTCACACATCGACTCAAACAAAGGCATTTCTGATGGAGCGAAAGATCGAATTGATGGGTCATCCGCCGTACAGCCCTGATTTGGCACCCAATGACTTCTTCTTATTCCCACACATCAAAAATAAATTACGTGGACAACGATTTTCGACCCCCGAAGAAGCGGTTGATGCATTCAAAACGCATGTTTTGGAGTTACCTCAATCGGACTGGAAAAAGTGCTTTGAAAATTGGTTCAAACGCATTCAAAAGTGTATTGATCATCATGGAGAATATTTTGAAAAACAATAAAACCAATTTCGATCCTACATATTTGTTTTTTCATTATTAGGCCAGAAATATAAATAGCAACCCTCGTATAAACTTGAATAAATCATAATTGAAAACACTTTTAAAGGAATACAATTTTCTGACAAATATCCTAGATTTTTGTTAGATTTACTGTTCAAGTTTACTTAATGTAATAAAATTCTCACAATTGATAAATTAGCATTATTTTTATGCTCATTATTTTATAGTTAACCTTTTGAAAACTTAGTTTCTTATTATTTAAAATAAAACGATTTTTTTCTTTGGAAAAGTTGAATTTATTTCTAAGAAGTTTCCAGTGAATGCATAAATATATGAATTATTATTATAACTAGAGGGTAACAATAAAATAGCCAAGGATATTTTTATTTGTAGAGGGTAAATTTTTTTTATTTTAATATCAGTCAAATTATTGTTCATAGTTTATTTTTTTTTAATTAATTTTGTAGTTAGAGAAATTTATAAGAATTATTTATTTCTTAGCCTTCTATTTTAACTAATTAGATATAATTTCAACAATGTCTTTTTTGTACCAGATAAAAGAGATAAATTTTATTTAACTAAAATTTTCCTTTCAATTGAATATTCCAAATTATTATGACAAAAAATTCTGAAAATTACTTATTTCATTGTTGAAAAGCTGAATTATTTTTCTTTGTAAAAGTTCAAATTTGTTGAAGAAAACATTCCAGCAAGAGAGTGTAAATATTAATTAAATCAAGAAAAATATAACAAACTAATAGAATTTATTTTTAATACACACAGTTTATTCTAATTATTTACATATATACAGAAATATTAATTAACTGAAATGTTTGATTCTTTCATTGATAAATCTTGCTTTTGCATGACGTAACCAGTTCATTATCAGAGTTTTCATTTCACCATCGGTTGTCTTTGAATACTGTGGAGTTCACCACACAGCATCTGAAAATAATGTACATTTAAAACAATTAACAATAACGATTAACATTTTTAGATCAATAACCTCATACAAAATAATAGTAAAAATCCAGAAGACAAGTTTCATCACTATTTAACTTTTATCAATCTGCTTAATACATAAAACTGATTGGATGTAAATCTCATTAGTAAGAACAGGGTAAATTAATCAGAAAAATATCAAAAATTTCCTTCACTAATTTAAGAAATTAAGTAACTTTATAATAACATTGTTAGAGAAATATTCATATTTTTAATTCAGTAAATGTTTTATAAATATCTAATTCCAATTCAATTTCTAAGAAATATCAGCTTTGTAAATAAGGTAACTTTTGTATTTGATTAAATAATTAAAATTAAATGTTTAAAATATGCTCCAAAAACCTTCAAATTATCAGATAGAATTGAACATTACTTTTATAATGGGAACATAGTTTAAGTAATCAAACAGAGAATTGAATTACATATTAGCACTTACATAAATATATTTCATTAAAAAAAATTTTTTATGAGAAATATATTTTTCCATCATTTCTACAAAAGATAACTTTCAATGACATGCTTACTCAAACATTGCACTTACCAAAAACTAACTGCTCCATATTTAGTCCATTAAATGATTTCTTATCCCTAGCACCAAAATAACTGAACTCAGATGCAAGTTCATTGGTCATCAATTTTTTCATGATGTTTATGGTGAAATTCCCGGAATAAGTTCCTCCAGATAAGCTTAAAAAGTGGCACTGAAACAAAACAAATAAAAATATTAATATTTTATAACTAAAAGCATTTTATAATTTAAAATTTAAATGACTGTAATAATTTTAGCACCATGCATACATTATATAGTCATAACAATAAAAAAAAAATATTATTTACAGCATAAAATTCACATAAGTTTTAGAAAAATAAGTCTGTAATATATTCCTACATTTAAAAAAGCATTTATAAAAAATAACTATTTAAACAATACAAAATCAAATCAACTATAGTATAATAACAGTCCAATACGACTCAATTTCGTCCAGTAGACGTCGATATGACATCATCAGGTGGATGTGCTCTAATCCAGTACACGTCTCATTTTGATCCAGTTTAGATCCATGGCACATCAAATGTCATAATACCAATTTTAGAAATGTTTATCTTTTTAATTACATATATGCTAAACCTAAGAGACTAATTTCTGGAAAAATATACTATTTTATCTTTTACCCTTTGGAATTGATTAAATAACTGAAATTGCAAAATGTTTAAATTTGTAATGAATCTTCAAATTAGCAAAAAAAAAGTTAGATTCATGGGTAAAATTTAATATTACCATTAAAAGAACAGAACTTAAATAATCAAATAGAGAATTGAATTTACAAGTTAGTCTCAATATAAAAAGAAATGTTATTTACTAAGGCATATATTAAATGTTTTGACTAAACATTTTTATCATTTTTACAACAGAGTAAACTCTTAATAAAATTTAATACATGAAATGTTTATTTACTTTTTGCACTCAGTAGAAACTAATAGGCATGTTTTTAATACTTTAAAGGATTTATTTCCTTAGTTCCAAATGAGCTTAAATAATACAGAAAAATTTAAATTTTGACCTTCAGTAGACAACAAAAATGACCTTCAGTAGACAACAAATTTAAATCTTCTGGGAAGATTTAAATTTGTTGTCTACTGAATGTTCTAGAATTTGAGGTATTGATTCATAGTAAGAATTTTTTTTTATTTTAATGAAAAAAGATGTTTAAGATTATGTAAAATGATTTACTATGATGATTTAGACAACAAATTTAAATACTCCAGGAAAGAAAAAATTCCAAATCTGGTATATGAAATAAACGTATCTTCTATTTAACTACAAAATATAAAAATTAATTTTCAAGTATGTATTTTAATAGCTCTTCATTTGAAATATTAGTCCAGCGTACATTAAAAGAATTGGGTGATATAATTTTTTTCTTGCTAAGTAGCAAAATCTTGAATTATGGATTTAAAATTTAATATTCAATTAAAAAAAAACACTCAGATTTTTAATTCAACAGTAAAAAGTATTTTAATTAAACATTAAATCTTAGAATTAAGACTATCCTAAAAGTAAATTTTATAAATTTGAATCAAATCCTAATATTCATTAATTTTTATCTTGTTGAAATCAAGAAATACAGAGGGTATTAACACATTTTTAGAACGATTTCGATAATAAATTTAAAAAAAGCAAATGTTTTAGAATAAAAATTTTTGTTAACAGCTTATTATTTGAAATGAGAAATATCGTCTTCTACTTTTAAATTTATTCTTCTTTTAAAATGTCACAAATAAACATGCTGTGAACTGAAGGATATGTTTTTGTGCTTTCCGAAGATAAACGTTCTTATTCCAGAATTCAAAATTGTTGTGAAATGCATAGTATTAAAATTTCTAAGTGCAAAACAAGCAACATTATTAATCGGACCGGTAAAAACTGTCAATCATTTTTTCTACATAGAAAGACGACTCCAAATGTATATTCGTAAAAGGTATGTGTACTGTTTCTAAAGTGAAATCGCTGGTAACAAGAGAAAATCCACCAACACAAAAATCAATTGCAAACTCTTTAGATACATCTGTAGCAACAATAAATAAAATAATAAACCAGTATTTATAACTTAAAAATGCTAAAAAAACATAATGTTCACCAGCTTTTGCCGACACATGTGACTCAACGCAAAACATTTTGTAGAATCCTATATGAAAACCACTTAGCAGGAGATAAATGGAAAAACATTGTAACCCTTGATGAAGCATGGGCTTGCCTAAATGACTGTAACAAAAAAAGGTCTTTTTACTATAGAAAATGAGGAGAAAAAATGTACAAACCCGTTTCCGTCAATGTAAAGAAAGTTTGAGTTATGGGTTTATGATTGTCGCAGGTTTCTCCTACAATGGGAAATTAAAAATAAGAAGAGTGTATTGGTTTGTTTGTCGCTCAACGGTCATTTTTTGCACACAAGGGCTAATTAGACCGGGACCTACAGTTTAAAGTGGATTCCGAACCACTACAATCATCCATGCCCAAGGTGGGACTCGAACCCACGAACTGTTGAACCGAAAGCAAGAGCGCTAACCGTTCGGCTGCCAGCTGGCAAGAAGAGTGGAAAGAAATGTCAAAATCAACTCATCGTACTATCAGGAGAAGATTTTACGCCCAATATTTAGAAAAGAAATTCCACTTCTTTATCCCAACGACTTTCAAAGAGAGAAACTTCATCAAGACAAAGCTATAAGTCATACTTCGAAAACTATCCCTGCATTCCTTGAAAAAATGATGACTAAAAATGATAATAATGATGCATGTATAACTTTTCATTATATACCTGCGAAGTCTCCTGACGTTTCACTTACGAACCATTGTGCCTTTGGTCTATTAAAAAAGGCTCTTTCTAAACGCAAACCCACCACGATAGATGGACTCTGGAAAGTAGTGGAAGAGGAATGGAAAGCAATACCCTTAGAAATATTGCGAAAAGCTCTTCTATCATGGAAATCACGATACAGACTTATAGTTCAGAAAAAAAGCTATCGGATCGAACATTTAAAAAAATAGTCTTTACATTTTAATCATTAATTAAATGGCCGCAAAATCGTTCTAAAAATGTGTTAATACCCTCTGTAAATACACAAGTCTTTGATAAAATAATAATAAATAAAAGTAATTTTTTGGAGAGAAAAATATTTTGAATTGCAGGACATAGAAATGGTTTTTTTTATTTAAGAAAATAATTTTGCAGTATAATAAATTTTCATCCTATTCCAAATGTTTGCAATTTTTTTCAGCCTAAAAATAACTGGAAAGTTTAATGATAAAAAAAACTAATTCATTCTGATATCAAGCACATTTTATAAATAAAAGCAATATGTATCTTTTAACGTTAATTTAAAATAGTTACAAATGAAATTTTTTAAAGTAAAAACACACACTTAAACATGGTATGTTTTCAACTCTTAAATAACAATATTCAGTTTTTTAAACTTATTTCTATTATGACTTCTTTGGAATAAAAAATAAGTTATAATATTTAAAAATACTAAAATATGAATTGATAAAAGGAAAGTAATTATTTTTTAACTTTCTTCGTTAAACACTTCTTAATGTAGCAATAAACGACTGTAGACTGTGAGGCAAACGATAATTTAAAATTATGGAAGCAATAAACAAAAATAATTACAATTACAGTAATTACCTACTTTTAAGATATGCCCAGATAACATCCATTATGAATGTCTTAAGTACATCCACCATGAACGTCCAAATTACATCTATAATGGACATATAAATTACGTCTATTACAGATCCAAATGTTAATACTCCAAAACTCATCCATCGTGGATCTCAATCCGATGTTTATATGTAGTCGACAGAAGACCATTCAGTTCACATCTTACCATGGACATTTTTATGACATCCAAAAGGTATCCAGGACGTCTTTTGGACTCAATGGATCTTTGAGAGAATTTCTAATAGACGTGTGTGGTTGTATGGGCTAATATGATTTCCTTTATACTTTATACAGAGTGAGTCAGAATCTCAATTAATTTTCTGATGTTCTAGACTTGAACAACGAGTGCATGTAGTTTCCTATCTGCAGTGAACTTTAGATTGTTCAAATCTGTTATAGTTGTTGCACTGTTTGGGGTTTGAAATGTAAGGTCTGATATGCCAGTTAAGATAATCTGCTTTTATTATGTGAGAAAGGTTAGTATCAAGTGTTTGGTTGAAATTATTTCTTTACCACGACTGATGGTAATTCGGTGAATTTCATTAGTTCTTTGATCTTTAAGATTCTAAATCTCATATTCAGATTAACCTGCTCCTAGAATTCTAGCAGCAGATCTATCTCTAAAATTACTTTACGACTTTTGTTTAGAGATCTGTAGCAGGAAATCACTCCAAGATCTCGTAAAGACAAAAGAGACTTCGATTGTATTGCTGATGAACTTTAACCAGAAGATCACCTGATCTTAGTTTTTTTAATGCTACTGGTTTCTTCGGCTGTAGATTTAAAATGTTTCACTGTTTTGAATGACGACATTTGTTTTAC
This sequence comes from Latrodectus elegans, assembly GCA_030067965.1. Taxonomy (NCBI): domain Eukaryota; kingdom Metazoa; phylum Arthropoda; class Arachnida; order Araneae; family Theridiidae; genus Latrodectus; species Latrodectus elegans. Next base: position 103,205,855 of record CM057809.1, on the reverse strand, counting down.
TTGACCTTCATTATTTTATGTTAAAACTGAAAATATATTTAAGGATTTATCATTTTTATAGGCAGATTGTAATGAGTTAAGGCCCTCATCACGGCCAGAATTTTTAGGAACCATGAGAAAGTAAATTGTTCACCTCTATAGGACCTGCTCTTCATAGAGCCCAACAAGGGAAGGTAGTTACCGGCTCTGAAGATAACCAACATCGGCACTTACTTTAGAGATACCACCAGGATATAGTATTACACGTTGGAAAGAGGATGTGCGTACATCCCCACATGACCCAAAATGCAGGACTAGCCCTACAGCAGAATGTAGGGGGAATTTTGCCCCAACATTGCGCCAACCGCTTGACTGAGAGCAGGCTCACTCCAGCCACTCATCTACAGAGGAGTCTTTGGCAAAAGGGAAGCAAAACACCAATTACCACCTTATTGAACACGTACACGGCAAACATATCGGATGGAAGACCAATTTAAGCAGACTACTAAATAATGAAGTAAAACACAAACCAGAAAACTTGATCTCGACGACAATGCAAAGAAGGAAAGTAGAAGAAAAGAACAGTAAAAAGAAAAAAGATGTATAATGATCGCTCGAGTACCTTGTGTTTACGACAAACATTTTTAACTAAAGAAGGTAAATCTCCCCTGAGCAGCAGCCTTTGTTTAAATATTATAAATAAAAAACAATTCGATCTCACGTGAGAAAAACTTCAAATACATTTATTTCTGAATTTAATCTTGTTTTAGGTTTCTTTGACAGTATGATTTGATTCCAAATGAATTCCGTTCACATATAGTTTATATATATAACCTTTATTATATTATTTGATTTTTAATAATCCCATAAAAACACTTCCCTCTCCGATTCCTCAATCTTTGAAGGGTGATGTTAGGACTGAACTTAATGAGCTCATTCAAGCAGGTTTAATTCGAAGAAACACATCAATCACACTGGTCTTGTCGATGATTCTAGTTAAGAAAAAGCCTGACCCAACCCATTTTAATATTTAAATATCGCATGGCACTCGATCTACGGTTGCTTAATTCTGTTACAGAGAATTCTACTTATCCTTTGCCGGTAATATCAACTTTAATCAATGATATTTCAGCGTACAAATTCTACGCGATGCTCGATTTAAAGAATGCATATTGGCAAATAGAACTGCCTAAGCATTTACAGGATACATTAACATTCATTCACTACACCATTTGGGTCCTTTTCTAATAGAAGACTAGATTTTGGCCTTAAAACGGCAGCTAGCAATTTTCAATAGATGGTGGATTTGCTAATTGATGAATTAGGTAATAATAATACACTACTGGCCATTAAAATTGCTACACCAAGAAGGCGACATGCTACAGACGTGAAATTTATACGAAAGGAAGAAGGTGCTGTGATATGCAAATGATTAGCTTTTCAGCGCATTCAGACAAAGCAGACGTCAGTAGCGACACCTACATTGTGTTTAAATGAGGAAATTGTTCAGCCGTTTCCTCATACACAAATTGCATTTTAACGTTGTTGCCTGGTGAAAAGTTGTTGTGATGCCTCGTGTAAGAAGGAGAAATGCGTACCAGCACGTTTCTGACTTTGATAAAGGTCGAATTGTAGCGTACCGGGATTGTGGTTTATCTTATCGCAGTATTGCTGCTCGCGTCGGTCGAGATCCAATGACTTTTAGCAGAATATGGAATCGATGGGTTCAGGACAGTAATACCGAATGCCATGCGGGATCTCAACGGCCACCTATCATTAGCAGCCGAGAAGACAGGCATATTATCCGCATTGCCGTAATGGATAGTGCAACCACGTCACGAGCCGTGAGTCTAGAAACGGGGTCGTTTGGAAGACAACAAGTGTTTGCACGAACAGTTCGACGATGTTTGCAGCAGCATGGACTCTCAGCTCGGAGACCATGGCTGCGGCTTCCCTTGACACTGCGTCATAGACAAGAGCGCCTTCAATGGTGTGATCAACGACGAACCTGGGCGCACGAATGGCGAGACGTCATCTTTTCAGATGAATCCAGGTTTTGTGTACAGTATCATGATGGTCGCATCCGTGTTTGGCGGCATCGTGGTGAACGCACACTGGCAGCATGCATTCGTCATCGTCATAGTGGCCCATCACCTGGCGTGATGGTATGGGGTGCCATTGGATACACGTCTCGGTCACCTTTTGTTCGCATTGACGGTGCTTTGAACAGTGCACGTTACATTTCTGGTGTGTTACGACCCGTGGCTCTATCCTTTATTCGAGCCCTGCGAAACACTACGTTTCATCAGGATAATGCCCGACCGCATGTTCCCGGTATTGTACGGACCTTCCTTGATACGGAAAATGTTCGGCGGTTGCCCTGGCCAGCACGTTCTCCAGATCTTTCACCAATAGAAAACGTCTGGTCAATGATTGCCGAGCGACTGGCTCGTCACCAAACGCCAGTCACTACGGTTGATGAACTGTGGCATCGTGTTGAAGCTGCATGGGCATCTGTACCTGTGCATGCAATCCAATCTCTGTTTGACTCAATGCCCAGGCGTATAACTGCTGTTATTACTGCCAGAGGTGGTTGTTCTGTGTACTGATTTCTCAGGATCTATCCAGCCAATTTTTTTTTAAAATTTAATCACTTGTTATTTCTAGTATAATATATTTGTCCAATAAATATCATTTTGTTATCTGCATTTCTTCCTGGTGTAGCAATTTTAATGGCCAGTAGTGTATATTTGGCATCCATGCTTTCCAAGACGATTTCTTAGTAGGTGCTGATGATTTTCATGAAATGATAGTTAAGGTAAATGCTTTGCTTGAGATTTTAATAAAATATAATATTACTTTACCTCATTCAAAGTGTGTATTTTTCAAAACTTCCATAAGCTACCTAGGATTTCATGTTACTCATAACACGATTAAGCCAATTTCTTCAAATATTTCAAAAATTATTTCATTTAGGCAACCCACAGCAGTTAGACAAGTGAAACAGTTTTAAGGCTTATGTGGATTTTATAGAGGTCTAATTCCTAATTTAGCTATTCGCACAGACGTGCTAACAATGTTAACTGGAAAAAATGTCAGATTTCACTGGAATGCCAAGCATCAAGAGGCATTCGAATCACTTCAAAAAACATTTTCTCAGAGCCTTTTGTTATTTTACCCCAAAGGGATTAACAATTCCTTTTAAATACTGATGCAAGTGGCACTGCTATTTCTGCTTTTTGCTCCTGGAAAATGAAGGTTTATTTTCATCTTGTATCATACTTCAGCAAATCTTTGACTCCTTCTGAAGGGAATTATCCTGCAATAAAGTTGGAACTCTATGCAATATACAAAGGAATTACTCTTCTTTCAAAAATTACTTATACAATAGAAAATTTGTATTACTTACTGAGAGTAAACCCCTTCTTCACTACAAAAAATCTACTTCACCGGTCGATATTATTACAAGATGGTTATAGGAAATAAGTGAATACACATTTGAATTCTACCATATTCCTTGAAAATTAAACATTTTGGCCGATTACTTTTCTAGAAGGCCTGATCCAGATTTTTGGAAACCAAAATGAAATTATATTGTCTTTTACCGAGATAAATAACGATTCATTTCACACAGTTAATGATTTAGTGCAGTCTGACCCTCCTATGGAAATTTCAAATGAAACCTTCCTCTCAGAACAAAATGATCCTAATATACAAGAAATAATTTCGTTAATTAAAAGTTCCTCGTTAATTAACTCTTCTAAAACACAGGATTTCTTCATTTCACATGTCACTGGATTACTGATGCATAGAAATCGTAAATAGATAAAAATAATTGTATTGTTGTGCCACTACATTAAAGCCAAAAACTTTAAATATTGCCCATACTGCGCATACTGGAATTGATAAAACTTATGAAATTCTTTCAAACAGCTATTTTTGGAAAGGAATGTACGCTGATATATGTAATTTTGTTCTTTCTTGTGACTCTTGCATTAGAAATAAGCATTACACTCCGAAACCAGCACCCTAAAAATCAATGCCGATACACTACAGACCTGGTGAGTTTGTTTCGGTTGATATTGTAGGACCAATAAAAGATTGTGGGCATGTGTTGACAGTTTTAGACCATTTTTATAAATACACGACTCTATATTCCTTAAATAACCTAACAGCTGACACCATCACGAAATATCTTTTTAATTGTATATCCCACTATGGCAGAATGTCTACGTTGCTCTCGTATCTTGGAACTCAATTGCATTCTGAAGTATTTCATTTGATCAAAAAAGCGTTAGGTATTAAATTAAATCACACAACCTCAAATCACCCCTAGTGTAATGGACAATCCGAAAGGATTAATACTGCCTTGAAATCATCCTTACACTTTGTGAACAAGGAGTTTCTTTCCCCAAAGCTTTGATTATTCATCAATGTATATACAACGGAACTGTTCATATTGCAACTGGGTATACACCTAGTCTTTTGCATTGTGGCAGAAACTTATCACTTTTCTTTGATACCTACCAAGAAAATATTATCCTCAACCAAATTGACAAATCATACATACTCCAAATCTTAAGAGGCCTTAATACATCTTACAAACATGCATACTCAAACTTATAAAGAAGTCAAATCAAACAAAACTCACACCAACATCATCGTGCCAAACTTAGAAAAATAAATGTTGGGGTTTGTTTTTGTTTGTCACTCAACGGTCATTTCTTGCACACGAGAGCTAATTAGTCCGGGACCTACGATTTAAAGTGGATTCCGAACCACTACAAACATCCATGCATTCGGATGTACAAACATCCATCCGAACCACTACAAACATCCATGCATTCGGATGTACAAACATCCATCCGAACCACTACAAACATCCATGCATTCGGATGTACAAACATCCATCCGAACCACTACAAACATCCATGCATTCGGATGTACAAACATCCATCCGAACCACTACAAACAACCCACGAATTGTTAAACCGAAGGCAAGAGCGCTAACCACTCGGCAATAAATGTTGAGGATACTGTAATCTAAAATCTAGAGAAAATTATAAACCAAAATTTACATGTCCTATCATTGTTGTTTCAAAAACTAATAATTTAAATTTTGTAATACAACTGCCTGACAATACTCTGGCAACTCCTTTCAAAATATATATTTATCGATTTCGATTGCTTCCTAATAGGAAGGAAAGGCTAATTTTTCGGAATTCTGAAGTAAAGTCAGATCATGACCAACCTCGGTGCAAATCTTAGAAACAGGAACGTTATATAAATCCAAAAAAAAGTCATTTTAAAATTGATATCAAGGTAAAAGACGTTAATTTTATTCGTATTTGAGCTTGAATAAGTGAAGGTCATTTTTCAAATTATAAATTTCTGTTATTATCAAACAAAAATTAAAAATTTTTCGTCACACAGATGTTCACTAACATTTTCATGCGTTCTTTATGATTTAGCCAAACGTAGTAGGGCTTAGTATTTTGTGAGTTTATTATGTAATCTTTCTTTAAAAGAATTATACCTGATCAGCAAATAGCATAAATTAAAGTGGTTTCATAAAATGTATTAATATCACAAGGATGAAGATATTCTTTTGTTTTTACTGATGTTCAATAAATGTGAATATATAAGGAACTGTATGTAAGACATAATTAAAATATGACTTATCTAACAGATGGAAATAATCTGACATAATTAATATTGTGTTTGTAGTATTTTTACCTAATAATAAGTAATTTGTTATTTATAGTCATGCTAAAAGTTTAAGTGTTTATGTAAATATTTCATTGAATAACAAAAAAAAAAAAAAAAAAATGTTGAAGATTACAACATAGTATACATGTGCATGAATATTTTTTGGCTGTAACATACATTGAAAGGTTATGTATACTAAGTGTTATGAATATGAGAAACCTTACTACTAACACATATCTTTAGAGATTTTAATCCCTGGTAGAAAACACGTTAGGAAAACAAGTAGAACATTCAATGTGATAGCGAGACAACCATTAACTGTGTTGGCTTACTGATCAAATGCAGAGTAGTTATTATCGCTTGCAAAGAAGATTGCACAGACTTATGTTCAAATCTTAATGTGCGACATCTTACAAGCATATTTGGCTGTACACAACTTATACAAATAAAACCCTTCCTCCGATGAGCTCGGCTAAATCTCCTTTAAGATAAGCTCAAAAAAATTATAGAAATGTATCATAAGTGATACTTTCATCTAGATCCAAAATGTTGTCGTATATAAGTGGACTTTAGGACTCTTGAATTTAAAAACTATTTTTTATTGCCGATTCATCTCAAAAGCAGTAACTCGACTCCCTCCACTCTCAGATTTTTTTTGTTTTTCTTACTAAGATGGCGCTGCTGTAACAGCGCTTCATTGGTATGGAATACATAGGTTTTCATATCACAAACCAATAATAAGACCTCCAACTCTCAATCAGAAAACAGCTCCACTTTCGAATTCTAGTGGGCGCAACTTTTGACATGTACGACACGTCACTGATCAGAAAACTCCCAAGTAAAACACCAGAATACATTAATTTTTCATTTAAAAACAGTTTATTTCATCTAATAAAATGTTTCTTTTTATCATAATTTGATTAATTTTTGCTTAATTTGTAAAGAATTTTTTAAAACAAGATGTAAATGTATAGTCTTTTTAAACTTAAAATTGGTGGTAAATCCTTAAGAGTTATATTCAGGTGAAACACAGAATATTTAATAAAATATTTTTTTATATAAATTTTTATGAAAAGCTAAGAAAGGTTTCTTTATAAGTTTTGAATTAGAACTTCAAAATTAAACACTTTGCACAATTTAAAAAATAAATTATTCATTTTATCTAACTAAAACCTAAATAAATTGAATAATGGAAATGTATTATAATCAAAAAATAAAGAGTAATGTAATCCAATTGAAATTTAGATTGACACAGCTCACCACCACCCAAGTAGTAAATGTTAATCAGCCAATATTGTAAATAAATATTATAAAATATTGTCCAGCAATATTATTGAATATTAAAGTGATCCCACCAAGATAATATATAAAATATTGTGTCAAACATTAAAAAAATTTATTTGATATTCCAATTCGATGTTAAATAATATTCCATGAAATTACTTAACAGCGTATTTGAATGTCAAAAAACATTCCATTTTTCAACATTAAATAATATTTGATAGTACGTAACATTATATAATATGTCAGTCAATAGTCAAATAGCATTGCCGAGAAATATTATTTGACCTCAAATAATATTTCTCGGCAATGCTATTTGACTTTGTATTTGAACTTCAAAAAACATTCCACTTCAACGTTAAGTAATATTCGATTTTTTGATGTTGGATAATATTCCATTATAATGTTATTTATTGTTTAATTTGAAAATCAAAAATCATTTTATGGTACTGGATGGGATTTTTAATATTCAAATTACTTGGATGATGTAATTGCTGAATAGAATTTTCTAATTAAATTTTCAAATAGAATATAACACATAGTAAAATTTACTGTGTAATTAAAAAATTTCTTTGCGCTAAATAGTAAAGAAGCGTACAGAGGGTAAAATGCACCAGACTGGTTTACCGATTCGGATTACGTAGGTATGACGTGCTTTTCGTTTTACATGAACGTTTTGTATGTAACCCTTGAAACTATTGCTTGAAGCATTGAGTTTCCATATTCGATTTTTGGAGTTTTTGTGTTGCTTGCGAAATTTATAAGTATGGATGAGGATATATTGACTTTACGTTTTCGCGGAGCACGCATGGAGAAAGAATCACCAGGAAAACATAATAGAAGATTTTTTAGAAGCGATAAAAATGGTATATTCGCCGAAAAGTAACGATTCAGAGATCAATGAAGATTAGGTGAGCTATTTTGTTTTTCATTACAATTTTATTCATATTTAGAAATTAAAGTTTTTATAAAAATGAATGTTTCCATAAGTAAATGAATGTTTAAGTTGTGTGTATTGCGTTTTTCATGTTAGTGTTAGAATGTGCCGCGTACTTAAATTTCTTTAATGTGGGCGTAACTGCTCGTTATATAAAAATTCGAGTTTAAGCAAAAAATAAAATTTGTTAACGTTCGAAATTTAGCTTTATTGCCCGGTTGACACTGTAGTAGGTAGCGTTATACCGATGTTTTTTTTTTTTTTTTTTTTTTTAAGGTGGGCGTTATTGCTCGATATATTAAAAATTTTGTTTCTATTTATTAGAATTTTAAAACTTCTACAGCAATTAGTTATAATGAAATATTCAAATTTTTAATATTTGGAATTCGGAAAAACGCATGATTTCAAAGCTGAAGTTCGAACGCGATCGTTATTAGTTGACGGCTATCGCGCGTAGTGACGTAATTTAGGTTGGCGACAGAGCTGAAGAGTGCTTGGCGTGAAATTTTGAAATCGCGCCAATCCCGTATGGGTCTGTTGTCATTTACCTTTCTTTGAATATATACTTCAAATAGAATATTTTTTCACATTACTTTTATATTTTATTTATTTTTTACATGTTAGAATATTAAATTTTTCATATATTTTTACATTTGTAATTTTTAGTGAGAAAATGTGCAGCATAAATGAAACTTAACAGTAAAACTTCAATGATGTGAGTTTAGTAAAGTATATTTTAATACAATTTAATATTTGTAAAGTATTCCTGATATTCATCAAGACTTCAGAATGTTCATAATTTCACAATTAATAACTATATATATATATATATAATACAATTATTTATTAAATTAAAATACATCTACTAAATATGCCATTAAGACTCGTTTTTGTAAGTAAAAAAATTCTTTTAAAATTAGGAAATAAATCTTTCAGTTAACCTAGTAATCAAAATATATTTATCTACACTGTTTTATAAATGGAACAGCAGTGAATTAATTTTGATAAAGTCCCAGCCCAGAATCTATATTATATGTTTTACAATTAGTTAGAATGGGAATCAAAACATTAAAAGAAAAAATAAGAAAATGTATACTAATTTTCAGAGTTTTTAAATGTTCTAAAATATTTTTCAATCTTAAATAATTTTTTTTCAATATTTTTAGAATGCAAAGAAAATGACTGATATACAATCATGATTCTCAATTTTATTTCAAGATAAGCAAATGTAATTCATAGTTTGTTTACTTTCAAATCAATGCAACTTACATTTTTAATGGAAAACAAATAATAGAGAACACGGACAATATAAAAATCAAGAATGCACTTAAATTTAGTCAGCATTAAATATTCACTTAAACGCTTATTTACAAATAGAATTTTATTTAAGTTAAATTATAAAAAATTAAAGTAAAGGACTATTAATAAAAAATTAAGATGGAAAAGGATAATTTCTTCAAATGAAGTGTTTGAAAGTCATAAAATACAAATAATCTTAGAGCATACATCAAATTTAATGGTAGGTTCTAACTGAAAATAAAAATAGTTTATTAAATTAAAATATATGAATAGTATACATTTAACATACTTACATAATTTAATTTGTGCTATTGATATTGTTGCAATGAAGTAATAAACAAATGGCTTTAATACTATATACATTTTTTATATGCACTCAGAATTATTTTACAACATGTATTTTACAAATTTTGTACTTCCCATAATTTTCGAAATATTACACTGATTTGAATGACAAATTTATTTCTGGACAGACTTTTTTACCAATCAAATATAACAAGCCACAGTTAGGTTTTCTTAATGATACATATTGCTGTATTTGAGATAAAATTTTTTTACATGAGATTTAAGTTTTTTTTTTTTTTTTTTTTTTTTTTTTGTGAATAAGATTTTTAATTGTATCAGTAATATTTTGTGTTAAACAGAGGATCTTTGGTAGAAATAAATAGAATTACATAGAATTTTCAACAAAAACAAATTCTATCATTAATTGAAATAAACTAAACGTGGACATTTTATTTTATTGCACATAAGTCACAGAAATTAATAGTTTTACTAATTGTATGCTTTATAATAAGATTCTTACTTTTGTATCAAGAAGTAATTTATCAAACACAAATTTATTGGTTTAAAAGCCTTTATTAAATAGATAAAAAATATCAAGCTTATTGAGCTACAATTTTTCTTGTGATATCAGAGAACCCTAATCTGTGACTCCAGCAAAACTTTTATACAACGCCTATATCATTTCTTAATGACTGCATTCTTCACAACACAGGAAGCTAGAAAAAATAGGCAACAAGAAATATATTAATGATATTCATTTAAAATTTGACATTAAAAAAGTATACTTAAATAGAATTTTTTTTTATTAAGTTAAAATATTTTTATCTTCACATAGAATTACTGGCATTTATATTGTAATTTTACATATCATACACCAACTAGTTACAAATATTTCAATGCGCTTTCATAGCAATTGAAAATATAAAAGAAATCTTATTTTATTAAAATTTTTACACAGAAATAATTGAAAAAGCAAACACAATAATAGTTCCTTATATACTATTTCATTTTTCTCAGAACCAAAAACTAACCTTGAACGAAATGCTAGTTTTCATAAATAGCTTAATATATTTAACAACATTAATTATAAAATAAAAAAATTAATTAATAGGCATAAATTGTAATAGCAGAATGCAATAATCGTTTATTTTTTAGGTTGTACGAATGCTACAAGGTTAAACAGGTATTATCAAAATAATAAATTACATCTAATAAATAAATAAAGATAAAAAAAACAAGTATATAACTTTAATTTTTCAATGCTTTCAATTTAATTAGAGTAACTTTTCTAATTTTCTATATCCCACAATTTTACATGCTTTAGAATTTTCAATATTGTTTGATCTTTCACATAAGCGCATTCTTGTAATTAAAAAAAAATTATAATTGAAAAAGTTAATGAATTTTGGTGTTCTGTACAACCAACTAATGGTAATTATCAATTCTAGGCAGTCAACAATATTAGTCAAAGTGTGAATATTTAAGCTTTCAGTGCTAAGAATTTTACAGTAGTGTCTTCTATAGTAAATTAATTAAATTAAAAAGTTTAGAAGAAGGTATATGTAAGTTACCATTGTTTTTCAATGAAATTAAAACATTATCTGAAAAAGAATTACTGTCTGTAAGGGAAAAATGACATTGTGGGCAGATAGAAAATTTTCTAGCTCTGTGAGCAATAAAACCTGCAAATTACGATATTATTTCTGTATTGGATTTAGCTATGCTATAAATTATGAATCATTACTATTTTTATAATAGATGTGGCACAACTATTACTTATTATAAAACTCTCAATTTCTCTCTAAAATTTTCTTTTACTGAAGAATTTATGTCATGTAATTGTACCAAATTTTGAACAAGATCACTACATCAACATTTGAAAATTTTGGTGGTTTGATTAAAAAATACATCCAAATAAGTTGATACACTTGAAGAAACACTGCAGTGCATTTGGATCATGAGAACCACAAGCATTTCTCACGATGCCAAAGAATCGCTGAAAAAATATTTTAAATATGAGATCATTCTGGAATTTTTCGCCATAAAATATTATTAAATTCAATATAACTTTTTTATATATAATAACACAACACAAACATAAAATAATACTTCTAAGGAATCTTGATTCAACCAAGCAGTCACCAAGTAACTATAATTACAGGAATTTACTAGAAACTGTGATTTCCAAAGTAGTTGTCAATGTTATTTTTAGGCCATAATGAGTAGATTGAGACAGAGTGCACAATTCTTATCAGTGGCTAACTTAGCCCACAGTTCTAAGTACTTAAAAAAATTTTGAATTATCTACACAAAGATGAGGTTGATTATGAAATTCAAAAGTTGAGTATTGATTCAAAGAAAGTAATTACCTAATCAAAAAAAATTCTGTACCTAATACAGTATTGACCTAATAAATTGAAAATAATTTCGCCGTACCTAATAAATTGAAAATAATTTCGCACCTTATTATTAGATGAGAAATTCAGTTTTATAGCTGTAAAAGGGTTTTTTTTTTAGCAGTCATTGTAACAACGAGTGAATTCATTTTCTTAATAAATTCAATACAGCCTGAAGAAGTTTTTAACATAGGATGTTTCTCTTTATAAAGAGCCATCCCAGCAGCTGTTGAAGCACTGAAAGACTAGAAATACGCAATTTTTGTTCAATGTTTTTAAAATTACTCATAAACGCAATTTAGAAAAATTACCTGAAAACCATCGCCACATTTATCTTTTGGTAACATTTTGGTCTTAAATGACCAGGTTTCAATTTTGGGCAAACTTTCATATTATATCCATTTGGCCTGTCACTTTCAATCACAACATCCCAAAATTATATATTGACAGGTCCATCTGGAGTCTTAAGTAGGAAAGTAATTTTATGGAAAAATAATGAAATTAAAATATTTTAAAATGATGCTTTGTTTAAAAATATTTCATATGGAAAAGTTAAATAAACAGATAACAAAATGATGATAGGTGATACACATTGCTACTTAATTCACAATAAAACTAGATATGGTGTTATCAAAATATAAATTCACCATTGTAATTCCTTTTTAACAATTGCATTTCTCAAATTTTTTATCAGATGGGGAAAATCTGATAAAAACCATAAGCGCCTATTAGAATCATAGACATGTTCACAATTAATATTTTCTGAAGTCATTCCAAATTTTCCCCACATACACCTATTCCATGCAGCACTATCAGTTACCACAGTATCCACAAAAAAATCAAAGTTTTAAAGCAATATTTTGCGTTCAATAATTATATGATGCAATATTGTTCCTAAATATCCATAAAGATATATAATTTATAAGAAACCAGTATATACATTTTATACAGATAAACAACTAAAATGCAAAGATTATTTTAACAATAACAATTCACATATTTTCCCTTTGAAAACTATAAAACATGTAAAAAGGTATTCAAAATCATAAATAGATTTCAATGCAAATAAATGCACAATTTATACATACCAAAAGCTGCATTTCTTCTAAGGAAACAAGCAAGTGATTGCACCCATTTACCCTTGAATGGCTGGAACATAAAAAGAAAAGCAGGATCCCCCTCTTTTGAAGCTTGTTTGAAGTATCTGCCAAGATATGTGAACCCATTTATAGCTAAAGATTGATGATCAAAGGAAAGATATGGTGAAATTCTCATTTCATCAATTAAAATACAAGTTCTGCAAAAATTCACACAATTCCCAATTTAATATTAGATAACTACCTTGTCTATCCATTGTATTAATTAATTTAGCTTTTTGTTCTAAGCACTTACTAAATAGCTTTTTGAAACCCATAACATCCTTTAACTTTATTAAGGTATTTATATAATGTAGTAGGGGATGGTAATTTTAATTGTTGGTGTTCCCTCAGATAATTATAGGTTTTAGTGCTCTTTATTTTAATCATTATACACTCATATATCCACTGATATGAATACCTCTCGCCATTCTTTTTGCAAGATACAGCTTTCAGGCAAATTGTTATAGCTTCTTTTTTTTCCCTGCGCACAAAGTAGCTTGTCAGCGATAATTTCATTTTGATATTTTGTTATCTACAAGATTAGAACATTAATTTTTACATAAAATTTAGAGAAGATATGTTCTTTGACTTAGACAGTTTAATGCAAAATAATGCATTAAGAAGTCAAAGATAAATTGATTTCATCTTCAACCAAAATTGAAACTTTAACAAGATTTTTTATTTTGTGTTAAAAATATATACATACTATAGCAAAATATAAATATAACTCATTGGTTGTTTGTAAACTTAAGAAAACAAAACATTACAAAATAATAAATATTGTTGATATTAACATCACACAGAATGAAAAATTATACATACACATCAATATGTTAAATATTAAATTATTTTTATAAATACCTTTCTCTTAAGTCTTCTTCCCAAAGCATTAGTAATCTGATTACATTTATAAGCATATTTTGATTTCTTAGAAGTTTCCTGTTTTCTAAATATCTTTTTGAAATTTTCTTTCTTCCTTTCTTCTGAAAGAGAAATTTCATAATATAATTCTTCAATGTTGTCTTGGACAAAACCTTTACATTGCTGTTTGCTATGAATAAAAAAATATTTTAAAATGAAATATAACTGATTGTATGAGAAACTTTGTTAACTTATATTCTAGCTTACTCTTGATTACTTCCTTGACAGATGAGAAAACTTTGAACTGTATTTACAACTGATATTAATGATTCAAGATAAAGTTCAAACCCTAGATCAATGTTTATTTTTAATCCTTTTAAAAAACCTTTTAAAATATTAAATATAATATTAGTCATAATTTCATTTCAATGACTGAAATTTTTTAAATAAATAAATAGTAAACAATTATATTTACTTGTATATTAAGAACTGTTTATCAATATCCCCTTTTCTAGTAAATCTGAAGAGTCAAAAAGTGAAAGAACAACAAAATTTTCAGTAAATGAAGCTGATGAAGACGATTTATGAAATTTTTTCTGAACAAAATTTATTAAGATGGCAAATGTAAATATATTTTGTGATGATGGATTCATTGAAGCATCTATAATACAAGACATATATAGTTCATACTATATTGTTATTTGCTTTTATGTAATAAAATGAAATTTTTTAATTTTATGTTTGTTATAACAAATTTTACAGGATAACACAAAATTGTAATACATCATTTGCATGTATTTAACAGTTATAATACACAAATAATAATAAGTCATACAAATATTTACCATTTTCTTCAAGATGAGAATTACATTGAACAGCAGATCTTTTCAGGAGTGCATACTTCATTTTCCTCAGAAAATTTTCTTTTATTAGCATCAATGAGCACATTTGGGAAAATGCATGGAACTTATTAAAGTTATTTTTCCTCTTTCAAGCTGCCAAGTCTTCATATAATTAAATAATTCAATTCTGTAACAGCATGAACATATATATATTTTTTTACAATTACTGACATTTTACTCTATACTCACATCTTCATAAGGTAACACTTATTGATAACAAAGCAAATCATTTTCCTTAAAATGTGTGTAATGCACAAACTGAATCTTTTGAAGTTATCACTTTTTTGTGCATGCAATTGCACTTTACAATTGCTACAAGACTCCCATCGTAAAAGAATGTGAAGAATATTAATTTAATACTCATTTTATTAGAATATATTGATGTTTAAAACTTGTTTCAATTTCAATTATTTACTTGTTTTGCTTTTAATTATTCTGTACTTAAAAACAAATAAGATTTGAAATATGACATGGATATGATACATTACACTTATATTAATTTTAGTCATTTAATCAAATATAACATTAAATAAAAGTTACATCCAAGTGCTCTTTATTTTAAGAATCGTTATCAATGATAAGCCATTATACTTCATGCAAATGGAAAGGATAAAAATAAAATTAATAACATGTGAATAGACAATTAACAAATCATTACAATCGAAGCTTTCTGAAAAATTTTAAAGTAAATATATTTTACATATTAATAACATTTTAAATCATTATAATAAACAATTCATGAAGAAAGATGGGTGTATTCCATAACTAAAGTTATATTTATGAAGGATTAAAAGCAAAACTGAAACACATACTTTGCGTGCCATAAAAAGTGTTTCCACTTTACCACCTTTCTTTTTTAATTCTTCTCTATTGCTTATAGATCCAGTTGAACACACTGAAATGCAGCAAGTTCTTGGCATTTTTATCAAACAAATGTTAAAAAATTTAAATTTTATTTTCTAACAAAAACTAACATGCGCTTGAAAAAATTTTTTTCTTCAAAACTAAGACAAGTAACTTTCCGCCAGAGGGAGCTGTATGCTAGGTGTACTTTTACCCGCCCACTTTTTGTATGAAGAACTCGTTTTTTCTGCTCCAGGTCTAAGGCAGTTGGTGGTCTTATTATTGGTCTGTGTTTCATACCTTCCACTTAAAATACAAGTCTGTGCACAAGTAACTGTTGATCTGATAAGAGTTTGTTGCAATTGCATAAATACAAATGCAATGTTTCATTTTTAAACTTATTAATCTAGTTTTAAAATAATATAAACACTGTAGTATATCAGTTTTTTCTGAGTATGCTTATCTGCCATTAAATTTGTTATGCTATGACTAATGAATGTTGTATTTCTTTTTAAGCTAGAAATTCCATTTTGTGTGTTAATGATTTCAATCTTATTAACTAAATAAAATTGATTAATTTCAGCAATTCAAATGAGCTGCAGTTACATGATTTAAACTTTTACTTAATTTCTGGCATATTAATTTCTTTGATTAATTTGCATCTAAGTATTTAAACTCTGTAACAGTTTCTGTCATTCATTTTGTATAAGTATGAATATCCATAAATGTGTTTCATTGAACTTCAAAAATATATTAAAACAACTGTAAATACTTTATTAATTCACTTAATACTGAACAACACATACTGATAAATGTTACACAATGCAGTACAAATGACTGTTTTACACATGGATGGAAAATCAATTTCAGTATCTTACAACATCAGTAAAACTGAAATATTCAGTTTTATATAGATGTTAAAATTTTATAAAGATAACTTTTATGGAAAAAAAAATTTTTTTTTGCAAAAATAAAAAACGTCAAATTATTATGACACTTTGATTCATGACACTTTTATGCTTGAGAAACATAAACTTGAGGTACAATAGCTTAATTTTCTGTTTTAGTAATAAAAAAGTTAAACAAAATGGGCAAAAACATTTACAAACCACTTACATGAATATGTTACAATGTTCGGTCATAGATATATGCTTACAATTGAAAAGAACTCAAAATTAAGCAAAGCCATGAAATATAATGGCACTTTTATTTATGATGTAATTTAATAAATCATAATTTGATCAATTTTAATAGTTGAGGGTACTCTTTTTCCATAAAATATCAATATAAAAAAAAATGAAGGATATATATCAGTCCCTACATTTTATTTCTGATGTACTTTTGAAATAAATATACTGTAGAATTATATTCAGATATTTTCTTAATTTACACTCTCTTTTTGATTGAAAGTATAATTTATATATGACCAATGACAGAGAATTAAATTATATTATGATATCATAGAGCTCTATGCATACCTGCCTTAGTAAAAGTGGACAAGTCAAATTTTAAAAAAAAAAAAAAAAAAAAAAAAAAAAAAATAATCCTATGTTGTTTTTGGCATTTCTGCCATTAATCAACGAGCAGCCCAATAAAAAGATGAACAAGTATAAAAACAAGAATAAAGTCCTTTAGTAGCCTCAAAAGAGTTGTCAATCATAAACTTAAAAACTTCAGTTCCGTTCTTGAGATAAACAGCATCTAAATCATTATGAATGCACAAATGACAACGAGCAGAATCCATTATACCTATTCAATGCAGATGCCTTTTTAGATAGTCATGTCCAGTTGTCATCCAGAAACAAGCGACACCAACAGCTCATGTAAGGAGCCAGAGATTTTATTTTTTCCATCAATTAGAGTTTTCCACTGCCTGTCCATAGCTGCATCAGCATTAAGGGAAACTCTGTTATACTTTATTTTACTAAGGATCACACTTTTGATGTTATACAAAGACAGATTTGGATGGATCATAAAGGAATCAGCTTTCACAAAATTTTGCGAGAAGCAAGTTAAATTATTATTGAAATCACATATTATTTAAAGTATAGATTATCAATTTTTATGTGAAATTGGTAATGGAAAAGACATAAATATGAATACGGGAGTATAATAAAAAGTATTGACTTGTGAAGAGAAATTAAGTAAAATTTAAAAGGAATTCATTGACGAATATTTTCATCTTTGGCACTATTTGACTATACTAGTATTAAATGTAACCAAAAAGTATTACAGTTATTTAAACATCAGTTAACCAATAGAGTAAATTAATAAACAATTTAAAAAATACGATACAAAAATAGATTGTATAAAGCATAAACTTTCATATATACTACAAAAATTAAAAGACAATGACAAAATCTAGTTAGTATGAACATAATAAATCGAAAAACATTTTCTATGCAAAAGAAATACAAGATAAATATTTATTAACAATTCACATATTTTTAAATACAAAATCATATAATCAGCAAATCTATGGCAAACATAAGTTCATTAAATTTCAGACAAGAATTTGCAAAATTCAAATATTTATATAATGGTATTTCAAAGAATTTGTTCTCACTTAAAAGAAAAACAAAATTATGAAAAATCAAGGATTTTTATTAATAGCTGACAAAAATTTACAATAGCTTTTATATTTTAAATATTGAGTTGTTTAGAAAGCTTAAAAAATGTTATCTTTAGTTGTTCCATTCATATTGTGTGGAAAACATGTGCAAATATTATGTCCGCTCAAAAAATATTTTCATTATTATTTATGTGTAACTCATGTCAACCAAAACAATTAGTATAATCTAAATAGAAGGGATAAATTAATAATTATAATTTTTAAACATTTATGATATTGTGTTTTTATTTAATATCCCCATAATAGGAAAGAACTAACACAGAATAGATCTTTCACTTATAAGAGCAAAATATGGATGCAAAGTTTTTGTTTTACTGCATAATTAAATTCTTTTTATGTGACACAGATAAAAAAATTTATAAAGTATAACACATTTTTATTAATTAAAATTATATGACTTACACTAATTTTTTTAAAATTTTAATGAAAGTTAATTTTAAAGAATGTTGCATTAGAAAAAAAAAAAGGTATTTTAAGCTTATTTGAGTTAAATTATTTATTTATCAGAGTGAAAAGAAAAAGTTCAATAATTAACTACTATTTTAATTAATTTTACTAACATTAATTTATAATACTTTATATTTTTATTAATATAAAGTATTTAAGTGTTTTATCCATTTTTAAAATATTTTACATACATTTCATAAGCTTCACAGCCTACATTGTAAATTAAGAATTGAAAAAGAGTTATAATATCAATGATTACAAGGTAATTATTAATTTGAATTTTTGAAAATTGAGAAAACAATTGTAATATAAGCAGCATATTTATAATAAGAAGCGAAGTTCAAATATTAGAATATATTCTTTTAAATTATTGGAGAATTGAAGGAATGTTTAAAATTAATGAACCTTTTTAAATGAACTAAACTTTTAATTTCCTTGTCTGTTTGAAAATTCTGAGAATGAAATTACAAACAGCATACAGCAGTGAAAGAAATCTAATAAATTTACCTATTATTTCCTATTTTGAAAAATAAAAACACATTCCTTCGAATTTTAAAATGTATGTGCTATTTCTTAAAAGTGATTTTATAAGAATTTATTTGAAAATGTCAAATAAACTGATCACAAACTTCAGCATAAAAATCAATTACAAAATTTATCGATCTTAGAAACTACACATAAGGTTTAGAATTAAAGAAAAAAAAACTAGCTTTATAAAGTTTCAAATATTTGAAATTTAATCACAAATGGTGCTGAAACTACCTACATCATGTGATTAATATTTAAATTAAATTGATGGGGGGATTTGTCACTCTTGCATAAGATATTAAAATAAAAGGATAAATTAGTAATGCTTATATCAACAATAGAATATGCTGAATATATTAATAAATACAATGTGGTATATGGATTAGAAGACTAGAGGTATTTAAACAGCTTTTGCTGCAATTTATTTACATGCATAGATTGACAAGACCATAATTAACCCTTTGTGGATACGTGGATTGCAAACTACCATATCTGGCTCAGTACTTTTAGTATGGTGTTCCATTTATCAAAAAGACCTCAATGATTTGTAATTACCTGATATAAATTATTAATTACGTTCTCAGCCTGCCTTAAGTTCACTTGAAATTATTCACAATGCATAATTTAATATTATTCAACTTAGAGATGTTTTAATTTTAATATAATGTGCCATAAAGGGTTAATTTGCAATCCTAACAAGACTTTCAAGTTAAAAAATATCTGACATACAATGTTTATCATCATATTTACAAATTTTAAATTATAAAGAGTACGTTATTACATTTCTTTATGTAACATAAAATGTAACAGTTGTTAAGAAATAAAACTTATAAATTAAAATATACAAAAATTATTATATTTATAGTATACAAAATATTTAAAATACATCAATACACATAAAATATGAGTATCAGAATTCTTCATCACACATAAAATACAATTAAATTAACTTTTAAGCAACAGTAACAAATAAAAATGCAAAATATTCATTTATACATAAACATTATTTAAAGATTTCTTGGTAAATTTACTTTAAAAAGAAATTTTAAATGTTGATTTCTTTACATAAATTATAAATACATATTGTTGCAATTTATAATAAACCTAGCTTCCATAAATATTAATTTTTTAGTAAA
This sequence comes from Latrodectus elegans, assembly GCA_030067965.1. Classification (NCBI taxonomy): domain Eukaryota; kingdom Metazoa; phylum Arthropoda; class Arachnida; order Araneae; family Theridiidae; genus Latrodectus; species Latrodectus elegans. The sequence continues at coordinate 103,185,481 of CM057809.1, read as the reverse complement.
ATCCATAAATTACATTCACATATGAAGAAATTTTCAATGTAGATGAAAATAAATAAAATATAAAAATTAAATAATTCTTCCACAAAATATGTAATAACCATATATTTAGGTAGAAAAAGTTAAGGTAAAAAAAAGCAACAGGAGTTGAACAGTTATATCAGTAACACACATGAATTATTTGGAAATTATTTAAAGTAATATCATTTATGAATAGTAAATCGATAAATGACAGAGAATATATAAAATTAAAATCTTGAAAAAACTTAATTTATTACCAATGTTTCCCAGTTGTTTCTAAAGGAATAAGGTTGAATAAGGTTTACATGTTTTTGGATTTACATTTTAATTGCATATCTTTAACAATTTATTAAAAAATTTTAATTTGGAAATGGAAACATTCTCACTTGCAGTGCATCACCAATAAAACTACTTCTAATACTTTTATTGATATAGTTAATTCTTATATTTGTAAAAAATAAAATATTCAAAAACAAAAATTAGTATACATTTTTAAAAGGTGAAAGCAAACTATATTTCTTTCTTTAACTATTAGAAAATTTACTGTTAATAAGTACAGGTAACAGAACATGACTAAAATAATATTATCGGCAAAAATTTAATATTTAAGAGTATTCTATTCTAAGCATCAATCATAAGAATTGTTTTAACATAACATTTTAATATTTAGTTTACTTAATATTCAGCAGAAAGTAACATTAAAATACTAAAAAACAATTTTACCCATGTAAGAAATTTGAATTGCAATTAAATGAAACAACTTCTTCCAGAAATAAACTAGACTTAATTATTATATTTTATGTACTTTTTTAAGTACATAGCTTCTTTTCAAAATAAATACAATAACAATTTTTTTATTAAAGCAAATGATTTAATGTACTTGTGAGGGAAATCCTAATTAAAAATTTATTTATATTAAGAGACATAATTTTGTGATATGGAAAACTATAATTTTGTGATATATAGTATTTCAAATGGTGACATCAAATTTAGTGTTTAAACAATATAAAAATAAATTTTAAAGCTTGACACAAATATATTAATGAAAATTTTCATGAACTAAAAATAATAATTATGTTGTAGAAAAAAATCAATATTAAAATTAACTTAAAACCAGAAAAATACTCATGACAGACATCCGAGTAGTAAATACTAGAACTTCTTTTTTAAAATCTTCCTCAGTAAGTTGAAAATAATTGGAACAGAATGTTAGATAAAAGCTGTTAATTTTTACGCAGATTCAAACACCAGAATTATTTCTTATATCTTCCAAGATATTTATTGTTTTCAAAAATTCAACTATTAGTATTAACAGATATAAAAGTTAAAATTGAAGGATAAACAGAAATAAATGTCAAAATATTGAAATTTGTGAGATCATGACTTAAGAATGGAATACCGTCGTGTATCATTTAGACTTTATTGTCTAAATTATATAGCAGTTAAACAAATTTGACTGGTACAATTGTAAAATAATTAAATGATTGAGTTTTCACATTTTATACAAATCAACTAAATATCTCTAGTTTACAGATGGCATTCTCAGCGCTGCGATAGGAATATTTTACACTCTCCACCAAACTCTATTCTCATCTGATATCAAATTCAAAGGAAAACATAAATTTCAAACAATTAATTTTACAAATTTCAAACAATAGATGTAAATCAGGTAAAATTATTTATTGAAGAGTTAACTGAGAAAACAACTTACTGGTTTCCATAAAAGCAAATAAACAAATGTTATTTTACTAGATAAAGAGGGGGGAAAACACAGTAATACACATCAAATTAGCATGAATAATTTTTAAACTTCCAGCACAAAATCAAATGTTAGAATTTAAAATGAATAATTAGAGTTTTACTTAATATTAATGACAGTCACTCTTTAGCTCGAATAGGTAAAGGAATTGTATGGGTCTTCTTAGGTTATCCATTTTTGCAATTTTGACAAAAGCAGCTCTCACACGTATATCCTTTTACAAGTCTAATCTTCAAATCTTGATGTATTATAGGGGTTTTCAAGTAATTAGCATATTTTAGATGTAACAGATATTGATTCTTCAACTTAATCCACAGTTGTTTTAGTATCTGAGCTTGATAAACCTTTCTTTTAGTTAGAGCATCCTTTGTGGAGACCTTATTTTTTTAATTCCAGCAAATTAATGGGCAGTTCTAAATTTTCTTTTCCAAATCTCAAAAAATGGTTAGGGGTTAACGGGAGAAAATTCTTCAATTTCATTTGATACAAAGGTAAAGGGTCTTTCATTCATAACAGCTTCAATTTCTGTTAATGCTGTCAAAAGTTCTTCAAATGTAAGGAGAGTCTTCCGAGTGTTTTTCTAAATGGATTCTTAACTGATTTAACAAGTCTTTTGTAGAAACCTTCCAACCATCGGGCAAGTTCAATAATGAATTTTCAAGTGATATTTTGAGAAGCTATAAAATCTTGAAAGATGGTATCTTTTAGAACACAATATATTTTCTGAAGTTCATTGGCAGCACGTTTAAAAGTTTTAGCATTGTCAGAATAGATGATTTTTGGAACACCTCATCTTGATTGCAATGTTTTAAAAGTTAAAACAAAACTTTCTGTTGATACGCTGGATACCAATTTTAAATGCAGGGTGCATGTTATAGCACACGTGAAAAAAACTACATAGGCTATGGAAGTTATCTTGTCATTTTTCACGAAAATTGGTCCAGGAAATTTGATTCCACAGTTGGTGAAAGGTGTTTCAATTAACTATTCTATCCTTCAGTGACTGTGAAGTCAGTTGATTCGCTGGTTTTGCTGAATATTTTCAACAAATGAAAAGGCTTCTTATAATTTTCTATCCCAATTGTCTTCCTTTAGAAATCCAATATCTTTTACTGACCTCAACTAAAGTAGCTGTGACTCCACTATGTACGTCTTATCCTGTTTTTTTCTTCTCAACAATTCAGTAAACTTTGAATTTTGTGGTAAAACAATTGGATGTTTTTCATCATAGGTGTATTCCGTTTATTTAATTCTCCTTTTGATTCTCAGTACATTATCTTCATTTAAATAAGGAGCTAAACTATACAAGTTTGAATTTCTGGCAATAGGTTTCTTTTTATGAAGTGCATTGATTTCAGCAAGAAAGTTCCGCTGGGTGTTTTTTTTACAAAATTCTCTTATGCATCTTGCAATTCATCTGCAGTGGGGGTTTCTTTTTCATCAGTTCTTTCCTTGCTTTGTTAATAAAGCACTTTACTAATGCAATGATTCTAATGGCCCTCAGGAGATTACTGTAATTTTCCAACTTTAATAATTTAGAATCTTCTGCTATACAATCATTGATGACTACGTTCTTCCTAGTTTCTAAATCTTTTTAAATGTTTTGAATTTCTGTGAAGACCAATTATCTTTCAGTTGTAAAAATCAAGATGGTCCATGCCACCATAGTACAATTTTCTCTCAATTTTTCTACCTTCAGTCCTCTTGAAATGAAATCAGCAGGTTTACTTTATCTTGGACAATGTGACCAACTTGAATTATCTTGAGTAAGGTTTTGAGTTTCATCAATCCTGTTTTTACAAACGGCTTAAATCTGTCTAAAGAACCTGTGATCCAAAAATAGGTTACGGTCGAGTCAGTCCAAAATTTTAAAGTCAACTTGTATTTTAGACTATTGGCAGCTTTAGTACCCAGTCTAACAGCCAGAAGCACAATCAACAGAAGAGAAGTGACTCTCGGTAGAGAGAGTGACTTAAGCGGTGCTACTCTACTTTTTGAAGCAATTAAAGCCGTTTCAGTTTGACCAGTGTCTGTACACAATCTCAGATAGACCACACAGACATAAGGCTTTAAACTGGCATTGGAAAAACAACGCATCTTAATCTGTGTTGTTCCATCATCAAAAAATGTTCCAGTCCAGTAATAATGGGGAATTTTCATCTAATTTTTGTATCTCATGATACCACTTTTCCCATTTCTCATAAATAGGATACAGCAATTCATGATCCCTGTCTATATTAGAAGACCAAATTTTTTGCATAAGACATTTAGCACTGACAATAAATGGTATATATATATATATATATATATATATATATATATATATATATATATATATATATATATATATATATAATGTATATTGCATATGTAATTTCTGTATAAGAATTAAATGCAAAAATATTGGCATTCTTCCACAGATTCTGCAGTTCCTTCGAATTTGTTTGCCCCAAATGTAGTTGCATACCAGCTTCTATTTTAATGCACTTCAAACTGGTAGAATAGGCACTTTCCACATCTACCTTGCTTGAAATGACATCGTCTAAGAAACATGAACTTTCAAAAAATTTTGACGTGCAGGAATATACAGAACAAATTTTACTCACATGATGTCTAATCGTAGAACAGAGGAGAAATCGTGAAGTATTGATCCCAAAAAACTCACGTTTAAATCTGAATATACTTGGTGAACTATTATTGTTTGGGTCATCAATCCAAAACAAACGAGTAACATGCTTGTTTGATATCACCTACAAATGCTACAGGATATTCTCGAAATGACATCAAAATTTCAAACAAATTGTATACAGGTTGGGATCTGTATGCAAACAATCATTAAATGATAATTTCCCTTCTGCATGTGATAAAGCCCAGAAAATAATTGGCAATTAACTTTTAGCCTTTTCTGTTAGGGCAGCACGATGTGATAAATAAAAAACTGCTTGGTCACTCTTTTTTTGTCTACCGGTTCAATAATACCTTGACTTAAATAGTCATCAATTACACTTTTGTAAGAAGAAAACACAAGATTTGTACAGATATCCAAGAATGAAATTCCAGGAATTTTCCAGGAGTCAAAACAAAAACTTCAAGAAGGTATCAACATTTACATTAAGTAATTTTTTTTATTTTATTTTAAAAAGTGTTCTTAACCAAATATGCATATAATTACGTACATGGAATAAATATTTTTTATTCATTTCTGTTAAGTAATAAAAATAACTGTGTGCAAACATTAATGATATATTTTTTTATTTAAGTTAAAATTTTTAACGATTATTTCAAAAGCCTTCAATGAATTTACAGCTACAACACAGCAAAATTTTGTTTAATTAATCCACATTTTATATAATACTGGATTATACATTGTATAAAATAATGAGTTATTTTAGAGTTTTTAGACATTTTCAATAGATTCCAGTCTTGATTTATTGAGTATTTCAAGATGTGTGTTACAATTTCTTTTCAAATATAAAGGCACTTACTCAAAACAAATACAACTATTAGATATAATTTCAAGAGTCCATTGGTCATTGAAGACACTTTCAAATAGGCATATTAAATAATTTGGTAAAAATTTATCGTACGATCACTCTTGGCAAAATTCTCTTAAAGCCGCCAAGTGTGACCGCAGGCTGAATTTCCGATCAAGAAAACGGCGGGAGGTAAATGGCTGAAATAGCGACATTTCATACACTGTTGGTATTTAACAATATGCTCAACTAATTTTATAAAATTAAAAAAAAAATGGGGATTAATAGATTTCAAATATCAATGGTAAAAGTTGATGTTAAATTATCCATAAAATTTTTTGATAAAATTTTATATTAATGAATTTAAATCATTAAATATTCATGAGAAATTAATAAGAAATAGGATTGCCAAAATACTAGTTTGCTGGGTTTCCAGTAAAAATGTTCGCCAAAAAATGCGCCAAGGGTGACCATACGGTAAATCTGATCAAAAATTTTTCAATTTTGCTTTTATTTCATTAATAAACACATTCATCCTGATTTGATTGAATAATAGGTAATTTTCATCAAGGGAGACATGTAAAATATGTTTTAACTAAAAATTTTATATTTAAATATTAATATTCAAATTCATTGTTATTTTCCCTACTGAACTGCAAAGTAAATATCATGTGGGAGAAGTTTTAGTAATACAGGACTCAAAAGATTTCCACAAGTGGTACATTCAAAACATAAAGATTTTAAATTTCAGATTTGCAGCTCTGCTGTATAATACAATTTTCTTAGCGAATACAAATCTTTTGAGTTTTTTACAGGATTAATGTCTAAAAAATTACTGATATGCACATTAATTGAAATATATTTTTTATCAAATGTCAATTGCGGCATCATAATTTTTATTTGTCAACGTAAGGCTAACTGTGCTGCATTAATAGAAAGATAACTTTTGAGATAATTGAATTTGTTGATTTTCGAGAATTCCAGATTGTTATGAATTGCATTTTAAAATTAGGAATAAAATTCAAGAAACTATGCAGGATTTCTAAAAAAATTTGGAATTTCCAATTGCGGAAGCTTTACGGTTTTAGTTTCGTTTACAACCGAATTTACTGCAATTTCTAAAGTCTGTCCAATAATTGTCTTTTCTTCTGTTTCCATTTCATACTCAATTCTTTTATTTTGTGCAACAGATTAACTTTTTAAAGGATTATGCTTTCCTGGTATTAATAACAAGTTGCACTTTTGTTTTCTAGATTTGAAAAATTTTCAATATCAATATTAAATGCCTTTAAGCTTTCCGCTTCATCCAACTATTCATTCATGGCACGCCAGATGAGCCAAGGTCTTCTGAACAAGTTTTTTCCAGCCACCTCTACTGGCAGCCAAACTGCTCCAATTTTTTGTTCTAAGGACTCTACAGTATTCTTCGACTGCATCCACCCATCTTGGATTTGGTCTTCCTCTTCTTACGCTGATGGGTCTCGCAAAAAAATTTCCCTTAGTCCTTCATTGTTATTTATAGTCCTTCATCCTAATAACATGTCCAACCCAACTGAGACGGCTTACTTTAATGTGATGTATAACGCCTGGCTCCTTGTATAATTTGATAGATTTCTGTATTGTATCTTCTGCGCCAGACACTGTTTTCCTTCGTACCTCCAAAGATACTTCATAAAATCCTGCATTCAAATAGGCCCAACAGCCACTCCTCTCTTACAGTCAAAGTCCAAGTTTCCGAGGCATAAGTCAAAACAGGACGGATAAGCGTTCTATAGATTTTTATCCAACAATTGTTCCAATAAAATTTCCAACATTTTAAGTTTCGGATTTAATGTTGATTTCGTTTTTCGTCGATAATATTGTTGTGTTTGCTTTAAGAGCCGTATGCTTTTTCTTCCATATTTAGGCAGTTAGTTATTTTAACAGAATAAATTTAATGCAACTGATTGAAAAATTTATATCAGATAGGGTACTTACCTCTATTATATTCTTTTTCCGAAATCGACACTTCAACAAAGATAATAATCCACAAACGTTCACGTATATTATCACTTCACTGAAATTGTCATTTCAGAAATCAATTAATTATCAATAATTGAATTCAGTGGTAGTTCAAATCACAAATTTCAGCGCTTCCTTTGGTCTATGTCACCATGTAAAAGAATTGAATGATTAGTTCCTATATTAACAGAATCAAAATATGTATTTATACATTCGTTACAAATTATCAACTAAGTATCTCTTTGTCATAGATGGTGATCTCTGCACTGCAATGGGATTATTTCACAACAATTAACATCAAATAATAAAAATAAATAAGAAATTACTTATTAGAAGGTAATAAACAATTATATAAAACTTTAGACCAACCTACATATATTTTAGTAATTAAATGGAAATGTAATTGTTACATAAATTGTATGCATTATTCAAAAATAAAACTTATGCGTAAAATTTTTGAACTACTACAGTTAAAATAATTAGCTGTTACATTGTTTATAACCTAAGCTTCCTAGTTTTCATAAATATAAAATATAATTTTTAAATGAATAGAAATATTTATTCAGTTAACTGCCAATGTTGAACCTCTTGAAATCACTGATTTGGTTTATTAATAATAACAGAATCTATGCATGTATGGTATTGCACACAATGGTTATCATATTTATATATTTTTTTTATATTAAAATGTTTTATAATTTAAAGAATTTCATACCATAATGCATATGGATTAGTTAACACATTTCTCTGCTAATCAGTTTCAAAAAGACATTTTAATGCAGTAAAAAATTCACAGTATCTAAAATTGAAAGATATGTTCATTCTCAACATTGAGTCATTTTCATTTGCTAAAAAGCATAATAAACTAAGTTAAAAAGATAAAGTAAAATTTATTAATAAAATTACTTATGGAGTTCCTACCCCCACAAAATGTTGCTTTAATTACACAAAAACTAAGATATTTTAATGAAAAACTGGAGCTTGCAATATAATGCAAATTGCAATCAGAAAATATTTTTTATTTGATTTAAGAATGCAAAACACATCAAATTTACATACTTACAAATAAATTTAATTTACAAATATAATAGTAAGAATTTAGAAAGTATCTGAAAACTTCATATATCTGATTAACATATCAAAGTTTTAAAATAAGTTACATTTAAAAACAAGATTTACACAATATAAAATAATTAATACACTAAGTTATAAATAAAAAAATTGAAATATATTTACAAATTTAATATCTCACTAAAACAATAAATATGTTAGGTTTTAAATTTCTCTGAAAATAATTGAATGTTACTTTTATTTCAAGGACATAAATATTTTATCATTTTAATGAGCAAAAATAAAATTTAAAATGTTGTTGAATACCAGAAAATGATTATATTAATATCACATTTTATAGAAAATTTAAAAAGAAAATTAAGTTACAATAAGGAGATCAAAAATTGGTTGACAGAAATGGAAAAATCATTCTTCATAACAACTCAAATGTGGAAATAATTAGTCATAAAATATGAGGGGTTCATAAGCTTATTTATTCCATGTGAAATCAATACTTGGTTTAAACACTATGTTTACTGCTATAAATAACAAATAAAATAAATTGGTATTAAGCAAAACTTTATATAAAAGGAGTTTTTCACTTCAAAGAAGAATAAGAATTTTTATTTTGTACTAAATTAATTCAGTTTATTTTCCCCAATTAAAAAACATGAATTCCATAACTATGCTGCAGAACTGTGAATAATGTCACAGTTAAGCATTTTATATGACATGATTTCAAGAAATACTAATATTTAGTGAGCAAATAATTAAAAGTATTTTGCCTAGTAGAAAAAATTTAAAATTAAAAATGTTGATTTAATTATTAATAAAATTATGAACACTAAAAAATATAAATTTTGTTCAAACAGTCCATTTTTTAAAATCAATATTTTGCTTAATATTAAGAAAAATGAACATTGTAAAATCTATTTGAAAATGAATGAAATCTGTAAAATGTGTTCTTTAAATAAGTGAAAATTTTGTAATCAGCTACCATTTCAAGAAAAGAAAAATCACAAAAAAATCACTTAAAATATAATTAATCATTAACTTATGTTAAAAATATAAGATTAACAATAAAATCGATACAACAATTCGGTCGAGAAGAATACATGGAATATAACAGTTTTAATTCTTAACTGAAAACCATTAACTGATTTCACATGGAAAAATAAATATCTTTTAATTTAATATAATAAGTACTGGTAATATGTAAGAGTTCAGAACAATGCAATGGGGAAACATTTTCAGACTTTTGTATATGTATGAAAGTCCAATGGTTGTGTGGAATATTTTCAAGCTCTTCAAAACATTCCATCATGTATACCAATTGGTACAAGAAGTAAACAGAATAGAACTATATTCCTAGTTAAATATTTCCAGTCATTAGGCACAGCATATTTTACAAGAATATCAGTCAATGAATGAATTTCATGAGCAACACAAACAAAAATGAATGATGTAATCAATGCATTCAGAACAGGATATCCAGGAACTAATACCAGAACTCCATGGGTATCAGCAGCAAGCCAAATATGATACTGGGCAATAAAAAGCTATATAATAAAACAAAAAGTTTTAATTTTTTTTGCCATTGGTTCATACAAATAATCATGTTTTATAATTAATAGCAGCAAAAGAAAAAAAATTATTGGACAATGCTTAATTTAAAAGACTGCAACATAATAAATATCCTACTTATTACTCTTATATATTAGATTAAAAAACATGCTTTTAAATTATATATATTTTGAGATTAAATGCAGTCAGGATATAAGTTTTATGATTATATGTTTTCTGTAAAAAAAAAAAAAAATCATGTTACTTCTGCATTCTACAGAATTTTTTTTCATTTATTGTGTGTACTGAAAGAAAGTTCTCCAATAAATTATTTTTATACATGCATGACCAAAACACACATGAGTGTTTATTTCGATATAAGCTTTATATTTACTTTAAATGCTGTAGGTTAATCGCAATTCCTTACTAAAAAGTCAAAAGCTGCTCACAACATGTATCCCAGCAATATGAATTAAAACAATCTCCTTTCCTAAACTTAGATAATGAAAATTAAAATTTAAACTTTAATTTTAAATAAAATTAATTTTTAATAATTCAGATGCTATTTATTTTGCCTTTACATGCAACATTAAGTAGCGTTTAATTTAATCTGTTTTTATCTTCCCAGCTCTTACAAAATAGCTTTAAAGTAACACAATACTAAGATTTTGTTTTTAAAATGAAATTATTTAGTCATTTATTGAAAATCATAACTATCTTTTAATAATCTGTAACCTGTCAATACGAAATTTAATGCTAACACAACTGTATGATTTAAATATTTTCACGTGAATCCTTTTTAGTAGCAAAACAAGAACAAAAATTTTTTAAGTGATTCTTTTGGGAAACTACTTAATTTCAAATCTTTTAATTTGTTCAAAAATATGGATCTACTTCATTTTAAAAGTTGAACTTCTCCAGAACATATTTACTTCATCCAAAAATACTTTAATATTAGCTGATTATGAATGAATAAAAAAATCATTCAATATGAAAGCTATATAAGCTGTTCTAAAATAATTATTTCTTTAAAATATCCACTTACAATAAAACATTTTGCATTTGTATTACTTTTTTTATGATTAATTTCTTGCTTAAAGATTACAAATGAACAGTCAGAGCAAATTTTCATCATTAAAGCATTAATGTTTTAACATATTTTAAACATTTCCTTTTTTTGCAACTGATATATAATCAATGTTAATTCTTCCTTCTTTAAGAACAGAAATAATACAATTTGTTAGCACATTTTTCTGCCAGTAAAATTTCTATAACCATCCTAAGAAGCTGAATACACTGTCCGCCATTTTTAAAAATTCAATGAAAATTATTAAAAATTTATAAACTATATTTTGAAAATTTATCAACAAAAAAGCTTCTTTGTTCAACCTCTAAAGACGCACAAAAAATACAACATACAATTTATCATAGTCAATTGTTGTCCAAGGGCAGCACCAATCATGTGACATGACAGCACATCAGTTGCAGTGAATATGAACTTAATTCTCACCAATTCAATACATTTCTTCCATTCAATGAAAATTATTTCAATAGAACTATTTTGTTAACCCTTTCAGGAAGATAAGTGAAATATGTACTTAATGGTAACATCTTCAAGGTTAGTGAGGTTTACATAAATATAGCAGGTTTGTTTTAGAGACTGATCTATGATCACTTTTAGCACACTATGGCTAATAGGACAAGGATCAGAGTTCAAAGAGCATGGGCATATTATAGTTAAACTTTATTTAGATTTAGGATCTTGATCTTCAGTTTCTTCATATATTGGCTTTTCTTAGCATTTTATTCATTATATGGTCAAGGGGCAAATCATAATATAAAAAAGCAGATTTCAGTTCACATTTTAATAAATATACATATTCTCGTTTAGGATAACTTTCCAAATAGTTCATTTTTTTACATTCGCAACTGTATGTTGCTCTGAAAAGATGAACATTATTTATACTATGTTGGTTCAAAAAACATGTTCTGCTTAGGGATAATTTCTGTGGTACATTCATGCTTTGCTCTGTAACATTTCTTGTAACACTCTTACAAAATTCTGACACTGTGATATATTTTAATCTTTGAGTTAGGAGTATGCTTTTTCACATTATAGTACTTATGTTAAGTCAGAGAATTCCTCTTTACAGAAATAATATGCTTGAAAATGTTTTTTAATGATATAGTAAATAAAAATTAGAATTTTAATTTGAATAATAAATGCTACTGAATCACATTCTAATCAATTTGTTACACACATTCCAATATGCATAATTTTAGAAAAAATAATTACTAAAGATACATTTAGTCAATTCTATTTAAATAACTGAAAACTTTAGAATGTAATTAAAAAATCATTAAATGAAAAATCTATTAAATTAGAAGTAATTAATAAAATATGATTATCATAAATCAAGATCTTTAGAAAAAGATTTCAACAATCTGTATAGTAAGAAATGGTTGATTATTGCATTATAACAGTGCATATATTAATAGGGATAGTTTTGCCTTTAGGATAGACATCATTGTGCAGGAACAAATAATGACCATTAGATTAGATTGGCTTCATTTGTTAACTTATTTTGGATTTATAGTTCAGTTTTGATGCATAATGCAAGTACAAATATATTAAAACAAAACTAGAAGACTTGTGAGTGAACTTTGTGGTGTGATTTAAAATAAATTAACAAAAATCGAAAGAGTATTTTGCATTTCAAAACAAGAAATATGTCGTGTACAAAAACTTAATTTCGATTCATGTTATAAGAGGAATAAAGAATGAATCAGAAGTGAAATTGAATTACGCATTTAATTTCCTATATATTTCACTACAATAACTATCACATAGAAAAGAAATTAAAATAATTTTTTAACATAATGGAGAAATACTTTACATGATAACATATGAGGAAAATTCTGACTATATTTTAATACACATGTTTACAATCATTAAAAATATGTAGATAAGATTAATAAATATTATGATTAAAGGAATGTAAACATTGGTATACTCAATAAATGTTTAATTAACTGTTTGGTAAAAAAATATTGGCTTAAATCAAAAAAGTTAGCTTTCTTAGGTAATTAATTTAGATGAAAAATTACTCTTAAGTCTTATAACCAAGGAAATATATGACTTACATTAAAGAGTTCAGAAATAACAAATTCAGAAAACTAAAATTTATATATTTTCATTAATAATTAACTGTACTTCATAATTTTCATATCTGCCTCCAGTGTCTCAAGTACTCAAGGGTACAATTCTTGACAAGATTTTAGTGCTTTAGAGGATAGTTTATTCACAATGTAATGACTAAACAGTTATGGATTAGGAACTTAAACCAGGGATAATAACCAATAACACATGGTTATAAATTTGAAAATTTTATTTCTCATACATTAATATTTATAAACTATTTATATAAAAAACACTTAGAAAAATGAGTAATAAATATTGAAATAGTTACATTTACTTTTCACTGGCTAAGTATAGTTTTAGGCTGTAATATTTTATTTCAATATTATAGTAAACACCATCAGAAGCTTATCTGATATTAATTTTATACATCAAGCTTTTAACTATAAATTACTTCATCAAACTCTTGTTACCAGTCTATATGTTGTTGATCAAAGAAAATACTCTCTCAACTGTTGCTGATGTCCCAGGTAAGCAGAAAGCATACTCAAGAAGTTTGATTGGATTGAGGGCTGATATGTGACAATTCCAAAGGAGACCAAACAATCAAGCCATTTTTCTTCACTTGAAATTATCACATCTCTAGTAGACACAATCTTCACAACATATTACTTCCACTATTCCCAATTTAACAATAAATACTCCCTAACAACCGCAGCTTCGTAAAACAGTTTATCATTGTTTATTTTCATATCGGGTATATCAAAAATACTGCTATTAGTTATTTTAGCGTTTTCCAATCAACATTTGTTAGCCAGATTAATCCATGAAAACTCTTTAATGTTTCCATTTTTTGATATTTTTGGTCATCTATATAATTAAATTCTTATTGGAATGTAAAATAAACTGGCCAAGACACCAGGATTTTGTCTGATAACTGAAACATCTAACATGTATATTTATATATAAGTTAAGCAATAGAATTTATTCATAAAATTGAAGACATAATGGATAATTTGTCTTAATGTGAGTCTTAATTTTTCAAGCATAATTAATGAGAAAACTCAATTAACTTACTGAAATTTCTGCAGTGGTTATGATAATTTGAAGAACCGAAAGAGATATAATTTACTAACAGTTTGGTTTGCTTACCTTAAATTAGTTATTTTTTACATTTCAAACCTGAGATCAAGACCATTTGAAGGGGATTCTAAGTCAATACAAACATGCAAGACTAAGTGGAATCTGAACCCATAAACTGATAGACTGAAGGTCAAACTATTAACCATTTAACGATGGTTTGGTTAAGTAATCTATATTCAATAATAAAATTATCTTACAATTAATAAATACAGATAAGTATAACTAAGCAATGTCATAGCAAAATTAACTAAATCAAATTCATAATAAATAAAAGATCTGATAGAACAAAACCAATACTTACTTCTAAGGAAATATTCCCAAACCAAGCAAAAAATGTGCTGTATTTTACACGTAAGTAACCCCCAATATTTCTTAAGGTTAGGTAAGAAAGAATCTGAAAGGATACATAATATTAAAATCCTCATGCCTGTTAAATGTTTATACATAATATTTTGTTAATATTTTAATACAATTCTCAAGCAATTGAAAATATTATAAAAGTTTTTAACAGTTGAGGGCAAACATGCATGCTATTACAATATAAGAAACAATAATGATATTGCATGTCTTATTTATACATTTAGTAAGCAGACAAGTCTCATCCTGTGATGTTACAAAAAGTTTAGTGTAACAAATTGGTTTTATAGTTCAGTTCATGTGAATAAAAAGCGTCTCCATACATTTTGTAAACAAGACTAACTATTTAAGTTTTCAGGGTTGATAACTATTTGCTTAGAAAAAAGGAGCTCCCCTTGGAAAAAGTTTTTAACTTTAAATTTTACTTCTATCTAATGTGCTTGGTATGCACCAAAGTAAAATGCATATTGAGATTTAATTTTTTAGAGTGTATGTATGAATACATGAATGTAAAATAAATAAACATTGAAAAATGAAAAAAAAAATGTGAAATATATGATACAATAATCTTATAGATCCACTTTCAATTCAAGGAAAAATATCATCATTATTTACTTTAAAGGTAACTAATAAACAAGATGTTAAAATTTGTAAATTTTCAAAAGTTGTAAAAAGATAAAAGTTACACAATTTTATGGTAACATCATTTTATAGTTTTTTATGTTCACATAACCAAGACAATGTGTGCTAAATTATCATCCAATTTGACAACAATGAAATTAAAATAAAATTATATATATATATTAAAACAAATTATTCTCCAAGACAATTTATATATAACTATATATTCATAATGAATTATTGCTAAGTGACATCATAGAGTGTCAGCTTCTCAGTAATTCTACTGATTTATTCAGTTATTCATTTGCCCATCCTGTCTAGTGGTCAGTGTGCTTGACGGCAGATAGAGAAGTCTTGGGTTTGAATCTCAGATAAGGCATGGATGAATTTTCTCTCCCTGTCTATTTGTCTCTGTTCTTTCTTTGTATGAATGTGATGTGAATGGTTATCAACCTTATAATCAGGTACCCATGGCATGTGTGTACGGAGGAAGTCAGACTGCACAACAAAATATGGTTCAGTTGGAAAATTCAACACATCCCATAATGCCTGTCTAGCTCGCAAAAACAATAACAGCATTCAGTTAATTGTACAATGAAAATTATTTAGCAAATATAAATCTTGATTCTGATAAATCAAAAAGAAAAAAATGACAGTATCAACTTATGTTGTAGAAAAATTTGCTAACAGTTTTCATCAGACTCAGAATGAAAATCTGATTCTCAGTGTTCATATTTTAAACTAACAAGAAAAAAATCAGTTAAAAAAATTATGTTAGAAATTTGTTTAAATATTTTTGAATCAAATTCTTAGAAAAACATGTAAAATTATAGGCCGAAACAATATTTTCCAAAATCTTAGAACATGTTTACATTTTTGAAATAAATAATAATTTTATGAATGGTGTTTTACAAATTACAAACAGCAATTTAGACAAAAATAAATGCTACAGTCAGGTTATTTCTCAGTCAGGTGAATGACGCATTTCTAGGCGTCATTCTCAAATAACAAAAATCGTAGTTTCTCACTTGGCATTGTTAGTGAGAATTCGGGAAATTTATGATTTTAAAAATTACAATTTAAAAGCCATAACATTAACATCAAAATTCAAGTAAAAACAGATACTATGTGTAATTTGTCCTTTTAGTAATTTCATTGAAACTTACCTTACAAATCATTTAATTCTTTCAGAATATCAGACTTGAAATAAATACTCTCAATTTTGGTTAAATCTTAAAACTTGGTTTAAAATAAAACATCACATGACTGCCAACCAATAACTAAACTAGTAAATTTGTATAATGGAACAAGAGTGCTCTTATGAATAAGTTTAAAAATGGTGAAAAAGGTATAATTTAAAGCCAAAATAGCTACTTTGTTTTTAGCATTATAAAGAGAGATTGCAACAATGGTCAACAGAGACATCATTTATTATATACTACTAGTGTTATTTTCTAATTGTGAAATTAATGCCTCAAGATTGATAAATTAAAGATTCTTACTTTCTCCCAACAAAATGTTATTCTAATTTCTAAGTAATATGTTATAATATTTGAAGATATAGAAACTACTTAACGACGAAAATCTTTTTTTTTTTGTTATAAATTTAAAATGGATTTCAAGTTGTATAATAAGTTATTAAGACATTTCTAATATAAATAACAGCAGTCTTAAACAATTTATCACTGCTGCTAATTACAAAAAATAGCAATTTAAAGCCTAGAAAGATAAAAGAATTGTTTTTGACATTTTATACATTTCCTTCTAAACTGGTAAGATTTACAAGCAGCAGAAGTAGATAAAT
The DNA here is from genome assembly GCA_030067965.1 of Latrodectus elegans. Lineage (NCBI taxonomy): Eukaryota > Metazoa > Arthropoda > Arachnida > Araneae > Theridiidae > Latrodectus > Latrodectus elegans. The sequence goes on along the minus strand of CM057809.1, from coordinate 103,168,553 downwards.
CACAACAAAATCTAGGATTTTGACAAAGTAAATTAACAATCATTGAACGTAATATTATTCATTACAATACACTATTAAAAAATTTTAAAATTATTGAATATATAATTAAATTATTGAACTATACCACAAAAAACGTCTATTCAAATTTATTCAATTATTCACAAAAAAGACAATTATTTTTTCTTCTTGAATAAAATTTTTTATAAACTTCACAAATGTGCCAGCTTTTTATAATGCTTGCAAATATTTTAAACAGCCACTGTTACAGTTTCGATTCAAATTTCTTTTTTAATTTTTTTAAAGAAAAATTAACAACTTAGAAATATATACATGAAAATAAACATTTTCAAAAATCATTAAAATTAATCAACCAGAAGAAAATTCGCATAAAAACCAAATAAAATTTTTATTAAAAAATGTCAACAATCCTGACTAAAAATGTTTTTATACCGCTTAAATAAATGATTTTAAATTGCATTAATTAAACATCAAATTACAGTTCATATATATCAGAAATTAATGAGTATTATGAGTAAATAACATTATATTTATTTACGAACTTCATTACACAAGAGAATTTTAATTTACAAATAATTACATTTTCAGTTTTTTGTATAGTTAATGAAAATATTTGGTAATTAAAATGCTTTATGAAAAATTGAAGTTATATGAGTTAACAATTTTCATGTGATCTGAATTTATATAATACTTAGCAAAATAATATGAAATGCATAAGAATATAATTCTAAGAGGATAACATAAGGTGATTTTTATTTTAATTATAATGCCTATTCTATGCTCATAAGCATAACAAAAGAGAACTATAATAAATTATGTTAAAAACAAGTTTCAAAGTAAAAGATAAATTGAATGACTCTTTCATGAGTTCTTTTATAAAACATATGAGCAAAACAATGTTTTCTTCTCAGAGGATATTATTTTAAATATTTAAATTAACATATTTGTAGGCAACAAAATTTAAATACTTACAGGAACAAAGGATATATATGGGTGAATTTCATTACATTCCATCTTATTTCGACAAAGAAATGCAAACATTGCATATATCTGAAAATTGTAAAAGTTAATTTTAGTAGTAAATTTGAGATATTATTGAATTATACAGTAATACAGTCATAAAAGAAGATTTAATGATTTATAATAAATTTATATAAAACTTTCAGATATGATTAGTTTTTATAGGAACATGAATATAAATAAAAAATAATTATTTAAAAATATACAAAAAATTTTATTTAAAAGAATATAGTAAAATATTAAATAAGCAAAGTATCATACTGAAAGTCCAACAAGAGCAGCAGAAGCAGCTGATAAAGTAATGCCTCTAGAAAATAAATTTCCACGATTTTTATCATCAATTATATGATTTTGTTTGAGAGAATGCAAGCCAAAGGCAAATAACATTCCTGTTACCACACTCTAAAAAAAGAAAAAGAAAGAAATGTAAAGAAAATTATAATTTACAATAGATACCTTCACAAAAATAAAGAAAACTATTTTAACTTACATAACGATCTATTTTCCATCTAAACCACCATTCCTTGATTGAATCATCTGTTGTTACAAATAAAGCTTTCCACGGTCGGGTAACAAAAATTTTTTCAAAAAACACCTAAAAGATTAAAGAAGATTAATTTTAATTATTTGTACTGATAATGAATAGAAATGTTATCTTAAACTTACTTAAACAGAAAAATTAAGTTTTTCTTTTATAATTATCAATAATTTTTGAGCAATACAATCTTTCATAAACATGCGAAACATGCATACATCATATATGCATATGAACTAATAAAATTGATCGAAGTAATGCGCAATTAAATTTTTTGCAAAGTTCTAATTTAAGATGATACTGTTTTAAGTCTTATTTAAAATTACATCAGAGAGAGTCATCCAGAAATTTGAAATAAACAGTAGGGACAGCATCTTTAGAAAAACTGTGCATGTGCTGGTATTTGCAGACTGCATAACACTGGTGGCCAAAAGCAAATCCAGTTGACCTTGTTACTAATCAAGGTAAAACTAAATAGATATCTGTTAAAAAAAAAATGCTATAACTGCAACCATTCAGGAGAAGATGTATTAGCTACTAATTGTTTTTGGATCAAGAAGCACTTCTTACAAAATATTTGAAATCATAATTAATAGAAAATTGTTTTGGAACTAAGTGTTAAAATGGTTAATTATATAAAATCCAAACCTCTAAAAAGTCGCTTATTTAGTAATTTATGGCATACTATGGAAGATAAGTGCAAATCCTTATTACTGCATATGGAAGTAAGGTGGTTGTACAGAGGAAAAGTTTTATCTTGTGAACTGGAATTAAAAGACAAAATGAAAATGCTTTTTAGAACAAAGTAAAAATAATGATTTTGTTCATTTGTTGGCAGATGAAATAACTTGTGCTAAATTAGCTTACTTATTGGATGTTTTTGTTATTTTTTAACATAAATTCAAGTTTGCAAGAGCTGAGAAAAAATGCATTAAACTCAACAGATAAACTAGTTGGATTCCAAAAACAAATAACTTTATTGAAGACTTAAGCACAGAAATCAATTTCAAAAAGTTTGAGTCAATTGCAAAATATTTTAATAAAACTATTCATAAAATTGTTATTGACCATTTAACATTAGAAGGGAATTATTCATTATTTCCAAAATATAGATGTAAAAAATTTGACTAGGTTCATAATCCATTTAACACGATGAATACTTCTATATTTGAATTAACTTTGAATGAATTTTGACTGTGACTGCTAATGATTGTTCTTTAATTTTAAATTATTCAGAAGAATCAATTCATTTTGGATCAGCATAACATTTGATTATCCCAAGATAAGCAAAAAAGCTTTATGACACCATGAAGAGAAAATTGTAAAAATATTATTACAATTATTAACATCTTACATTTGTGAATTCTGATTTTCAGTATTAATGAACATATAAACAAAGAAAATATTAATATTGTTAAATGTCTAATTAAGAAGACATTATGAGACTAGAATTGTCATTTTTATGGCCAAATATAAATGAAATTATCAAAAATCATCAAGCATAAATTTCTCATCAAAAGTATTATCTTGTAAGTAATCTCTTAACAAATTTACTATTGTTTTTGTAGTATATATTATATTACCGTACACATTCAAAGTTATTAACATCAACTAATTTAAACATCGTATTATAAGTAAGTAAACAACTTTTAAACTTATCTTTTTCTTTGTATGCCAAGAAATTTTGAAATTAAAAGTGTGCTGCACAAAAAAGAAAAGGTTGAAAGTCACTGGTTTAATTGTAGAGGTGGTTGGAAGTATCTGGTCCAAGTTTTTGCCCAACTTGGGCTGTCATACAATGGATGATAATGAATATATGTTTGAATATATAATGCAAAAAGGAAATAAAACAGTATAACAGCAAAACATTGATACTTCACAAATAATCATTAGGATTATTAATGGTATATTTAATCTGTGTTCATCATGCAAATTAATGTATATTATTTTTAAAGATTTCAGGATTTGAGAGCTATTCACAAAAGTATCTGATACAGGAATGCAATGATACAATGAAAATAGACGTAACTCACATATAATTGACAAATAGTTTTGTACCACTTCTGAATGCTTTATTACCACAGAAATTACTAAACAAAAGATTGAAATTTAATGAGCTGAAGTTTTTTTTGCACTTTATGAAACAGAAATTTACTTATAATCATGGAATCTTGGAATATATTATAATTAATAAAAAATAAATGTAATAAACAATAATTGTAAGAAATTTGCTTAAAAACACTTTACCTCAGACATATATAAAACTGTGACAACGCCAAATAATGCAACAAATTTAAGTACCATGTAGAAATAAAGAAGAGGATTAGCTAGATAAGAGAAATAGTAAACATTATCAAAATATCATTTATAGTTTATTTGCAAAGCTAAAGTGTTGGTCTGGAATGAAACAAAATTCTTAAAAAAATACTATGGAGAAATTATATAAAATTGTTCTGTTAAGCAATATAAATAATCAAACATTCCCTGTACAACTTTAAAACTATTAGCACTATAAACTAAGATTAAATAGCACTTCAATAATTAAATAAAAACTTAAAAGCTTGCAAATTAAAACATTAAATTAACATATCTATATTACTTGTCTCACTATAATTTAACTTTCATTTACATTGACAACTTCTATTAATTTTCACAGTACAATAAAATTGAAATTTCCTTACAAATCCTAATCTTACTTATCTAAAGAAAGCTTCAGAAGGCGTTGATTTACGTAATATATTATAAAATAAGGCAAAACATTTACTTTATGAACTTCGAACATTTAAAAACATTGAACAAGTTCTTTACCTACACAATACATATCATATGAAAAGGTAAAATTAATGAAAGTTTATTAAAAATTGCATTAGAGTTTATTTGTTAATGTAACAAGATATCAAATAATATGTTATTTAAACAAAACATTAATTTCAATAACTATAATTTTAGAATTTTTTTCTGATTAAGGTTAAAGTGTTAATTTATGACTCATTACAAAACAATAACAAATGATTACACTTATGTAAGAACTGGAAAGTAAAAGGATAGCTTTTATTTTACTAAGACTGGCTTTTGTTTTCAAAAATGCAACACTAAAAATTACAAGAAATATAAAAAAGTGATATCAAAATATGAATTTAATAGAAAAAAAACTGAAAGTCAAAGTGATGAAATTAAAAATACTGTAAGCACAATGAGTAGAGCCTTTAAGTAGAGCACAATGAAATCATTATTTTATGATGTTGCTACATATTTCCTCATAAAAATGAAAAAGGTTTGGGATGTATTCTTGAGATATAACTCTGGGAATATAACTCTATGTTGAGATATCACTGTGCAATTTATGCTGCACTTACTCACTGTAACAATTAATTGGTATAACAGCAGCCAGAGTGTTGATTTCAGTCAATTGCAAATCATTCATCAAATGTGTTTGGTGTGCAATAAATTTAGAGAAATGGAATTTTTACTAGATTGACAATCAACAGTAATTTTTTTGCACAAGAGTAATTAATTGTAGATCCTGTCTAAAAATTAATTGGATTTCGAGCTATTGGAAATATTCATGCCCGCGATGGGAATCGAACCCACAAACTGTTGTACCAAAGGACACAGCAGTATCCATTCAGTTGATCACTCCCCAAAGAGAGAGGGAAGGCACAGACAACAGTGCAAATTGAAAAGGGAAAAATAATCAATAAATACAATGTACAATATGTGGTGTCCCGGTGTCACTAAACTATAATAAAACTATCTTCTTTTTATAGGCAGAGAAGACTTATTTGTGACGAAAATGTTGTGATGTTTTTACTGTCTATTTTTAAGTCATCACCATACATACTAATATTTACAGTCAAAGTAAAACTAGTTGAAGCTACATTTGTATTGCAAGTGATGTTGAATGGTAGATGATGATACAGATAGTTATGAAAACAGATAAGATTTTTTAATTGATTTTTTTTTCTTTTTTGATTTCTCATATTGAAATGCAAGTCATCAGTACCAAACAAACATTTTTCAGAAGAACAATTCTTTCTTTGTCAAAATAAGAAAGTGTCTTAGTTAAAAATTCTGTTTTCTTTAACAATACATGTTAAAGCTTTGGACATGGGAAAGAAAAAATCACTTTAAAGCAACTCTTTTTATATAGATAACATATGACACAAATATATATACCAAGCACACAATGTGTCTGTTCTTACATGTATTTAAGGTTAAGGCCAGTTGGCTAAATCCAAATGTGCCAAATCTGTATATTTAACAGCAATGGATTCTTGTGATTTCATGAGGTAACATTATATGCATGAATGAAATTTGTTTGAAATTTCAAAAACCTTAATAACTTTTTTTTTATTTTTTAAAACATTTATGCTTGAAATATTTATTTAAAAAAAGAGATAAAAAACCATTAATTTTTTAAGTAAATATAATTTAAAAATTCTAATTTTCTTATATGTGAGTAGATACTAAGAGTTATCGATCGTGACAAAATAAATTTCCATTTTTTTAAAAAAAAAAAATTGGAGATTTAAGTATTGCCCAACAGGTGTCGACGATTCATCGACAAATGCTGATTAGGTGAGTAATTTACGTGTTATTCAATTAAAACTGCAGTTATAGATAATAATTTATTTAATTTTTCATATGGCACACACACACATATATATTTAGGTTTATCATGAATTGTAACCTTTATTAAATTGAAAACCAGTTTTCATAAAAATATGTTATTGATTTAGCTTTACTGCATAGTTTCCCCAAACTAGATTGTGTTGCGACAAATGTTTTTAAGGATGATGCCACCACACAGTTAATTGGAAATTTGAGTTTTCATAAAATGGTATGTTATTTACATTATTGATTTTGAAATACAGCGAAGCTGTTATACTTGTTTAGTATTGTTATAAACAGTATATTTTTAAAGTGCACTTTATTCTTCCAATTAACTAAAAGAAAATTATTACGTACATTTTTAAAAAACAAAATAGGAATAGTAGTATTGATTTTCAGTCATTCTATATTTGTTTTGTAATAATGTAAAATATGTGATATAAAGTTACCAGTCTTAAATTATATTTCTGCAGAAAGTAAATGTGATGAAATATTCAAAATTTCGGCTTTTAAAATCAAAGTTAGTCAAATTATTTCAAAAGCTAGATATTGAGCAAAGTCATCTAATTTAGGTTGGCAAAATAACTGCTAATAAATTGGAAATTGCTCTGAACTTGCAGCGACACTAGATATTTTAGTAGCTAGTCTTTCCTTCTGTATCCATTGTTGTAAGTTCATACCACTATGAATGGATTATATCACATATGATTTACTTTTTTTAGAATAATTCTTTCTTTATTGAAACCAGAAATAAGATTACATAAAAAGCCAGTTTTCTTCAACAAAACAGACAAAATTCCCAATGGGGGAAAAAAGTGCCATAAAACCAGAATTTATTTTCTATTTAGATTATAGGTAGCCCACATGCATTTATACTTAATGCAAATTAACTACCGTATTTTCCTGTATAAAATCACCGGCGATTTATTATACACAAGAATATTTTTACTTATTCAGAATAAAAATTCTGAGTCACATAATTCGCAAAAATGTTTTCAGCAAATAGTCAAAAATAAACAATGTGGATGACACAAAATAAAAAAATACACAATATGTGATCAAAAATATAATAAACTGTACAGAAAAAAAGAAACATTTATTATGAAAAAGATCTGCCCAAATCCGCCTCATCACAAACTGTGATAAATTCAGATGGAAACACGAGATCAAGAGCAATGATTGCAAGAGCTAGTAAACTTGTCAATTTTTATTTTTTAATAACTTTTAATTTGATTTTACTGGCGCAAGATCCTCAGATAGGATAAGCTGCTCCAAAAACAAAATATTTGATAATTTAGAGCTTGAGTAAATCACGGGATAAAAACTGATTGAGAATGTTGAAATGAATGACCCAGAAGAATAAAGGCAACTAAAAGGAATTCATGAAAGCAGAAAGAAACAAATAAAAGTCATAAAAAAATCAATGTTTTTTGAGAACCATGACAGTTTCATGAAATTAATGTCACCCAGAGCAGGTTTTACTTGATTGTTTAATATCTTTGTGTTTTCATTATTTTGAAATGATTTAAGATGTAGAGGAGGAATCTATTTCCATATCTGTTTCAGAAGAGGCTATATGAATTGTTTTATTTTTTTCTCGATATTTTGGTTTTTAAATTTTGTGTCATTTATCTGATTTATTGATAATTGAAGTAGATTTCTTTGTACTATTAGAAACTGACTGTAATGTGGGTTTAGATGACAAAGTTGAAAGTGGAGCAGATTTTGGTAAATTATTCCTCTTCTCTGAATTGCTGTTTATTTTTGCACCTGTCTGTTAAGTAGAAGAACAGGAAATTTCAACTTCTGGTGTTCTGTTTTTCTCTGATTGCCTTGGTTATTGGAAAGTAATAATTTGTTTTTATCTTGGTTGCTATTACCTCTATCTCCAAGAGCCATATAGAGCAAAATTAGGAAAATGCAGATTGTGCACCAGAACAGCTACAACAATTGATTATATCTGAAGTATCAGTTTCATGACTTGACTGTGCACTTTTTCCACATTTAAAACACATAAGAAGGTTAGGAATATATGGATGAAGTTTGCAGTTTATGTAATCTGCTTTTATGAATTTCAGTAATATACTGTTGTCTAAAAAGTTAAGACAACATGTTGGGTGTGGAATAATTCCACTATCACATTGAATGTTTATATGACGTGCAACACAAACTCTTCGATCATGTACTTTTTCAAAAATTCTGATTCTACAAGAAGATTGAATTCAGGGTTAGAAAGGACACCATGAAACTCGTTTAAAATTTTTAAAAACAATGTTTTGACTGGAAATGAACCCATTTTTTTAAAAAAATTACTGATTACCAAAGCTTGTTTTACGTCGATTTGAACAAGATCTCCCAATCGTAATTTTTCAACATTTTGTATGATACCAGTAAATAAAGTTAGAAGTCTTTGTATAAAAAAGGCAATACTTTATGAAAGCTGCAAATTATGCTTATCAGCATGTAACAAGTTGATGTATTGACTTAAATGCGCAAGAATTAAAACCCACAGGTTATTTGTGAAGGTTTAGGCTTGACATCACCACTCACCATGGAGGCCTACAAGGGATGCCAACTACCTGCTCTGAACATTTTTAGCTTTGGCGCTAACCATAGTGCTAGTTGACACCCATACACTGGAAGTCACCCCGGGGCCAGGGACTACTCTGAATGCCAAATTCAACAATGTGACCAATTTGCTGATCCATAATAAACTAGACATGACTGCAGCTAGGTACCAACTGTGTGATTGATACGCTGAGGACCACAGATACCACTCATCCAAAGGGTTGGCCAGCATGACCAACAAGTAGGGATCTTGATTGTCCAGGAGAAGTAAGAAGTAAACAGAGTGGCTACAGCTATTCCTAGAGAGATGGAAAAGATTAAAAGGAGAAATGAGGAAAAAGAGGGAATATAGATTTACAGGTACCTCAGTATTGGGGCACCTGTACTCACTTAACAAAAGTGAGCATCATGAGGGGATTTTAATAATTTTTAAAATGAGGTTAGACATATTTTTTAAAAATAGTTTGTTTCATTAATAATTAAATGAACAAATTATTTTCGAATTGTGCATTGGATACATTTTTTCTTTTATATCAAACATGCTTTGTTTTTTTTTAATCATACTTTAATATGTTCGTTTTTATCTTTTTATTTACCTCTCTATAACTTTCAATTTAAAATATGCTTTGTAACTTAAAAGATTTTGTTGCCACATGATTATAAACAAAGTTGAATATTATCAGAACCAAACAACTAAGATCAAGATAATATCTGAAATGATGATAATAACTGTAATATCTTTACAAGGAACCGAATTCGTAAAAATGAATAAATAAAAGCCCAATAGACAAAGCTGATTACAGATGATATAAGTAAGCTGGGTTGTGGTGTTACCCGTTATTTATTTTATAAAACATAATCGTTATTTTTTTCAAGACTTTATTGTATGCTTTTGTAATGGAGAATGTTTTTTATCAGAATTATCCACAGCAGCATATAATACGCACAACAAAACTCAAAACTTTTTAAAGACATAATATGTGGATTATATACAATAAAATACAGCCCTTATCTCCGTGAGATATACAAATCATGTGAATTTCCCTTCTTGAGTAATTCTCTTACAGTTGTATGCTCACTTACATAATTTAAGTATGGAATAAAATACTGAGAATACTAATTCACATTCTATTACAAATCAATTGGTTTCAATTAATTGAATTTGAATTGTGATACAATAAAATAGAAATACATTTATTTATGAAACAAAGTATTTTCCTAATGTTAGTGTCTTAACATTATAATAAAAATGTAGCATTTTTCTAAGTTAAAAATGATGTCATACTAGAGTAATCAAAAAAGGCATAAAATCAAAATAAACAAAAGCTATATTAAAAGGATATATGCATATTAATCAGCATATAAAGTTTACAGTGCTTTCCCTAAAGAATATGTGACAGTTGGAAAAATCTTGAAAAACACTGCATTTACTTAATGATGTCCAAACTTTTATTTGTTTTCCAATGAGTTACAGGGTAAATTACAACCCACCTATGAATATAACTTAGGCCTAATTGTGCATAGACTAATTTATCTAACCCACTTTATTTATGCCCTATTGGATTAGACATTCAGAGTATCATCAGCAAAACGCACTTGATAAAGATTGTGTTAATGAGAAAATCAAATCTGTTTATGTAACAGAAATTTCAACATGTTAACGCTACACTAATAACAATTTCTAAAATCACATCTAAAAATTGTAAATTTCTTCTTGTAAATTAAGTAATGTTTTAGATGTGACTCTAAGTATATCAAAAACAACTTTTATAATAACTAAGAACTCTAAAGTTGTTCTTAAATTTATATTTTACACTGAGAACTTTTAGAATCATATGACTTTCAATTAAGAGTTGCTACTTTGGAATTTTTGCAGATTGAAATCTATTGCCAGGGTAGAATGGTGGGACATACATGCTTCTTTATTTCGAATTGTAGATTATTTAAAGTTTATTTTCAACATTTGAACATTAACAGACATTATAATAGAAATAAAGAATGTGAGTAGCATCTAAATGTCAGCAATCATGAAATTCTGAAAATTTTTAAATTCTTATTCCCAACAATACAAAAAAAAAAAAAAAAAAAGAAAATGAAAAGAATAATAACCAATAAATTTTACAAAATGCTTACTTTCTATAAACATATTTTGATTAAAATATCATTATATTATTGGCTACTAAAAATCTCAGAAACCACTGGATAATAACCAAAATCTTAAAACCTCTTTAATTGTTATCATTACTTTATTAACCTTGACCAAAACAACAAAAATTGTTTAATAGAAATATCATGGCCTGTAATATTAAAAATAAAGTAAAATCAGATTATTTGATGAGTCAGTTAATTCAAGTAATTTGCTGATTTCTCAAATAGAAGCAGTTATATACTCTATAACATCAACACATCTTTAGAAAAAACAATTCAAAGAAAAGTTAAAAAGTTTATCATGCATTGCTTATTTATTAAAGTAATTACGTCCTAAGAATTAATATAGGTTTTTTTCATGTTAAATTTTAATTCTCAAAGAATAAATATCAAATTTAAAACAATTTTAAGCAAGAGTTAAAGCTCGTGAAAGAATTATGTTTTATGCTGAAAGTGTGAATTTAATTTGTCAATAACAAATAATCATGATTCACATATAACCAAAATTTTAATTTTAAAAAATCTCATTCATGGTATATTATAAAATATTTCCTTAAGTTTTACCGAATTTTAAGTCTGCAGAAGACATGATTGCAATCTGTAAATAAAACATTAAAATAGCCAATATAGAAAGAAAGATCATATTTTTAAAGAATAAAGTGTTCTTAAAACCTTTAAAATTCTAAATATTATGATAAATTCAATTATTTTTTTAAACTGTGAACATATGTTTAAGGTATTTATTTATAAATATTAGATTAATAAATAAATGCTGAAAAATGTAATAAACAGATAAAAAATTTTCGAGTTAATTAATATAAAATGGAGTGCATAAAATGATACCTTCTGCAGCAGGAGCAGTTACTTGAGGTACAGACTTCACAGTGAAAAACATGACAACAAACCAGAATGAGACCAAAGGCACAAAATAGTAAAACTGATAAGGACGGTTCATACATAAACAAAGAATAACCACAAGAAAATTTAAGCGAAAGATGACCTAAAATAATAATATAAATGTGCATAAATAACTTTATTATAATTAATTTGTTTTTAATTAATAACATTTAATGTTTTAATTATGTTTTGCTATCATTGAAAAGGAAATTGTCTTTGTAGAGGTCCCATTACAAAAAGTAAACAGTGCAGAGAAATATATTACTTTGCGGAGAAATACAACACTTCGCTAAGGGATGCAGAATGTGCTACTAATGAAGTAGTACATAGTCTCTGTTAACAGATTTTTCCAAGCAGTTTCGGGTAATCAACAGAATAATATCACAGCAACTTTCGTGCTTGATCGAATGCAACATATTTGTTCAATCTTCGATTTTATCTGTATAACTCATGTAATATTTTTAATATTCTGATCTGATTAAAGTAGTGATTATGTTATTTTCAAAACTTATACCATTCAATATCAACATACACTACAGTTGGTAACTTAGGCAACATAGAACTTCAAATTATCAGATTACAATGATGATTCATTGAAGAGTCTGTTCTGTAAAATGAACTTTTGAATTAAATAACATCATAGCCCATACCTGCAAAGCAACAATATTTTTTGATAGTCTTTTAATTTTGCGATTTCTTTGCAAAATGTCTGAAAGCGAAGAGCAACAACTCACACATGATGTCGTGAAAACACTGCAATTTTGGAGGGTGAAACCAGATATGTGGTTTCAGTAAATGGAAAGCCAACTCACGTTAGCCACAGTAACAATCAAAAACACTAAATTTCATCACATGATTTCTGTCTTACAACAGGAGGAGTTGGCAATAGTTGGGGACATTACCTTCAATCTATCAGCAACTGAGATTTCACAGCACTTAAGAGAAGATTGTAGGCTCATTATGCAGATTGAGAAGTACAGCATCTAAGAGCTCTCATTTCTGGCATAAACCCTCTTCTTTAAACTATCTCATTGAGAATAGAACTGATGTATCTTTTGTTCTGTTTTCTGTCAATAAGTCAAGCAAATGTAACACTGATTCCAGCTTTTAGTCAATGCCTGTTAAAGTTATATCTTGGACAAAGAAGAAAAATTAACTGGCTTTTCACCATTATTGATAGGTTACAACATATTATCGGTGCTGATTTTTTGCACCATTTTGGACTTTTATTGGGATTAAAGAAAGTGTTTTGATTGAACAATCGTTACAGTTATAAGCAAAAGGAACTTTATATACTGGAAATTCTTCTGTAAAAGAAACACTTAAGAACTTAAAATTTCATCAATTGCTAGTGGAATTTCAAACAATTATAGAGGTTCATACCACCCCAACCACAATTGTTCATGGAATCGAACACTGAATCTAAATGACTGGGCCACTGGCTACTCGTGTTTTCTAAAGACGTGACAGTTGCCAACAGACAAGCTAAAACCTGAAAGCAGGAAATTGAGTTTCTTTGTCTTTTTGAGTCTGCTAAACCTCCAAAAGGTGTTGGGCAACCCCTCTACACATGGTGCCTGAGAAGAATGGGGACTGGTGACCTTGTGATTTCTGCCAACTTAGTGTTGTAGTTCCAGACAGATACGTCATATTTAAGTTTGGTTTGTTTGTCGCTCAACGGTCATTTTTTGCACACGGGGGCTAATTAGACCGGGACCTACAGTTTAAAGTGGATTCCAAAGCACTACAATTATCCATGCCCAAGGTGGGATTCGAACCAACGAACTGTTGAACCAAAGGCAAGAGTGCTAACCATATGGTTCATATTTAAGACTGATTTCAGGTTTTGGAGGGAAAATAAATATTTTTCACCTTGAACATGGCCAAAACATACTACCAGATTCTAGTAAGCAAGGAAGTAACTGCAATGACAACTTCAGTAGGACTACTTGATTTTTTCTTTATGTCATTTAGATTACCAAATGCAGCTGCAACATTTCGGCATTTCATCCAGCAAGTGTTGGGTGAATTTGATTTTTATTACACTTTGATAACGTTTTTGTGGATTCAGAAAACAAAAATGAACATTTGATGCATTAAAAAAAGTTTTCCAACATTTCTCAAAATATGATGTAACTCTTAATGTCAGCAAATGTATGTCAGAAAGCCTTCTGTAAAATTTCTAGGGTATCTAGTGACTGCAGTGGGAATAGCTCCTCTTCTAGACAAAATTACTGTGATTGTAAACTTTTCACAACCAGTTACAGTGAAAGAGCTTCCCTGATTTCCTACAGTCACTAATCTTCATAGGCGATTTATTAGATCTGCCCACACACAAGCCATCATTCATATTTGAGGAACACCAAAAGAAATAACAAAATCATCATAAATTGGTCCCTCAAAACTGTAAAAGCATTTAAAAAGTGCAAAAGTGCTTTGGCCCAGGCAAGCTTGCTTTACTACCCAGTCTTAAATGCATCTTTGGAGATTGTGGTAGATGTCTTGAGTGCAGCAGAGAGTGCTGCCCAGAGCTAACAAACCAATAAAAAGTAGCAGCCACTTGGCTTCTACTTCAAAAAGCTTTTGGTATCTCAATGGAATTACAGTGCATATGATAGCTGACAGCTGCATTCATGGCTGTTGAATATTTTAGGTTTATGGTGACTTATTCATTCAACATATTTACTGACCATAAGCCCTTTACATTTGTTTTTAGACAAAGAGAGAGAAAAAAGACTTTCCAAAACATTTGTGTTATTTGGATTACATTAGCTAGTTCACAACAAATATTCAACTGTGAAAGGAATTGATAATATATGCTGGTAAACTTTCTAGGATAAGCATTCAAACACCATCTTGTTCATTGATTTCCAGAAAATAGCTACTAACAAGAAAATGGCGAAGAGTTCTCTAAACCTATCACACTCAGATAAAACATGTCTAGTGCTTAAATTTTTTCTAATGGGTGATCCTGATATTGAACTGTATTGTGATGTAGCTTCCAATAGAAGCAGATATTTTCCAATCTGCATTTTAATTCACCTACTGGAATTAAGGCTACCATCAAGTTAGTGGAGAAGAGATATGTATAGTCTGGGAATGAAAGCAGATATTGGAGCATGTGCACAACTATGTTCAGCCTCTCAATGCTTAAAAATCACAAGTCAAACACTAAATAAGCTGGGAGTATTTATTCCACCAAATGCCAGCAGATTCAAGCATATGCACATTGATATTGTAGGATCCTTGCCTTCTTCAGAAGTTTTTGCTACTGTCTAACATGTGCCAACCGTTTTTCTACATGGCCTGAAGCCTACTAACTAATGGCTATATCAGTAAGATTTCTTGCATCGACTTTCTATGTTGCATGGATTTTAGTCTATTTCCTTTCGATGCATCAAACTTCTCTATGAATCATAACAAACCAAGGTACACAGTTTGAAATCATGGACTAAATTTCTAGGTAAAGCCTGTCATCTAACAAGCCCATGCCAGAAATAGACAAGAAGAGAGATTGCAGATAGCTCAAGGCAAAAATCAGAACTCACAGTACAGACCATAAACCTAAAACCATCCATATCACAGAAAAATAATTTGATCAGATATTTTTAAAATTTGCACATCTTCTAATGATGCATTTAAATTATTTTGTGGAGTCTATCCTCTTATATATCTGAATTTTTGTAAATAAAAAAAAAATTATAAAATCTATTTTAATAAATTCACACATTTATGATATCAGAAAAATTTAAATAAATTCATTAATAACTAAACAGTGCAACATACAAATACTAATATTTTTAAAAAATATTTAAAAGTTTGAGTAAAAATTTTATTATATTACATACGGTTAAAAAAAACATGCTTTACTTTTTTATTAAAAACTTTATGTATTAATTAAGTACTTCTCAGAGACACACTTGCCTATAACTATCCGATTATATGTAAACAAATTAACAATAAAAATGGTTATTCCATTTATAAATTATGAAGGAAACTATTTACTTACTTGCCACAGTCGGTAAAAGCCAAAGTCCCCATACTGATAAAAATATGTAAAATGACCATACCCACTAAGAAACAGATATGAGGTAACAAGAACTCTTATATGCATATATATTGGCAAGACCTGTACAAAAAATAATCATTCATTAACTTAATTTACAAAGTACATTTAAAATTTTGTTTAACAAATACAAATATTGTCAAAAATTATGTTCATAAATAATTTTTTTAAAGAAAATATCTATTATTATGTATTTTCTTTAAAAAAAGAATTGTGAACATAAGTGTATATTGAAATTATATATTTGCGGTATAACTACACAATTACTACAAATATTGTATGATTAAAATTACTTTTTATAATAAATCGTACTTTTTAGAATTGCAGATTTTATAATATTTTTTTTCAATTAATATATACTTATATGTTAAGAAATTTTTATTCAGATTTATTAAAATAAATTTATTATAATTTTGGGAAGATCAACCATTCATATACATTTAATAATTTATAAGAATGCAGGTATGACTTATGATAAATTGAGTCTGACATAAAAAATTCTCCCATTGAGTAAATGACTGTAACGGAACCAGAAATTATCAAATATAAAAAGAATAAAACTTTTGTGATAATGCTATATTTATAGACTGAATGATGTTACTCTTATAAACCATAAGAAAATAACAAATAAAATTCAAGCTCTTATATTTTAACTACTAACAATTTGAATTATAAACATACAATGAGGAAGAACCACTAAGTGGTACACATTTGGTAACAGGTTAAATCTCACCATCACTAGAAGTTTTGTAATCCTGAACCATGTTCAAAGTGACCATTAAAACTTGTGGAGAGGTCCTCCCCTCTAAATCCACATAAAGAAATTATTGTAGGAACATTTAACAATGTGGGTTTCCTCAGCAATGGTCTTTGAAAGAGTTGAAGAAAATATATGACAAAGTCTATTTACCTGACTCAAGTTTCTTAAGTACTGACTGTAGACAATGATATTGAATTAATGATGATTGATTGGAAAATAACTAGAGTTCAGTCACTGCATCACTCTTGATTCTAGATTGTGACATAGAACTTTCTTTTATATTAAGGACTTAAAAGAAAGTACGGTTACAAGAACAAAGCAAAGTTTTATTGACCCTACAATTGAAAATACATCGACTTACCAGAATCTAAAAAAAGAAAAGTATTTTTAAAGCGAAAAAAACTCATGTTCAATAGCCACAGGAACGATGAGACATGGGTGTTGCATTACAGCTTTCTGAATGCACATTTCAAGTTTCCTACTTTGGTCACTCTCTTTTTGCATACGAGTCTTATTATTCAAATATGACCTATTGTTAATAATGAATTTCACACAAACTCTAGAAATTTGCCCAGGATGGAACTTGAATTCAAAAGTTTCAGAAATGAGTGCCAAAGCACTGGTTTTAATGCCACTAGTTCAGACTGTATCTGTGCAGATTGGTGCCTGAGAATTACCAGATTTCCTCTATTGTGAAATGTGAATGAAATCTACAATAAATGAAAGATTTTTGTAAAAAGCAAAATGCTATGGAGGTTATAGAAAGCCTTATAAAAGTTTTAGTTATTAGGCTAGTCACAATGACAAATTATACAATTTCAGCAAAAAAATATTTTTTTATATAATCACACTTCACAAGAATTTTACTGCTGAAAATAGCAAATACTTGGTTATTTTAGAAAATATCATGCACTGCGGTACATTCAAGGATTTTAATGTATTTTTACTTCAGTTTTACCACCTAAAGTTTATAAATTCTTCAGACAATTATATTACTTATTTCAAAAATACAAGGGACTAAAAATATATAAAAGAATCTTAAATTATTATAATTTCTGTTCACAAAATCTTATAAATTACGAATCTCTATAAAATTAAGTGAAATTTCCCACAAAAGTATAAAAACAAAGTATTGTATTAGCAATAAAGATATATCAGTAAAATCTGAAAGTGAAAATTACGTAGAGATAAACATTTCACATAAAAATACTTACACGACTAGCACCAGTCATATGATAAATTAAAATTAGAAGTTGCATCCAGCCTTTCCATTCATTAGTTTGATCACGATGCAAAACTTGAGTCTAATGAGAAATAACAATATTTCAAGTGATAAAATAAAACTAGGTAATTTTAATATGTGTTATATAAAAAAAAAGAGCAGAATACTGGATTATAAAATTTCTTATGCCTAATTTATATTTATTTAAATAATTACATTAATCGATGTCAAATAGCGACTTTTGAAAAATTTACTTTCATTGCATTTTATGGCAAATAGATACACACCAAGATACTAATGAAATATAAAATTAAGATCATCATGATAATGCCCTGAAATATAAGTGTTTAATTATGTCAACAAACAGTGTAATTTAAATACTTTTGTAAAGATAAATGCATGGTTTCATGCATGCATTAGATGATAAACTGCAAATAACTGTTGAAAGTTATGTCTAACATTAAGAAAAAATATAGATATTTTAAATATTTTTCTTCAATTTGATTTAATTGATTTTGAAATACAAAGTTAGAAAAGAAAAGGTGCAATTTTTTTTTAATTTTAAGGTAGAATATTGCTCAGAATTGAGTAAGATCATTAAACTTTTTGCAGATCATTAAGTATGAAGAAGGAACTACTTCTTAAAATAAAAGTTTTATAATTAAAAATGTATAATTTTCACTGCTCAAAAAATAAAGAAAAAACTCAAAAAATTTACTTTATATAAAATAGAAAATATGATTAATTTTCCAGATAATTTCAACAAAAAATCATTCAAAATTTAAATTCTAGTTGCTTGAGAAATTTCTTTAATTTCTAATGATAAAAGACTTTTGATATCCCGAAAAACTTTAGTCTCAGTAAAGCTGCTGTTATTAAAAGACAAAATCAAACACAGTGCAAGTTTTCAAATGAAGAAAGTCCATAGATTCATCCAACTGGCAAATGATTTAATTTTGTGGGTTACTGGTGCAAGGTTCAATATTGGATATTTCTGCACTGTACAATATTTAAAACTAATAGAAAAAATTCTGTGTTAAGAGACTAGTCAAATGTATAAGATGGAAAATATTAAAAATTAAAGAACAGCTTATGTAAAAGATTAAGATGGATAAAAATCAGATATAGAATTCAAGAAACCATGTAAAAATGCAAACAAATTTCTATGTAGCTTCAATCCAATCAAATCTAATAAAATTAGATTTGTGGTATTAAAAAACACTAAATATAAATCATTGAAATTGGGACAAACAATTAAAATGTGATGTACTGTAAATGGCAGGATGCATTATGTCACAAATTGGAGCACTCTGAGACAAGAATAAGTGCTTGAGTGTAAATCTAGAATGTCCAATGTAAAAGTATGTGAGTTATACATCAATTCTTCACATTGGAGCAACTATGAACAGAAGAATTTGAGAGGACAGATATATAATTTTTTCTTTGTCTGCAAATCCCAAGTTTTCAGCCAGTGGGAGGAAAAAAATCTTTGATAATTTGTTTAATATCAAAAAATGTTAATGCTTTATGTAATATATCAGAGGCATTTTTAGCAGCATTATATGTAAGTTCATATAAAGCAATGATAACATGTCTTGGAACCCCACAAAACGAGATGTCAAATCCTTTATACTTCAATATATATATATATATATATATATATATATAATATCCAATATTTCCACAAATAATTGGATGACATTTATCCTTAAAATGGTCTAATTGCATAACCACTCATGCTATCTGTAGACACAGTATTTTTGACGAGAGCTAGATTGTATTATTTCTAGAGTACATTTAATAGCAATAGCTTCGGCTGTATACACAGAATATGATGCATGTAGCTTATAGCTCTAAACTGTATTTCCAACAACATTACTACAACTAACATGACCACATGATTTTGAGCCATCAGTATATACAGGGATGCAAATAAGGGAAGATTTATCTGATTTACTGTATCCAGCAAAAGTTTTGATTATATTGATAGTAGGGATATTCCACGGAAAAAATTTTAGAGCATCTGTAATTTGAATTTGTAAATCAGGGAACTTAGATGAAGACAGGAGTAAGTTTAAATGCTCATAAAATGGTAGAATATTACCTGGCCATGGATTACATAACCTTCTTAGGGAGAAACAAGCAATGGTAGAACTCATAGGATATTGTGATGCTAATAGCATTTTAAAATAATAATGTAGAGATAGTTGCTTACATCTCAGATTAATAGGTAATTGGTTACAAATCACATAAAAGCTCTGAAAAGGAGAAGTCCAGAATGCTCCAGAATAGATTTGTAAAGCTGAGTGATGTAAAGGGTCTAATTTGAGCAATAATGATGTTCTGACTGATCTTTAAATTAAGCTACAATAATCAATTTGAGATAGAATAATTGACTAATACACTTGCAGTAATGCTTTACGATCTGCACCCTAAGAGGTATTAAAGAGTACTTTCAGAATATTTAGTGATTTTTCGCAACTTTTGTTAACTTTTTGTCAAATAAAAGCCCAAGAAATGATACCTGATTAACTACAGGAATATTTGTGGCTGATATTTTAATTTCTGGATCAGGATGAGGGCCACTTTTTCTGCAAAATTGGATACAATTACCTTTAGAAGGAGACAAAGTGTGTCCATTTTCATTACACAAAGTAACAAGATTATACACAGCAGTTAGTAATTGGTGTTCAGTTAGTTGCATATTGAAACCCTAGCAAGAAATTTGGAGATCAACATATGATGTTCCATGGACTGATGGTTGTAATACATAAAGAATATTGCTGATGTAAACATTAAAAACAGTAACACTTAAGACACTTCCTTGAGGAAGACTGAAGCCATTTATCCAGACAGACCATAAAAATACTAGAGATTACAAAATTGTGAATAAAATGGGTAAACTTGCTCTGAATTTAAAATTATATAAAGTACGAAGAATTCCATAATGTCATAGGGGTTTTCTATATAAAAAAGATAAGACACCAATTGATATTTCTGTACAAAAGTATTCCTAATTTGTGTTTCTAGATATGCAATATTGTCTAGAGTGGATTGACCTTACCAGAATCCACTTTGATAAAGTGATAAGTACTGATTGTCTTCCAGTACAAAAACAAGACTGGTATTAACCACATGCTCCAAAGTTTTAGCAATGCACTTGTGAGAGCAATTGGATGATAGTTTTGAGATTTAGTTAGATCTTTCCAATGTTTCAGTATTGAAATACCAATTGCTATGCTCTACAGACTGAGATAGACATGTTTATTCCATATTCTATTGAATAGAACAAGAATGTTTATTAAAGATTCAAGGTCAAGATGGGACAAAGCATCTTTTACAAGATACCATCTCGCCCCAGACTAGTATTTTTAGTTTGGAACAGTGCTCTTTGCAGTTCCTGCAAAGAGAAATTGCAATTATATGGATGTATGGATTTATTATGAAACTTTAAAGGTTTCTCTTCAGCTTGTTCTTTGGTTCTGAGAAATTTAGGATCATAAGAGACTGGACTAGATACCTTGCAAAAGTTTCACCTAAAAGATAGGCAATATCATATTGAGAAGAATATGTGACAGATCCTGTGTGTAATATTGAAATAGAGAAATCCTGATATAAACCACTGGCTGTTTTAACTTTCTTCCACAACTCTTTGTTTGAAGTAGATGATGTGATGGAGAAGACATATCTTATCCACGATTTTTTTTTTGACCATTTTGATGTACTCGACGAGCAAAAGCTTTAGATTCTTTTTAAGCTATGAGGTTTCCCATGGTAAGACACTTGGGAAAAACAGCCCACAGCTTTTATAATTTTTTGAATGACACTTGTATGGAATAGAGAAGCGCTTGGGAATAGTGCTTTTGGCAACCTCTAGAAATACGTCAGTAACTTTTTTCACAGCATCATTAATATTCAAACTTCTAACCATACTATCAATAATCACAGCTATTTGAGTGTAGTGAGGCCAATCTGCATGATAATAAGTATAAGAGAAGTGGAAGACTTGTAGTCTGCTTATATCAGTTTGGTTTAAAATTATAGTGAAAAGATCACTGTTATAAAAATCCTTATCAACACTAAAATTCAATGAAGGTAGAATTGATAAAGAGCAAATAGCTAAACCTAATGAAGGAAAAGTTCTTGATAGTTGATGGAAATATGTTATTTCTGTGGAATTTAGAAGGCAGATATTGTTATTAGAAATAAACTGTTCAAATACGTGACCGCGAGAATTCATATTATGGATACTACATAAGGTGTTATGACCATTAAAGTCACCAAGCAAATTAAAGGGTGTAGGTAGTTGATCCAGGAAATTGTTTAAATCGCTTTTATGGATGATAACATGGGGAGGTAAGTAAAGGCTACAAATAGTAATGGCAGGTGTTGAATGTATGCATAATGCATCAGCCTGTAATAATGAGTTAAGTAATTGTAGAGAGCTAAGCATATTACAAGAGATAAGAATGCATAACCTCCAACAACTGTATGATGGGTAACATCTTTCTTCACTCACCCCCACACAATTTTAAACAGTACTGAAGGTTCACGAATGCTTCTTCAATGGCAAAACACATTAGATTATTTAGGCTAATAATTGTACCTTAATACCTTTACACGAGCGTGAAAGCTTCAACAATTTCTAAAAACAGGCTACCATTAAGCTAAACTGAGTGCAATGGCATTAGAGCAAGCCACCTGGGATTCAGATGAAATTTAACTTAGGAATGTTTCATCATCTGAAGGATCAGGCTTCATTATACCTCTCTTAGAGGAAGTTAAGGTTCTTTTACTCTTTAAAGATGATTTATGGAGCCTTTCTCTTTCATTCTTTAATTTTTGGGATTTCAGAGACTTAGATTTTGCAAAAGACTGGAGAAATTCCTTTCAGAATAGGGTGAGGGTAGTACAAAATTTCATGACCTTTTGACTGCTAGTGAATAGCTTATACCTTGTTGAGGGGTACGGGATGTTGCTGAACGCCTGGCTTTGGAGTATGATAAGTTTTATTTTTACAGTAATAATTACTTTTTCTGATATCCAAGTTGGGCATGACTGGAAATAAGAAAGATATTCATTACTGCAGTAGATGCATTTTTCTTTTAATTGACATGAACTGCTTTCATGTCCAACAGAAGCACATCAAGCACAAGTTAAAAGTCCCTATACAAGTAGTTTTTGCATGCCTATATCTGACATTTAAAGCAACGTAAAGAACTGAAATGTAGGTCAAACGTGAAAATTTAGATAACCAGCTTTAACAGATTTAGGTTGTATAGGAGTTGCAAGCATGCGTATGAGGTGCTTCATCTATAGTCGTGCTTTCTCTTCTGATTGTAATGTGTTGCACACATTGTACTGTTTGGCCAACAAAATTATCCAAAATTTCCTCCCCTGAAACATTATATAGATCTGCTGAAAATATTCCCCCGTGTAGAATTTAATCAATAATAAAGAGATACTATAACATCAATATTAGCAAGGCATTTCAGCTTTAGAATGGTTTCAGTCTGTTCAACTGATAAATCTTCAACCAAGTGATCACCAGATTTTCTCTTGGAAAATTTCTGACAGTTCCAACAATACCAAAAAACTCTTATTTATTAAAAAATGGGAAACATTATCAAAATTGCCGTCAGCTCTTTTAATAACCAAATATTTTTGATCAGGCATTATGTTGCTTCATAGGAAATAAAGAATTAGAAATACACTCCATAAAAAAGGGTGATTATTTCAAGGCCGGACCGCACCACCAAGCTCAAAAAGGGAATGCAGTGTAAGTGCTAGCCAGACCCTACATGCTTTCAATATATCTCTGAACTGGCCTCCACCCTTATTGAGTCACACAACAAATATATGATTGCTTGATCCATGGAAGACGACTGATGTGCTGAGGACCATAACACATCCCCCGTACCTGAAACAGAAACAAAGAAATGTGTCGGTTTCTGGGAATTTCAATTATCAAGATCCTCCTTTCCAGAGAAACAGGTCTCCAAGCAAGGCAAACACGTTGGTGATTTAGTCTCCAAGAGAAGCTAAATGCAACAGGGAGGCGACAGCTACTCAACCTCTTATAAGGCAACTACAATGAGGAAGTGGAGGAAGAAAAAGCAGAAGAAAAGAAAGAATAGGCGATATCACTAGGGTACCTCAGGTTTGTAACACCTGAGTTTACCTAAAGAAGGAAAATCCCCTGAGGGGATCAAACTTGCCAAGGAGACAATCATCAGCAACAACAATAATGTGATGTAAGTGTTTATATAGAAAATTATGTCCTGCCAAGAGTCTAAAGTTTTGTGCAAAAACTGCACAAGGCATCTTCATTGAGGCATGCGAAAACAGAAGAGTATTCCAAACAATCAGTTAAAAGGAATTTTCACTTTTAAGAGTTTGTACATTCTCTTCCTGACCTCAAAACTAAGCTAATGACCGAATAAAGAAAAAAGTGGGTTAGAGTATCACACAACCATTTTTAGCCAAAAGTTCACCTGTTTGATTTCATTTGATTTTTTTTGTGATAATAAGGCATTTTTAAAATAGAAAGAAAAATAAGTTTTTTTATCGATGATTTCATTGACTGATTTATGATCAAACTATTTCATTTAATTTTTATTCATCTTAGTGCCAATTTGTAATTTTCCCATTTTTGAAATGCATGATAAAATTTGAGTATTAAGGGCTTTTCATATATAGTTTAATATTTAGTCAATTAGATTATTATATTGTTTTAAACAAAAAGTTAAAGGCTCGCTAAAAAGACATTTACATGAGTACAAACATGGTTAGTATTTCCTTTAACTATAGTTGTAGCACTTGATATAAGGTTCTAACCAAAACTTATCATTGTTATCAGTGATAGCACTGATATTGTCACTGACAAAACGTTGTCAGTTTTGATAATGAAGACAATTTCCAGTGTTAAAACATTATTTGGAACCAAAATTAGTATGTAGGGGGAAAATATATCTGACTGGATAAGAATTTAATATTCTAAATAGCAGGAACAAATTTGATGGAGTATTTAAAGATTTAAAACAATTAAAATAAAAATTACTAAACCTTAAAGTGGCCCTCAAAAGAAGAGAATTAAACAACTAAATTTTTTTACAAAAGCATCATTGCTACAATAAAATAATCAACCATATCTGCACTTGTATATTTTGAAACTTACTACACTGAATTCTATAAAACTACATTAACAAGGATTTGTCACTAACATGAAATCCATTATTTATCAATATAATGATAAGATTCTGAGTTTTATTTAACTTGTTAAAAAAATTAACACTTTTGAATAATGGAAATGTATATCAGCAAAAATTATGTCTTCAAAAACTTATCTATTTAAAACGACCAAAACTTTTGCAGCCAATGATATATGAAAATAAAGAAACTGAATTTTTCATAGTGCATCCAAATAGAAAATAATCATTAAAATTAAAATGACAATGTAAAATGATACACTTTAAACATGTTGCCAAAATGGTTGTTTATTTAATAAATAACTAAATTGTTTTACTTGTACTTATAATAATACTCTATAATTACTAAAAATTCTTTTCATCACATAAATTTTTCAAAAATATTTTCTTGTAACATTTGGAGAAAATTATTTTTTTCACTTTACCACATAGATAATACTAGGGTTACATCATATATAAAGAAACAATCATGGTTAAATATTTAAAGAAATCTAAAATGCTTGAATTCTATTTATCAATTTTAAATTCTGCTGACAAAAATTTATTTCACTTTCAGAAATGCTCAATATTATTGGGATTTTAAAATTATTTAAAACTTTTTTAAATATTTAATGAATCAAAGTTTCTTACATACTTTATAACAAAGATTCATATATTTATAAATTTCTAAAATTGAAATATATAAGTTATAAGCAGATGTCAGCCAAAATGCATTATGAGAAAATTCTTACCTTTGAAAGGCTAATAAATTCTTGTTTAATTTTGCTTACAGTGTCTTTAATTTTACTATGTTGCTTCATAATTAAAAAAAAAGTTTTATAATTTTTATAGATTATTATATTACTTTAGAAACATTTTTTAATTTTCTTTTTCATAAAAAATTCAAAAACTAGTAATTTAAAATTCCAAATTTAATGGAAAAATTGCAAATGATGGAAAACTACGTATGTTTTTAACAGGGGATACATTAAAAAAATTTAAATGAAATTATCTAAAATTACAGAAAAACAAAATATCAGAATTATAAAATAGGTTTTATGAAGCCCATTTCCATTGATTTTTTACAAACACATAAAATTATTAGCATTTTACACGCAAAACTTGATAACACATTTTTATTTATAAATAAAATAAACTTTGAACATTCAAAAAATTTTAATGTATACAATAAAAATATATATAACTTTAAAAGTGTAACTAGAGCATACTTACATATTGACTTTCCTCTGTGAAAAAGATTCCTAACACAGAGAGATATCCCAAAGGCAGAAAAAAGTTTGTATATGAGAAGTATTTGTTTTCTTTCATAAAAAAGTTAGTTCTAAAAACAGAAAACAAGTTTTGATAAAAAAAATATTGTAGATTCTACTAATTTTGAGGGGGGAAAAATCAAGAGACACTTCTTAGCGGCATTTTGCTTAAAAAAGAATGTTTAAAATGGTAGTACCACAAAAAGACAATTTTACTCTTTACATTATACATTCTAAGAATAATTCATGTCAGACATATTTTTCATTAATCTTGATATTTTTATAAAAAATATTCAACAACCTCATAAAGGAACTATGAAAAATATAAAAATATACATGTAAAAAAATAAGAATCAACATTTAAGTCCCAATATTTATTTTATTTGGCAGCTTTTACTAATCGAGTGCAATTGAAAGTATTAAACTTATAAAATTGCATAAAGACTAAGTACATTTAATTCAATGATATAATACTTACTAAATAAATTTAATTCAGTAACAAATACTTCTAAGAATATAGAAATTATCAAATACTTTGTCCATAAAAAACAATATATTTCAAATTCAAACTACAAATGGTAATTTATTTTTTCAAATGCTGTTGACTCAGCATTTTTTAAAAATGAATTTTCGAAGCGCTGTTCAAAGCATTTCTCATTTTGAGAATATTTAGTTATAATTAAACACTTTCTAAAATTTTAACTAATTAAACTTTCTTCATTGATTGTTTTTATAAACTACTAAATCATCTCAATAGACTTTTTCCCGCAAATTTTCCGCTGTTTTAATGTTTCTCATTGGAATTCACAAAAATCAGTAGATTTTTATACAATATCAGGAAATCGGGAGAAATGATGAAAATGCAGAATTTCCTGATAAAATAAGTAGAGTTGGCAACTATGGATATGTAATACAGAAAGTAATGATATTTATAAAAACAAGAAATATAGACTGGTGAAAATGGAGAGTGGTTATAGTATGTAAAAGTAGAATATAAAGCAAAAAATAATATTTTGATTTACATGACAGCTAATATTGTTCAGAAATAAGATATACCACAACAAGTAGATAAAATACCAAAATAGATAAAACAACAAAAAAGGTAAACTACTTTTACATTAACTTCAAACACTGTTTCAATATTTTAATAATGGCATATCACTGCACAAAATATATTCCATTGTATGTTATAAGCTTATTTCTAAGCCTAATGAAAGTTGGCACACATATCAAACACTGTGATACAGGTGCAAACTAAGAACATCTTAAGAAGTACAAAAATTATTAAGAGTAATTGCCGTTTTGCTTTAAGAAGTTAAAAATATAATATCCATTGGAAAAAACAATCTTATTACATACATGAAGAACTTTTTTCACATTCCTATACAATTAAATTCTATAGTTAACCATTAATAGTATCAGGCTAGAAGTATAAAGGAAGTAGGTAAAGAAGTTTACTGTAAAAGAAATTTTTCCCCCCAATAAAGTTTGTTTTTCATTTACGCCAAAGTGCAAGTTAATTTCCGAATGAACATGATAAATTAATGAGTTTGTCATATCAGAATTAACTCATCTAAATTTATATGTTCACATTATAGAACAAATTACAAATACTTAAAAATGCTTAAAAATTATATGAAGAAAAATTTCCTGATTTAAGAATAGTTTGTTACTATACGGTTACTTTTGGAACATGAGTTCATTTAACTGAGACTCAGATATTAAAAAGAACTTTAAACCACTATAAATATCCACTAGTAAAGTGAAAAAATCACAAATTGTTGAACTGATGGCTACAAATCTAACAATTTTATTAAAATCTCCGACTTCCTTTATAACATTAAAAGTAGTAATAACATTAAAATTAATTTCATTATAACATCTAAAATTTTAATAAATTGACTGTTAATAAATGGAGAAACTTATAAGCAAGAAAATTGGCATGGTTGAAACTGTTAATGATTTACTTATCTAAATAAAATAAAAAATTTTTTGATTACTTTTAATCTAAGTGATTTGGGAGGGGAACAGCTCCTTTATAGTTAAAAAAATTCATTTCTTTCTAATAAACAATGATGTGAACACTAACAGGGTTCCCTTGATGGAACAATGAGGGAGCAATATTTGCATTTTATAGCAAGAAAGAAAAGATGAATAGACAGATAAGTTATCTTTGATATCTATTGCATAGTGTAAATTTAGAAAAAATAACCATTTATTCTTTCATACATTTTTTAATTTGAGTAATAAAGTTTATTAATTATTTATAATACTGTAATAATGTTTCATAAATTTCCTAATACAATTCATTTGAATTAAAAAAATCAATTAAAAAAGTAAAATTTAATCATTCATAATAAAAAAATGCTATCATGAACATTTTGATACTATGTGCTAAAGAAACTTTTCAATAGAGTACATAATGATTATATGACAGTTTGATAAATACAGAAATCAATGTTTTCTGATTCAACAGCAGAAATTAAAATAAATAAAATTTTAATATTTAAATAAATATATATTTTATTGAAACTAAATTTTAAAAATATAACTTTTTTAAGTATATATATTTCGCCAACCAATTTAAAGAACTACCTCAAGGAATCACAATATACTAAATTAAAATTTGCAATAGATCACAGGTGAAAAAAAAATCAATGGCATGGAATAAAAACTTCAGTTTTGCAGTAGTTATGGTTTGTTCTTCCTTACTTTGTTAGATTGCTTGAGAGAGAGAGAGAGAGAGAGAGGGTGTAACCCCATGCAATTGTTATATGCAAAATAAAACTTTATTTGAATTTTAATATGGCATTATTGTAAGAACATTACTTTCTGATGTGTGAGCCAAAGAACAAAATACAAATTATGCAAGCTAACAAATATTTAATTGAAAACATGGCAGTATTTAAGCCCAATTAATTAAATTTCTGTCGAAAACATTAAAAGGTTTAGAAGAAACTAAACTTCATGCAGTTCTAGACAATTTTGAAGATATTAAAACCAAATTTGAAGTATTAAACAATGAATACCTTGAAATAGAAAATGACAAGGTATTTAAGGAAGCTGAAAAAATTCTGGAGAAAATTGACGAAGATATTCATGAATTTCAGGTCAGTGCAAAATTTTTTCTTTATTAATTTAATAAACTTAAAAGCAAAAGCTATTGTGCTGAAAAAAATGTTTAAATACCTGAAATTCATTTACCACAACTGGAAGGTCAATTTAATAACTGGAGATCTTTTAAGCAAAAGTTTCAAAATCTAAGAGAAAATAATAAAACATTATCAAATTCAATATTTTACTACTTGAATGCTTCCTTTAAAGGTACTGCAAAACAAGTGCAGTCGCCAAATGCTAATAATGAGTCTTTTAAAGCTTCCACACTTCGTTATGAGAATATTAAACTCACCGTTGAAATGTTCAAAATATAATTAATCTTATGCCATTAATGAAAAAAAAAACCCTTTAGAACTTCATATGTTTAATGATAATATGCAGAAAATTATTCATTCTTTGAAAGCACTGGAATTTGAATGCAATAAATTTGTTGATAAATTTAATTTATACTAAACTAGATAAAGTAATTCATAGACAGTTTCAATTAACTGTTGATTCTCAAGAAGTGCCAACTTGAGATATTTTCATCAATTTCTTAGAAAAATGTATTAGAAAACTTAAACACTTTTTTATTTAAAACCCAAACTTTCAAATCCTATTAATATTCCATTTCACGCACCCATCGTGCACCAGTCGAAAGTGAAGACTCTTCATCTGATGTATTGAAGCAAGAAGGAAAGATTCAGAATTTTATTTCACAAACAAAAAAGACTCATGTTCTTCTCAGTACTGCTTTTATTTACATGAAAGACTATCACGGAGAATTTAAGAGGTGTAGAGCTATATTAGATAGTGTCTCTCAAGCTTCGTTTATAACTAATGATTGTGCAATATATTAGGGATTAAAAAGAAAAATTAAAGTTCCAGTCGGAGGATTAAACAGGTCATTAGTATCAGTGGGACAATAAGTAAATACAGTTATCTCTAGCAAAGATAATGAATTCCTAATAGATATCAAATCCTTAGTAGTTTCTAAAATTACTAATTTGACACCATAGCAACAATTACATTTGCCTATACATATTGCACTTGCAAACTTTTGATTTTTTGAACCATTCAAAGTGGACATATTGCTTAAAGTTAAAACTTTTTTTGAAATTTTGAAAATTAGTCAAATTAGAATAAATGAACATATATTGCTCCAAAATATGTATTTCAGGTATTTAATTACAGGTAATATGCCATGTAATTCAACTAACAAAACTTTTTCCACCTTAGTCTTAGAAGAGAGTTACTATACAAAACATAGGTTACTCAGGGAGGTTGAAACTTTGGAAGAAAAGTCTCCAATGAATGATGAATTAAAATATTACATAGAACATTTTACCACTCATTCTAGAAACATTAACGGTCATTATATAGTTGAAATGCACTTTGTAAAAATCAAAATCGAACTTTGTTTTTCGAGAGATTTGGTCATTAGACAGCTCAATAATATTATAACTCCAATTGATAGAAATCTAATTGTTAAGGAACTTTATCATGATTTCCTCAAAGAATATAAGGAACTTGTGCATATGGAAGACATTGACAAAAGTATTTTTCCACATCCTCATAATTGCATTCCTAACTAAGCTGTACTAAGACCAGTCAAAAGAATGAGAAAACTTAGACTGTATTTAATGCTTCAGTAAAAACTTATTATATTTTGTTGAATGATAATATTATTAAAGGGAGAACTGTTCAAGATGAACTTTGCTGAATTCTTTTACAATTTTGTAAATATTTAATTGCCTTCACAGCCGATGTACAGACAAATAAAGGCCCACCAATCATAGCAAGATTTACTTCAAATTGTTTGGAAAGATAATAATGATGCTGGATTGAAAACTTATTATTTGACTGCTGTTATGTACAGAACACTTATTGTAAGAATATGGCACACTGATCTAGTGTATTACACTGATCTAGTTTACAAAATTCACAATAAAAGATACAGATATAACAATAAATATTTAATAACATATTTTAACTCATTACTAGTGAATCCAAGCCAATACTTTAAGATTGTAGATCTAAACAGGCCAATATTTGAACTACAGTATATGGAATAATGTTTTAACGATAACGAAAGCGATTTAATCGAAATACACAATTTCTCACTATTTTTAATCTAATATAATTCTTGTTTATTTACTTTATGTAATTTCAAAAGGAACAACTTATAAAAACAAAATATATCAATAATAAATCCATAGCAATAGTAAACTGAGAAACTGAGAAAAATATAAAAATTCAATATTTTTATAAAAAATATGAAAGTATAAAATATTACCGATCACAGAGGAAAAAATAGGACATCACTATAGAAAGACGAAATAAAGCAGTACACAGTTCATAAAACGAGGCTTCATTTTCTGTAAAAAAAAATAATATAGCAATTTTTAGAAAACTGGACAAAAAAATTCCTATCCAATTTGTGGATATATTGTCATAGAATATCTTTTAGATAAATAAATTGCTCAAATTTACAATTACCATATTTTCCTGTATATATTCCAGAACAGCGTATTATCCACAAGTCCCTTTTATCGAGCAAAAGAAAAAAAAAGTGTTGCGTAATCCGCAGCAGCGTATTGTCCACGACAATTTTTCCGATGAAGAGTCGAAAACTTATACAGCAAATAATTTGGAGCCAAATAAAATAAAAAATACACTTAATGATGAAAAATATAATAAAATCTTAAGAAAAAATATTTATAATGATAAAGATCTGTTTGAATCCACCTTAACTTAAACTGCGATAAAATGAGTTGAAAGCACGACATTGATCAATATCCAAGACGATTCTAATAAAACTTATCGATTTTTAAATTTTAATAACTTTTAAAACAAGGTTAGACATATTTTAAAAATAAACAATATTTGTTTGGTCAATAGTTAAATGAAAGGAAGGGATTATTTTCTAACTGCTCAGGAACACATCTTTTCTTTTGTACATCGCATGCTTTGTTTTTCACTTTACATTATACATTTTTCGACTTTATAATTTTAACTTCACTATTACAATATACAAATGTGAATGTTTTCATAGCAAAAAAGTTCAGGTAAAGAGAGAATGTGAAATGAAGTTAATGAATTGCAACTTTAATATCATTCAGAGGAACTGAATTCATTCTTGAACTTAATTGGATAATGCTGATTATAGTTAAAATAAGTCAATCGTGTTGCAGCGCCATCTGTTATTTATTTTATGAAACATCAACGACAGTTCTCTCAAAACTTAATTGTAAGCTTTTCTGGTGAAAAATATTTTTTATACGATTATCTGTGGCACCCTATAATATGCACAACGAAATTGGGAACTTTTTAACACATATTCTGCGGATTACACACAGGAAAGTACGGTAAATAAATGCAGCTATAGGGAGCAACATTAAGAATCTATTTTATGATATCAATTTATACACAACTTTCAATTATTGAAGAATTCAAAAACAATTTCTTTTGAAATAATTCCTTTTAATGAATGTTTGATATTATGTATGCGAGATATTATGAAATTGAAGAAAAAATTGTTTACTCTCATATTACTTACAAAACATTAACAGTACAACATTTTTTTTTTTACAAGAGTAGAATATTTTCTTACACATAATGTTCATAAAACTTTCTGGCTTTTCAGTTTTAAACCAAAACAAGTATACCGCCGACAAAAACTGTTTAAACGTTTATTTTTTTAAAAAATTAGAAACTACAGCAAACATCTCCAACATCAAAAAAGTTCAATTTTGCATGGCATTTAAACACAGAAAAACGCACTTGTCCATTTATTTTCTCTTTCAACCATATTAGTTAGTGCTCAAATTGTGCTCATTTCTTACAACTGTAAAATATTCCCAGCATTATTGATCAAATACTCTGAAATGGTTGAATGCATTTAAATTGTAGACCAGGTAACAATTTGAATAGAACTGTTCTAGTTTTAAAAAGTTAAATATTTTGAAACTTGCAAATTTTAAATCAGTATTAAAATCGAAAATTTTTTAAGTGAATTTAGAAAAATCATCAATATGTGTATACAAAATTTAACATTTTAAAAGATTATCTAAATTTAGATTTCCAAACATCTGGTACAATAAACTTGGTTTTGTACTAATGAAAAGTGAAATCTAATGCATAAATACAGGCAAATCATATTAATCTTTCATGCTACACTACTTAAATATTTTTAGTTCTATCATCAGATTAGAATTTCATTTTGAAGAATAGAAAAATTCAATAATAATTTAAGGCTGAAAATAAATTCAAATCTTTATTACAATAATTTTACCTTCTTACCAATATCTTAAAGTATGGAGGATAAAAACTTTGTGACATATGTGAAACAAATATTTTTTTTATATACGAATAAACTTATATACAATACTGGCCATTAAAATTGCTACACCAAGAAGGCGACATGCTACAGACGTGAAATTATATGAAAGGAAGAAAGTGCTGTGATATGCAAATGATTAGCTTTACAGCTCATTCAGACAAAGCAGGCGCCGGCAGCGACACCTACATTGTGTTTAAATGAGGAAATTGTTCAGCCTATTCCTCATACACAAATTGCATTTGAACGTTGTTGATTGGTGAAAATTGTTGTGATGCCTCGTGTAAGGAGAAATGCGTACCAGCGCGTTTCTGACTTTGATAAAGGTCGAATTGTAGCGTACCGGGATTGCGGTTTATCTTATCGCAGTATTGCTGTTCGCGTCGGTCGAGATCCAAAGAATGTTAGCAGAATATGGAATCAATGGGTTCAAGACGGTAATACGGAACGCCATGCGGGATCTCAACGGCCACCTATCACTAGCAGCCAAGAAGACAGGCATATTATCCGCATGGCCTTAATGGATCGTGCAACCACGTCACGAGCAGTGAGTCAAGAAACGAGGTCTTTTGGAAGACAACAAGTGTCTGCACGAACAGTTCAATGACGTTTGCAGCAGCATGGACTCTCAGCTCGGAGGCCATGGCTGCGGCTTCCCTTGATGCTGTGTCATAGACAAGAGCGCATTCAATGGTGTGATGAACGACGAACCTGGGTGCACGAATGGCGAGACGTCATCTTTTCAGATGAATCCAGGTTCTGTGTACAGCATCATGATGGTCGCATCCATGTTTGGCGGCATCGTGATGAACGCACACTGGCAGCGTGCATTCGTCATCGTCATACTGGCCCATCACCTGGCGTGATGGTATGGGGTGCCATTGGATACACATCTCGGTCACCTCTTAGTTCGCATTGACGGTGCTTTGAACAGTGCACGTTGCATTTCTGGAGTGTTACGACCCGTGGCTCTACCCTTTATTCGAGCCCTGCGAATCCTATGTTTCATCAGGATAATGCCCGACCCCATGTTGCCAGCAATGTACGGACCTTCCTTGATACGGAACATGTTCGGCTGTTGACCTGGCCAGCATGTTCTCCAGATCTTTCACCAATAGAAAATGTCCGGTCAATGGTTGCTGAGGGACTGGGTCATCACCAAACGCCAGTCACTACGGTTGATGAACTGTGGCATCGTGTTGAAGCTGCATGGGCATCTGTACCTGTACATGGAATCCAATCTCTGACTCAATGCCCAGGCGTATAACTGCTGTTATTACTGGCAGAGGTGGTTGTTCTGGGTACTAATTTCTCAGGATCTATATCTAGCCAAATTTTTTGAAAATTTAATCACTTGTTATTTCTAGAATAATATATTTGTCCAATAAATATCATTTTGTTATCTGCATTTCTTCCTGGTGTAGCAATTTTAAAGGCCAGTAGTGTACCTTCAAATTCATTTTGTTTAACACATATAAAAATATTATAAGAATCCTATCTCTACTCTTTACTATTAAATATTTTAAAAAATGGGGGGATTCAAATCATTTTTGAAGTAGCTAAAACTTGTGAGCCATGCAAAAATTCTATTATTAGTTCAAACGAAAGTAAGCTAAACAATCACTTTGAAAGAAAAAAAAACTAGAAAACTATATTTTCTTCTGCAATAAAAAATATTAAAAATTCTTTAAATAAGTCTTTAAGAATTAAAACAAATTGAATAATTCAAATTTCAGAACTGCTAAAATTCTTAGAAAAAAATTCTTTTTTAAAAATTTGTCTTTATAAGTAGTTTTAGGGAATATGCAAACTTATAAAAAGCTGGGTCTTTATGAGATATTCTCACCACAATATAAGCAATCCACTGTGAGCGCACAGATATGTATTTTTCTAATTTACTGAAATTTACCCACATAATATTTTGTACTTAAAATACATTCATCTTGTACATATACAGGTACATATTCAGAACTAAGCACTAAAAGCTAAGAATAGAAACTAAAGTTTTCGATTATATTTTAAAACATACATATGCATTAAAATTAGTTTTCTGAAGTGAAGAGCTCATGGTAATAAAAATTATTATGAATAGTATCTCATTGTTGTCAGCAAAAAAACACTCCAAATAGAACTAATGTTTCAGAAACAAATTGAATTTTATAAAATTCATTTTTGCATTCCACCTAAATTTTTATTATCTGAAGTTGAAAATTACATTTTTGGTCATAATTCAATTTTTCACAGATATTCAATAAATTATATTACACTACATTTCTATTAAGAGTATACTTTCTTATCCCTTTAAATAAAAACAAAATTTTAAAATGAATTACATTCAAGTCAATAATTCTTAATTTTGCTGTAACTTCTTTTAGTCTATCAATTTTCTTAGCAACTATGAGCATAATTTCCAAAGGACTTACAATTAAGTTTCTCAAGCGCTACTATTTTCATAAGCTTTGGCATACTTAAAATGAAATTGGTGAACTTCTTGATGAAGAAAATAGCAACATCACTTTAACTATAATTCTTTAATGAAAACTTAGTTATAAATCCTGTTCCACCTTCTCATTCAAAATAACTTCTACATTAAATATCTTGATGAATTAAATCATTTGTAAAATAAACTTCTACTTTTGGGATATAATTCAGGTATATTAGTAGGTGAAAATTTCATTATATTCACAGACATTTTACTTGTTTTACAATGGCAATTAAAAGCCAGATAATATCTAAAAAGTCTTATGTAGAGACACAACATGGCAGGAAAAATTATGTTTCAGAGGAAAACAATAAATTAAAAAACTGTAGAAACTAATAGAAACATGATTGTAATTACCTTTACAAATTTGATACTGATTGACTGTATCAGCATTTCTGTTCATCCACTTTCGATGAAATATCATAACAAAAGCAATGCAGCTGCTATAAAAAAATAATACTTGGGATTCAATTTTAAGACTGAAATTTGTTTTCCTTTATAATTATGTCAAATAAAATAATCATTACTTCAGTATATTTTTAGGAAATATCAAAATTACATTAAAAGCACAAAAATATATGATATTTAAATACAAATGAATTTGACTCTTAATCATTTCCATGCTAATCTCTTAATAAAAATTAATATCCCACACATATTAATCGTTTATTATTTAAATTATTGAAATTATCAGAAACAAAAATATACTCTAGAACAGTTCTACATAACTGAATGTTTTTTACATATAAATTATACAGCAGCTTTAATTTAATTGCTTTGAATTTTCTTAAAATTTGTGGTTTAAATTTTCTTTCAAACAATGAAAATTGACAGCAAAAAATTGGTTAACAATAAATTAATAATAAAATAAAAGCAGTTAAGGAATCGAGTCAATTACATACATAAAAAAATTTAAGTCAAAAGAAGCTTTAGCAAAAATAAATGTTAATAAAAAATTTAATTACACAAGAAAAACAAAAATATTTAGTAAGAGGCAGTAATAAAAGTCAAGATCAAATGTAACTCCATCATTTCAGAAGTGTTTTGATATACAACCACACACAATGTAGAACTTGAAATTATTGCAGAATGCCATTAATATTTTATAATAAAAAACTATAGAAAAACTTATTTTTACATTTCAAAAATTTTAGACATAATCTAATGTAAGCATACAAATTTAAAAAATATATTGAATACAAATTATAAATAAGAAACATTTTTAATTCTAAATTCTATCTAATACTATTAATTTATATTGAATTTTACAATAGAACAAAACACGAGTAAACAATCCATGTGTTATGAGGGATAAATATACTTATCTAACAAATCAAGATCAAAATCGATTTCATACAGCTAAAATATAATAAACTAAATTAAAAGCAATTATTAAATAATCTTAACTTTGTTACTTTTTGCCTTAAGGATAAATTTTGCAATAAATTAGTAAAATTTATACTATAGTATTCATAAAAGTGCATAACAGTTTAAGAACTGGTTTTTGAAAATTATTCTCAGTTGGGGGGGGGGGGGTTCAAGTTTACATAAAGTCATTGAAGCTACCAGACAACAAAAATAAGATTCAATTAAAATGTATAACACTGTAATAACTAAGTAAATTGATGGAAATGTCTTAATCATTTATTTTTTTCTTAGTATTCAAAGTATTTGTAGTATAACTTTCATACAGAATAAGCAACAAATATTTTACCCAATAACAAGCATTTTGCATTTAACCAATGAAAAAATACACAATATATTAAAAATTTAATTAATTTCTTTAAAAATGCTAAATAAAGCAAAAAAAGAAGCACACTTCTTCACTGGTTTTGTTTGCTATAATTACTAGCTTTGAATATGCTCAAAGACACAATACAACTTTTTCAAATTTCTATAATTATTCTGAATTAAAACTATTTGAGACAGAAATATTTATCCTACACACCCTATAAATACACAGTGACACTTAAGTGAACAAAAAGTTTCCATTATTTTCCAAACATATGAGATATTTCATAGACATTCTTTAATGGAACGTAATAATAATAAATTAAATGGAATGTTAGAAATAAATACCATATTTTTAAAAGAGTCGAGCTTGGAATATTTTCATTTTTTTTTGTAAGTAATATTAATTCTATTCCATTAGAAATAGATTAATCTAGTTTATAAGAAACAGAGTGATGAAAGGAAGCATATTTAGTAAACATAGAATGTGAGGTGATACTTTATATTTTTATTGTTATTATATTTATACTATAAATAAGTTATATTTTCATACATTATATAGTAATTTAAACTTAAAAATTATTTGTTAAATTTCCTTCAGAAATTATACTTAATTACTTCTTATGAGATTTATTCAAGAAGGAAGTTTCCAGCAATTTAAAGTCCTTTTAAAACTACATAGAATTTTTTTTACAAATTCTATTTACAGTTTTTATCTAGTCTAACAGAAAGCTACACAATGATATATAAGTAATGACCATGAGCACAATTCCATAAAATATCTTCTGAATTTTTTTCGAGGATATACAGTATACAATCAATATTCATGACTATTTCTAGGATTTGAACCTAGCTCAGCAGCAAAAGAATTTAGAATAACTTTAAGTTTAGTGTCTTTTATACAAAAAGATTAGCTAAAGTAAAAATTTAAATGGAAGAAAACATTTTTTTTATCAAAATAGGTTTGTTTTCAAAAATATGAGAAAATAACGCAAACAAATGCAAAATCTAAACAAAAATTTATTTTTACTTGCGGCAATGAATTTGATATGCTAGTTATAGAAAATACAGACAAATGTTTTTAATTTATGAAAACTTTTATTTACAAAACTGAAGATATTTGCATGATGGAAAATATTAACTAACTTTAATAGTTGGAATAATAAACTGATAATATAAATATTATAATTTTTAGAATTTTTCTAAAATGTACACATATATGAAAGAGACAAATGAAATTAAAAAAGTTGAAATATTTTTTCAATTACTGCAGAGCTTAATTTTCTTCAGTACTTAAATAAAAGAGAAATGCAATTAAGACAAACTTTATGCAATCATACTTTGAGCTTAATGCATTAGATAATCATAACTAATATTATGACAACAAAAACAATATGAAAAAAAAACAGTTCTTGTTTTGAAGAAATACTTTACTGGCAAAACACACATGAAAAAAACTGATAACAAGAAAAGAACAATAGATTGAATTTAGAAGTATAAATTAAAACTTTTTAGACTGAATTTTTTTAAATCAGAGTTAGAGAAATTGCCCTACAATAATAAGGAAAATTAATAATACAGTAAATGTTTTTAATTACCCATTTAGAAAAATTCTAACAAAGCTAACAAGAATGAAACCTTCATAAGAACTTGCAGGATTATAAATTTGATAAGTTTTCTCTTACTTTTTTTCAGGGGATTCAATTTTATATTTTAATGACTATTCCCAATGTTTGTTTTGAGAACACAGATTCGGAATTTTATCAGTTCAAATACACAACTTTTTCCATTCATCAATTATAATTCATTCATCATCAAAAATCCATTTCCATTCATCAAAAATCAAAATTATAGCTCTTTTATCAATATGTAAAAGTAGGTTTCAAACTGAATAAATTCTAAAACTAATAGTTTATCACTTAGAATTTTAAAACACTTTATTTTAAATATATAAAATATTACTTTGTTGGATAAAATATATTTTACTTCTAAATTTCATAAAGGACTAAAATAATTATTTGAATGAATAATGGTCTTATTTACATTAAGTAGAAACACTTCCAATTCAAAAGTTAAAAAAACAAAGCAAAATAATACCCAAGGCATGTTTTTTTTAAAAACAAAGAAATAATTATAATTTTAAAAGTTGAATATCCAGAAAAAAAAGTTTACTATAATGAAAAGATCTGTCTTCCAATGATATATATATATATATATATATATATATATATATATATATATATATATATATATATATATATATATATATATTAATTTGATTTTTTTTATTTGATTTGATTTACATTTGATTCTATGATAAAATGAACAAACTGAGAATACCAGAGCTATGATTACAGTAATCATAAATTTTTTACATATTATACAAAAAACAGGTTAATATATTACTAAAAATTGTTGATTTGAGTTTTAAATTAAGCAGATAAGCATGTTGTCATATTTGATTTGAATTATTGTTTATCATTAAATAAATCAGAGTAATTTCCAAGAATTTTAAGAAATCTTTATAGTTTTTTAAACTGGATTTTCTAGATTAGGCAAAATCAAATCAGCATTGTTTCCTGCGTATTCAAATGCAGTTACACTCATGAAACAGTAAAACAGTTTATACAGTAATAATTGTTTAAATTATTACCTCACACCAAGGATGGAAAATGTGATTAATTGTAGCATAGTAATAGGTTCAGGACTACTGCAACAGGTACCATCATTGTAATTCATATGATCATTACAGTACATATTAAAAAGTATTTGGATAGCCTGAAAAAAATTTTAAATACCATGGAATAAAATTAACAAATATATAGTAAATATCATTAATAAACTAGCAATTCATGAAATTTAAAATATTTCAGAGATATAAACATTGTTTATAAAATGATTGCAAGACTTTTAAAAACACAATAAAAGAACTAAATATTGATTTTTTGTCCTTTCTTTACTGAATCATTCATTCTAAAGATGACTTTAAATTTTCAAAACATGATTTTCATGGT
The DNA here is from genome assembly GCA_030067965.1 of Latrodectus elegans. Classification (NCBI taxonomy): domain Eukaryota; kingdom Metazoa; phylum Arthropoda; class Arachnida; order Araneae; family Theridiidae; genus Latrodectus; species Latrodectus elegans. The sequence goes on along the minus strand of CM057809.1, from coordinate 103,127,588 downwards.
TGAGATTAAAAAATACAGTTGAAAAAAAGGGCAGTCAGAACATATTTTAAGATATTCAAATATTTACATATATGAAGACTGAAGCAGTAGAAGCAAAGAAATTAAAATTACAAATTTTTATGCATGTTTGGGATTTAAATACCTTCAGATTTCAATAAATGTTAAAAATTAATAAAACTTAAAACACAAATACGGAAATTATTCAGTAAAAGTTTAATTGCAATCAAAATAGTTCTCATAATAATTTAGGAAAACACTTCAGATTTTTCAGTCAATTAAAGGAAAATTGGAATCAATTTTTCATATGTGTAAGATGTAACATCAATGAAAAATGGTAATTTGGTGCCGTATCACTTGATTAGTCCAGTCTGGTGCAGAAATTATACCTTTTCCATTCACGAAACATTTTCACAAATAAAAAATTATTTGAATATTGTATGACTGCTTCTGTTTAAAAAAATTAACTTTCAAATAAGCAACAGCCTTTTTATTTTATTTATCAATACTTTTTCTAAGTTAATGGCTGTTATTATGTTAATAGCTAAAGTAGTAATGCTTCAGTAGTTAAACTTTCCATAAAACTCACAAGATTTCCCAATATTATGCAATTACTGATTTATATCCAAGCTGAAAAGTGAGGGAATAAAACACTAAACAAATTTTCAAGATTTAGTTTAGTATTTTATTCAAGAGACTTTAATTAGTACTTACACAGAATAAGTATGAACACATAATAAAATTAGTTGAAGTAATCACAAAAATGCATGTGAAAAGAAACTTTAATAAGAAAATACAAAAATCTATCAATTTTATTTCTAAAATAATAAATGATTGTGTTCTCTAAAATATAACATGAAACATTACATATAAAAAGTTTCAAACTAAGAAATTTGAAATAGAAATCTTCAGACAACAGATCATAAATTTTAAGACAGTATAAAATACAGGAAGAAATGTTAATTAAAATTGGTACACACTAACAAATATAATGCATGAGGATATTAATAAGAAAATTAAGTTTTAGAAATGTTCACATGTCTATAATAAGGAGCAATAAATAATAATATTCAGCTTTTAACTTGTTGTACAATAGCAGCATTTAAAGTATGAAACAATCTTGAATAATATAACTTTGTATATTAGTATAATGTAAATATCACATTGTTCAGATTATAACAAATTTTGTAAAATCACCTAACATTATGATTAACTTCTTGTGTAATAATAAATAGATAAACTATCTCAAGCATAGCCATTTAGTATCATTTGTGGTCTCAATACTTTTCGAAATTTTGGCAAAGAAATCTACTAGCAGATCCTGTATTCACAGTTTAATTGCACCTATTATAATATTCAAAATGATGATTTTGCCAAATATTGGAAACCTGTCAAAGTTAATTTAATTCAATGTAAAATCCTATGAGCCAATTTGAGTTTGGTACAATTACCAATTTTAGAAACAAACACTAAACAGTAATCCTGAGAACTAAACTAAGCCACTTTGCTTAGTATCTGGTTTTCAAAATTTCAATCGCACTCAAACTGGGATTTTGAATATCATAATCTTGCCATATTAAATTCCAAATATAAAACTATCAAATATTTCACTATATTTATTCTTACTACAAAAATAATAACCAGAAACATATGAATTAAATTTTATAAACATATTACAAAACAAATACCAAAGAACTCTAACAATCAATATTACTATTCCTACTCTGTTAATAAAATATATACATAATCAATATTTTAAATTATTTTTAATTAATACAAACACTTTAAAAATGCACAGTATATAGATAAACAAAGCGGGTATTAACAACTCCAATATAAATCTAATTCATTAATATAAATAACATACATTTTTAGGAAAACTCTGATTTTTATTAACTGAACAGTGGTGCCCTCCTTTAAAAATAACATCCATTGTAAATGGGCAATAGAGACCGGATAAAGTGACCGGGCAATAAGTAATAAGACAATCATGCAATAAAATGAATCAATAATAATATATTGATCATTTTCATTTTATATATCATAAATAATATATTTTTTTAAAAAATTCTGGTTTTAATTAACTAGGTAGTGGACCAAACCTTAAAAAGCATCCATATAAAAGCAATCTAGCACAGGAAACAACTAGTCAATAAAGATAAATCACTAATGTAAATAACAGTTTTATGAAAACTTGGTTTCTATAATAAACAAGAATTACAATTCACAATAAACCTAAATATGTATAATGTGTGGGTTGAAAACTAAGTAACTGTACTATGTAGTTTCCAATTTTCAAGTTAAGTACAACAAGCATAGTTTTCTCTGATAATAAAAAACCTTAAAAACTTCCCTTCTCCAGATCATTTCCAGGTCTTCAAGCTTTATAGTTTCATAGTTCACATTTCAGCTATTCCGTTTTCACTCAATATCCATAAATATAAATTTTGTATACACATGGCTGATTTGGCAGCCAAATCATTGGCAATTTTGTAATGATTTATTACACCATCAAACAAACACTCCAATCAGTCTATTACAACTTCAATACACTCAACAGATAATTTTGCCAAATGGAGAAGATGCAAATCAAAACTAGTACTTGGAAAGGCAATACCTTAAGGTATTTCATTCTCCACTAATGCAAATGAGTACAATAAGCATACGTAACAGAGTTGTTGACCTATACCTCACCAACAGTAAGTTCATTAAGTATTAGTACAGGCATACTTATATATTACTAATATTGTTAAAATGGAAGTTAGGTTGAATTACTGTAAATACTCACTAAAAATGATGCTTTTTCATGAACATATTTACCAATCTTTGTTATCAACTCTCATTAGCAATTTAATATGTTATGAATATAATAATTCTCCAAAATTTATTTAATATAGATTGTATTAAAATTAGTCTAACTTTTCAGAGTTTTAGTTCAATATTAGCTGTTATTTATTTCCAATAATGGATATCATACTTTGTTGATATTATATATTACTAAACTGCTATTACATCTGTCAGCCTCAATTAAACTATAATTTTATCCATTAATTTTTGTAACTAATTATTGTTATTGAATAAATTTTGTTTTTAAAATGTCAGTGTTATTTCAACACACTTAGTTATAGATGTAGGTATTTATATAATAGCCAGTCAGTCAACAATATTGCCAAGCTAAATTACATCACTATCCACAATATTCGGTTACCAAATAGTAATCATGTTTGAATTTCAGCTTTGCAGTTGCACGTTATTTTAAATATTTCACTTACTACAGGAGTATTAAAATGCTAATAACTACAACTAAATTCACAAAGTTAACATTTTAAAAACAAATATAAATTAAGTACCATGCAGTATAGAACAGGTGAGAAGGGGAAAATAAAGTTAAATCTGTAAAGTATAAAAAGAATTTTCAAATTTCGAAATGAAAATTCGAATTTTAATTTACCAGATAGTGGCATCCACCTTAAAATTGCACTGTAGTGCAATCTAGCCTTGATTTAAAATGAGATATAAAAAATCTATTTCGTAAACACACATTCTTACAAAAATTAGACTTTCTAATTAACCAACACTGCTATACTAAATAAATCTAAATATAAATATATGAAATATATATAAGCTATTTAAATGTCACTACCCAAAAAACAATGTGGACCAGTAACAAATTTAATTTGGTAAACATGTTATTAATGACTGTTAAACCTTCAAATCCATTTATTAATAACAAAATAATACTAAGCGAAATATTTTGAAAATAAACAATTGCACAACAAAGCAAAAGAGAACAGTGATTGGACATGATGAGTTCTGCTTCATATTTTACAAGAAATCAAATGCTCTAATCACTTAACCATAAGCAAAATCTCAATATTTAAATAGAAATCCAAGACTTTGTTTAAAATTAATATTTCATGCAAATAAATTTACTTTTCAGATTTAAAATGCTAATATGCTTTTCAAGGAGCATAAATTGCATAGCTCAAATTTTATTTTAATAAACAATTGAAATTAATTATAATATAAAAATAAATAAACTTGATTAATGACCAAAATAATTGGAAAAACTGAGAAACAGTCAAATGAAGTTAAAAGTTAATAACTATAAATAACTATTCAGTTAATATATAATCAAAAGTTACATATTTTAATAATCTTTCTCCAAACAATTTTCATTTCTGAACAGAATGTATGTTTCTACTCATTTTTTTACAGTTTAACTTTTATCCACACTTGTCACACAATATAACTGCTTGTGAAAGATTTCTATATTAGATGAAGTGGATAAGTTCAATGGAGTATACGTATTTATTGATAAACAGATTCTAATGAGTTATAATGCTTTACAAGTGTTATAAAAGAAGATCTGACAAAATGGATAAATTCAATTAAAAATATTTACTTACCCTAAGATAAACAATTCTAACTAGCTAATCACACATTCTAATGAATTATTATAAATTATATTTTAAATAACTTTATAACTATTATGAAGAAAGTAAGAGTACTGTATTTTTCTGTATATAATCAGCACATTGTGAGTTAAATCTATTTCGAATTTTGTAACGTACCTTTACACAACACTGCAAACAATCTAATAAGATAACATCTATATTAGAAAAACTTACAGTAAAATTGCGAAAGAAATGCTGTTTATGTTTCATAAATTAAATAAAAGTGTCATTACTTGGTTGACTTATTACAGCTAAAATCAGTTTAGCTCAATTACATTCACGAATGAATTTGGTTACTCAAAAAGATTCTACAGTTGCTATTGTTTATTATCATTTTGTCTTGATTTGAGTTGTTATGTTCTGAAAATATTCAAGTTTGTGTATTGTCATGTGGAAGAAAAAACATACAAGTTACAAAGCAGATTTTAAACTAAACGTATAGAAAAGGTAAATTAAAAATGGTTACAAACGTGTTAATGTAAGGGAAAAAAACAAAGCATGTATAGTACAAAAGAAAAAAATGTATCCAACACTCAGTTAAAAAAAACTTTTTATCATTAAATTATTAAAAAAGTATTATATTTTATTTTCAAAATATGCGTAAACTCATTTTAAAAGTTAATAAAAACTGAGAGTTGATAAGTTTTACAAGAATCTTCTAGGAATTATAGCTTTTGATCAATCTGGTGCCTTCATCTCAGATTATTGTACTTTGAGATGAGGTGGATTCAAATATATGTGATCCAATCAGATATTTTTCCTAATAAATGTTTTTTTCTGCACAATTTATTATAGCATTAATTATACTATGTACTTTTTATTTTATGTGACACCAAACAATAAGCAATATATATTTTAAATTTCTCACTGAAAAAATTGCCACTGATTATACGTTTTTTATTTTTTTACTCATAAAAAATGCCTTGCGGATAATATGATGCTGTGGAAAGTATAAAAAAAATATATAAAAAATCACTAAAAATGATATAAATATTTACACACACATATAGCTTTAGTTATTATTTTGTTTAGATGAAGCAAAAAAAAATTCCAAAAACAGCTATATACTATTATTAATTCCTATAATGAAGCTAACTCATGTATTTTTAGGCATATTATATATTTTACATTAACTCTAAAATTATAAAAAAAAATTCAGTATGGTTTTTAAAGCTTAAAAGAGGCTAATACATATTCATAAATAAGAATTTTAACTAATTTATAGGAAAACGTGTTTTCTATGCAAGGACAAATTGGGCAGGAGCAGTTGAGACATGCAGAAACATATGTATGGGAATTATAGACAATGTAGTAATTAAATGAAGTAAAAAAGGCACTGCAACAAGTTCTATTCAGATGACAAATAGCAGGAAGATAAAGAATTTAAGATTGCTTTAAAAAGAACATCAAAGATAATGAATACATATGAAGCCTAGCCAAGCCAAGCTATATACGATTTTTAAATAAAAATATTCCTGTTCACTTAAACCGTTAAAATCGGAAAAGTTACACAAATAATTCTCATAAAACTTACAGGCAACAAACAACAACAAATTTCAAATACCATTCATTAGTTCACTTCTTTGAAATTAAAAAGAGAACAACTTTAGATTTATCGACTCACATGTGGTGAGAAGTTTATCTAGTGTACAAGCATATCAGTTCTCATGAGTAGATTAAACTTCCATGTTAAAGCTTACAAAATTGATATATAAATCGTGGATATTGTCAAGTATTAGGCATCAATAAATTTTTCAGCTTGGCTCAACCATTCATGACACTATCAAATCACAACTACAGTATGCGCAGATCTGCAAGTCTCCTTACATTAGAAATAAGTAACACTAGTGATAAAAATGGTTCAAATCATGATGTTGAATATGTGTGAAAGAACGGTTTTTACTCATAAAAATAATTATTTGTCACACCAATATATTGCATTTTCAATTGTTATTAAATTGGATTTTTTAAATACTTAAATTTTGAAACTTGAATAATTATCTAAAACTTCCATTTTACTTTTAATGAAGTTACAGATTCTTGAAAATACACCAAAACTGATGTTATGAAAAACAAAATCAAGACAATGTTTGTGGAGTTTATAAGATGAATAAAACATTTGCACATATTCATATACAAGTTCAAAATTTTTAAGTTTTCAAAAATATTTACATATACACTTGAACTGCATTAAAGTAAAAGTTAGAAGGTAAAAGAAAGTCCATGAGTATGTATACTTCTACAAATCATAGAAATCTATACAGAATATTTTTTAGAAAATGCATAACAACTGTATGATTGCTTCACAGAGTTCTAACAAATAGAATGAAAATAAAACATATAATTAATAAGCAATATATTGATAAGTTAGTAATAATCTCAAGCATATGCTAGAATTGTGACTAAAAGATTTTTATTCAAGTTAAAACTTACATAATTGAGAGCATTTTTTCCCATATGTAGGCCATCAACTTGATCTTGATATAAACCTTGACTAACTAATCGTGATGAACTCCAAATCAAAATTTTACTCCCATGCCTAAAAATAAATAATTATGTAATCTGCATAACTTTATAATTACACTAAATAACAATTACAGCAATATTTTTAGCACTGTATTGAAACATTAAACTATATAGCTTTTATTTTACATATCAGTTTTTATTTTTTTAAAAAATTTTTTTGATTCATTTATAAAAGCATAAAATAGTTTGCTATCATTAGTTACAATTAAAACATAGTAAAACTGTTTTATTTGCAAATTATGTATATTAGATATAAAAATTAATAAATTGAATAGCTAAAAAAAAGTATAATCAAAAAAGTTTTTCAAAAATTTGCACACAATAATCAAATTAAAATTCACAAAATATCTCATTTCAACAAGGTTTGTACGCATTTTTATAAAACAGGATTTACACAGAATTCATATACTTTTCCGGGTGTTGACACTCATTTTTGAAATTGACATGAAAATCTGAATATTGAAGGGTGATTTTTTCTGATGACAGGAAATTTAATTTTGAAGGCATAGATGATTGTCCTAATTATAATTCCCTGAGAAGTTGAAAAAATATTTTCTAAAATATAAAAGAAGCTTGCTCATGCTTTGGGTTGTTTGAATATAAAATTTAAAAAACATATTTGTTTTTCATACAGTAAATTGGATATTAAGCCCAGTGGCTTAATGGTGGTGTTTCATGCTCCCACGTAACAGGTCCAATGTTCGATGATCGGGCTAGGCAAGGTAGACTCAAGTACCAAGCATGCTTGGTAACTAAACACTGGGGGTTTCGCATTAGGCTTACCACCTAATTTAGACATATGCTTTGTATTCCAGAACTTCTCAGTTAGAAAAACAGAGATGAGCACTGTAGGCCTTGGCTCACATGAGCTAATGCGCTACATAGTTTAGTAAATTGGATATTGTTTATAATCAAAATACATTAAAAACCTACTTAACGATATTAACTGGACTAATAAAAGGACCAGTTTTAAATTTCAACCAGGAAAAACTGTCCATATAGATAAAAGCGCATGTTCCACAACATACTGTATTTTCTTCTATATAATCTGCAGTGGTGTATTATCCATGGCAATTTTTCTGGTAAATAGTTAAAAATATATATTGCTGATAAAGTGGGTATCATATAAAATATACACAGTTTTATTAAAAATATAATAAATTATACAGAAAAAACATAGGTCATGAAAAAGACTTATATGAATCCATCTTATCGCAAAGTGCGATAAACTAAGATGATAGTACAATATCAAACAAAAGTGATAATTCCAAGAAGTAAAATTTGCTGATTTTTATTTTTTAGTAACTTTTAAAACAAGGTAGACATATTTTTGAAAAATAAAACTTGTTTTATTACTAATTAAATGAAATAAATGGATTATTCTTTAATTGAGCATAGGGTATATTTTTTCTTTTGCACTGTGCATGTTTTTTTTTTTTTTTTTTAATCTTACTTAAACAAAGTTATTGGCATTTTTTTGCCTTCTTTATAGATTTTATCATAAAATCTGCTGTGTAACTTAAATTTTTTTTCTTTTTACATGACGATACATAAACTTGAATATTTTTAGATTGAAAAAATTAGTTCAAGACAAAATGTGTAATGACGATAGTAGCATGATGAGTTTTGCAACTGTAGTATCTTTATGAAGAACCGAATTTGTTCTTGAATATAATTGGATAAAGCTGATTATAAATGAAATAAATCAGATTAGTTGTGGTGCCATCTGTTATTTATTTTAAGAAACATAAGTGTCGTTTTTTTTTTCTCAAAACTTTATTGTAAGCTTTTTGATGGAGAATGTTTTTTTCTTTCAGAATATTCTAGTGGCATTAAACACGCACAACAAAATTCAAAAATTTTTTTAATACACAATCCACACATTATATATAGGAAAATATGGCACTAAACATGATGGTATAAGCCATATGACAGCAAAGTAAAAGCACATAAGAGATTACACAAAAATCACATGATTTACATACCATCACAGATAAAGAACATGGGAGCATAAAAACACGTGTTTATAAATACAAGCAAATAATAGTATAGATTAGATATCAGTTTCACGTGATTTATAATGTAAAAAAATGTGTGGAACTTTCTTGTTAAACAGAATTTATGATAATGGGAAGCAATGAAATACAGAAACATTAAAATAAGTCTCAGTTAAGAAAGAGAAAAAATCTTATCAAAGTAGATTTTCAAATCTGAAGCATTCATTAAAAAGCAAAGATATAAAATAATTGATTTCAGAGTAGTTAATTTTAATTTCAAACTGTAATTTTCATAAACATCAGCACTAAATTTGGTTTTAGTTCAATTTGTTGCTCAAGTTTTTTAACACAAGGGTTAATATTAAAGTGGAAGTTATAGCTTGAAATTTAATTAATTCTGATAAGGAAATACGCAACTGTAAATATTATGATAAGTTTTAAAAAATGGAACAATATTTCTATTCTTTTAGTGCAAAAAAAAATATTAACTAAGAGTTCTAAGCATTGTTTCACATACAGAATTAAGTGAGACATTTCAGTATGTTAAATTTGAAAATGAAAAAGATTCTGGAAAATGAAATTTTCCAAATTGTTATTATTTTTAGAGTATAAATAGTTAATGGCTAAAATTTTGGAAATTATTCTTGTATACATAATTTATATTGCACATTTGAATAAATAATTTTTAAAAATGCTGAAAAGAAATTTTCTATAAACTTGTGGAATTGCTTATGAACAAATTAATACAACTGCTTAAAAATAATTATTCATAAAAATATAAACATGATCTAATAATCCATAGGATAAATTTAACTTACTCCTTGAAAAACTTATAAATGAGAGTTAAGAATAATATTTATATAAATAGCATGTAATTATAAGATAAGATATATTAGATCTGTGGCAACAAAACTTCTTCGATTTTGTTTCTGAAAAATAAAGTATTATTCTATTCTTGTGCTAATAAATAGAGTCAAATAATTTACTAGCTTTTGCAAATAATATAAAAAATTATTGCCAATATCATTGTGTCTCAAACTGGCGGCCGGGACAGTCTTGAACATTTTCTTTGAGTCAGACTTGGGAAATTAAATCATCAGTATCATGGAAGGCCAAGTTGTTGAAAATAAAAATAGCAACAGAGAAGTAAGTCAGCCTACCATTTATAAAAATACAAATCAAGCATATTTCCATCAAGCTATAGCCTTTCGGAGCTGACATTCTAAAGCTATGGTTTGCACATCTGGAGGTGCAATTCAAAAATAGTAATGCAAAAAATAAACAAACTAAGTATAACATTGTAGTAGCTGCACTGGATCAAAAACTGCTGAATGTTGTTGGTGACATTATTTTAGAACCTCCAAAAAATGAACCAAACATAGCCCTGAAAGAAGCTCTCATAACATGATTACTGGATTCAGAAGTGACTCAAATCAAAAAGATTTTTAGCGAACTGGAACTTGGCGATAAACGACCAAGTGTACTACTGCGGGAAATGCGGCAATTGGCTAGCAGTAAGTTAATTAATATTCTAAAACCTCTCTGGTTACACCGCTTGCCAAAGCAAGCACAAGCAATTTTGTCACTAAACTCAGAATCTTCGGTGAAGTTGGCAGAAATGGCCCACAAAATTGTCAAAACCTTCACTTTCAAGGACACTGAAGCTATATCTCTTATAGTAGTGCTAAAACGGTTGATGAAAAGACACTCCATTTGCAAACTTTGATGTATAGAATAGAAGAGCTTACCGAGGAAGTACATAGCCTGTATGAATCGTGTGATAGAGTAAGAAATCATCAAGGCAAACCCAGATCCAGCAGCAAAAATTGAGACACAGAACATGGTATATTTTGGTGTCATTTGTGCTTTAGAAGAATATCCACAAAGTGTACTAAACCGTATATGTTTGAAATTGATAAGCAGGTAAACTAAGAGGCCTATCATTGGTGATGAATGACAATGTAAGCCGAAGTTCAAGTCACCTCTTCCTGTTTCATCGCACTAGTAAAAGACAATACCTGATTGACACGTGCAGTGATATTTCAGTTTTGCTGGGATCTAGCAAACAAAAACAGTTGCCTGACAAGATTTACTTTAAAATGCAGCTAATGGCTCTTGCTTAAATACTTATGGATTGCAGCGTCTTTCTGTGGATCTAGGACATAAACATCAATTTCTTAGGAATTTTATCAATGCAGACATCTTGAAACCAATGATAGGAGAAAATTTTCTTAACAAACTCGGACTTTTAGTGGATGTTAAACGCAAAAGGTTTATTAATCCTGTAACGTCATTAAAGTCTTTCGGCAAAAAGCTAACGTTTCTCCTACTATTCTGATGACTGTATCTTTCTACTACTATTCTGATGACTGTATCTTTTACGAATCCAAAAATCTCAGTTCTTCTGAAATAGTTTATTGATATCACCAAAGAAGCTTTGGGAATGATAGATGTTAAACACCAAATGACACACCATATAATAACTACAGGTCCACCGGTTGTTTCAAAGCCTAGGAGGTTGTCAGCAGAAAAGTCGAAAATTGCTCGGAAAGAATTTGAATTCATGATGCAACAAAGAATTTGTAAGCCATTGAAGAGCAATTGGGCCAGTCCAATGCATCTAATTCCCGATAGAACGGTAGTTGGCGTGCTTGTGGAGATTACAGAGGCTTGAATGCCATTACTAAGCCAGACAAGTATACTCTACCTAATATACAGTATTTCACTGGGCAGTTGCATGGAGGCACATTATTTTCCACCTTTGACCTTCCCAATCGAACCAAGTGATATTGAGAAGACAGCAATTTGTACACCCTTTGGACTTTACAAGTTTCCATAAATGGGTTTCGGCTGCTCTAACCTTCCAAAGGTTCATACATTCAGGCTGCAAGGCTTAGAGTTCTGTTTCACTCACCTCGATGATCTGCACATCGTTTTAAAGAATGAGGAAGAACATATAGTATGCCTATATATTATATTTTGAAGCCAGATATTGTATTTCTAGCTCATTTGAGAAATGTTTTTCTTCGAATGCAAGCTGCGGGTTTATTAATCAACATTGACCAATGTCAATTTATGAAGTCAGAAATCAAATTCTTAGGTCATCATGTGACTCAACAGTGTATAGCACCAATAGAAGAGCACATTAAAATTATAGCAGAATACAAAAAGCCTGAAACAATCAAAGACCAGCAAAGATATCTAGGCATACTTAACTTCTACCATAAATTCATTCCTAATGCAGCAGAAAACCAAGCAATCTTATGCGATTTTCTGAAAGGTAAAAAGAAAAATGATAAGTCAAAGAAAGCTTGAACGGCAAAAACATGCAAAGCTTTTGAGAAAAGCAAGCAGCAACTTCTTAAAGCTACCTTGCTTGTCCATCCGTGCCATACAGCAAGATTAAGATTGACGGTTGATGCATCAGATAACGTAATGGGGGTTGTGATGCAACACAGTATTTCCGGGGTCTGGGAGCCCCTATGTTTTTTCCCCAAGAAGTTCATACACACACAAAAACACTATAGTATATACGATCGAGAACTTCTAGCGGCTTATACAGCTGTGAAACATTTTAGACACTTTATAGAAGGTAAACGTTTCACCATCTATACGGACTACTGCTCTTTGATAAACTCCTTCCAACAAAAAAGTGATAAAGCTTCCCCATGCCGATTGCGCCATCTGGATTTCATTGGCCAATTTACAACTGACATTTAGCACATTTCCAGAAGTAAAAATGAGGTCACTGATGCCTTATCAAGGATAGAAGGAAATTAAGATCAACGAATCCATTGATTGCGCTGCAATGGCCACTGAACAAAAGAAAGATGAAAAGTTAAAATCTCTCATGGACTCTGACATATCTCTGCAATTCAAGAAGTTTCGGATATTTTGGTCTGACAAAGAACTATTTTGTGACACACAACTGGCATCTCAAGATCTTATGTACCAGCCACTTTTTGGAGAAAAGCATTTGAAGCTATTCATTCTGCGAATCCTGATGCAAATGCTACTGCTAAAGTGGTTTCAAAGAAATTCGTATTGCTTTTTGTTCGAAGAGATTGCAAGGATTGGTTCAAAAAGTGTCTCGTGTGCCAAAAATTTTAAGTCTCAAGGCATACTCGTGCACCCTTGGGGAACTATTTGCCTGTCACAAAAAGATATGATGAGATACATCTGGACATTGTCAGTCCCTTACAGAGTTCAGAGGAACACAGGTATTGTGTAACTATGATTGAGAGGTTTACTAGGTGGCCAGAGCATTTCCAGTCCCAGACATTTGCGCAGACACACAGGTAGGTAGCTGCCATGTACAAAGGATAGATTTTATGTTTTGGAGTGCCTAGTGTAGTTGTAACAGACAGAGAAGTGCAATTCGAATCAGCTGTATTCACAGAATTATCAAACATCCTTGGTTTTAAACAGAAACACAGCACTGCTAGCAATCCCAAATGAAATGGGCTCTTGGAGTGATGGCACCCTACTTTGAAAGCTGCTATTATGTGCCATACACAGAAAGAATGGACTCCGGTATTGCCAACAGCCTTATTGGGTTTGAAATCGATCTTTCGAGAAGAGTTCAATTCCACTCCCATGGGCTGTGTATATGGTACTAATATACGTCTTCGAAGTTATTTCCTGGATTGCAGTTAAAAAAGTCATATTCTTCGAATTTTGTGCAGCAGTTAAGGCATCATTTTGAAGACCTCCGACCAATACCACTGCCCAGACATCCTAGATCTTCCATTTTTGTTTCAACAGCCCTCAGTACTTGTTCACAAGTGTTAGCACGAATAGATGCAGTTAAAGGACCATTGCAGTCACCCTTTGGCTTGTTTGTCGCTCAACAGTCATTCTTGGCACACAAGGGCTAATTAGACCAGGACCTATGGTTTAAAGTGGATTCCGAACCATTACAAACATCCATGCTTAAGGTGGGATTCAAACCCATGAACTGTTGAACCAAAGGCAAGAGTGCTAACCATTTGGCTACCAGCTCCGACCATTGCAGTCACCATACAAAGGCCCATTTAAAGTTACTAAACAAGATTAACATCACTTCCCTTTGGACATTAAAAGGGGAGCAAAAACTGTTTCAATCAACCACTTGAAGCCTTTTTTCAGAGACAGCCTAGAAGAAACCTCAGATGACTCAGTAACAGTGGAATTGCAACAATCCACTCAAAGTTTGAAACCCTGTTCAACACAAAAAACAACTTGCTTGAGTTTGGTTTAATTTGGAGGACACTTATCCTGCATTAGACATTCGTCAGATACACTGTGGAAGACCTGTTGTCTGACCAACCTCGGTTCAAAGCAAGTATAAGCATTCAGTACCCTTCACTAGAGGGAAAGTATTGTGACAGTACCAAAAATGCTAAAATTTAATTTTCACCATGTGGCAACAAAACTTGAATTTTGTTTGAACTTATATTTTGTTTCTGAAAAATAAAGTATTACTCTATTTTTGGGCTCATAAATAGAGGCTGCTACTTTACCTGCTTTTGCAAATAATATAAAAAAAATATTGCCAATATCATCACATGCCCCACAGATTAAACAGTCAAAAAAGAAAGAAAAAACTAACTTACAAAATATCCATTGCAGCTTTATTATACATATCAATCTGTTCATTTGTAATCATTTTTCTGGAAGGATTAAGTTTTTCTGTTTGTACTGGGTCTTGTAACACCCACAGAATTCTTGTTGAAGATGTTATATCATTCATAATAGGTACAAGATATGTCAAATTTCTTTCATAACTGTAAAACATATCAGTACTTGCATTACTAATTTTAATTGCCCAAACGCCACTTCCAGTAACAATTAGTGAAGGTCTAGAACTGGAATCTTCTTGCCAAGGTTTATAAATAGAATACATTGTTTCATTAACCATTGGAGCCCATATAAAATCCTACAAAGAGAAGAGAGAAGATTATTCAAAGCCTTTTTAAATATTTTAAGACATTTTATATACATTAAATTGATTATATACATTAAATTAAAATGATTTGTTACTTTAGATTTTAAAAAAATGATATGAAATACCAAATTTAATTTTTGTTCTGAAAACATTATCACTGATAATACATTAAATAATCAAAAACAATCCTTGAAAAAAAAATTTTTTTTTTACAGAGCAAACCAGTCATTAAAAAAAAAGTCAATAGTTTACAAATATAACTATTAATTATAATTTTTAGCTGATAAAAAAACTTGAAACACTACAAGGATAAAAATTATTTGTAAAAAAAAAAATCTCAGTAAAGAAAATTTTTTTCTATTACTTATTTAACTACAGTATATTGTACAGACAAAATTATCATAACTATTTCGCATATGCTTTAAAAACCATTACAAATACAATAACAATTTCACATAATTTCAAACACATATAAATAAGTGTTGTAATGTCATTTTCTCTTTTTTTAATAGCATTTTAAATGCATATAAATAAGTGATTTAAAATCAGAGTTTTTAGATAAAAAAAATACAAGTAGCATTAATCTTTAGTATTAAAATACTATGACATTTATAAAAAAAAAATTAAGAATACTAGTTGGAAACATAATTATTTATAAATATTCAATAGGGAAAATTTCATTATTATGATGTACCAAACACACACAGAATAATGAATCTAGTCCTTATCTTTTACCATTATTTTGAATAAGATTTGAAAGAGCATTCTGTAAATTAAATTATGCCAATGTATTCAAAAAAGTAGACCACAATTTAATTGTAGTCTTTCAAGAAACATGACAAAAATATTTACTCTACTAATTATTTTGAATAAATAGTATTTACATCTTATAAAAGAATTTAAACTCATAGTACTGCAATGAAAAATGTTTACAGCTGTTTTAAAATATTATTTATAAGCCAAGGTTACATTCATTTACCTTTAAAATATTTAAACTGTTGATTAAAAATAGTTATTATTAATGAAATGGTTTCCATTCAATAACAGCATGTAATTGATGTAAGCTAAATCACATTTTCTCTCTCTGTTTTTTTTTTTTATAAGTGACAATGTATCAAAAAGCAATAACTATTCTTGAAAATCGCACCATATAATAATGGTTGGTCCCATTAATAGGGTTTAAAAATCTGTGGGTATGTCTTATTACCAATTCCCACAATTAGGTTAACTACCAAAGAGTTATAACTATAAGCAGAGCTATGATTATTAAATGTTTTATGAAGCGAAAGAAATACTAGCAATTGGTTTAAGTATCTATAAAGTATTTGTTTTATTGATAAATCCTAATATATTAGAAACTAAGTGTACATTAATAATAACTTAAATAAAAATACCAAGTTCAGTTTATTGATATCAAACATAATAAATACATAATATAAATTAAGTTTAAATTTTGATAACAGATAAAATATTTCAATTAAACAACACATTGTCACTATTTATAAAAAAATAATTATAATATCAAGGCATACATTTTAACCAAAACTATCAGACACCTGAGTTGTATGAATATGTCGCTAACCTTTTGATTTTCCTACCCCAGTGGTCAGCAACCCACAGCTCTTAGCTCTTAGGGTATGGCTCTTCTCCGAAACGTTTAGTACAGGGACGGAATATTACTCATTATCATGCTTTATAAGAGATGAGTATAAGTTTTTTAAACACAACACTCTTAAAAAAGGACACATTTATGGAAAACGAAAATAGCACAGGGTCTAGACAAATAGCACAACAAATTTTAGAAATCATTCCATTAAAAAGTTCGATGATTTCAACAAATTTAAGATTGCAAATTGGATAACATTTTATCAATAGCAGTCTGTGATTTAAATGACACAACCCAAATTTCATTTTATGATAGACTTATCACTATTAGAGGCCCTAAATAGGTACTTTTGGGAATAATGTCCAGACAGTAAGTTTAGTATAGATATCTGCTATTTCAAAACAATATTATTATGAACTACTAATGAATACTAACAAAGGAGACTTTTCTCAAGAGGTTTAAAGACTTCTGAAATATCAAAGCAACACAAGCTTTTGCAATAAAACTTCTGAATATCACGATAACAGAACTTAATTTTCACCCCTTAATAATGATATTAAGAGCTTTGAAATGCAGTTGCTTGATTTAAAATGTAAAGAACTATGGAGGTCAAAATTTGAGCATCTTGGTGGCAGTTTAAAACTATTGGAGATAATTAATAGTGAGCTAAGTTTACAATACAAGTGGTCTGCTTTAAAACATCTAGAGAGGGAAGAAATGCTGATTTTTAAATTGTGAAATAGTATTCCTGACACATATGAACGACTGAAAAGAATAGCTTTTGCTATTCTTTCCTCATTTGGGTTTACATATTCATGTGAACAATAATTTTTAAGCATGACCGATATCATGGAAAAATTAAGAAAATGGCTTATTAATGAGAACTTGGAATCGTGCTTCAAATTAAAAATTACATCATATAAACCTTACCCTTATTTTCCAAGAACATGCAAGGCCAACATGGAATATTTGTAGTTATTATTAAGAATATCTTTATATTATTTTACTAGTGATATTTTTAAATTAATATTATTTTTACATAAGTAGGATACCAAGTTATATTTAAATTACTGCTAGTGAAACTAACACTTAATTAGCATAGGCAAGCTTGATAGTACTTTTTATCCTAATTAATTCTGTAATATATCCTACTAAAGCAAAGCTTATGTTAAAAAAAATGAGTCTTTGAATAATTTTCAAATGTAAATTTTTTATATTTGGCTCTTTTGAATAACAAGGTTGCTGACCACTGTCCTCACCTGATGCTTTAAATCACCTGGGATACACCCTCTTTGAAGAAATTATATGTATATAATTAATAACAGTTGAGCACAACAAATTAATAATTAGATATGAATAAAGCAATGCCACACTGGCAAAGTGATAAAGTGCATTAGCAATACAAATGTTGAATTACAGTACACCGTTAAGACATAGGAATTTGCAGAAAAAAAGGCAAGTTGTTAAATGAATAATACGTGTGGTGATATGAAAAAATATATAGAACGGTACTAAACTAAGTACCGAAAAGAACTGGATATATAAACTTATTTTGTACTGTGGTAACAGTTCTATTATGATTTGTACATTTTTTCTTTTACAATTTCATATTGCTATAATAAAAGAATTGTTATATATCTTGCTCTCCATTTTTTACATTCACATTGAAAAACAATATAAAATATTATTTTATAAAGCTAAAATGAAAACATCTCCATATTACAAGTACATACAGGTAAAATCCAAGGAGCCTGCAGAGGTTTGGAATGACTTCCCCCTATATATGGTTTTCAAAACCCTAATCATGTTTAAACTTGGAACATTGTACATGGTAATCTCACTCTCTTTTAAATTTCAAATATTTCATTATAACTACTTAATAATGAAGTTTTAAAATACTAATAACCAGAATCTAATTTCACAATGATTACATAATAAAAAAATAAACTAAATATCATCCATACAAAGGGAGACAATCCTACAACAAAACTGAATCAGTAACATAAATCACAAACATCTTTTACGAAAACTTGGATTTTAGTAAACCGGGCAGTAGCACCCACCTTAAAAAATTTCAGATTGGTGCAATCTACCATGAAGACAACCCATCAATAAAGCTAAATCTATAACATAAATAAAATATACTTTTATGAAAACTCAGATTTTAATTAACAGGGTAATGGTGACAAACTTTAAAAAAACATCAATATATTGCAATCTACCGCAGAGAAAACCTGCCAATAAAGCTAAATAATAATTTACATACATTTTATGAAAAAACTTTAGTTTCTAATTATATTATTAAGCAACTGGAGCCTAGATGGCAGTGCAAATGATAAAATGTGCCAAACTGACTTACCGCACTCGAATGGTTTCTACAACGTAACTTTTTTTAATGACATAACATGATCATGTTTGTGCACAAACTTTTTTTATGTGCTAGTAACCCTTCAAGCATTTGATTAGTAATTTGTTTTCATTTGATTATAATTTAAGCTTTTAAAGGGGATTTAATTTTTATATTCAATTAAATTCTTGAACTGAGTGAATTATTTTAAGTTTCTAAATTAAAATTCAATTTGAAAGTTTATAAAATAAATTTTATATTGTTTTCATTATTTTGAATTATTATCCTCACAGAGTGTAAACAGCCACATGATCATTCCGAGAGCACTGTGGCCAAATTTTTGGCAGCAGAGCCATAAAATCTATATATTGCCTAAACAGTGTCAATGATTCTTCAAGCAATGATTAGGTGAGTTATTTTATTTTAGGAGTTTAGTTAATACTGCTGTTGTATGGAATATTTTAAGTTAGATATTAAGCATTGTTTACAAGAATTTCATATATTTATATTTATTTGGAATGACCCAGTGACACTAGTTTCTGTAAGAATATATGTTTATGTTATAGATTTAGCTTTTTTTGCCCAGTTCAATGCAGCCCTAGATTACGCTATGGTGCAGTTTTTTTAAAGATAGGAGCCACTGCCTGCTTAATTAAAATTCGAGTTTTCATAAAGTTGCTTTTTTTTTTTTTTTACCTTATAGGTTTAGCTTTATTACTTGGTTGTCCCCCAATGTAGACAGCATAATACTTAGTTTATATTTGCTTTTTATCATGCAATCTTTGTGAAATTAGTTTCTAGTCATTAGTATTTTAATACTACTTTTGTAATAAGTAGTTACTGTTGAAATATTTGTAATTTTAATATCTGAAATTTAAAATAGTGCACGAATATATAACTGAAGTTCTGGCACAATCAGTATTCGATATCCAGATATTGACCATAGTGATGTAATATAGGTGCAATGCTTGACATGAAAATTAAAAATCATGCTAAACTTGCATCGTTACAAAGGATTTTACTTATTAAACATACATTCTGTTGAAAACTCAGAATGTATGTTTAATGATAGTTTGTTTACTGATAAAATGCATGTTTAATGAAAATAACTCAGAATGAATGTATGTTTAAAAAATATTAAAATTCAAGGTATACCTAAACTAAGTATAGGTACTTACCTAATAGTAAAAGTACTTAATAAATCATTTGGAGAATTTTAAAAAAAAAATGCAAATTCAATTTACCACCACATCCATTCTTTTTTATCATTAGCTGTACACAAATACTAAAACTGAAATGTTATAATGAAGCAATTTCAAAATAAAATTACTTTATAATATTAAAATAAACTTTCAAAATTTAACACATACAAAATCAATCACTTCACAAACTTAAATTATAATCAAATGAAAACAAAACATTAATCAAGTGCTTGAAGGGTTACCAGAACATCAAACGAATTTTGTGCATATACACAATCACATGTCATAAAACATTAGTTTTGTAATACAAATGGGAAAAAAATATTCTGACACAGTAAACCAGTTTGGTGCATTTTATTATCGTACAGGCTTCTAGGTTTTCACTGCATATATAAACTAATTATTTTGAATATGTAGTCTACAGACTTCAACAAACAGTACTTTGTTTACTAAATATTTTTATTTTGGTAATCAAAACACAATTTTACAAATGCTGATTCATAGCAAAATTTTGCAAATAAAAACTAAAGAAACCTACACATGAAACAGCAAAATACTATATGGGTAAGTTCCAAAAAGCAATGCAAGTGCTACAATAAATCATGGGGAAAAGAGGTACCAGATTTCCTTTCCTTGATATTTTAAGTACAAAGTATTAGAGTCAGTAACAAGTTTAAATAGGCCTGAATGATTTTTTTTAAAATTTATATTATAAAGAAACAGAATTTTGATGCTATATAAATTTTCAATTAAATACATAGCTTTATATTTAACATGCAATTCAAAAATAGTATAATTTTTAGTATAAGAAAACTCTTTACTGCTATAAAAAGTAATAATATAAATGAAAAGTTGTGATTCAAGCAATTATTTATATCAATTTTGATTTAGAAATTTGTTATAAAAATCAGTAAAAATTATTCAGTTAAAAATAAATCAAGAAAATACAATTGATAAAAAAAAATCTCATTAGATATACATACAATATTAACTTTTAACTCTCCATCACTAAAATGTATATCATGATGTGCAAAACGATCTGTGGCAGCATAATTTGGATCTATTAAAGAAACAAAGCCAAAAAAAAGTTGTCGCACTCTAGAATCTCCAATGAAGACAACATGGGTTTTTCCTCCCCAGTATGCTATATATTGCAGGCACATGCGAGAATCACTGCAAAAATAATTTGGAATTTAAAAAGAAATATATTTCTGATAAGTATAATTATATTAAAATACACTGTGTGATTTTGGAAAACAAAAATTTTTATGAATAAAATATATTACATTTATACAATCACACATACGCATATTTATATATATCCAAAGAAAAATCATGTAAAATAAAAATATTAATAAAATAATTTTATGCTACTTGTGTGTGTGTGATAATTTTTTTATTATTTTTTATATATATATATATATATATATATATATATATATATATATATATATGCATGTATGTATATTGATATTAAAATTTTACAGTTGGAGAAGATAATGAGACCTTAATAAAAATATGCAATCAATATTCCTAGGCAAAACCACTGGGGAAAACATAGTTGAATATTATCAAGTGACCTCAGTGGAATAGAAATCATTAAGTCAAAAACCACATTGATGACAAATCTTATAAATCATCACAAATCTGATTTTGGTTTACATTTCTACACTGAGAAAATCATTTTATAGATTCAATTTCTAGAAAAAATTTCCTGACATTTTAAAACATCTCCTAGATCATTTATCAATAAAACAATTTTCATTCCAGATGAAAGTTCTAAACATGCTTTAGAAAATGTAACAAATAATCTTCAGTGTCTTACATAATGATTTTATATTGTTTGCAGTCTTTATTTTCTGGTTCCCTCATCAGTATAATTTAAGAATATTTAATTGTTCACTCTAGTTATTATCATATGTACAAATATAACCAACATATATACAAATACACTCAGTCAATGTATGATCAACAATATGTACAAATACACTCAGAACTTTTTTCTAAAATACAAAAATTTCAGGTAAAATGATCAAAATATAATAGCCTAACGAGTTTTTATGAACCGACTGATTTTTCCTATTTTTTCCACAGGACCCAGAAAAGCTTGAGCTTTATGTTCTAATATCTAGAAATTTATTTCCAAAATCATTACACAATTTCATTAAAGTCAAAATTGATTGATAAGGATAAATTGATGATGAAAGACAGTAAATGGTATAAAGAATATTAAATTTTCATCTCATAACAGTTATACATTTAATAATATTTGAAGTATATTCAAGATTCTTTTCACTTTCATATCATTTTTAGTCTCTTATTTTATTTGGGGAAACTAATACCATACTTAGCGATTTTTTAAGATTAGTCTTAACAATTCCGTGAAAAAGGAAACTTATAACTAATGAGTACAAAGCACTTCAACCTTCCTTAAAATGATTTAGTTAGTTTGATATTCTATGGTCACATTTTGCATACAATTGCTAATTTAACTAATACTTATGGTTTAAAGTAGATTATAAACATCCACATGTGAAACAAGAACCTAAATCTACCAAATAAAAACAAAAGCATTAATCATTCAGCAGTCAACACAAACAAAATTATTTGGAAAAATGATGGAAATGAACTGTATTAATTATATGTTACACATCCAGGAAGAGAATTAATAATAATAATCAATGGAATTACCCTGAAGTATATGAGTGCATCATACATCCATAAGGCTGCCAAACACTAAACCCCTGGAAGCGGCCATCACTAAGTAACCATTTACAGGAGTCAATTCCTATAAAATTGAAATTTTAAATTATATAAAAACATTATACAGCAAAAAAAAAAATAAAAATAGTTAAAGTAATTAGAAATTTAACTTCACAGAAAACAATGTTATTTAGAAATGAGAATATATATAATGTAACATTTCTTTAGTCTAATGTACTTAATAATAAGCTGACAACTATGCCTGGCTTGAATAAATTAACCTCTTAATGATTTTTTTTTTTTTTTGGAAAAAAACAAAGATACAAACAAAATTGATCAAATTTTTTATTTTAACTTTAGATTTTGATATACATAGCAGATAAGCAATAAATACTGCAATCTTCCACATTTATCAATTTTGGAAAAGCATGAGTACATCATAATTTTTACAGGTTGACTCAAAAGTAGTGTGGCTAATTTTAAAAGCATACAGCTATTTACATTAAATTTTAATCACTTCACTACTAAACATATTTTAAAAATCTAACCTTTAAATGACCAATATTTTTATCAGTAAGATTAAACTGTCTTTGAAAATAGATCCTCAAACCAAAAAGAAAACATTTAATGCTTTTAAAGGGTGTTTGCACAAAACGTTAATTTCTAATTAAGATAAAATTTAAAATGTCAATTCTATAATAAATAAAGGATTAAAAAATTACTTTCTAATAGAGTACTCTTAATAAAATTGGCTGGCATTTAAAAGCTTCAGGAAAAATTATGGACAAGAACTTGGTGGAAAAGTGGTAAATGATGACAGACCCGTACGGGATTGGCGTGATTTCAAATTTTCACAACAAGCACACTACAGCTCTGTCGTCAACCTAAATTAAGTCACAACGCGTGATAGCCGTCAACCAATAACGATTGCGTTCGAACTTCAGCTTTGAAATCACGCATTTTTCTGAATTCCAAATATTAAAAATTTGAATATTTCATTATAAATAAATACTTTATTTAAAATTCTAATTAATAGAAACAAAATATTTAATATATCAAGCAATGGCGCCCAGCGTAAAAAAACATCAGTGTAACGCTACCTACTACAGTGCCAAACGGGCAATAAAGCTAAATTTCGAACGTTATCAAATGTCATTTTTTTATTTAAACTTGATTTTTAATATACCGAGCAATGGTCCCCACCTTAAAAAAAAACATCAGTGTAGCGCTACCTACTACAGTGACAACCAAGTAATGAAGCTAAATTTCAAACGTTAACAAATTTCATTTTTTGCTCAAACTTAAATTTTAATATAACAAGCAGTTAAGCCCACATTAAAGAAATTTAAGTACGTGGTACATTCTAACACTAACATGAAAAATGCAATACGCACAACTGAAACATTCATTTACTTACGGAAACATTCATTTTTATAAAAACTTTAATTTCTAAATATGAATAAAATTGCAATGAAAAACAAAATAGCTCACCTATTCTTCATCGATCTCTGAATCGTTACTTTACGGCGAATATACCGTTTTTATCGCTTCTAAAAAATCTTCTATTATGTTTTCCTGATGATTCTTTCTCCATGCGTACTCCGCGAAAACGTAAAGTCAATATATCCTCATCCATACTTATAAATTTTTGCAAGCAACACAAAAACTCCAAAAATCAAATATCAAAACTCAATACTTCAAGATCATTCTACAATAGTTTCAAGGGTTACATACAAAACGTGCAAGTAAAACGAAAAGCACGTCATACCTACATAATCCGAACAGGTAAACCAATCTGGCACACTTTATCGCATTCTTGGCGCATTTTACCGTTTGTACGCTTCTCTACTATTTAACGCATAAGACTACTGGTATCGCAATCAACAGTTTGTCATCATATAAAAAGAATTGGATATTAAGAATGAATAAAGTACTGTCATCAAATATCTGAAAAGACAGCAGAAAATTGAGAAAACATTCTTGACTTTAGTATTTGATGTTACACAAAGGTAAATACAAAACATGGATAACTTCAGGTGAATTATTGTTTCATCTATCATCCACAATAAGCAAAGGTACAACATATTTCACATGAAGAACATCACAAAGACGCAGTTATTTTGCAAACAGTTGTTATGATATGGAAGGGAATATACTTTCAATGCTTAACAAAATTTTTGGTTGAACCAAAAACTAAAATTCATTCTAAATTTTTTCAAAATTAAGGTTTGAAGAACATGATCACAGAAAGTCAACGTCTTTAGCCTTAAAGACTTTTTCACCAAGATTCTGCAGAAAATCATATAGCAAATTCAACAATAAAATGGCTGAAATTAAAAATATAAATTTTCATTTTGAAAAATGATCATTCTGACTTTGCTTTTTGCAATTATTTTTTATGGGGATACTTATAGTGTATATATATATATATATATATATATATATATATATATGTATGTATATATATATATATATAGTGTATAGTGTATATATATATATATATATAAGTTAATTGGTGAGTTTTCTTAATGAAAGTTAAATGCTAGATAATTTTACTGTAATGAAGTTTTCCCTATATTTATTTTTGCTATAATAAATATATTTAAGAAAAATATTGTTTTATAATATTAATAGTAAATTATATATTGTAAACAATACAGTGTTATTGCAAAATAATTATATTAAAATAATTAAATAGGATGAAGTAAGAACATTTCGAAGGTTTCAAAAAGTAATCAAAAATACAAAATAACCATCAAAACAGTCAAAATTTTATTGGCTTGACCTAAACCTTTGATTAAATGTACAACACTGAATGAAATAACATTGAAAAAATTTCACATATATAACTTAATTCAATAAAAATGCATGATGCTTTGAATTGCTGACACTATTTTTAAATCAACCTGCACAAGACTTTGAAGGATATTGATAGCAAGATACACTTCATTTTTGTCACCATGCTTCTATTAACTGTTAAATCAGTTGTTTCATACAGATATTTTTTCTAAAACTAATATATTTACTAGCAAATTATCAAAAAATAATATAAAAATAATAGCATATTAAAATTGTCCATCAAATTAATAGTTCAACCAGGAACAAAAACAAATGGAAACTGTTCAGTTGTTGGATTTCATTGAAAATTACTTATCTCTTTCCAATGAAAGGTAGCATCTTTTCCTGAACTATAATCAGAATCCCTTTTGTAAATATCATTTTCTCTTGAACTGCTTTCCGTCAAATTTGCAAATTAATATTCAAATTCTGAATCACTCTCTTTAAAACGTGTATTTCACTATATAACATAAACTAAAATATAATTTGAAAACTAGAAAATATATCAATTGCATAAATATTTTCTGTAATGACAAAATAGCTTACTTTATAAAGATACATTTAACGTTGTGAGTTTAAAGCACTTAAGTATAAATAATGAACTAAGATATAAAACTACAGAAATAATGGCTTTCATGTATGTTTGGTTTGTCACTCAACAATCATTTTTTGTACATGGGTTAATTTGATTGGGATACAAGATTTAAAGTGGATGGCGTTCATGAAAAAAACAAATGTTATAAATTACAATCTTATGCAAATTATAAATACCAATAAGACAATTTTTTCTTAACTTATAAACAATTATCTTCAATCCTTGATTACATTAAAGAATGAAAATTACAGAACCATAAAATATAATCCTACTCGAATTATCTTGATTGTGCACGGTTTGGCTAGCTTAATATACTCAGATTATCTGTACACTAAACACATAGCTTATTCAGTGTATTAGAATCATAGATGTTAAGGGATTAATAATTCAAACTATTCTAGGCAAATGTTAATGAATCTTGAAAAAAGTTAGAACAGTTCAATAAAATAATTATTACCAAAATAAATAAATTTGAGAAACTACAAATTATTAGCAACAAATATATAAACTGCCTTTAATATTGCATAACTTATACAAGTAAAGAAAACTTACAGCAATAATATTTCAAATTAATGTTGATCTCAATAAATTCTGTAAGTGATGACTAATAAATTTTAAATTATTCTTTATGTAGCTTTTAATCCTTAATAATCTGATAAAACCTAGTGAAATTTTACAGAAAATAATTAAATAAGTATTTAATGAAAGCAATACATCGTTCTAGAGTACTAGGCACGCGTAGTTTTTGAGATCATGATGTACTTACTAATGAAAAATATTCTGTTAAATGTAGATTTTACTATTCAGGCTATATGGTCAAACATTATTTTACAAATTGTAATTATTGCTTACAAATCCCTCATGGATAATGCACGTCAATGTATGTATGTGTGTGTGTGTATGTATGTATATACATATTTATCCACATATAGTTTATTAATCATAATATTTAAGGAAAATATTTATTTTAAAGACCCCAAAATTTTTGTTACATTTTAATTTAAATACAAATTATTAGTATCAGTTTACTATATATCAACAGTTTTCAATCTTCTTTCTTTCATGTACAAAAAAAATCTAAAATCAGCTTAGGTTGAAATTGACATACAGGTGCTACTTTCAAGGACTATAACCATTCTTTTATATTATAGTAAGGCTTTAAACTTTCCAATATGGGTCTTTTAAAAATAAAAACAATGTAATTCATTTTTATTTCTGTTAAATCTTGTTTTCTATCACTATTACATAGGATATTTCAAACAAATTTATCTTTGATTCCCACAATTCAATAAAAATCCATTTTTACACAACAGATTTATAATAAAACTTAAAAAAATTACACAATTTTTTAATATATATATTTTAAACATACCACAGATTTGAAAACACAATTTAAAATAAACTTATATATTATTTCATTATTCATAAAAAATACAGACATATTTCTCTCCTGCTTTTCAGTTTTTTTTTTTTTCTTTTTTTTTTTCTTTCTTTGAGATACATTAGACCTAAAGTTCCATTTTCTATATCAGTCCAGATCTTAGAAAACCTATTCCAGTATGTATTTTCATAACAAATACTTATATTGTTTAGAAGACAAGTTTTCAATAACCCATACAGATGAGAATTAGTTTAATTGCAATTAAAGAAAACATGCTTACAAATCATATATCATGATATTATAATATTCATTTGGCATAATGTGTATCGGGTGAATAATTTGGCAACATGTTTTATTATACTCGTAATACCCTTAACAAATATTATCCTCCAACAGCCTTAGAAAGATAATCAAGAATTTAAATTTCCTATAAAGATTTTCTAACACTTACTATTTGGGCAACCCTTGTATTCAAACACTGTATTAGAATTCTTAGAAAACTAATTTAAAAAAATTTTGCTACTTGATCAATAAGCAATTTATGAGAAAGAATAAAATTTGGGAAAATCCTAGTTGAATTCTTCTTTCTCATAAATTTCAGATCTTCATTTTACATTTAATATTAATATTTCTATTTCATTTTGATACTATTGTTTACTCAGGAAAATTATATTCTTAGTACAGAGTTACATTTTTTATCATGATATTGATAGAGAATCACAATATCTTTTACTTTAATTTATACAAGCAGTCCTGCGAAACAAAAATAGTTAAAAGAAATGTTTCACATTTTAAAGCATTTTTATGGATATTTTATTGGTTTCTTACCAACAAATTCGGATTTAGCGTTATAATATACATAACTATTAACTAATATATTATTAGAAATTTTGCTGCTCAAAATTTGCGATTCATCATTCATTTCCAAGAGCTTCTTTGCATATTCTATTCATTTTTAACATTTTATTTTATTTTTGAATTCAATTAATTTATTTATTCAGGTGTTAATACTTTTCTTTAAAAAACAGATTTTCATTGTATAATGTTCAATAAATGTGATTTTTTTTTTTTTTTTGGTCACCAACGAAATTATAAAAAAATATATCTTTACTCAATAACCATGAACTGTTTCATATTTTAACTATAAAATTAAAGAATATACTAAAATTCTGATGCTATGAAATTACACTAAAAATAGACGTTTTTAAAATAACTTAAAGTCAATATTAATGCCCCAAAATTAACTTCCTTGCAATTACAACTTATAATTAAGATTTAAAATTTAAGTAGCTGCAAATAAACATATGGTAACAACGACGAAATTAAAGTTATCTACTTATGATTAAAAATTACATTCACAAGTATTTAGCTTAACTCAGATGTTACACATTCTCTTTCATAAAACTAAGGAAATCGTTTAATTCAGATTGCAATTCGTTATCAACAAATTTCGAAACCACATTAGATTCCACAATATTTTGTAAAATTGATAGCCCTGTAAGCGTAACTGTAATTTTAATTGCATAGGATAGTATAAATATGTATTTTCTAAAGCAACTGTATTTATTTTGTACCGAAAAAATCAAAACAAGTATATTTATCATCGGTAAGAATAACTTTATTTCAGATTCTCTTCAAAATACCTGATGTTAAATGAAGAATTCCATGATAAGCTATAAAACCTGCAACAATAAAAATACCCAAGATTTTTGCATTTCGAGAATTAATATGTTTGGCAATTTCTCGAGGATCGTGCACATTCATCCACTTCATCTCATCTCAACAGTTCTCACATTCTAAGTTTTGTCGAAAATAATTGTTGCCAAATACTTAAGAAAAGAAAATTAATCCAATTTCTTATTGCCAATTTCAAAAGTGCAAACTTATTATTTTTGTGATAATTAAAAAAAAAAACAATATTAACAAAAGATTAGTACTTTCCAATAAAAATATCATAAATTTAAACCTCGACCACTTCTCGAAAGCATGATAGTTCATAAACGATAATATCATAGAGCATTTTATTATTGTATTCATATTCTCTAATCAGTAAGCAAGAAAAAGAAATTCTCTCTTTTAAGAGAATTGTAGGAAAACTTTTCTGAATCAAGAAAGTTAAAATGAAAAGATTTATCAGACGAAAAGTTCTTTAATTTCTCCTAACATTGTTGAATAAAGTGGAACATTATTTTGGTTTGAATTGATAACTGCTGCGTTAAAAAGCTACCCATCATTGAAAAAATATATTATGACTGAAAAGCATATATGCTTAACTTTAACCGAGAAAATTCCACTGATATTATGACAAAAAAAAATAAAGTTTTTGATATTATTTCAGAACTTTCCCAAATTTGAAATCTAATAATAATATAAAGTGATTGCAGATTCTTAAATAAGATCACAGAAAACGCTGCGTAATATTCTGAAATCTGTAAAGAATATTAAACTAAAATGCTGTTATAAATACTCAAAAAAGTGCCAAAATAAAAACTTTCAGAAATAAGAATTTGGAGGAAAGTTTCAGAAATAATATATTTTTTATCAGATTTCTATAACTGTTGATCTAGAGTTTGATGGGTCTCTAGCCTTCCGGCCATTTACCCTCTATTCCTAAAGAAAATACTCATAACATGATGGGTAAATTATTAATTTACATAATGATTAAGTGATGCATAAGTATTTTATGAACATAAAGGAAGTGCTCCCAAAATGGCAGTACTTTGCATGGCTAGTAAGTATGGGGGAATTCTTAAGTAAAAACTTAGGTTAATTTAATTATCAAATCAAAATGTGATGAAACAGGAATAAAATACAAAAATATGGAAAAAATAGAAGCATAACAATAGAAAAAGGATTCTTGAGTAGTACAAAAAGGCACAATAAAAATAAGAGCAGAAATATTCTAGAATAAAATAAAGTTTTATTTATTTTTTTTAATTATTTTTTATTATATATAAAAGAAAATGAACAAAAGTTAGGATTACAAAATCAATAGGATACACAGTAGGTTTTAAAAATATTACAAACAGGATAGTTTATTTACAAAAATGAGAGTATTTGTAGGTGATTGGCCCTGTCAACATGGGGTTCTTCTTTTTGTTTTGCGTCGTGGATGGAAGGTAGGGTTGTTTATGAGTGGTTTGATCCGTAGAACTGACCTTGGTCTGTGAAAATTTTGAATCTCGTACGGGGAGTAATTTTCAATTTGGTTAATTTCTGTATTGTCAGTTTTATAGAGGCTATCATAAAACCGAAAGGCGAGATATTTGATATATCTCTCAAGCGATAATATACCCAGGTTGTCCCGAATTAGAGAGTTCCTGAAGTAGTATTCCGCTTGAGAGATCATCCTTAAAATTTCGCTTTGTTGTACCTCTAATATATTAAAATTTGTTTGAACAGCACCGTCCCAGATTGGAGCAGCATATGTGATAATTGGACGAAGATAGGCTTTATAGATAATGATTTTGTTGGAAAGGGAGAGTTTGGAGTTATACGCAATAAGGGAGTAGAAAAGTGATTTTGCTGCAATGAATTTACTTTTAATTTTTTCAATGTGGAATTTCGATATATTTGAAAGTGCAGTAATTCTGAACGTTAAAATAAAACGCAGTGCTATTTTAAAATTAATAACGTAGGTCATAATGAATGTTAAATATTGAGTCTCATTTAAAATGTTGAAATATTAAGTTTGTTGAACTGAATTCAGCAATCTGAAGTTTATTGATTCAAAATAGCTAAGTGTCAGATTTTTTTTTTCATAAGAATAAAAGGTTTTGTAATAAAAGCAAAATACTCAATATGCAGGTAAAATGTAAAAAAAATACTGGAATAATTTTTATTCCATAAATATATTGAATAGAGAATATATGTCGTCTCCTGGACTTCAACTGGTTGTAATCAAAATTTATATTCATTAAATATGTTTAAGAAAAATTTAATCAAAAATTCAAAAAAAATAACATTTTTCAAATCCAAGTTTTGATCAATCGATTCCAAAGTCGACTACGATCCATTCAATCGTTTGATATATTAAACACAAAAATGTCTTTATAAACTTAAAACGTATTTTTCAAAATTAAAAATTATATTATTTTTCGAATACTATCAATAACTCTTAAATACTGTAGCCTACTTCAATAAATTACAAGTACATTTAAGTGTGATCACTGAGATAGAAATATATTAGCAAATATTTGCATTTTAAGTAAGAACGTAAAACTTTGATACATTTTTTAATTTTAATCATATATTTAAACATCACAAAATGTTATAAAATAGATGTTACAATTAAATGAAAAGAATTACAATGGACAAGTTAGGCCAATTATTCAATTCCTTAAATTTAGTCAAATGCAGTACATATCATGTAAAAAAATCATAAACTCCCAAATCATTAAAATATGCAATACTAAAATGAATGTGCATTATAATATGGAAAAAAGATACCACAGAAATACAAAATTTATTTTTGAGAATATTATTATTAAGAATTTTACTTTTCACTCACTTAATATAACCAAAGAATGTTTATAGAACCTAAAAAAATATAAACTCTTATACTAATAACTTTACCTCCCTTCCTTAGTGGCTCGTCAGCCCAGGATGAGCTTGTGGTCTTATGTAGAGTTGATTTCCAGATCTCCCTCTACTTTTATAGATCTTCCAGTTTTCTATTTTGAGGATCTTCAGATCTGTTTCGAGACAGTCTATCCAGTTTATAACTTTTAGCTGAAAGGAAATAAGTTTTGCTTTAATTTGAAATTCTTTTCATAACCTATTATCAGTTAATATATTTCAAAATATATCTTAGTTCAGGAAAAGGAATTTTTTGCATTACAGTTTACAGTAAATTAAAAATTAAATTACTCAATTATAACTACAAGTCTAGTATACTGTTTTAAATTATTTTCAAGAATAAAATAGAATTTTATGGTTGGAAAATTCTAAAGAAATTTCTTTCTAAAATTTTATGTTAAAAATTTCTAATACATCAAATGAGGTAATAAATGTCATCTTGAAACAACTGTAATAAAATTACTAACATAAAAAAATTAAGTATTTTTTCTTTTCTGAAACAGAAAATAAAGTTTTGGTGTAAAATTAATTTCCCCATGGAACAGATACTTGATACAGATTATTTAGATTATGATATTTTATAAAATATAAAAAAAATTCTTAAAAAAAATCTATTTATTTAATAATTACATTAATTAAAAGTATTTTGATTGAAACCAAAAGCAAACTGAAATTTTATTAAATACCTTAAGAATCTGTAAAAACTCACACATTGTTAAAATATCAGATAACAGAATAGTCCGTGTCGTTATGCTCCTCTTTTTAATTATGACGGAATGAATGATAGGATATGAGAGTAAAATGCGAATAATAAGAATTTCTTTTTAAAGAAATTTTTTTCATTTAAGCCGGAATATATATTTTTTTTAAAAAATACAATTTCTTAGCATTATTTTTTTTAATGAAATGATAATTTTGTGCATCGTATAACAGCGAAATATATTTTATTGATTGTGCAATAATTTCAAGAAAAATTTCAATTATATGATAAATACTGCAGTTTAACTTATAATAATATTGTTGCTGATAATTTAATTACAGTTTATACTACTTCAAAATTTAATTAATGGATCACATTTTTAAGTTTTACATTACTTTTAAAATAATTTCTGTATAATTTATATAATATTTTTGAATTGCTTCTGTACAACTGTTTCTTCACAGAAATAATGTTGAAATAAATTGTATTTTTACCAAATATTTTTTATTAGGCTTTTGGATAAGTAAAAAAAAATATAAAAAAGTATCAAAAATTAATATGTCATTTATTCAAATGACTAGCACATATAAAATATTTAATAACAACAAAAGTTTTTGTAATAATAATATATAACAAAACCAATGAACTTAAAATAGTAAATGATACTTGAATAAAACATTTCACATTTTCGAATTTACACTTATGTTTTGCACATGCGTGTCAACTGCATTTGAGCTCAGCGTTCAAACGGCAGAAGGCACTTGTAAGCGAAGTAGAAAGGACATTGCTAAATATCTCTAGTAAAACGACTCCTACAATATTCTATTAAAATTCCTGCATTAATGTTTAACTGTTTTTTTTTTATTTGTGTTATTTGTAAAATAAATGTTGCTGCTGTTTCTTATAACAGCTGGTCTGTCGTTTCATCCTTACCCATTATCATAATCTGATATTGACATGGGGCTCCGACGAGAACGGAGACAGAAACAAGTAATCCTATGGATATAATAAATAATTCGAAAACAGCCGCTAAAGGTAAAATAACACGAATGGAAAATTTTTTTTAAAAAAATTCTGAACAGCGAGAGATAAATTCCATTGAATTAAAAGCAAATTAAAAACCATTGAGTCTCTCTCTCTCACTCAAACTTAAAATAAATGAACTGAGAATCCAAAGTTATCAGCTAACTGATCTTCAAGTAGCAGATTTGACCCTTCTGGAAAATGATTTAACACTATGGGAAGATCACCTGAAAAATTTAAAGATAAGAATTTAAACTTCATTAGATTGTTAAAAATTATCGAACTTTGGTCTTTTGATAAATATTAATGATAATAATTCAAGAGAAACCTTGGATGAAAGAACCGAAACTCTATCATTAACTTCACCAGAATTTTTAGGTAAATATGAAAAGTTCAGATCATTTAAACTTTTATTTAATGATTTAATTACTAATAACATTTAACTAAATTCATCTCAAAAGCTGCATTATTTAAAAAACTTGTTTGTCCCATGATACTATACAGTTACCTAGTAACTTTTATAGTTTTAATTCTCTATATGACTTCTTAGTAATTACATATGATAACCAACCTTTAGTTACTGATATTCATTGTCAAGCAATTTTAAATTTCGTAAACATTCACACTGGAAAAGCTGAAGATATTGGAAGCATGATTGATTGTGTTAAGAAAATTTACACGCATTAAAAGCTTTAAATTACGATTGAAATATTACTAATAAATTTACTCCCCCTTCAGATCAATGCCAAAATTCAAGGAGTAGATTCTCTTGTGCTGCCATCTATCGGTGGATTTGAAGAGTAAAAGTACTTTTACCTTCATGGTGCTCTGATTAAACGAAAGACGCTCCCAACTGAATTCAATTCGCATAGCCAAGGCATAGCGAGCTTGGTTTGTCCAAGTGTCATTAGTAACAATATAACAACAACATATTTCTAATAAATTTATCTGATGTTCTTCTAATTAATATCCTAATTCAAAAATTGGATAGAGAATCCAAGAAAGAATTTTGAACTGTCACATAAATCTAAAGATGTTCCTACATTTAAAGAATTTATTAAATTCTTAGAGTAACATGAGTCAGTCTTATTATCTATTAACATAAAATATGAATACAAAATTTAATACAAACAAACATTTTCAACTCTTGATCAAAATATCTTCTTACAAGTGAAAATAAAAAACGAAAACTGCTTTGTTTATAAGGAAGATGTTTTAAATCATTGTATGATGTTGTACATCATGTTGTAATCCTATCGTTGTAAATTATTCTTAAACCTTAGCGTAGAATAACGAAGAAAATTTATTCATAAACATAAACTTTTCGAAATCTCCTTAAAGAAGAGTTCTACTAAATAGCAGTGGCTTTTTAAAATATAACTGTATATGTGGTTTGAAACATTCTAAACTGTTATGTGGGTGGTAATAAGACTACATCAAACAATTCGTTGCCCGAACATAAGGAGTGCAATAAATCAGACGATCACTTGACACCGCCTTCCCCTTACGAATGCTTCTGTTTTGAGTATTTCGGAAGAAAAAA
Source organism: Latrodectus elegans (assembly GCA_030067965.1). NCBI lineage: Eukaryota > Metazoa > Arthropoda > Arachnida > Araneae > Theridiidae > Latrodectus > Latrodectus elegans. The sequence goes on along the minus strand of CM057809.1, from coordinate 103,092,169 downwards.
AGAAAAAGTGTTCTGTTTTCAACAGCTGAAGTATACGTTAAATGCTCCAATTTTAAAAGAAGAAAAATAAGAGATATTTTTGATTCTGCTTCGAATATATATCTATTGAGAATAAATATTTCTGATTGCTTGGGAATAAAGAAAGAAAAAAATAAAAATACTTTTTTTTTAGTTAAAATGGATAGAGACAAATTATTACTTGGATTATTGAATACTTTTATTTCGAATAAAGAAGTAATTTTTATGAACCGATAGAATTTTTAATTGTTGATGATATTACGAGACTTACTCCTTCTACAATATTATATATATATATATATATATATATATATATATATATATATATATATATATATATATATATATATATATATATATATATATATATATATATAGATAGATAGATAGATCGGAATTAGGAGGGATAGTTCGCTGTAAGTTCAAAGAATTGCAAATTTATGAACAAGGATACTGTTTTTTCATCCAAAGAAAGAGACTTTTTTGATTTAGAAAAACTTGGAGTAAAAGATGACCAAATTTTAAATAAAAAAGATTAAGCTATGGAAATTTTTAATAAAACCATACAATTTAGAAATGGTCCTGATATCCTTTTAAAAAATCTTATCATAAACTTGCAGATAATTATTCCTTGGTAAAACAACGTTTTAAGAATTTAAGGAGAAGGTTCAGCTATGAAGCTGAATTGCATCTGTTCGATGCAGGAAGATGCAAAACAATAAACTGTCCATGAATGACTGTTTGTGGCTAGGATCCAATCTGAATCCAAATCTTTTGGATGAACTCATAGAGTTTAAACTCAATAAAATAGCTTTTTACTCGGATGTGAAACAAGCTTTCTTTCAAATAGCCCTCGCTAATGCTGTACGCTTTCTGTGGAGCAATGATAGAACGGGTATTGTCAAAAATCTCTATATTATAATATGCCGCTTCAATCGAATCAATTTCGGAATAAGTTCAAGTCCTTTCTCCTAGCTGCTACAATCAGACGTCATATAGAAAAACAGAAAGATATTTATCCTGATATCGTTCAACTATTGGATAAAAATTTCTATGAGGATGATTTCATATCTGGTGGCAGCAACTTAAAGAAGCACTTGAAATATCACAAAGAGCAAATGAAATTATGGAAGCTGCTGGAATGGTTCTCAAAAAATTGACTAGAATTGACGGAACAGTGAAGAAAGGATAAATTCGACATCCATCCTGAAGATACAAGTATTATTTTAGATTCCATTGAGACAAAAGTTTAATGACTCTTGGAATTCTCGTGGAGATTACTTAACAATAGATCCTGGAATTCCTCTCTTTGCAAATACAAAACACTTCATACTTCAGGTTGTAGGAACGATAGTTGACTCTCTTCCAACTTCTCCATAAGAAGGAAATGTCTTATGCAATAATTATGCAAGGAAAAATTTCCCAGGATGATCTCTTGCCATTAAATATTGAAAATAAACGATGAATAACTCCTGAACTCTGTAAAAATTCTTTATTAACTGAATGTTGCATATCATTGATCAAATACATAGTTTAATATTTACCAACTACATTTAGTTCTTCCTGATTATGAAGAAATTATTAGTAGAAAAAATGCAAATAATTAATAAAATTTCAAGAGGATTTTTTAAAATTAAATTTGGTAGTAAAAAATTTAAAGGAGTAACTACCCAAGAGCAGGAGATTTTTGCGATTCTCACACTATTATGATCCTCACAACCTAATAATTTAAATATCTGACTTTCATCCTACAGCGTTATTCTAGTTTCTCATCAACACAAAGCAGTGGTCAGAGTGCCTGACTGCGGATAGGGAGGTCCTGAGTTCGAATCCCGGTTCGGGCATGGATGTACTTTCTCTTTTTATCTATCCTGTCATTGTCCTTTCTGTGTATGAATGAGATGAGAGTGGTTGCCTGCCCTATAAACGGGTCCCTATGGCATGTGTGTACTGAAGCAGTCGGACTCCATACCAAATATAGTTCAGTATGAAAAAGAGGAGCAGCGCAAACAAAATTGTCAGCATAGCTGGCACACGACAAAAAAAAAAAAAAAAAAAAAAAAAAAATCAACATAAAGCACAACTGCATTCGAAGTCAATTCAAAAGTTAATTCAATTCTAAATCATGACTGAGGAACTATATAAATAAATTTTTACTAAAGTTTTCTTTTCCTCTACTAAATTTATGAATTTTGATTTCATGCATTTTCAAAGAATTTATCAGGTGTAAATGTTTCATTATGTCAAAAATAACTCTCTGGGAATGTCAAAGTTACTAATTCTTCTGTTTTCACTAAATTTTATTTTTCTACTTATTATTTTGTCATCTAGCTGCCTTCACCTTAAAAACGCAAATTTTTAAACTTCATACAACAACATTCTGATGTACATGAGTATAGGATTTTAATTAATTATTTTTTATTGCATACTACTGAATTTTGAGACCGGTACTTAATCATCATCTCAGAAATCCATGAATTAATGTTTTTTTCTACAAGTTGGTTCTTTTTTTCCCTTTATTTCAATTGGGTTTCTTTTAGAAATAGAATTATTTTGATTTATTCCGCAGAAAGATCAATAAATTTCATTGCCTTCTATTGTTGATGGATAACATATCCTTCCCAGTAGTAAAATTAAACATTTTCTAAAAATAAATATATATTTTCACTTTCGGTTGAGACATTTTTATATAAAATTAAAAGTTAACAGGTTGTGTTCAACACATATAAATTGAAATTTTAAAATTAACGAAACAAATTTCACATTTTTAGTATGCGTAATAGGTACTTACATTTTGAGAGACGATTATCATCCACAAATGTCTTTTATTAGATTTCAGTTCATGTTTTAATAAGTTATGTGATTTAAGTATTAACCAAATCAAAACAAAATCAAATCTAAACAAAATGTAAAAAATGCTAAATGATTCTCGTTGTTCTAATTTGCATAATCGAACGCAAATGGAAGCAATTTATAGCTCGAACGAGCAACTATTCTATCCGGTTCTGAAAAGAAAATTTTGAAATTAAGTGGAATGATTCTTAGAAAAATGATTTCAGACATAACAGCAACTATCACACAAAATGTATTAGGAAGAAGCAGATTTTACACAAAAGAATTTTCAAGCGTTATACACCTTATTCAATTTGTTTTTAGCTTATATATACGTCAAATCTCATTTCCTAGAGTAAAAAAGTATTTTAAGCAATATAACAATATATATCTCTAAAAATAGTAAATATCATTAGTTTTTCAAATCGCGAAATTTCAACAAAAGCTAAGTATACATCTTTCATTGAAAGCCATTACAAGAGAAAATAAAAAATATGAAGAGAATGAAAGGTTCGATTTTAAAAAGACATTCTTGTTCCGAAACTTTTTCCATTATAATTGGTTTTATTACTTTTATAAAAGCAGTATTATAATTTCATACATAAAAAATAAAAATGCACTTATTTGACTACTGTTCCGACTTGCACTTATTTGATTCATTTCTTATCCGGCGGAAAGACTCTCCACATAGGGTAAGACACATCTTTCTCTCTTGAATTGTCCTCTTTCACCGATGGAACTTATGTTTCATTTCACTTCCTGTCTTTTTGGATTGTTTTTATCAAAGTTGCGAGTTGTTCTTCTGACGATTCTCTTTCATTTATTTATATCATGTGCCGACTTTCAGAGATTTCCTATAACGAAATAAGAGATGCTCGTCCTGGAAGATACGAAAAATTTAATTATCAATGAATATTTCAAATCTTAAGATTCTAATCTGTAAATAAACTCATTACAACACATGCTACGATTCTCTCCAAAAGGTAGGAAACACTATTAAATATACATACGATGTATGAAATATCATTATAGGAGAATAAGATAGCTAAAATTAATTCATTTGGAACTTAACATTTCATTTTACTTACCTTTAAAGAAAATGACGCCCTATGAATCCGCCCTAAGAATGAGATTGAGATTTTCAAAAGGGAAAGATTTCGGGTTCCAATTGTGATAGCGATTACAGCTGCAATAAAACATGGAACTGTAGCTGTTTGGCTATAATATAAGGAATGCAATATTTAAATGCTTATGCAAAATTTCATGTAGTTAAATAATGAAATTTTTCCTACGAAGTATCAATAAATCTGTTTTTTTTTTATACTAAACCAAGTTTTTAAATAAACTATTTTTGAAGAAAAATTAAAATGCAAACTGATATAACAAAGTCAGTAAATCACTACATCTAATAAGTAAATAGTTCGAAAATTATCGTGTTCTTTTATGTTTGAAGAATACTTTCTATGGAATATAGTTTGTAGTTCAATGGTCTTTTTTTGCAAAGGTGGGCTATATAGGTCGAGACCTACAGTTTAAAAGGGATTCCGAACCCCTGCAAACATTTACGCTCTAGGTGGAAAAAGAATTCTCCAACTATTGAAGCAAAGAACAAAGCTCTAATTTAAAGAGAGGAAAGAATCAAAACAGGAGGCTGATATCAGATACTTTGGTTTATGTTTCTAACCCTAATTTGCATACATTTTGGCACATTTGGCAGGTATTTTAAGAAATAATCGGGTCCTTATAAATGAACGCAAGTTTTATTTTAGTGTCTTAAGTAGTTCTCTAGTTTGCTTTAGCAGAAGTTCATCTTTATTAACGATGTATACATTCATAGGCTCCCTTAAAGAAGTTTGGTTACTTAGGAAATCTCTTTAATTAGTTTGCAAAGAATTTCAAAATAGTTTTCAGGACTTTTATTCATCATATGGTTGGGTTGGCCCTCACATTTATTCCCCTTTTCAGTTCTTTCGTATACTTTACCAACTCAGGAAGAGGTGCAGAGTTATTAGTGTATTTTCTAGTAACAGAGAGGCTCAATAATATTACAGTAACCGTTCATTGGTTTCATTGGTAAACTCACTTTACACAGAATGTTTTCAGTTGTCCGTGCCCAGTAACTTATACATGAAATGGACACTGGTTTTTCTAGCATATATTGTGCACGACACCATCTTCGGTTGCTGATGAAGTGATCGCTGGACGGCGGCTGTAGCATTTAGCATTGAGACTGAAGGAAAAGAATCATGCGAAGACTTATTAATAGGTCTACGCATGATTGGCTGCCATATTTGAAAATCATGTTATTATAATCTTTTCTATACATATATCTTTATTAGCAGAATATTACGGTAAATAATATCAAATCTTTTAAATAAATAATAATTACGTATCTTTAAAATGTCCATTTATTTAATTTTGTTCCATTGATCGTTATGAAACTAATTTTTATTTTGTGTTTGTAAAATTAAGTCAAAATAAGCATGGCAAATAATAATTTATTTCAAATAATATGAATTAATTTTAATTTGTAATTTTACTTTAGTTTGTTCATTGCTTTTGATGCTGAATCCAAAATATTAACAATCTGCGATTGTTATGATAGTTAAAAACCAGTAGCCACTCTAAAGAGTAATGTTGATAATTTCTTTTGTAAATTTTTGATATGCGCTATTTTTTAATTTGATTTTTTTCTTACTAGATTTAATATGTGAAGCTTAGTGATGAAGAGGTTAGCATTTTCAAATAAATTTAGGGATCTAAAGTCTTATTCTAAAAGGAATAAATTTCTTAAAAACTAATCAAACGTAAAAATACATGTTAGTGATAAATATTAGGGTAGATTATACATTATTTTATTGTAAGGATTTTCTGTTAATTGATAAATAACAAATATCTGTAAGTAACTTTTTAATAAATTTAAATTTTAATTATTCTTTTATATTTGAGTTTTAATCATCTTCATGCAATAATTAATTTTAATACAATAATTTCTTGATTTATTACATAATAAAGTTATTTTTATCTTTTGCCTGTTTGTAGTAAACTGCAGAAGTTAGTCCATATTGTTGAAGTCAATTTCCATCATAGGGCGATATGTAGTTTGGGTATTAATATTAGTTTTTGTATTTAAATAAATTTATAACCAAGACTTTTATGTATATATTCAAGAGAAAATGTACAAATAAATTCTTATGTTGAACAGAAAGTAAAAAAGGGCACTTTTCCACTACATCTTTGCTTGTGGACCTGAAGAAATAGCTTTGGTTCAACAGTTCATTGGTTCAAATCCCACTTTGGTTTGAATAGTGGTTCGGAATCCCCTCTACATAGTATGTCCAAGTCTAATTAGCCCTCTTGTTCAAAAAATGTAAATAAAGTTTATATTATTTTTAGTATAACCTAAAAATATAAACCTTTTTAAACAATGCGGGATGGAAATGGAATATTTAAGGCAGTAATTTACGGTTTTTTTCTTACCCATTATTAGGATAACTGAATGAAAAATTACTGTAAAAATATTGTTTTATAAGCAGTGGTATTTTGTAAGGTGGGGAGCTTAACTGTTAATTGGGCTGTGTTGTAATTCTTAGCAAAATTGGTAATGGGTAAAAAATGTCTTGACCTCTTAAAAATGATCAAATCCTTATTGTGATAAGAAAACATTAGCTTATGTTTAAAGAGTATGTATGCTTAACTTCATCTACGTTATAAAATGGATATGAACTGAATAATCTTCTATAATTGGGTGACAAGTTTACGTTAGACGACAAAATTGCCATCAGCACACGAAAATGGCAGAACATAAAACAAGAAAAATGTGTATCAATAATTTTTGACTTGCATGCAAAACTAAAATTCAATTTTTGAAAGTAGATTTCCAAACTACACAGATAGATTCCATATATTGATTTGATAATCATTAGTGATCAGTCTCATATAATAAACACTTCTAGCACTTAAAGCTTGGAATAAAAAAAATTATATTTTAAAAATATTAAATGTTTAGTTAAAGGTTATATACTTGAAACTTAATCATTCTTTTCGTCATAAAAATTATTAAAATTGCCTTGAGCTGGACATCACAACAATTTGCAAGTTACATAACAAATGGTGGGTTTCTTTTATGGCTTTATCAAGTATATCTAGACTTCAAAGTGAATCATTGTTTCTATAGAATGAATTCTGATGAATAAAAAATAATAAAAATAAAATCGAAGCAAAAAGATATCTATCAACAAAATGGCTGATTACAATCTCTGCAGTAAAAACAAAAATCCAGAAACCACAACAAATGGAAAATTGTGCCAAATAAAATCAGTTGTCAAATATAGCAAACATTCTATTTGTGGAAGACTTATCCATTATTTTAATGTAATATTTAAAAATATAAAATTTATTTATTAAATGTTTTCACGTAGCTTTCTAATAGTAGAATTCATTGAAGGAAGAGGAGATAAAGTTCTATAAGCAGGTAAATTACATTAAATTGGATAGAGGAAGCCTACTGGCCTTTTTATAAAACTGATTGGATAGAGTTAGATTTCAAAGACTTTAATGAAAATTGGTTGAAAGTTTCTTGTCGTTGCTTCTTTTCCTGGGGTAAGTTATTCTCTGGACGTATTTAAGTTAAGTTACAAGGTGTGTTCGAAAAGTTCGGTAAATGGTCTCATAATTAAAAAACCGCACCGAGTAGGATCTGGCACTCACGTAGACGCAGAGAGAGAAATGTCATCTAGAGCCAATCAACGGCCATTTTACGACAGATAAGAGGAAACGCACGCTATGAGCAGTTTAACACAGTCAGTGTGACATGGAGCAACACATAAACATAAAGTTTTGCTTGAAGTTAGGCACATTACATGTTAGTGAAAGTTTACGGTCAGGAAGCAGTGAGTAAAAAGTGTGTTTATGAGTGGTTCAAACGCTTTACAGACGGAAGGGAGGATGTCAAAGATGAGCCGCAATCGGGGCGCCCTACAATCTACAACAAGCACAACTCCTGACAATGTGGAACACGGACTTCTTCCTGTTCTCAAAGGAGTTCTGAAAGGTCAACACTTCTCCGACATTACTGAGATCCAACAACGTGTGACAACGGTGCTTCGAGTCATACCGAAAGAAGCGTTTGCAGACAGTTTCCAACAATTGTACACCCGATGTCAAAAGTGTATTGTTTCTAATGGCGAATACTTTGAAGGCCAGTAAAGCTATTTTGCTTGTTTCTCTTACTTCCTTTTCTTTTATGTCAAAATTCACCGAACATTTCGAACACACCTTGTATATTCCATAGATATTGTGTTATGTTTACCCAATTTCTAGAAGCTTCTTTTAAAATCTGTTTTTATAGTTCAGTTTTAACTATAATATTACATTTTAGTATTTTATATTCATATGATAAACTACAATCTGTATGGAGTGAAATATTGTATAATATAATAACAAAATAAAATAAATATTATACAAATATTATTACATGGTAAAATGCCATTTAATACAATGCACTAATTTTATATTTCAAACTGAAAGGTATAGAAGTGTGTATTTATATATTGCTGCAAAAACTATATCTAATGTAAATTTTCAATATATATTTTTCAAAGATATAATTCCAGAAACCTGGTCCAGTTCATCTTTCTTGAAGATTTTCCTGACATATTGCAAACTGATATTTTAGATGAATGTTCAATTGATGTTTTTAGAAGAACTTTGATGGAAATAAAGACAAGTGATTTGTTAAAGCAGTATAACTGGATGCAGAGTACATGTGTAAAACATCCATTTTTCGAACTTTCAAAATGTTATAAATTTGGTAACGTGATAGGATTTTATTTTTAATGTTTCTCAGGTTGATTGCACGTAGAAATAAGTTCTTAAAGTAATATATTGCAATATGAAAACATCATTAAATTCAAATGTAAAAATTAATTTTTACTCATCAATTTAATCTAAATATTTCAGAATCATAACCATTGTAACAAATCATAAGAACAAAATATTTCTTATTAATTTTAATAATCTTTTAACAATTTTAGATTTGCATGACATTTCAGAGTAAAATTTTATGTATGTATGTATGTATGTATGTATGTATGTATGTATGTATGTATGTATGTATGTGTATATATATATATATATATATTGTCCGATTAATAGACAGAATTTATTCAGAAGCAATTTAATGTTAATCGTATCAAATAAAAATGCTTGAAATGTTAACCTTTATGTCTGATATTACTTTATTTTTTATTTGTAGCTTCTATTCAATACCATGATAGCAGTAGTGCTACAGATATTGATTTACATTAATGTAGACAGAAATAGCTGATGCATGCTCTTGACAGAGATGGGGGACGTTTAAAAAGAGCTTTGGAAAGGCCCAGTCTAATGTACATAATGTGTAATAAAAATAATAAACCACTATCTTTTGTGAACATTTTATTTTTGCGATTAAGGTTATAAATATTGAAGTTGTGTGACTGTTTAACAAATATTAAAATATAAAAAGCAATGAAATAGGAACACTTGTATATGAAAATATAACTGAACTTTTAATCTTAAATAATATATATAATAATAAAATTAATAGTTATTACATAAAATTTGTAACTTGTTCCTTCTATAATATTTAGCTCTTGAAATATTTATTTTGATAGATTTAAAGAATATTCATTTAAGTCAATTTTTCTGTTAATAATATAAAGAATAAATTAAACTAAGACCATAGAATTAAAGTTGTCTGCGTTCTATATTAAAATTGAATCAATGTTTTATTATAAATCTATCAAAGAGAGTCTTTAGTTTAGAAGTGCTCTGCGATAAATTATACCTATTGTTACAAATACATTGAAGAACTAAAGGAATAACTCGTGATTTTATTCTTATTTTTTAAAACTAAATTTTTGAATGAATTTATGAGAACTTGTTAAAAAAAATTTATCTTATAAAAGCAATAATAAAATTTATCAGATTTTTATAATTAAATTTCCATAGTAAAACTTTTAAAAAAAATCATAACAATTAATAAGCTATTAATTCAAAACTTATTTTTTCTAAAATAAGAAATAATTAAAAAAATATCAATGAATACTGTCTCAAAAAATTTTTTTCCTATTAGTAAAAAAAAACAAAAAAAAAAAACAGTTTTTTAAAACTGAAATTATTGAACGTTAATTTTGTGTCCTTCAATAAAAACTTTTGAAAATACTAAAGAGCCCAAGAGTAAAAAATATTAGACTTCAAACATAAGTATTATTATCTATGAAAAGCTTATAATAAATATATGCATATTTAAAATGGGTTTTCCTTAATAATATCTGGCTTATTAATAAAAATGCACTATCATTAAATTATTTTTTAACGATAGTGTATTTTTGCTATTTGAGCCAAACAACAGCATTGGTTCACTAGTAGAATGCAAAATTGCATGACATATAATATCATCGCTGCATTCACTCACTTTTTATCAAACCGAACAAAATTCCCCAGGCCATATGCCATAAACTCATCACATACTGTACTTCAAGTGAACGGGCAGGAATACCGCAGCCGCTTTCCGGCCGAGGTGACAAATAGTACTCTGTTCCATGAACTATTCCCTAACAGGACCCGCTGAGTTTCCATCAGTTCAAGTCGTTAACCTAATCACCTCACAGTGTTGAATTGTAACTAGGGCTTCAGCTTACGTTAATGATACCTCATTTTCAACTCTTATATATGAATAAACGAAACTGAATAATTTATTGCTGTATTGTATCCGTATACTACCCAATACAGATGCTTACACTTTGAATAAATACTTTATGCATTTAAATGTTTATTCCTTTATTTCCACAATAAAACAAGATTAACTATTGATCCTTCGTTTGTAATTAATGTTAAATCCAATTTATCAACTAAAAATTGATAAATTGGATCTAAGTAAGACTTTAGATCCAATTTATCAATTTTTAATTTACACGAGTTTTCCTATGAATATGCTGAAATATGGATAAAGTAAATGCATCAATAATGTTTTCTCATATTTCTGTTAAAAATAGAAGTGTTAAGAAAGTATGTTAAGAAAGGAAGATAAAATAATAAGAAAGGAAGATAATAAAAATGTGAGATTTTGGGAAAATGAGTCTTGGAATTTCTGTAATGGGTTGGAACAAATGAATGAACAAATTGCATATTCAAGAATAATATATAGGTATTGGTTGCTGGGTGGATACGTCATTTCCCTTTTTTATACATATCTTCCCCTACAAATGTCCCTACCCAATTCCCTACACTTTAATTTTATTTGACGCATGCGCAATTTGGCTGATCGAGCCATCATTTCAGTGTTGTGATCGAAAAGTTTGTAATCATCGCAAGTGCTGCGGTGTGTTCTCTGTCTGATGACTTTTTTATAAAATTAAGAATGGATGTATGCTGCAGGAGCTGACAAAAATATGAACTAAAAATGAATAATCGAGGTCATGTACCGCAACCATACTACAGCAATTCTCTTGCTATTAGACAAGAAATTCAAAGATTTGAAAGTGTTCATCCCAGCATCTATGCAATTTACGATCATTTGGAACTTATGCCTGATCCACTATTAGCTCAACAAATTCGAGAACATGTTGTCTGTATAGAAGGTATGTTATCAGGTATTTTCCACAAAATTATTAGCAGTGAAAAATGTTTAATAAATGGGATCTGACTTAGTGTACGCTTCGCGTCTTGTTTGTTTTTATTTCCAGTTTTATAATAACACATTAATTATAGAGAATCATTGAAAAAATTTTAAGTTTAGATTGTGTTCTGATATAATATAACTTATGTTATGATATAAATGTATTTTGATCCTATAAAAAAGATTATAAAGTTAACCTATAAAGCTAATAATTTTTATGGGCGAGTTTTCTTCTGTCCGTGATCTTTATTTCTGCTAGTTATAATCGAGGTCCGTAATTTAAGTGATAATTTTATTCAAGAATAATTTTAACTTAATTATAAAAATTAAGATAAAAAGTTTCAAAGCTTATGAAATGGTTCAAGTCATTAAATAATGAATTAACTGTAATGAAATCGGTAATCTGTTAGTAGCTGATATATATTGTTTGTTTGCTAGCTGATTTTTTACTTTTATATTATAAAAAAATTTCATTTTATGTGAAAGTTATTAATAATTAATTTTATTAGGGACCACATAATTAGTCAATCATTATTGCCATTGAAATAAGTATCAAATGCAATTAAACAAATTAAAACATGTTTTGATATTACACAAGTTAATAAAATATGTTTTAAGTGTGTTTAATCTAAATTAAATAAAATCATTTTTTTTTGAATTTATTAAACATGTTTTGGAGCATTTTAATTCCACGATTTGTAATTTAAAAATTATTTTATTTATTGAGAATTTTCACAATTTTTTCTCTTTTCTATGGTGCAGCTCTGTTCTGTTCTGTTTTTTTTATATAAAAGTATGTTAAGTTTCAATAGATTTTCTTTTCTATTTTCCAAAATTTTTCAGTATAGTTGTATTTTGTGAATAGCTGAATATTTTTATTTTTATCCCCAATGGTTTTTTGTCTTAATGCTGTAAATATTTGAATCTCTATTACTTTTTTTAAAGAATATTAATTTATAAAATGATATAGTTAGTTCACAGTGTATGTATGCATTATTTTCTCTGAAATTCTGATCTTCACTCTTTTTGTGTAAATTGTTTGATTTAAAAATTTCTTGTAATAAGTTATCGTAAATGTATATCTATCTTAATAAAATTTTAATTTTCAATAATTAGCAGTTCTTTAAATTTGCTTATTTTGATATTTTACGAATACTGTGAGAGAAACCTTAACCTCTTAAATAAATAGGTATAATCAGAAGATTATTAGTTAAAAGTATTTAGTTTTAAAAATTGAAGCTATATATATATATATGCTGGTAATTATTTTTATAATTTATAATATATCAGTTAATTTCAATATTTGGTTTCAGTTAGATTTTTGTTATGTTTTCCTGATAATTAAATTTTTTGATAAATTCTATAAAAAAGAGTAAAATTATATACTTTACCAATCTTTAAAAATCAAAGTAACCTATTACTATGTTTATGTCATTTAATTTTTTAACTCAATATGGTTAAAAAAAATTCTGTCCATGATTTATTATAAATTTATTAAATAGCTTTGTTGTGAATAAAATTTATTAACTTATTCTTTTCATACTTATATTGCTATCATGCTTAAAAATTATATATGTATATTATATATATGTTTATGTATATTATATATATATGTATATTATATATATATACACACACACACATATATATTTCATTGTTAATTTAGAAAGACCTGTGAAAATTTTTATATATTATGTAAATTATCTTATTTTGAAATTTGCATACTTCTTTAATATTTTTATTTATTGAAAATGTTGCAGGGATTATTAAATTGAATTTATGAAACTAACAACACTTCTTTCAAGTTCTTTTGAATGAGAATTATTTAAAAAAAGTAATTTTTTGTAGTATTAGTATATTTTTTCTATGGAAAGTTAATCAAATTTTAATAAATAAAATATACTGTTCATATTTAGAAAATGAATATTTAAAATCTAAGCTTGTATTTTCTAATAAAGTGTGATTGGTAATTAATTTTATACTTGTTTTAATTTACTAAGAAATCATGTAAAGGAATAAATTAACTAAAATATTCTTATTATACTTCTTTTAAAATAAGCTGTATGGAAATTCATAACTTAGAATTGCTTGTGAAGGAATTAATTTTGAAAGAACTAACAACTGCTGGCAATTTTTAATTCTATTTCTGCTTAATAGACAATTATATTTTAAAAAATAATTATGTTATTTATTTTGGTAGATAAGCAAAATATTTTTTGCATACAAATTTTTCTAGAACAATTTATTGGCATTTTCTAAATTATGTAATATTGCAAATTTGAACACTATTTTCTACTTTAAATGAAAAAAAAAAAAAAAAAAAAAAAAAAAAAAAACTTTTCATTTTATCTGTAAAGAATTAAAATATACATCAACTTTATATGGGATTTTAGGATAACAATAGAACACTTAGAAACATGCTCTTTTAAATTTGAAAATTTTTTATTTTGAAAAAATTTAGTGTATTTTTTTAAAAATTGAAAAATCTTAAATTTGTGTTGGAGTTTATATTTTTGTGATTTTTAGATATTTAATAATTTTCATTAGATTTAATTTGCTTCTTAATCAAAAGTTTTGTGCAGCATCATCTGCTATACTAATATTTTACTGACTAGCAATTTCTGAAAATCTATGACTGAATAAATATTTTTGCAGGAAAATATTATTTAGTAGTGTTCGATCAATCACTTATCAAAATTAGTTTAATAATTAAAAATTATTTATGAATATAAATTTCTCAGTTTTTAAAATATAAATACAGATTACAAAATTCTCTAAGTGATATTTTGAGGGCTTAACAACTAGTTTTTTTGTTTAGAACTATGTAGGGAATTTGTTGTTACATCTTAATAAATTATCGAATGTTCCAAGTATATTAGAAATTTTCTCAGAGAATTTTAAATTTTTATCTATAAAAAGAAAAAATAATAATTTGGCACCTATGAAAATGATATCCTTTTTCATAGTTTAAAATTTAATTGATTTTAATATATTTACTAATATTCTAATTTTAAATTCTTAACAAAGTTGATGAAAAGTCACAAGAATATTCTATGCTTTGAACCTCAGGTTTACTGAGTATATATGTTTGAATGTCATTTGAGATTTGAATGTTTATAAAGTTCAGCATCTATTTTAAAACACAGATCTTAGTTGAATTAGCTTTATTGTGTGAAATGTGATTATGAAGCCATGAACCAAATTTCTGTATCATGGAATTGACTTGCTTGTAAACTTATATTTTAATATTTATGTATTGTGCTAAAATAGATATTCTTTTTATGAAATAATTCTTATGAGAAGACGAAAGAAAGCTTCTTAAAAATAAATTATTTGGAAAGCTTATGAAATTAATTAAATTGTTATATTATAAAATTTACATTACATTTGTGTTTATCACAATATGCACTTAGTTTGTTAATTTTTGAATAATTAATATTTTAATGATAGTTAAATTTCTTATGTCTTTTGTCCTTTCAGTATATCAATATTTCCATTTGCCATACTTGTGAGTTTTTTTTTTATTTTTAATTTTAGCATAAATTAATATCAGTTTTAGTACCTTAATATATATCTCATTTTGTTTATCTTGATATTTTGGGAAAATGAAAGAATGACAAATGACCATTAATTGTATTTCATAATTTTTCACCAGAAAGGAGCTATCTATATCTCAGATCTGTTGCACAGTTTTCATAACATCCATTGTTTATAGTCTTCTTTGAGGCATTTTCAAAGATTGTGAAATTTATGTATACATTTTTAGAAGAGAAAATGTAAAATTCTATGTTTTTATGCCAATAGATGAAATATTCTTGAAGCAATAATACAGTAGCCACAAAGTGGTTAAGTTTTGGATACTGAATGATTAGTTCAACAGAACTGAATGGTTAGTTTTTTTCAATTCAATAGTCTGTTCACTCAACTCCCTTATTGGAAATTGATGTTTCTAGTGGTTCTAAATCCACTTCAAACTGGAGTTTCTAGTTGAATTTGGTCTCGTGTTCAAAATATGATTGTTGAGTAACAAACTAATTAACACAGAAGTCATTGCTTATTCCTTCAGTTCAAATGTTTATTCATTCAAGTTCTATATTAGACATGAATGCTTGTTGTAGTTACAAAAAATGCCTCTTAAGACTGTCAACTATAGTTGAACCGTGACTTACAATTTAAAAAGGATTCTGAACTACTACTTTATGCACAGGATAAGACTAAAGCAACTAACCATATAGTTTAATTTTCAGAAAAGAGTGAATCCAATCTTACGTTCCTCTATAAAGAGCATTCTCTTATCCCATAACTTGTCTATTAAATAAACTGCTATTTCTTATTTGGGAAAAGGTAAAAAAAAAAAAAAAAAAAAAAAAAAAAAAAAATAATTTTTTATAGTTAACTCAAATTTATTAAAATATTTAAATCCTTCCAAATATGTAATAATAAAAAAAAGAAAACAGAAAAGAAGAATTGTACACATTATCGTGTTATTATTAATTTTTATTTATAGTTATTTAAATTATCACATCTTCTTTTCCCACATAGTTAAAGGTATTTATATTAGTTTTATTATTTAATTAATATTTTATAACTGTAATAAAGTTTGTATTAGTTATAAATTTGTTATCTTGTAAAATGAAATGTTAAGTTTATTATTTAAAAGCTTGTACAGAGCCAAATGATTTGTAATGGTGGATGACCTTAACATTCCACTTAGTAATGATGAATGTTAAGGGGCTTATAACCTGATGAAGTTAAATATTGAATAAAGAATTTCACTGAGCAATTACGTTTGGCAGGTTTTGTTTCAATGACTCACTTTTTAATGTTTTATTTAATGTACAATAATTTTTTTAATGTGGTACCTGGATTGGCTTCGTCGGTGACAGGAGAGACCAAACTGCTTGGCTCAGCTGTGCACTGGACATTTAAAACACTTCGATTTTCCAATGGTGCCAAGACCTTCCGAATTTGCTCAAAATGCCACATTGAAGAGGCCGGTCCCAAATATCTTTTAGACTGTGCTGGTGTACTTCATGAGTATCTCTTAAAGAAGCCTTATTTAGCTCTGTGTTGAAATTAAAAGCAAATGACCTCATGGATCTGATCTAATTTCATATCAGAGAGAAGAAGAAGAAGCCTTTTTAATGTGAAAAATAAATACATTATCTTGCATGGAAATTTCATGGGAAAGCTATGCATGTTTTGGAGTCAGATAAGCCCTCAAGTCACTGCATCTATATGATTACAAAGTCTTATAATATATCTTAGTTGTTAAAACTTTCTTTTTTTTTCAGAGTAAAAAACTGAAAATTAAAATTTACTGTTTAATTTGAAGTTTGAGTAATTTGTTTTGATCTTGATTATTTATTTATATGTTAATTTAGAACTTTCCAAAATTCCTTTATAATGCAATCATATTGCTACTATCTCTAAAATATTTTTGTTTGTAACTATCTTAAAGTCATTACAGGCTTGAATACTATTGATAAAAAGTTGAAATAGCTAATAATTATCCTATCAAGAGTTTTATTTTTGATTTTCTAAATAAATGTTCCCTATAGATCAAGATAAAAATGAGAAAAATGTCTTTAAATTTATAATAATCCCATTGTAATTATTCTGATTTCAAATAATTTTTTTAAGGAGTTAAAGCAATTTAAAGTCTATACAATTGATGAATAAGGATTCAATTTCCATTTTATGCGTTATATTTCTGCTGAATACATAATGTAATGTGCAGTCTCTAGATTATAATTACAAGAGACTGTTGCCAAGATAAATGAATAAAAAATTACAAAAAATTGAACTTTTAGTTTCTGAATGTATTCTTTAGAAACAGAATATTAGAATTCCCTCAAAATTTTTAGAATTAGTGAGGGATGAAGGTTTGCCTCAAATTTTTTCCTAGTATATATTAACATTATGTTATGGGCTCAGTACATATCTGTTAAATTACATATTAGTTTTTAGGAGCATTTTTTGTATCAATAAGAAAAAGTGTAAGTATACAGAAAAACTTAAAACATTTTTTGTGACAACTTATGCATATTTATCTTTTGGTGTGATTTTTCATGGATAGTGGCTTATATTGTTTTATGCATTGTTAGGTATAAAATTCCCAAATATCTACTTAAATAATTGTGGTTACATAAATTAGTATCGACTCCAATTTTTGTTTAAAAATGGCTAAGGCATCTTCCTTATTATTGGAAGACGGTATGATAAATTTTCTGAACTTGATACAAACTCATATTTTGTACATCTATAAATTATTTGTTATTGCATGTTCCTCCACTAGTATGGTTACAAAAGTCAGATGACACTAATACAGTTGCTAATCTTATCATTTTATAGTTATTTACAAATTCAAAGAAATATGCCCTGATATATCTTAGGAATTTATTTAAGACTGTTGCCAACAGCTCTTATTATCTTCTAACTGGAAGCAAATGCAATTATAAAAGTAGTCCAAATTTTTGTAATTGCAAAGATTTTTAAGTTCTTATTTGATTTTTGGAATAAAATATTATATAACTAAAAATGACAATTTCTGTTATGATAATTACTTTTATTCTTGTTCTATAATTATTTATTTTGAAGAAAACTCTTCAAGTATTTCTCTGAAATATCTTATCTTTCTTCTCTCATTATTAACTCATATTTAGTTTGACACATTTTGATTTAAAAAATGCTTTTGAAATAGATTGGTATTATAAGTGACAAATACACAAATTTGAATATATTTTTAATGTAAAACTCTCATTAGTGAAAGAATATTAAATTATTCTAATAAACTCGCGTCAGGAAAAAAACCTATATAATGAAAATACTAAATCTGCAATGAATCAGTAAAACTTGGTATATATACATATTTAAAGAAAATTATAACCACACATAAATGATAATTGTTTACATAAAATATACAGTTATGAATAAAGATTATGATGTTCATAAATTGTACTTTAGTATTCATTATGTAATATGGAAATTTCCAGGCTAATTGTTTTAATTCAAACAACTTAATAGAAACTCTGTTTCATTATGCTATTTCTGTGTATTTTTGTTCTCAAATATTGACTGAAGTTTTGACGAATAAGTAAAATACAGATGATAAACATTTAACTTTGTGTGTAATTTTTATTAAAAAAATGATTCTATTTTTATTAAAAAAATGATTCTATATCTTTCTTTTTCCCATCTGCAGAGTAAACCTTTCTCAGTTTTTGGGTTTGGTGTTTAGAAAATTTCTTATGACTATTTTAGTTCATTAAATTAACTACTAAATTTCTCATTTATTTGAGAGATGACCAATTGTCTGCAATTGGTTTCTGATTCCCCTCCCCCTTTAACAAATTTTCTCTTAGATCTGTTAAGTTTTTCCTGAACCCTATTATCTTAAAGCCGAGCTATAGCTGCCAAATGGCCACATTGAGGCCTATGGTTCGAACATTCGAACTATTTTTCTTGGGTACGATTTCCACAATGGGTGTCTGTAGTAGTTCGAAATTCATTTTAAACTGTAGTTCCTAATCTACCTATCTCTAGTCTGTAAAAATGATTATTGAGCGACAAACTAACCTGTCACGTGGAATTTAATGATATTCCAAATAACTGACCTTGTCTCCACTGCATCATTATTTAAAAAGCATATTACAGGTTATGAGGAATTTAGTTTCGAAGAATTAAGTAATCAGGTATTTATACATATAAAAACTATCTATATCAAAAAAATATATTTTTTTACAAACAAAAAAACATACATATATATATTTATAATATTAATTTAATATATATATATATATATATATATATATATATATATATATATACACACACACATCGATGCTATATTGTTGTATAACATCAATATATACTGTTAGTAAATTTAACTAGACATTTAAATATTTTAAAAATTTATACATTAAGTTAATAGTTTTTTAATCGTTAACACATACATGACAAAATTTTTTCTTTAAGTATTAAAGAGAAGAAATTTAATGAAACAAACAAACACTATGCATTAAATATTATCCATGTTTATGTATTCCATATAGTATTCCCTTAGTTAAATTCCATCAACTAAGAGTATAAGTAGTTTGGATCACTTTACCACTGAACAATGAAATATTTTGCAGATTTAAATTAAAAGCTTATCTATTTTATTTGAGGAATAAAATATTGGTATGTACAATAATTATTGTACTAAAATATATGTTATAAAATCCACATATATTATATACACAACATAATTTTATAAAATAAACTCTTTAGCAGTGTTAATCAATTTAAAATTGGAAACACAAAAATGGAAGTGTTATCTAAAAATTGCTAAACTTGAAGGAGTTAAAATATACAGTGGTGGCCAAAATTGTGGACACTTTTGGAAATTTTTATGTTTTTGAACTTTGTATGCTTATAGAAGCGTTACGTTTCACAAAATGCAAACTTGTATATATCATTTTAAAGAGAATTTATTACTGAATTCAATACAAAACATAAAATTCAATTATTTGCAATACAAAAAAAGTTAAACGATAATAGTTATCGAATACATTAGATAGTGATGATTGCAGTGAGTTATCTGTTCTTAGTAGAGTACACATTTTTTTTATTACAGCTTCACATCAACGTTTCATTGAGCTGACAAGAGTTTTAAGCTCTTTTTTCGTTATTACACGATGCCAGGAAACAATTATAGCTTCAATTAGTTCTCTTTTATTTGATGAGCGCCTCATTTGGACAAGAGTTTTCAAACGGTGCCACAAATGATCGATAGGATTGAGGTCAGGACTGTTTCCTGGCCATGACAACAATTTAATGCTCTTTGTACGAAACCACTCTTTCGATATTTTGGCCGTGTGGCAAGGAGCAGAATCAACGAAGCATTTTTGGGAAAGACATCTCTGATAGAAGGTAGAAGTTTTGGTTCTAGAATAGTGTCAATGTATTTTCTGGCCTTCAGTGTCCCATCGATGACATGAAGGCGACCAATGCCACCTGCTGACATGCATGACCAACTCATAACACTAACTGGGTTCTTCACAGATGTTTGAATGCAGTCAGGATGTAGCTCTTCTTCTATTCTACGTCTTACATATTTTCGCTCATCACTACCGAATAACGATAGCTTAGTTTCATCATTCCATATAACTTGTGACCACTGATCATCTGTCCAATTAATGTGTTCCTTTGCCCACTGTAGTCTGTTTTTTCGTTGCTGAAAATTAAGATAAGGCTTTTTTCCTGGAATTCTACCTCTCAGTCCAACATCTGTTAATCTTCTCCTGATTTTTCTTGAACTGACAAACACCAGCATCATTCAGATCACTTCTGATGGCCGCTGATGACATTTTTCTATCTTGGAGACATAGACTTTTTATTATTCTGTCATCAATAGATGTGGTGCACCTTTTTCGGCCTTTTCCTTCTTTGTTTTTTATTTAATTTGTCTCCTGATATCGTAAACAAAACTTTCGGACTCCATACTAGTCACTGAACCACCCACCCGTCTTTCAATTTCAGCGTAGGAAAGACCACTTTCTCGTAACACAATAATATTACATCTCTTTCTAGGTGTCCAACCTATTCTTTTATTTGATGTCATTGCTTCTTGACTAAATATTAAAAATTTTTACAAAAATTCCTGCTTGTAATTGGAGTGTATAAGAAACAGGTTTGAAAACTCTTGTCTCAGAATGAGGCGCCCATCAAATAAAAGGGAACTAATTGAGGCTATAATTATTTCCTGGCATCATGTAATAACGAAAGAAGAGCTTAAAACTCTTGTCAGCTCAATGAAACATCGATGTGAAGTGTAATCAAAAATAAAGTGTACTCTACTAAGTACTGATCCAATGACTACTAAGTACTGATCACTGCCAATCATCACTATCTAACGTATATCGATAACTACTAACGTTTAAATTTTTTTGTATTGCAAATAATTGAATTTTGTGTTTTGTATTGAATTCAGTAATAAATTCTCTTTAAAATGATACATATAAGTTTGCATTTTGTGAAACGTAGCGCTTTCTATAAGCATACCAAGTTCAAAAACATAAAAATTTCCAAAAGTGTTAACAATTTTGGCCACCACTGTATATTTCAATGTATATTTATGTATACAGAACATATGATATTTGTCTATCTTTGAAAATATTCCTCTCTTAATTTGTACTGACTTCTTGATCGAGATTTAATATGGAAAAAAATAAATGTTTTAAGATGCAGCAGAATCTCGATAAAAAGGAGAAAAATATGAGTACCAGTTCGTAGAATTTCAAAAAATGCGCATGAACAAACATTTTAATTTAAAGTTTTGCCTCTATTACCTGTTATGTATCATAAGCATAAGATTCGAGAAGTGAATTAATTTTGAAGATTATCATGAAGGTATGTAGAAAGGAATACAAAAGTTACTATGTAATGTTCAAATAAAAAGAAATTTCTTACCCTTAAAGTTAGAAAAAAGAAATCATTTATTGATATACCAACAAAATTAAAGTTTGCTATTTGAAACTAATCCTTTTTTGCTATTTTTATTTATTTATTTAGTTAAATTGTTTATTTTAGATTTGCTGTGTTATGTGCTTAGTATAATTCTTTCAGTTAGTTAATTTGTTTAAGTCTGAGAATTTTATTTTCCTTTCTTCTCTTACTTTCTTTCATTTCTTCCGGTTTTTTCTTGTTTCTTTTACTTTCCTGCAGAAATTTGTTTCTTCCGGAAGAAAATCAACCTTGAGCTCTTTATTTTACTCTATGCATTCTAGTCTTTATAGGTTAAAAAATAGTATTCATAAAATAAACATTTACATTAATTTAATATTATATAAGTCAGATACTGCTGTATATAACTTTTATGGTTGTTAAAAATTAATTTCGCTTCTTTATTTATCATGTCCTAAGTTGTTTCTTTCTAGCTGTTATTTGAAATTTTCAATTCCGTTACGGCTTTTTGACTGTTAATTTTCGAGGTTTCGTCATCGCTTCATTGTTGATTGTTTAAAAAAAATAATAAATCGTTCTTAATTTGTTCTTAATTCATAATGAATGTTTATCAAAAATAAAATATGTATATGTTCTATGCAGTTTAAAGTTGCCATTCTTTGTAACAGATCTAACAACGCATGGGTTTTCCTGACAATATTAGCATTATTTTCTTTGCTTGGAAAGCAAAGTTGTCTTCAATTTGTTTGATAAATAATTTGATTGATACTGTAAATCAGTTTTTAACAATTAATTAATTTCCTATATCTATCCCCTAATAACTTATCAATATTTTTGAAATAGTATTCATTTAAAGCAAGATTTAGCAAAAATTCTATTTTGTAATTACACTTATGAGTTATATTTTATTCAAGAATTAAATAAAATAAAATTGTGCTTGAGAATAGTTTGATTTGTCGCTCTTACTTATTACTCGCAAATTCATCCGGTACAATAGATTAAAATGGTTTCGAATCGCACAACAAATATCTATTGTTGTTCTTGTGTGCCAGATAGGCTGGCAAATTGGGGTGCGCTGCTCTACTTTTCCAACTGAACCGTATTTGATGTGGAGTCCGACTTCTTCAGTACACACACATGCCATAGGGACCCGTTTATAGGTAGAGAACCATTCACACATAAGAAAAGGACAAAGACAGGATAGAGAGAGAGAGAGAAAGTACATCCATGCCTGAACCGGCATTCGAACCCAGGACCTCCCTATCCGTAGTCAGGACCGCTGACCACTAGACAAGTTGGCCGGTATATCTATTTTTAAACATGTTATAGAAGAAATGAGTTATATTTTTCAATTTTTGTCATATTTTTAACCATGATTCTCATTTTTTTCCCATTTGATACACACACACACACACAAAAAAGGTAAACTCTGCGCATTTTATTTTCAAATTTTCAATGTATCAATTTAAATGGAAGCAGAATTTAAAATTATAATTTTTCAATCAGCTCTTCAATTTGGAGTAACTTAAGTATAGTTTAACGTGTACAATTAAATAAGTTAATATGTTGTCTTACTTTTTGTTTTTATTTTTACGTAAAAAATTCAGAAAAAAAGAACTTAAAAACCTGTAAACTGCTACCATAAACAGATAAAATGAAAAGTTACTTGAAAAATTTTTAATGTTGATAAATTTATAATTTAGTCTTTTTGTAACTTTTTCAAATCTTTATTCATATTATTTAGGCAAATTCAAGTAAAGTTGAACTGCTTTTATACTAGCTTCCTTTAACCGAGTTTCAGTTTATTAGAATTGCTTTCGTATAGAATTCCTTTTATGAGGATATATTTACAGTGAATCATAAAAATTTTTTTTGTCGTTTAAAAATAAAATTTATTATTATTTATTTTAAGCATAATATTTCTATCATTTAGACCATGCTTTTGCATTGCGCGAAAATTATTAACGTTTATACAGTTCTTCTCCATTTACATCATCATTTACTTAATTTAATTTTGAAAAATATTTATCTCCTTAGATATCTAATGCCAATTTTGAAGAATTGTTACTTAGCATGAGAATTGAGTACTTTTACTACTAAATGATTGATTTTACATAAATTTGCATTAAAGTGAAATTTATTTTCTTGAATTGAAGTTATGTAAGTGAATCTGCGTTAAAAAGTGGAACAAAATAATGCTTACTTAAGGACATTACTTTTTTCATGCTGATAAAGAGTTAATTATTATGCATTGGTGTTAATGCAACAATGCATTGTTAAAAATTTTACTTTAATTAAAAACATATCTTTAAAAATAATTACGTTTCTTGCATTAAAATCATTCTAAATTGTTTGAATTAAACAAGAATAGCGCATCATATGAATAATTTTAAGTGAATTCTAAGTAATATGTGAGTACCGTAAAATAAAATTTTCCAATAAGGAGCTCATTTGGGTCCGATTTGTTTTATTCTAAAGTACCTAGTTCGTTAATTTTGAATTTTAGTTCTCGTTGGTTCGTATGAATTTATTTAAAACGTCATTGAAAATTTATCAAAGTTTAATCTGTTTTTTAATTTACTTCATTTTTCCAGTTATGATTCCTGATTTAACATGCATATGAAATCTATTGTAAAAGAAAAATTTTAGAATATTGAAATTGTTTCAAAATTTTTCAGTACTAGTTTTTTTAAACGTAATCTGTTTCTTTGTTTCGATGAATATTTGGATTAAAATTTTAAAAGTATAAAATACTTCTTACATTTGAACCTAATTGAGAAAAGTTTAGTAATAAAATTTTTAATACTTAAATTTTCATTTACTTGGTATTTTGTTAGAGATCTAAAAATTCATCTGAAACCACTAAATAATTCTCTCACTTTTTAAATCAGATTAAAAGTGCCTACATTTTCCAAGCATTGGTTAAAAGACAGTTAATGTTTTATCGATTTTAGTTTTCGCATGTCCTTTGTGCACTATTTTGGTTTCATTTATCTTTATTCATTTTACTGCAAATAGGATTACCTATTTTTAGCTCAATGGAATACGTAATTATTTTCGAATAACTGCAGACATTTTTTCTCCTAAATTGTAATTTAATGTTCTAGAAATAATCCAAGCGTTCAATTATTATTATTTTTATATGTGTGATATATAATATTAAACATCTTATTTTCTGTTTTTTCTTTAGCTGAAAATTTAGTATACAGTTTAATCCTTTGTATATACAGGAATATATTACTTCAGTGAGTAATAAAAGATGAATTAAATATTTAAAACTGAAGTAGAATTTAAAACAAAATATAAAATTCTTGAATAAAATGTTCTCTTGAATACTTAATAAATATATCACAAAGAAACTTTTGAAATTTAAAATCAAATGTAAATATAGTTGTTACATTGATGAATGATTTTATTATTTATATTGCTTAATAGGTATTTAATTTAGACGCAATGTTTTATAATTCATTTTTTATTAACATCAATTGAAAAATTTGTTTTTTTGTGAGAAAATCTAAAGAGCGCTTGTAAAATAATAAATTGTAGTACATTCATTTGCGTATGTTATTGTAGGTATGTGGTAATACATTTGATTTTATTGTTGTGTTGTTGTCGTGTGCCAGCTAATCTGGTAATATGGGGTGCGCTTCTCCACTTTTCCAACTGAACCATATTAGGTGTGGAGTCCGACTTCCTCAGTACACACATGCCATATATGTTTATAGGGTAAGCAACCATTCACAACTCATTCATACAAGGAAAGGATAAAGACAGGATAGGTAGAGAGAAAAAGATTACATCCATGTCCGAACCTGGATTCCGCAGTTAGGCACGCTGACCACTAGACAAGTATTTGTTTTATTAAATTAGTATTAAATAATTGATAAACGTAAATTATTAATTTATAAACTTCTGTTTTACTAATATCACTTTAATTAGAAACATTGAGATACAATTTGAAAGGATATACTTTCCGAGAATATCTTCCCTGAAATTTTGAATACGAAAAATTCTTGTGCTCTTAGATCGTTATTAGGTCATTATATATTGAGAGTAGCTCTTGTAAGAATTTCATTGAATGTCAGCAATATTTTGCTTTCGGTCACAGAAAATGGACCGTAATTATCTGCCGCAAGAGAGGAAACCCCGAAAATCACCCCAATCGACAGACATGCATTTAGAAAGCGAGAACGCAATATCTACAGAGGGTATTAACACATTTTTAGAACGATTTTGATTACGAATTAAAAAAAAAGTAAATGTTTTAGAATAAAAATTTTTGGCAACAGTTTATTATTTGAAATGAGAAATATCGTCTGCTACTTTTATTCTCCTTTCAAAATGTCACATATAAATATGCTGTGAACTGAAAGATATGTTTTTGCGCTTTCCGAAGATAAACGTTCTTATTCCAGAATTCAAAAACGTTGTGAAATGCATGGTATTAAAATTTCTAAGTGCAAAATAAGCAATATTAATCGAACAGGTAAAAACTGTCGCTCATTATTTCTACTCAGAAATAAGACTCCAAACGAATATCTGTAAAAGGTAAGTACTGTTTCAAATACTTCTATAGTGAAATCGCTGGTAACAAGAAAAAATCCGGCAACATAGAAATCAATTGCAAAGTCTTTAGATACATCTTAGCAACAATAAATAAAATAATAAACTAGTATTTACAACTTAAAAATGCTAAAAGACAATGTTCACCAGCTTTTGGCGAGACATGGGGCTCAACGAAAAACATTTTGTAGAATCCTGTATGAAAACCACTTAGCAGGAGATACATGGAAAAACATTGTGACCCTTGATGAAGCATGAGTTTACCTAAATGA
This sequence comes from Latrodectus elegans, assembly GCA_030067965.1. Classification (NCBI taxonomy): domain Eukaryota; kingdom Metazoa; phylum Arthropoda; class Arachnida; order Araneae; family Theridiidae; genus Latrodectus; species Latrodectus elegans. The sequence goes on along the minus strand of CM057809.1, from coordinate 103,065,376 downwards.
CTGTAACAAAAACAGGTCTTTATACAATAGAAAATGAGGAGAAAAAAATGTACAAACCAGTTTCCGTCAATGTAAACAAAGTTTTAGTAAGGGACTTATGATTGTCGCAAGTTTCTCCTACAGTGGGAAATTAAAAATAAGAAGAGTGGAAAGAAATGTTAAAATTAACTCGTACTATCAGGAGAAGGTTTTACGCTTAATATTACAAAAGAAATTTCACTTCTTTATCCTAATGACTTACAAAGAGAGAAACTTTATCAAGACAAAGCTAAAAGTCATACTTCGAAAACTACCACTGCATTCTTTGAAAAAATGAAGACTAATACAGGTATTGCATATATACCTTTTCAACATATTCCTGTGAAGTTCCCTAATGTTTCACCTACGGACTATTGTGGCGTTGGTCTGTTAAAAAGAGCTCTTTCTAAACGCAAACCCACCAAGATATATGGACTCTGGAAGGTTGTGGAAGAGGAATAAAAAGCAATACCCCTGGAAATTTTACGAAAAGCTCTTCAATCATGGAAATAATTATGCAGACTTATAGTCCAGAAAAAAGGCTATCAGATCGAGTATTTAAAAAAATAATCTTTACATTTGAAACTTCAATTAAACGTCCGCGAAATCATTCTAAAAATGTGTTAATACCCTCTGTATTTCCTGTTTAATCGTGGATAGAATTGAACATGTTACCTTCCATTTCGAAGAACGAGGTCTTTTCTCTGTCGCAATGTGTGTGAACTATGTATTATTTATTAACATACAGAGTAAAGATATTTTCGGTATGAGAAATTCTCATGTCTTTCATTTGTTCAATCACAGTGCGAAATACAACTCATAATTTTCAGTAAATATGAAAAATCTGAGTTCAATTTCCTTAGTAAAATTATATACTCTGCCCAACATTGAAAATGCAACACCAAGAAGGAGTGGTCTGAAAATCATGCAAATTTCAGGGTAGATGCACTATACCGAGTTATGCAAATGATTTGAAATGCGTAGCTCTCCAACTCAAGAGTAAGATAAGATATAAGGTGAGGGACCGGCAGAGTGCCGCATTATTGCTACTTGTAAAATAATGTTTGAAAGTTTGCTCTTATCGCAAAGGACACCTGTAATTGCAGAGAATGCCAGCCTATCGTCGACGGAGTCAGTTCCAGCAGACAGACGAGTTTACGGGGTTCATGGTGATCGGACTGAGAAGGGCAGGTTGGCCCTTACGACGAATTGCAGCTGACAAACACATGGACGCGTCCATAGTGCACTGGCTGTGGCGAAGATGGTTGAAACAAGGAACTGTGGAACGTTTGCTGGGTGCCGGTGCAGTCAGAGTGACATCAGCACTTGTGAAACCACGCGACCAACGGGAAGCGATGGCGGCCCCGCAAGCACAACTACCTACCTTGGGCATGGATGTTTGTAGTGGTTCGGAATCCACTTTAAGCCGTAGGTCGTTGTCTAATTAGCCCTCGTTTGCAAAAAATGACCGTTGAGTGACAAACAAAACAACAAAAACAAGCAAGCACATCTACCGAAATTCTGCAGCATGGGCAAGACACTCTGGATGCTCCCATATCGAGCACCTTGCGCCATAAAATTCAACCAACAAACCAGCTCCCATATTGAGCAGAACCATTTGCCGTTGATTGGTTGCTAGTGGCTTGCTCTCATGTCTTACGTTAAGAAAATTGCCTTTGACCCCACAGCATAAACGCAACGTTTAGAATGGTGCAGGATTAGAGCGATGTGGATGACAGAGTGGACAGGATCGTCTTTTCAGATGAGTTACGCTTCTATTTCTTTTGTGATTGTCGCCACGTACGAGTGTGGCGTCGACGTGGAGACAAATCCAATCCTGCAGCTATTGTGGAACGTCCCAGAGTGCGACAGCGCGGCCTCATGATTTGGGGCGCCATTGTGTACGATTCAAGCTCACCTCTAGTTTGTATTCACCGCACTTCGACAGCCTAATGTTACGTAGATGATGTGCTGAGGCCTGTGACATTCCTCTACCTTCAGGGGGCACCCAATGCCCTTCATCAGCAGGATAACGCCCGAGTGCATATTGCTGACATCAGCCAGCATGCCCTGCAAGTTGTACAGCTGCTTCCCTGGCCACTCTCTCACCAATCGAACACGTTTGAAATATGCTTGGAGGCAATTTACAGACTCTGCTACTGCCTCCTTTAGTAGACGCACTTTGGCAAATGGTTGACAGGGAATGGAGAGTATCCGTACTCTCATTGACTCTGTGCCTAGTGCCGTCCACGGTGGTTCTGCCATCTAATGACCCGGCCCTGTTCTCACTCCGTATTATGCATATCATTTCGAAATACAGATCACTTATTGTCTGTTGCTTTCTCTTTCTGTTTGCTGAGTTTCGTCACTTTCTGGCAACTTCTTCTTGGATTGCATTTTCAATGTCGGGCAGTGTATAATAAAATATGTATTTACTGATCATAATTAGGTAAACAATGTTGTTCTGAAGTGTGTCATATAACGTAATACTTTTAATATTTTTTTTGTTAAACACCATTAAGACATTTCTTTTTAGTCTCCTTTTAACGCTTAAAAATTTGTACTTTCCTTGTTTTATCTAGAGAAAATATTTTTCTTTTATTGATAAAAACTATTTAATGAAAGAATAAATGTGCAGAAAATAATACTGTTAAAAATATGCTCATGAAAATATTTGTTAAACTTATATTGTTTTTAAAAAAAATGTTTCACCAATTGATAGGAATGCTTTTTTGTGTTCTGTATCTGGATTTGAAAATATTGAAATAAGTAATGTTTTTATAACTGCTTCATCTTTAGCAAGTACCCTTGTTGCATTCAGTTATTTCTTTTAATGAACCATTATTTTATAAGAAGTGGTTATTGAAAATTTATTTTCTCTTAAAAAAGCTCTTGTAGTTGCCTGTTGTGTTACTTTGCAGAAATTGCATATTTATTGTATTTTTTATAACTGAAAATATGGTAAAGTTGAAAGACATTTATTCTAATTCAAAGATAAAATGTCAGTATCAATCAAATTATTTTCTTATACATTGGTATCAAATAATATAGCTCTAAAGTTCTTGTTTTCATTATATACAGAGGAGTCTGTTTATCATATGAAATTTTTAACTTTGATAATGGAGCCACGTGTGTGGATTATAGTAATAAAATCCTGCTTTTCGGAGTAGGCCCTATGTGCAATCCTACTGTTTTACGACAAGAGATGGATGTAGCATTTCTGCTTGCTTTTGGTCGAGGAATATACTTGAAAATTTTCAGATTTTTTTTTGTAAATGAAATGATTGTTTGGGTGTACATATAATAAGTTACTGTTCTGATCTAAAGTAATATTTCCTAAATTCATTAAAATGGAAATAAAATTGCTGTTTGTCTTCTAATAGGAGCTTTAAAGTTTAGGAAAAGTATTGATGTGTTATTATATAATTTAAGAGATGTTATAATTTAATGGTCGAACTGTGTTTCTTATATTAGTGAGAGGGAATAATTTGTAAATTAAAAAAATTCCCTGATTTTGCCGCCATGTAGTAGGCACCTTAACAGTTAAAAGCTGTTGCTGCTTTTTAACATTTGTCGCATATTATGGCTTTCCGGGAGGACCTCATTTACGCGTCGTAAAAGAAATCTGGAAAACTCCCAAACACCAACACCGAAAGATGTGCGTGAATAAATCAGAAGCGTCGCGTATATTTGTATTTCAGGAGAGTGAGATTTAACCAGATTTAGCCTGGAGAGCCCAGTTCTTTTCAAAATTCTAATTTCTTTCTTAAATTCTGGATACCCATTATTATTTACTCTGCATAACGAATAAATTAACAGTCAAAAGCTGTTGAAAGACATTAGAACGTTTCTACCTACATTTCATGATAAATAATGGACTGTATTTATGGATTTCAAAAGAGTGGAACTTCTAAGCATTCATGCTGCCGAATGTTGAACACTTCATGGCTTCGATTTCCACCTCTGATGTGGACGGAATAAATTTTACGGTTAATTAGCATCCGTGTGCAGAAAATGATAGATGGGCGACAAACCAACTGAACATCCTGACGACCTTGTGGAAGCAAAAACGGACTCACATCTCCTGTTCAATAGTATCTGCATTCGAACCTCGTTCCTTTTTTACGTAATGAACGCAATCCTAACGGCGAGGTCGGTTACTGATCATTATGATGTCGCATTTTGAATACCCAACTGTTGAAAAATGTTGTAAACATCCACTGCGTATGGCCTTCTGCGATATCTTTTCATGGATAGTCGCTTTTGGTAAATTCCCAAACACTCACTCCGGTTAAATACCGAAATTAATAAATACAAAAATACCGAAATTAATACTCTTTCCCTAAATTCAAACCTGGAATCTTCCTTAACAAAAACCTCATTAAACCCTGATACTAATCATTTATTTGCGTTTGTGAATTGCTGTGGACGTGTTAAGGTCTTTAAGGTGTATAGCTGATAATCCTTGGTTAACTCACTAGGTACTTGAGATAAATTTTTTTTCAGGTACATTTTCAATTCTTGATAAATCCAGCGCAAGGCTATATTTTTGCTTTTAAATAAAGCAATAATTGTATCAAAAGCCGACCTCCCTGTCTAGTGGTCAGAGTGCCTGACTGTGAATACCCAACTGTTGAAAGTGGGTGAGGTCCTGAGTTCGAATCTCGTTTCGGGCATGGATATACTTTCTCCACCTATCTACTCTGTCTTTGTCCTTTCTGTGTATGAATGGTTGCCTACCCTATAAACAGGTCCCTATGGCATGTGTGTACTGAAGCAGTTGGACTCCACACCAAATATGGTTTAGCATGAAAAAGTGGAGCAGCGCATTCCATATTGTCAGCCTAGCTAGCACAAGACAAAAAAAAAAGTATAAAAAAATGATGAGAACTGTAATTTTAATTACATCGCAGTATTTACGAATTTTGCATAAAAATGATCCAGAACAACTGAGTACGACTCATTCTCCTAGATTAGTTAGAGGCTATTTCGTTCGAAAAAATGTTATATTTTGAGTTAATATATTAACGAATTAGTGTGTGGTGATCTTTCGTTTTAATATCCTTTTGGCACACGAAGGCTAATTAGTGGGAGATAACAGTTTAAAAGTGGATTCACTTTGAGCAGTCGAACGACGGAGAAATTTTGAACTGGGAAACCAGTGCGTGAGCATTTACCTGGCCACCAGACCCTATTATTATAATAGGACGTAAAAATAATCTAGTTCAGAGAATAGTTATACTTTTTTAAGTGATGTGTTAATAAAAGTATTCTTCCCAACTTGTGATAAGTTTTTAAAAAGTCGTTAGTTTCAATAATTTGAATTAAAAAAGTTTAAAAATATTTGAAATTCAAGAATTTAAAATTTAAGGACTTACGAATTTCATTGTCCTCATTTATGTTCAGTTTTTAAATTTGGACGTTAATTTAAAATCGCGCAAAGGATGAAGGTTAAAATTTAGGATGAAAGAAAGATAATAATTTATACTTTTTTTTATGAAATTTTTTGAGATTATTATTGAAAAAAAGGGGCCCTTTTTAACATTACATCGAGTATTTAAATAATTCGAGATGTCTTATTTTCTAATCACGTATTATCAGAAATTGCTCGGATAAATAAAATCCACATAAGTAGAAAGTTCCTCACATGCACCTCAGCCTAGTTGATATTTTGAGGCTTTCTGTTTCTACATTGAAAGGGGGCTTCCGTTGTATTCGCTGGCTTTGATGTAATCGGGTTTCGTAAAACTAAAATGTAGCTAAAAAAAAAAAAAAAAAAAAAAAAAAGGATGTGAGGTCTTATCGCGGAAGGGCACAAAAAATAAAGCAGGAAAGTGGGAACTGAACAAAACTGCTGATATAAAAAAAAGAACTGACAGGCTTGTGGAAAGTACGGTACGCTGAGGTGAAATCCAAACCATTTTCCCTTTTTTTGAAGCGTATTATTATTCTTATTCCTTTTGGAGTTTTTTTTGTTTTAATTTCGATTCTTTTCATTAAGGAATTTTTACACGCTTTTTATCTCTAATTATTACTCGTATAATTTTTTTTTTGTCAACACCGATGTTTTATAAAAATTGGACAGCTTTAAGTGGCTCATAATCCACTTAAAGCATTGAGTCCCGATTCAATTCCCTCTTCTGTACATAAAATGGCCTTCGCACGACAAATCAAATATCAAACCTAGAGTCAGATCTTTTAATTGGTAGATTATAAAAATATGAAACATAAATGAGAGAAACTGCCATTTGAATTGTGTAATAGTTTTGATTTGTTTAAGGATTATAGTTTGATTTGTTCACACTTACAAATTTACCTAATACAAGAAATCACAATTACTTGTGATATGCTAGTAAATCTGTATCAGGAATCTTAACACATGTCACAAAACGCCTATAATGTGTTTAGGGAATGTAAAATGTTACAGAATAGGATAAGGTAAATCATAGTTGTTATATATATTAAGGTATATAAAAAAAGTTTGACTCTCTATAATATTAATTAGAATGTGTTGCAGCAGAACTATTATTCCTATTAAAGAAGTGAAGGTAAGTTGTTTTTCATTACCGTCATATTACGTATATAACACTAAGTCTCATATAATTTGAACATTAAGTGGTTAGAAGAGCTGTATGTGGATCCTCTCCTTTTGTTTGATACCTCCTTAAAGGACAATAAACAATAATTGTTTAAATATCTGTGCTGGAAGTTACAAATGGCCGAATCGCTCTAAACTTCCATTTGAAACTGTAAGGAATATTTCTGTTTTACTTTTCGCCTCGTCCGTTCCGCAGAAATACTATACTTGTGTTTGGACACAAAGGTGCAACACATTTTCAGGAGAATCTCAACGCTTAAGAGATATCGCGACACCTAAAAACCAATCCGAAAGGAACCTATTGGAATAAGTGGGTCGCTTTACGCTCAGTTTTTACTCATGGGGATTGGAATCGCAATTTACATGGAATTTCGAAACACTACTAACACTCACGTTGGAGGTGGAAATTGAGTCCATGAACTGTTGTAATTGTATTACGATTACGTTACTTGAGACTTATTATTCTCTGCTTTTATAATCTATAACTTTCGCACTTTACGAAATTTTGGATATATTTATAAAAGCGTAGTTCATTCTGAAAATTGTAAAATTATTACTTAAAACACAACATTAAACATTTGTGCTAAAATGTTTTACTTAAATGATTTTTATAATAAAAATTATTTTTAAATATTATGTAAATAGCAGCGACAGAAAGATGACTGCAGTATTTTAGCACCTAATTTAAAGATAGTGTTCCACGAATTTGTGCGATTGACTAAAATTATCATTGTGTAAGGAAATTTTTGAAAATTATTAACTTAAAAGACAATTACGATAAAATGCGTTATAAATTTAAAGCTAGAGAAAAATAGTTAACATTAAACCCTCACTTTACAAGAAATGGACTGGAAATGAGCTTTATTTCACCGGCTTTCTTGGTTTGTCTGCTTAGAATAGGAGTAGTGCATGGCATTTATTTTAGTTTATTTTTTAAGTTGAATTAAAAATTATATTTATTTATGAATGAAATATTGTTAATGTATGTAATCTTTAAAAGGGAAGTACAGAGGAAAACTTTTGCCATAACAATTAATATTTTACCTCACAGAAAAAAGTGTAAAATCTAGAAAAATTACTTTTAAGATTAATATATCATACTTTTTAGGTGGAAGTCTTGAGATATTCTCCTCCCCTTTACTTATAAAACCAGAAGGAAGTGTTCTTATGTTTAATTAATTTAACTAATTATTGTAAACTGAGATAAGTTAATTATAATTACACTTTTTTAGAAATAAGATGCAAAAATTTTAGTTTTATTTTTTTTTATCAGAAATGCATGACAAAAATTTTAATGTTGAAGTTAAACATTTAATTTTGTATAATATACACTCGTTAATATATTTATTGTATGTATAAGATGAATCAAATAAAGCGTTTTGTACATTTTTGAGGAGATGTTTGTGATACATAAAAAATGACCTAGTTGGATTTTTTTTATTATATTCTTCAAGTATTTACTATAATTTATAAGTAAGAGACAAAATTAATTCATATTCATCAATTGTGAAAATTTATTTTCATTAAATAAGTTAATGTTTTTTAATCTATTGTATTAATTTTAAAAGTACTCTCAGTATATTTTATTATCTTGAAATTTCATTGATTTGGATGTCAGCTCATTCATTTAGTGAGAAGAAACTTGCTTAAATATCTAAAACAATCGTTAAATTATTTTATGAATCAAAATATGATAGGTTCAAATTTAAGTATTGTTTTATAAACTACTGTGTGGGCCTGTTTAAATGATGATAATTAATTCGATAGTTTTTTTTCTCTCCCAAACTTAATGTAATTATCTATTGGTGAGTAATCTGATAATATGTAATCTACATTTCTTAAAGGAATTACTTATACGATTAAAATTCATTATGATGTATAAGATGAAAATAAATGCACCGAATTCATGAGTGTTTTAGCGGCACACTGAAGAATTTTTTATCCTTTAAAATTCCTCAAGTTTTTTAGCGGTTTTTGTCTATAAGATTTTTGAGTGATTTTCAGATCAGTTGCTCTCCGTGTTGATATTTTAACTGAATGGAGGGGATTTTTTTGAAATTAAAGCTGATCTCTTCAAAAAAAAAAAAAAAAAAAAAAGACTTTTAATGATTGACATATTTGCTTAATATTTCTGATATTGTTTGTTTTTTATACATTTATATTTATTGAGAGGAAGAAAATATATTCCCATGTAAAGAAGAATTATGAACTCCACGATAATGTGGTAATAGTTACATATCTATCATTTATATACTAACCAAATCTTTAAATAATACTTATGTACTATCCTAAGTTTCTGGTGATTGGTCTTGTGTAAAATGTTACTGTGAAGTGATGAAATTACCAACGTACCAATCATCTGTAGTTCTATAATAATGATGAATGTGTTACTATTTTATGGATTTTCTTTGATCTTTAGTTTCGAACGATTGTTAAATTATAATATTAATATGTATAATTTGGCACTCTTCTAAACATCCTCCAGATTGTGAGAAGAATAGTTACCGCTCTGCATTTGATTCAACTATTCGTAGGTTCGAATTCTGCCTCGGACTTGATTGTTTGTAGTGTTTCGGAATTTACTTTAAACTGTTGGTCCCGGTCTAATTAAACTTCGCGTACCAAAAATGCTACATACCAAACCAATTTTCGAAACGTCCAGCACCGTAATTAGAAACTACATTATAAATAATTATTTAATGTTAAATCTCAAACGATTAGTCTAACAAAACGCTAGTTTTTTGATGTTTAATTTCGCTGCCTTGTGGTAGAAATGCATGATTTGAAAATGTTATAATGTTAATGCTGAAAGCATTGTTATATAATATATATATATATATATATATATATATATATATATATATATATATATATATATATATATATATAATATGAATGCTGAATTCATAATTCTAATTTTATGAGTGATTTTTTTTATTTACTGTTTAATTGCCAATTAAATTTTTACTTATTATTTTCTTAATAAATTTTTAACCCATCTGTAATGATAATGGATTTTTTTTATTTATTATTATTACTATTTTTTTTCAATTCGCATTTTGTGTGAATGTATCAGAAGGGGCTTTATGATCTCCAGGATTTCTCTAAGAGTTGTGTGCATGAACAGTGTGCATAAAGAAAATTATTTTATAATAGGCAACCAGTCTTTACATTTTTATCAACAAAAATGTAGAAGAAATTGTTACAAAAAAATTGACACTAATAAGGGAATGGTCAAACACAGAATTAATGGTAATAAAAATTTATTACGCTGTGTGTTTGTGAGACACGAAAAAAGAGGCAAGATAGAGAGTAATCCTCTTGAAAAAGAGCGGCCCGAAAGGTAACACGTGGTACATTTCAGGGCTCCGAAATACTTTTTGGAAGAAAGATATTTTAAGTTGGAATGCCATTTGTATATATTTTGTGTACATTATCATCGTAAAAATTTAATTGCATAAAGAAGGGAAATTAAACAATGGTGATAGAGACTCTAAAGAAAAAAGAAAAAAAAAAAATTACGTAATCTTCATAAAGTTAAATCTGGACACTTTGATGGAGAGGATTCGGGAACAGGATGTTACTCAAAAATAAAGAACAATTCAACATTATTCTACCCTTTTTTTTTTCCTCCGCTTCGCTGATCATTTCCACAGATGCAACAGTCATCTCTATCTCTCTCATCAGATTTAAAAATTAAACCATTCAGGAAAATCTAACTTTTTTCGAATATCTAAAATAGCCAGAAAGAATATCAGCAATAAAATTTTCTTTATAAAGGATTGATTTTAGAATTAAGAACTTTATTTTAAATATGTAAACGCGTGCAATCCAATTTTACACCAATACGAGAATGAAGACAAGCAAAAATATAGTCAATCAGCACCCATGAGGTCTTAGCAGTTGAATGGCGAAAAAGGGGGAAATTCCCTAACCCCAAGAAGAAAAAAGATTTACTGCCATAACTTCAAAGTCTGGGAAATTGCTGGGGCTCTGCAATAAGCATAAAAAAACAAGGTTTTGGCCAACCGAACTTCATCTCATTTGTAGTAATAGATTACCCTTCAGCTTTTTAATCTTGAAAATTTTTATCATGGTAATCTTGAATTAAGAAATTGTGATTATAAAAGCACTAACACAAAAAAGGTTGGAAGTTTTTGCGCAGATTGAGAAATTTGCTTAGTTCATATAAAAACACACGACTTCAGAGAAAAGACATGGGTGATCACATTGAACCTGGTGATACAAATCCTTGAAACCCATCTGCTTTTTTCGAATTTAGTACCGATAAATCAGGTTCAAAGAAGTTGACCTTATTTCAGAAGAAAGACAGCAGAGTAGTAGCACACTGCGTTTAGTGATATTAATACTATGAACTTCAGCTTTTTCACTTACAATACTACAAATTTGGCTTCATAAGAGGAAATAGGAAATAACTATTCAAAGGGAAAATTTTGTATGCGCCACGGTGACAGCCAGCCGCATTTGGTGACACCAACCCTTTTGATTCTAATATTGGTTTTTCCTTTATTTTGCCATCAATTATGTTTCATAGACTGTGGTTTATCTGTCGCTTTGTGGTCACTTATTGCATACGACAGGTAATTCAACCGGGAACTACAGTTTAAAGGGGATTCTGAAATGTCTAACACTGAGAGAGGAATGGAACCAACGAACTGTTGAATTGAAAGCCCGAGCGTTAATCATTTAGCTGTTAGCTCAGCGGTTTCACTCACGGAGACACCATTTCAAAGGGAAGTTACCGTACCTCATTCAATGACAATAATGGTATAAATGGTTTGGCTACAGTACAATCAGTTTTACTGATAGAAAAATACCATTTCAGTGAAAAGGCATCACAGTAACACTACTTGGAGATTCTGATACTTGTATTAATACTGATAGTACTAATAACATACCACGATCTATTGTATTATTTCATCATTTAACCACTAAATGATTTCGTCATTCATTGTTTTATGATGAAATAACAATTTATGATAAATGTCTTCTAATGGTTTTTTTATGTTGTCTGTTATGCTTGAAAATTTTTTCTGATTATATAGATATCAACATTGTTAACATTTGAAGTGAGTATTCAAAAAATTCATTTCAGAGGCGAAAAACTAAAAATAAAAATAGCGCTCTGCGCCAATTTCGGAAAATATTTATGGCTCAAGTCACAAATTTGTATTCGATGTGTGCTGGAATTCATTGTTTTTCTTCATAATTTATGACTATTGTCTCCTGCATATCGTCTCAATTTCATTTGTATCTTTTTGTTTTGAATGAGAAAGCCATAAATCTTAAATTCTATTCAGCGAGAACAATGAACTGCTCTATTTTCATTTTAAGATTTCTGTACTCTAATCAAATAGCAACTCCTGTGGGAGAAACGTTCACCAAAATGATCTAGGCAGACAATGAATTTCTTTAGTAATTTATTACTTAAATGACTTGATCATTCTTTGAATTTCAATGTATCATAATTCTTTTGTTTCCAATGATATTTGCTGTTAATTTAGTTTTATTCATGAATCATACTATTTTAAATTCGTTGCTAAATTGTTATTTCATATTAAAAAAACAGTATCTATTAATGAGAGACCCCATTTATATTCCCTTTATATAGTTTTCTGTTGTATTTTGTTGGAGGAAGCAGTTATCTCTATCACTCTGTCTCAGCCAAAAAATCCTCGTCTTGATGAGGTTTATGTGATCCTGATTTGGATTCCGTGAAGTCAGTTAAAAGTGAATTCGTGACCAGAAGTTGTGGGTTCGATCTGTATTCAGCAACAGACCGTTTCGTTGATATGGATGAGTCTCGTTAAATTTTAGGACTTTATATTTCTGTGTTTGTAGGGGGAAGAAATCTTGAGCTATAATATCGATTTTGTCACTTGATCAGGACTTAGATTACAACGCTCCGAATTTATCTTTTGATATATTCGAGCATATTACTAATAGTAGCTTAAGTGGGACGTAAATGCATAAATTTACAACTTACAGCTCAGTCCATTTGTGTGGGTATTTGGGCAGGGTTATTGCAGATTAGTTGTCAAACTCTGTATTTGGTCAAAACATTGTCATCCGATTCTTAGACTGTAGAAGAAATCGTTACTCGCGTCTCTAGAATAAATCTAGTTAAAAAATAAATAAATAAATAAATAAATAAAAAAAAATCAAGTAATCAACCATCAGGAAGCAGTTACCTAAAGCCTTTTGATTGACATCATTGTAACCCAAATATACAGAAACATCTTCATTATTTAGAGACATAATTTATTCTTAACTATTTGCAATTACAGGATAATTTTAAGTTTATTATTTTTTTTCATCCTGTGCCCCCGTCCTCAGCATCTCTGCCATTAATCGAATAGCAGCCCAATGAAAGGATGAACAAGCATAAAAACAAGAGAAAAGTCCTTTATTGGCCTCAAAAGAGTTGTCAATCATAAACTTTAAAACTTTAGGGCAGTTCTTGTGGTGAACGTCATCCGCATCACCATGATTACACAATGGACCGCGAGCAGAGTCAATTACACCTACCCGATGCAGATGCTTTTGCAGATAATCATGTCCAATTGTTACCCGGAAACTAGCGACACCAACAGTTCGTGGTGAGGAGCCAGGGATTTTATTTTATTAAGTTTATTATACACTGCATGTCCAAGAATATTTGAGATTGGACTTGAAAAATTAAATAAAAACATAAAATGAGTATTTTTATTTAAAGAAAAAACTTTATATCATAACATTTGTTATAGTGGTTTAATAACTTCTACTGCATTGTACGATATTACCTCCAAATTGTAAGATCGACTTTAAAATCAATTTAATTGATCTGGAGTAAATCGCCAGGTTCAAAGTCTGGTGAATAATGTTGATAATTCAACACTTGGCTAATGTTTCAAAAAAAAAAAAAAAAAAAAAAAAAAAAAACCCTGCAAACATTGAGTAAATTGTGAACATATGAAAATTTTTTACTTATCTGATGAAATGACCTCACTGTTTCTGTTAATGTAATACAAAATTTTTTGGCTGTGACCCAGTCGTTACTGTTTTCCTCGTGATAAGTTTGGTGTCACTGTAAATCGAAATCTAGTGCTGATCTTAAAAATTCTTTGACACCCTCGATTTTTAACTTATGAATATTTATTTCTATTAATGACGTAGTGAGTTAGTCATGAAAATAGATATTCAGTAATATGGCGTTCTAATCCAACTGCGGAAAATGATACACAAATAAGCTGCAAATTTAAGCTGACAATTTATATGTAAGACCTACAGTAATTAAATTTCAGCTTAGGCTTCTTCCTCCTGTGACTGAATGCACTGGACGCTCGTGTCACGAACCCGGATGACGTAATTAAGACTGATTGAGTGCTCTTCCATAACCACGTTTCATTGGTGGTAAGTAGCTGTGACGACCGTTTATTTCTTATGCAGTACTTTATTTATTTAGTTCTATCAAATTTTGATCATTAAAAATCCTACATTCGAAACATGGCGGTTATTGGGTGGTATTCAGATTTACAAACTGTTTTATCGATGTCAAATTCATTTTCTCATATTTTGTATTCTTAAAAGTTAATTAGTGTTCGCTAATTATGCAATAAGGTCCGTTGATTGGGCTTAAAATTTTTTTGAAAGAAAAAAATTAATATTACTGAAAAAAAAGGGTAATTTTTGATGAACGAGAATACTTTTATAATTGGAAGTTAGTTCACTTTGGGAAAAAAGTAAGAAAAAGCTGCATATTGTAAAATGACACTATCTAATTATGGGAAAAGAACTTATTTAGATTGCAAAAAAGCATTGCAAAAAAGGAAGAATATGAGACTTCACTGCATTGCAAAAAAAGGAAGAATATGAGAATTACTTTTTTTAAATGAAAACTTTTTTTTTAATAAGCATACTTTACAGATTAATCCCTAGAAGTAAATTAATAAATATACATTTGCTAATTAATAATTTTCTATATGCTGTCGAGGGAAGAAATAATTTTTTAATTTTTTTTTTTGAAATCCTTTTCTAAATTAGTGGTATTTAACCTTTTAATCAGTGGTAAACATTTGTAGCTACAAGCATTTGCTGAAAGCTGTACAGAACTGTAAAGCTTATCCAAATTATAGTCTATGGAAAATATAACGATTTTCAATTATCAATTAGTGTTATTGAATCTGGGTACGCTATGATCTAATTTTACTTATAAACCAACTGGCATATGATTAAGTTGATCACACAGTAGATAATTAATTTTCATAAATTTTAATTTTTTTTGATTGATGTTTACATATAATAATTTTTTTATATAAATTAACGAGATGATTTAAAAAGCAATTTTATTTAATTTTTTTCTCATTGCTTTATTTTTAAATATATATAAGAATGATTGTATATTTTCTTTCGAAGAACATACAAATTCGTTAGGAATATTGAGGATGATATATATATACTTTTTATGCAAAAGTAATGATTTTTTGAGTACCAGTGTGTTATGAAGCCCGGTGGCTTAGTGGTATCTTTTCGCGCTCCCCAAGCCACAGGTTCGATCCACTGACTAGGCAAAATCGACTCAATCTTTCTTCCCATCAGCTTTTGATTGACTTCATTGTAAAGAGCGAGGTTTTCGCTTTAGGCTGACCGGGACATATGTTTCGCAACCCATGGAATTCATCCTTCAGGAAAATAGATATGGGCACTTTAGCTCACATGGGCTGCCGTGCCACAGGTTTAGTTTATCAGTGTGTCATATTTTGTATCACAAGGAAAATGCTCATCATTTTGATGAACATTATTTTTGCAGAACTTCGCAAGCAAACCAAATAAGGATTCTAAGTAGAAGATCGCATTACTCCATCCCTGTCCTTAAAATATGTTCATGTCAAATTAAAAGAAGATTGAAATAAGACTTGATTAACTGATTGAACCACTTATCATGGATTTTAAATTGTTTTTCGATTATCAACTTGCTATTTAAGCCATTAATGAACAATAATTCAAGTTATATTTCTTTAAAAATTGTCAAAACACACAAATATATTTTTTAATATTCGTTGTAAACTTATATTTTTGCGATTTTACTGGTAATTAATCTGGAAATTCATGTTAAAATTCTTTTATATATGTGTCCATTATATGTTTAATAGTATTGTTCCTTTTAAAAAACGCGGGAGGGCTGTAGTTAGTTAACTTAAAAATATTCTTATGAATTTAAATTAGTAGCTGCAGAGATATTTTCCTGCAACATAAAATAGGTGTATTTAATATAATGTACCATGGACCAAAACAGATAATTTTACAGACACTCAAATTTGCAAAACTAAATTTTTTTGCACTCTAAGTTTGAAAATGGTACACGATGAAATCCAGAAAAAACATTCTTTATTATTGGAATTATTTTTCAATTTTCGAAATATTATCATCACTAATTAGTGAATTTATTTTTATAAGTGCCATTTAAATATTAAAAGGAATTGAAGTTATTATTACACTATTTATTGTGGAAAAATTATTTTTTATTAAAGTTAGTTTTTAGCTGTAGCATTTTTAAAGTACTCGTTAAAATTTTATTGCAATGATTACTAGTTTTTCATTTTTTGACTCCATAATTTAATGGAACGAAAGAAAATAATAAATGGAATTCAATCATAATTTTAAACGAAGTATTTAAAATTTCAACTAAATTATGTACGGCTGGTGGTATAAAAAGTGGTCTCTAATTGCGACCATTATGAAAAAGTGAGCTGCTCAGGTGTTCAATAAGTAGCGATCTGATAATATATAGCTCAGATTATCAATCATTGTCGAGCACATTATAGGCAAAACATTCTACTTAAATATGTGGCTCTCAACCTTTGCATATTACTGAATAGAAGATTTTTACAACTCCAATGCTAATAGCTGAATGTGGCTTTGTTGTTGGACCGCTTCTTAGAAGATGGGGGGGGGGATGTTGAACTGTAGGCGATAAATGTTCTGATTGCTTCACGCACAGATGATGCTTGGGAATTTTCTTTATTTGCAATACATGGGTATGGCCCACTGTTCATGAAAAGTCCTCCTTGGAGTTCAAATGCTCCTTCAGTTGTCTGTCTAAGTGGTATTAATTCCTTAGGCAGTCGTCGCTTGCCTAGTCTAATTCTTTAATAAGAGATGGGTGTTTATTAATTTAATTTCACCCTGATATGTATCATCTTCAGTATCACTCTACTGAAAATGAAATGCACGTGAAAAGGAGCTATAAAGAATGAAGGTCGTTTTTATAAGGCTGAGAAGCAAAGATCCTTGAGACAATTGGAACTCCTCCGCGCCTGAATGTGCCATGGAATTGAAGATGCACGAATCATTATTTATCCTCATTTTCAAGAAATAATTTTTCTTCCATTGCCTGTAATTTTGTATCAAGTGACTCAGTTGTTTGATTACAAACTCTTTGTATTTAAAGAAGGGATTTTAGTGTAAAGTCATGAAAACTTCAAAATTAAAGGCTGATTATATTATTATCGAGCTATTTGTTTTGATTAAGTGAGTAAGTTCACCGATGGCTTCCTTGAGCTGGATTAAGTGAGAGGAGTCCCATCTCTAGAACGATCATTTGTTCACTTTCGATTACATTTTTTAACTCAGGTTTTGAAATTCACTTTGGAAATATGTAGTTAAAAGTGTTGGGAATATTTCGGTGAGGAAGTATTTCATGGATTGAAAAAATATGTTCTCCAAAATTTTTTTTATTACATATTATTGAATGTTAACGAAATTTAAAGTTGCATTTTCAACTCGGGGAACAATAGTCCATATTTTATAGTTTTATTTTAATTCTGTGCCTTTGAAATTTGAGGTAATAAAGTAATAGTTTATGATTGTAATCAAGTTTTCTAATATGAAAAATAGCCAACTCCCTTTTCTCTTTTTTGTATAAATGTGGTGTATCAAATCTATATTTAAAAAGTCAAATATTTGAAAATGAATATATTGATAAATATAATTTTTATTAATATTTGAGACATATATTTCACATCTTAACCATTTAAATTATTTAACTTTTCTGTAGATTTCAGGATCAGTGTATTCTGTTCTAAATAATAAAAATAATATAACATTATCTATAAGTGTTTATTTTTGTTAAGTATACATGTGTTTTGCAAAGAAATATTCAATTTTGGTTAAACTAAAAAATGAGATTTATTTCGATGACGATAACTCAGCCCCAGTTATTTTTTTCCTTTTTAAATAACGTTATTCCTCGAACAGAAATCATGTTACATATCCTTTTGTGAAATAATATGAACTTCTATTTCTCTCTAAATAGGGCCTTTTTAACTTTCTTATGGCGAATTAGCGGATGATTGATTAGCGCTCTGGCATTTAATTCAACAGTTCATGGATTCAAATCTCACCTCAGATGTTTGTAGGGGTTCGGAATCCACTTTAAATTGCAAATTCTGATCTAATTAGTCCTCATGAAAAAAGTGTTCATTTTGCGACAAATTAAATCCATTGGGTCGTTTTTAAATCCTTGAAACCTAATTTAAATTGAAAAAGTGACTGTAGAGTTATTTGTGGCGGACTCTTCAGAGCGATCGGTTCCAAAGCACTTTCACAGCTACCAGAAAATACAGGAGTGTAATTGAAGAAGAGTGACACAACACGTGATACACAATAAAAATATTTACCTTCAAAAAATTTAGCTTGGCAAATATTAATTAAAAAATATAAGAAATTCACAGGGAATATTTTATAATAATTATATCACAGTTACACAATTCCACTTAATATAAAATAAACGCATTAAGATTAATGTAAATAATTAAATAAGGGTATGTATCATTTTCAAATCTTAAATAGCCAGCCTTGTTTAAAAAGCAAGGCAGAATCTTATTACATTTTCAATGTTTCAAAATCCTATCTTGGTCACATCACCATTTTTTTTGTGTATGTAATTACCGTTATTATATAGTGTTTACCTTTTGAGCTTAAAAAATGCATTATTTTAATAACTTTGTTTTGTGTATTTAATATTTTTTTCTTTCCAGATTCAAACCTGAAAACAGGCAGAAACTGGCTTTGTTTTTATCATTGAAAATTGTTTTTACTTTAATCATAAAATTACCAACCCATTTATAGACATACAAAGTTTATTTTATATATGTTATTTCAAGTATATATATATGCTTAAACATCACTAACATGTTAAAGTACCCACGTGGTATACATAATTTACAGTAATTAATTAAAGTAATAAAACAGATGGTACTTCACTAAAAAAAAACTACTGGCTAATTTATATTAAAACATGGATTTACAAAAGAGCACATACTATCACTAAGCCGGTTTATAATCTGGACTCGTTTTATAGGACTATGCATCTAGTCTGAAAACTCATAGGATTTGATGAATTTAATCAGTCTTTAGATTCCAGTAGAACGTCAGACTTGAATAACGAGCAGTCGGAATATGATGGCAGGCTTTTTTTTTCGTCAGCCATCTCTTTGGAACCGGTTTTCTTGAAGTCTTGGGAGGGGGGAATAATACGGGATACGCCACAGTACTACAAATAAGACTCATCTGTATATGCTTCTGTGAATTTTTCTATTATTTGAAAAAATATTTTATTATTTTTCAAATTATACAAAAAAAAGTTTTTCTATTTTATATTTGATTGCTATAGACAATGATCAAAACTTGCTACAAATGAGACTCATCTTTGTATGCTTCTGTGAATTTTTGTATTATTTGTGTTATAAACATTCTAACAAATAAAACTGCGAAGTTTTGGGTCGAGCTGTTAGCCGAATGGTTAGCGCTCTTGCCTTCGGTTCAACAGTTCGTGGGTTCGAATCCCACTTTGGGCATGGATGTTTGTAGTGGTTCGGAATCCACTTTAAGCCATAGGTCCCGGTCTAATTAGTCTTCGTGTGCAAAAAATGACCGTTGAGCGACAAACCAAACCAAACTGCGAAGTTTTGGTAAATATTATTTTCCCAAGTGTCTTCAAGAATACTTTTCCACCCAAAGACAGGCATCAGCCCAGGAAGCTACTGTTTACTTCCTGTTATGAGCCCCTCATAGGAAGAAAAAGCAGAGCTTGCTTGAATTCTCTTCAATCTGACCCCCATACACTGTACGATTCTCTCTCTGTACGACATAAACATCCCAGCAAAGAAAGAAATTTATCGTGTGTGCGTGCTTTTCAGGAGAATGAAATATAAAAAGGTAATTCCACCAAGGGGAAAAAAGGGGGAATTTTGTTAATTTAAATAAATATCCAGCCAGTGAATACAACAAAAAAGTGAAATAATTTTCATTCGTTTTATAACTGTTTAATTAAGTAAAGTGAATTTGTAAAATATCTCTAATATCTGTGCGTAACTTACTTTCATAAATTAAAAGAACGATAGTTTTTAGTATTGATACTGTAATCGCGCGCTCGCGATACATAAGTGTGAAAAATTGAATTTCGTGTTAATTTTTTTACAACTGAATTTTTTTATTCTCTTTTTATGTTTAGTTGGTAGGTCCCGGTGTAATTAGCCTTCGTGTGCCAAAAAGTGACCTTTGAGCGACAAACCAACCATGTTTAGTTGTAAGATTTCAGATATGTTCATTACATGTAGACTTATTACGTAGAACATGATACAGAAGAAAATAGATAATTGAGTTTTAGTTGTAAAATTTTTAACATACATTTTTCTTAAAATTAGTCATTTAAATTTGTCTTAATTTGGCATTACCTATTGATATTCGTTTTACATTATTGAATATCTGATACAGGCAGTATTTTATGTTACACATTTTATTTAAGTACAATTATAAATAGAGAAATGAAACCTAATTATGTGATATTGTGCATATGAATTTATAAATTTATTTTACAGAATGTTCGTTAATTTAACATTGAACATGCATATTAAAATTTAAACAAATAGCTATTTTTTAAGCATACGTTTGAAATATCATTATAATATCATTAAGATAAAATGAAAAAAATAATTTATCTTTTTGTCTACCACCGTTGCTTATAATGAACACTTGATTAACATCTACATTTTGTATCTTTTCATTAGAATCTTTTAGTCTCGCGACAATATATCGTAAATAATATATCATTTCTAACATAGATTCTATTGGTAATATAATACTTATTTTAACAGTAGAATCGTACCATTGCTGTTGATTGTAGTAGATACGTTTTAATCAAATTTTACCTACAGACAATATCTTTCGAAATCACATGCTTTAGAAACAGTTTTGGAAACGCTTAGTAAATGTACAGAAAGAAGCTATTTTAAAATTAGTATTTTAATTTAAATAGAGGAAGTTTTAATTTAAATGGAGCACATAAGCAAATACTTTTATTTAAAACCTTGGAAAACGGACAAAAAAAAAAAAAAAAAATTAACAAGAATTGTGCCTTTAATTGTGTCGATTCTCAACTAAGAAATAGTTTTGAAATATTTCCGCGTTCGTCTTACTAATGTTAATTTCCATAAAATAATCATTTGAAAAATCATTATCGAGGAAAATTTTTAGCATTCTTTTTTAAGCTTTTAACTATGTATTGTCAACAGAAGACATACCAGATACATAAATTAATGATTACTACCAAAATTAAGAGTGTGAATATTTATCTAAGAAAATTAAATTGTTCAATATAATTGAATTTTAACATCATTGATGAGTTTTTAAAAACATGATGAATTATTCTTTTTGGAAAGAGACTGGCGAATAAAATATAAATAAACACATTTAAAAAGACATAATTTAAATAAATTATTCGTTTAATTGTTTTAAATTACAATAGAATGCCTTCATCATTTAACATCTTAGAAATACACAACAACTGTGTCTTGCTCCGGCTTATAGATGTAATATGCTAATATTCGTAAAATGAAATTCTATTCAAACTAAATTTTGATTTATAACGTATTTGTGATAAATACTTTTGCTAGATATTTCCCCTGCAACTTTTAATGGTATTTAAAAATATTTTAAAAGTGACTTGCGTAAAAATTTTGGTAAATTTGACAAAATTTTCTTAAAATTTCCAAAGATTGAAAGTAAATGCTTAAAGTGAATTTGCACATTTTTAATGTAACTTAAAAAAATATTAAAACTTTCACTCTTACCTTCCGAATAATCCATGCAGAGGTTTCTGTGCAATAATCATCATCAGTTTCTTGAAAAAAAGCATCTTGTTTTAATATCGTTCTTTTTATTGTAGAGCTTCTTCTCAGTTTTAAAAGTGTTACTTTTAAAGAATGCCGTTGATTGATATGTTTTAAATACCAAATTGTTATACACGAAACTCTTTTCAATTGATTTCACAATCTTTTTGTCAAAGAAGAATTCGGTGAACTATTAAAGAAAACTGCTATCCTAAACACAGTTTTGAAGTACTCAATTCCTAACAATTAATTATTTACGAATACATTTTCTCTTTAATAAATATATCAGTTTTATCTGAACAGTTGAACAATACATTATTCTAGTACTTTCTGTTCTAGCTGTGTATTGAAGGTACGTTTCATCGAACCTCTTTCTCTCGTATACCTGCCTGGACTAATACGATTCGCGCTAAAGTTATCTTTTAACTGCTTTTATGAAGGGCACATTCATAAATTGACTTAGACCTAATGAATAATAGTAGTACATCGCTATTCAATCTACTAAATTTATGAAATTTGTGATACTTAACGAGACACTCAAGGTTATTTTGCCGCCGACGTTTGATCTCATAATTCATCACCTCTCTGAGTTATATTGTTGCTTTAAACATCTTGCCACAAGAAATCCATTCATGAGATGAACCAAAATACGTTATTCTAATGTCTTTAACTCGAATCAAATTGTTTAAGCCTAAAACTGATTTCGTTATTCTCATTTAAATTTTTTTTTTTCTTTTTTTGCAAAGTGGTAAAGTAAGGCAATAATATAAATGTACATTTTTGAAAAAAATCTTGAAACATTAATAAAACTATATATATATGAAACTCAGTCTTGGTTAGTAATCTGATTCGCAAGCAAGATATTAGGTGGTTGTAGAAGATTTAGGGGTACTATTTATTTCTTTGACTATTTGATTCTGGAAGAATATTCTAATTCATTAAGTATTCTATATTTTAATTTTTGTCCAGTATAATGTAATGTTTTTTTGTTCCCTGTAGTTCTCAAATCTTGAAGCTCGATAATGGTTGATGAAATACTTACATTTCTTATTCATAATATATTCTTGTAGGAATTCAGTTTTTTTTTAAAGTGTATCACACAGGTGTCGAATAATATAAAAACATTGTTTATTGCAAGCATTGTTTAAATTAGGTTATCAAAACATAAGTAATACAGAAATATAAAATTTGTTGGAAAATAAAAAATGATTATTAATTAATTACTTTGAAAGACTACATTTTTAAAAATAATTTTTCCATTTTTAAAATTAATTTTTTAATTTTTTTTTCTGTACAAATGCTGCATCAATGGATATTAACAGCAGAAACAGCATTTGCCAAGGGAGTAAAATACTTTCGTAATTTTAATTGTGCTTACTAGGATAAAGCAAGCTTAATTCCAAGAAGCGTTTTTCCTGTAACATTTGGAACCAGTTTATAAATTAAATGTGTGCAGTTTATTTTTAGAGCCAAAGTTTTTAATTTGTGGTAATAATTATCAAAATTATATTGAATAGATTAAAATGACTGCATAATTTTATCTAAATTTGGGAGAATAGTTATTGTTCTTTCGCTTTTTAGATAAAAGTTAATCTGAGTTTTCTTTTTATATTTTGAACATGAAAGAAAAATCGCATTTTTATGACTAACTGTGAAAAAAAAATTGTTCAAAATTCAGAATTAAAATATTTAATAATAAAAAACTAATGTTTAAGTTGCATGATCGGTATTGTTAGCTAAGTAAATTAAAATTTGAGATTTTTTCCTTAAAAAATTGCTTTTATTCTTCCAGAAATTGGTGTCACTTTCTATTTATGTTCACTCAAGTGTTCCAACATACATATTGTACCGAGCTTCGGGGTTCGTGTAGATTGAGAGTTGAAGAAAGCAACCACTCAATTAACACAAGACTTTTATTCGTAAAAATTCCACTAGAAATACCAGCTTTAATAATCACAATTATACAGCTACAATTCGTCGGATACAATAAGTAACAGCTTCCAATCGCAGGTCTCAAGTACCTCAGGCAGAGAACAGCTTCTCTAAACTAGCAGTCACGACTAATCGTCTTCACTCACTGACTGTCTATACAAAACCTGCCTATGTTAGGCTGCGGTATTTATACCTGACTTGGCGGAGAAATCTACTAATTTCGCCAAGGTTCTGGAAGCTTCTAGGCTATCTCGCTAAATATTGGTCCTAGAGCTTAGGTGATGGATATTTCCAGAAGTATCTATTTCTCGCCAAGTCGCCAAGTTTTCTCGCCAAACCATCGCCAAGTCGTTAGAAACCCGCTTTTAACGTATAACACGTCTAAATACCGCAATTTTTGCCCAAAATGTGAATATTTCCGATCGGTCTGAGATATTTTAAGACATATACTATAATTATTTATAAATTTGTAACAATATTATCCAGTTTTTAAAAGAAAATTACAAGCTGTGGTATTCTTCAATGATTTTTAGAAAATTCGGTGTATTCCATTGATATATTTCATTGACATTCACAAGCGACCATTATTACAATAATTGTTTATTATATAAGGACAACAATTCGATTCAATGAAATTTTTTTTGTTTATAATTTTAAAAAATGTATAAATTTTCCTATATTGAAGAAAAAAATAAAGTATACATATTCTACGTTTGGAAGAAACACTAACTTGATATTTTTATCGAAATGTTTTATTTCTCTATTAGACATATATTCAGTGCCGTCCTCAATATTGATGTTATACCTTGTTATTATTTCAGGTTTCCAATTTTTAAATGTAGCTTTTTAGCGATATTATTTTTTATGATAGTCTCAACACTTTATGACATTAATAAGAAAAATCTTTCTTCATTCTAGAGTTTATATATATATATATATATATATATATATATATATATATATATATATATATATAATTAAGAATTTTTTCATCAGTTTTGCTTTATTAATTACAATTTTATGAGAAAAGCTTTTGAAATATATTTGGGATTATTTTAGCGTTACTCGTCTAAATTTTATTGTTCTATGATGTGGATGTGAAACACACATTTTAGAGCAACATTATTTGGACTACATCAATGTAGTCCTTTAAAATTAACTGCAATTGTTTTTTGAACTTTAACAAGGAAAGCTTGCAGTGGTTAACAAACCGTCCCTACTACACATTCTTTCTATGCTCAATTGTTTACGTTAATAATTTATGATATTTTGCATGGAAATATGCATGTATTTTTTAAATTAATTATAATACTCTGATAACCGCTCAAAATTAGTGTCTCTAAATCGTAGAAATATACTAATAAATAATAGCAAATTGGAAGATAAAAATTATCCGTCACTTTCAATCTTATAAATAACACATTTTTTCTCGCTGTTACATATTTTTCCAACATTATTTGATTTTTTGTTCTAGAAAATAGTAATTTTTAATTTAGTTAGTTTTATTTAGTGGTCTATATAGAAATTAACACACAATTTCTAATTAACACAGACCAATGAGAGAATTAGATATTCTTTGTTCTGTTGATGCTCAACTGATTTAATTTTACCTTTGCCATTTATTAAGTCATCAAGTCTCGTCTGACTGTTTTAAGGCGTTAAAATAATTGCGTATTTTTGTGGAAAATAAAACTAGTCCATACTATTATTAGTTATTATTTTTTTTGTGTGTGTGATTTTTGGAGTTTTCCTCTCACGCAAGCTGACAATTTATAATACAGGATTTATATCCCGAATAAAGCATAGATGTCTGTTATGCTGTTTTCTTTGGAAACTTAGAATTTGTTTGAATTCATCGCCTTTATATTGTATTCTTCCACATCTTTATTTCGCACAGATGGAAGTTTAATATTTCTTCTTAAATGTGATTGCTTTGATCTTCCTATTATAATTAACAAAATATAGGCAGGGATAAAATAGTTTACTGAACAGTGAATGGAAGAAACCTTGTATGTTTCGATACATACTGAGATCTGTCGGATCATTACCGAATAATTTACTGAAGCGTCGTAGTTAGAACATTTTGTAAGTATGTAAAAATGTTACTTTTTGCTTTATTGATCATACACTAGCTAATCTGGTCAGTCAACCAAAAACCAAATATTGTTTTAACAGCGGATGCAACTCGGATAGAGGAAAGGTTGGAGAGAATTTGTTCACCCGAAAACTTTTTGCAAGATCATATAGCATGTCGACTGCAGTGATGGAATTGACAGAAAGGAGACGTCTGCAGAAATAAAATTAATTTCAATAACCCTTTCATTTTTAACGCTAGAATTATCAAGTGAATCCAATTGAACTATTTGACATTTGAAAATATTTCCAAAAATTCATCAGGCCATTCAAGGGGAGGGGAAAAAAAAAGAAACTTCTTTTATATTTCTGCTTTATGCTTTTGTATTTGAGTAACCTTAACTCAGTTATTGTAGACTGCATCACCCTCGGTGTTCGTTGAATTGTTTATTGTGTACAAACTTATGTTTTTTAAATGAAATCTTATATATGATTTATTAATTTCGAGGACATTAGCTTTAATAAATTTTTTAAGAATATAATTTTTTATAATTATAGAATTGAGGGAATTGAAGGATCTCAAAGATTGTGCTGTAATCATACTTAAATTCAAATTGTTTATAACGTTCTTTAATTTTTTTTTATCTGTTATGTGTACTTTATAAGTATTATTCTTCTAAAATGTGCATGTAGAATTGTAGTATACATAGAATTTTACTGATACTTGAAAATGCAGCTTTTTGGTGTATAAAAAGAAGAATGATGTGCGATTTTTAGAACCAAAAGAATTCTAGGTCTACTTATGATTTTATATACATTTAAATACAGTTTTGGATTTTTTAGATATAAAGGTTTTATAAAAAAATATTTTAAAGATAAAAGCTTAGATAAAATTTTTGATAGATTAAAAGTTAAAGGAATTTTATAGAAAAAGGCATTCTGTATGTGTTAATTTATAAAACTTATTTTTATAATATATTTTATATTATATAGTCTTTTATCTATAAAACTTAAATTGAATAATTGATGATATTTAAAGTTCGTATTGGAAGATCAATTCAAGCACACATTAATGAGATCTTAGTAAATCTAATATTAAATCCTATTATTTGTTTAAGCAATAATTTAATATTAAGATCGTAATATTAAGTTATTGCTTAAACAATCCTTTAAAATACTATGAATATTATGAGAAAAAATGAAATTCGTCTTGGAATGAAATTTTTTTCTACTAAAATATTAATGCTTAAAATAGAGTACCATAATTTTTCTTTTGATTGGTATCAGTTTTAAATGTAATATTGTTTTATTAACATAACTTTTTAAAATTTTTCCTAATGGTATTTTTATAACGAATTAAATTAATTATATTTAATCTAAATGTTACATGGTATGATTATTTACTTGAAATAATTTTCACTTCATAATCGTCATTATTAGTACATTCTTTATTGACATAATAAAATGAAAATGTTAAAAGTAAAATAAAGCTATAGGATTTTTCCTATGCGTGACGGTTGTGATTGAATAAGTTTTTATGTCTTTTTTGTTGGTTGTTAAGTGGCATTATATCACTTGCTGGTTTGGTCGTATTATTCTTCGTGTGATGAAAGTGACCATTGCGATACAAATTAAATCAAGCCACCTGGTGAACAAAATTTGAACAAACTTATTATTGTATTTTAAATTTTCATTTTTGTACCATTTAAATTGTTTCGGTTTGCCAACCGATAGCGGAGTGATTAGCTTCTCTACTTCGGAGCAGTAGGTCTGGGTTCGAATCCTGGTTCGGGCATGAATGTTTATTTATCTCTGTGTATATGTTTCTTTCTTGACAAAGATGGCATCTGGGTACCCCACTGTAAAAGATTGCCACCACTTTTGCCCCTTTTAGCGTTGAATCTGATTAAATTTTAAAGAGCAGCCGGTCATTAAAAAAAATTGTTTCGATTTTTAAAAAAAAGTTTTGTTTTACTCATACGTTTTTCCCTGTACGCTATACGCTTATGATGTATGTATTCGCAAAGTAATACATTGTAACGTGGTTGGAAGGTATCCTGAGAGTAATATTTAATGACATCGTAACTGAACGGAATTTTTAAGCGATCGGAACTTTATTCGATTTATTAGTAGCTGATCTATTTTTGTATAGTGTAAAATAACGTTTTGAATAAAGCTAAGTAAATATTAAAATAGTATACATAAATAATGTAATTTTTCTAAATATAATTTTTTCACTTTAAAACTGGGTACAGTATTTTCCATTACAATCTTTGGCCTGGAAAAACTGGTGGGCTCAGCTTGCTAGTATCCTCCAAAGAAATTATGAATAGTATCAAAAAATGACTCACAGTTTTGCTAGCTTAAAACAAACCTTTTTAAGGCTCCGTCGTTATCATCGACCTCTCAATCTCACTGATAGTAGTTGTGTCGTATAATAACACTGTGGAGTCTTATAGGTTCGTTGTGTTGGCCCTTTCTTGTCATCTCGTTAAAACCTTCTGAACAGTTTATTCAGATAGTGTTGAAATGTAGTTGAAGAGAAAGTAAATTGTATGCTCAGGGTGGATATTTGTTTTGACTTCCTTCACTAAATGAAAAATCGAGAAATATGTGAGCTTATTAGTGTAATAGGTGCTATTCATATATTATTATGATGTATGTATTCGCAAAATTAGGTTTATTTACAATTTTATTATCAGCAGCATCGAAGATATGATAACATAGGGTTATTGCGTGAAAAATTGATCGTTGTTATAACGATCCATTTTAAAGATGATTTGTTGCCATTTTTTTAATGGAGAATGGGTGAGTTTATTTATTTATTTATTTATTTTATTTATTTATTTATTTTTTTTTGTATCTCGAAAAATAAACTTTGTGTTTCAAAAGAGCAAAAGATACGAGAATCAGATATATGAAATAAATATTTCAGTAATTATTACATAATCATATTTTATTACATTTCTATATATAGCTACGTTAAATAGTCCTTTCCAATGAAGTCAATTTTTACCAATATGCTGGCAGTGATTAAATCTCACTTGTGTGTATTTTCAGATTAGATTTTTGCCTCATTACTTATTTTCTAATTTAACTCTGCTGGACAAGAAAGTTTTTAATTCGGGTATTTTAAACTACGTTGTGTGTTTGTATAAAACTGATTTTTCTCCCAAAATTACATTAGAGTTCAATGTGTACTTACACTAAGAACGAAACGTTTTAAAATATGTTTATATTGTGTATGCGAAAATCTCTAAAATTTTGCCAAAATAATTGTCATTGTATATTAATTAGCTTGAATATGTTTATTTGACAATTTGTCAAATGTGATTGTTCCTATTTTTAACCGTATATTGTTGAAATTTGAATATAATAGGATTTTAGATTTTTACTGAGGTATCGCCTAATCTTGTGAAAAGCATATACAAAGTAAAAACTTCTAAAACAATAGTATATACCGGAATAGTATCTATTAGAAAATTACACTGAAGAGCCCCCCCCCCCCAAAAAAAAAAGAAACTGCAACACTTGTGCTTATGCAAATAAAAAGATGTGGAACCAATCAAAAGGCGACACTGGCAGTCAGCAACACCTGTATAAAATCTTAAGTGTCTGGCACTATTTTTAAATCGCGGTTATTGATGAAAAAAATGGCAGGTTTCCAAGATTTAAGTGAGTTTGAACGTGGTGTTATAGTCGGAGCACGAGTGATGGGACATAGCATCTCCGAAGTAAAAATAAAATTTGGATTTTCCCTTACGATCATTTCACAAGTGTACCGTGAATATCGCGAATCCGGTAAGTACATCGAATCTTCGACATCGCTGTGGGCTGAAAAAGATCGTGCAAGAACGGAACCGAAACGATGACTGAGGAGAATCATTCAATGTGATAGAAGTGTAACCCTTCCTCAAAATTCTGCAGATTTCAAAGTTGGGCCAAACAACAATAAATAGTATGCGAACCATTCAAAGAAATATACTCGATCGGAACCAAAGTTCCTCTCGTGTACCCTTGATGACTGACGACACAAAGCCTCACGCCCCGCCTGGGCTCGTAAATACCGACATTGGTCTGTGAAGACTGGAGACGCGTTGCCTGACTTGACGAGTCTCGTTTTAAAGTGTATCGAGCAGATGGAAGTGTACCGGTATAAAGAAAGCTTCATGATCCTGCATGTCAACAGGAGACTGTTCAAGCTGGTGGAGGCTCTTTAATGGTATGGGGCGTGTGCAAATGGAGAAATATGGGACCTTTGGTATTTCTTGATATGACTTTGACAAGTGACACCTACAAAAACATCCTGTCTGATCATATACACCCATTCATGTCCATTGTGCATCCTAATGGACTTGGAAAATTCCAGTGGGACAATGCGACACCCCACACATCCAGAATTGCCCCAAAGTGGCTCCAAGAACACTCTTCTGACTTTAAACACTTCCGCTGGCCACCAAAAATCCCCAGATATGGGTATTATCGAGCATATATGGGATAGCTTGCAACGTGCTGTTCAAATAAATCTGTGCCTCCTCTTACGAATTTATGGACAGCCCTGCAGGATTCATGGTACCAATTACATCCAGAACTACTTCACACCTTAGTAGAGTTCATACCGCGCACGTGTTGCGGCACTTCTAGAGAGGGTATTACACGATAATAGACAGGTGTACCATTTTTCTTTGACTCTTCAGTGTATTGGATAAGACTATTAGTTTTATGATATTATTACTGATAAATTATTTGTTATAATTTTGAAATTAAAACTGACTCAAATTTGCATGATGTGGGTTTGCATCTAGTATTATTTAATGAAAAACTATCAGAATAAGAAAAGTCTTATAGTTAAGAAAAAAAAGTAAACTTTTAAGTAGTTTGAGAAAATAAATTTTGTACGATTTTGCTGATTAATTGTAAGTGTAGAAAAGACTTATAGTTAAAAAAAATTTATAGCTCTCATTATGAAATTAGGTAAATGAATTTATAAACTTTTATTCGTACAACATTTTCAAGCATCCCAAATTTTTACCTCTCTTAAAAAGTTTTTAAATAAAAACAATTAGTGCGGTAATTGATAATGAACCAAGGTAAAATACTGGGATCAAGAAAAGAAAGTGACTTAGTGAAAAAAATTCAGAATTCATTTACGGTTTAAGATAATTCCTATAACAGATCTGATAATCTATTTCTAATTATAATACTATTTTATAATTGAGTTAGTGAAGAGAATGTTGTTTCAAATTCCTTAAAAAATTATTGATCTCAAATCTATTAAAAGACTAAAACAGTTGTAATAAACTCTATCACCTCTCGTCCACTTTTGTATATTTCTAAACACCTAGTTTCTGTGGTAATATAATTAATAAGTCCATAAAGCTTTCTTGTATTTACTTTATTGCGATTTACAACGTCCTTGCGCAAAAAGTGATCACAGATTTAACACGACCTTATCGTCCATCTGAATGAATCTTCATTTAATGAAGACCCGTCTATCACCAAATCGACGAAATTTTTTTCAACTACCTAGTGTTATATATTATTGGATATTAATGGGGGAAATTTGCTGTGAAAAAGAAACTACCATTTTCGAATTGATTTGATATTTGATCGGAAATATTTTTATTTAACTCTTTAGTTATTTTAATTAACACTTCAATATTTTTATGAATTAGAAAGGTTTTTAATCCAATTAAAAGTAATTTTCTGCTCGGAAATTCGGAAAAGTTCCTAATAAATGATAACTGGATTTCCTATTATATTTTAAACCGATTTTATATATATTAATGACTTTGTGATTAACTAATTTTTTTTAGTCCAAATTCATCGTTTAATTTAAATATTTAATAACTAACACGCTATTATTGACATTAATTTTGAAATATTTTAAACGGTTTTTCAACCAGTGTGGCTGCAAATATTTATTCTTGTATTTACGTGTTTAATAATTAATTTTTAGATCAAAATACGAGAATGAAGTGTATGATCGAAATGAATTTTTGCTCTGTATAATGAATGAAACAACATCGTGTATGCTAATAAATTTACGATTAGATGAACTTAAGTTGATAAGCCGTTTAGGAAAGAACACTGGCGAGAAGTCTTTAAATGTAGATTGGCAAATATTTAATTGTTTTTTAATATTACAAGACGTTCTTTACTAGGAAACCAGTTTCTTTCCTGAATCCCAAGTTTTTATCGTGATCTCCGTGTTAAAAGCATTTGTTATGTAATTATTCGAAATTCTGTTTTGTTGCATGTAGACTTTGGACAAAAGAGGTCATATATTATTTGGATTATCTATTTTCGAGCATCAATAGATCTATACTCTCCAGGCTAATGTTACAGGAAATTAATTGTATGTTTCGCGAATAACTGAAAGCTGTTCTTTAGAGATATATCCATTGTTCTTTTATCCATGGAACTCAGTTTTCTTTGTCATATTTATTAATGGAAAGATTCCTAATGCGATGTATAGGCAGTATGTAATACCAACAAAATTGACTTTGATTTGTTTATCAAACACTTTGGGATTATTTTAATGAAGAGTGTATGTACTCATTCTAAGAGTATATTTATGCAAACTATAGGCCTTGTGGATCAATAGAATCAAAAATTATTAGACGTTCGAAATAACAATAAATCAGTGTGGCGTATAAAATCTTTGAGTGAAAAGTAGAATTCGTTAAATAATGTTTAAATATATAAAAGCTATTTATTCCTACAATTGTTTAAGAATTTGCTGTGTAAGATTTATGTTAATTTTATCAAATTTACTTCTATAGAATTTTATTATTTTGCATTTTTGAAGTTCTTTATTATTAAGTTTTTTTAAAGGATTTTCAATCAAAATTGAAGGATTAATTCTCCAGAACGTATCTGTTGAGGAAGATGGCTAATTTGTATTCAAAAGTTGTTGATAAAATTTGCTGTTTGTACTTTTGATATATTATGTTTGAATTTTTCTTGAAAACACTCAAAATTTGTATGGAGACTGTAATTCCTGGTCATTCATCTCCAATCCTAATAGTCGCAGATAAAATTTCCAATTTTTGTTTGCATGTGGTATTATAATCCTAATATTTATGTAAAATATTTTTTGAATTATTAGAGTAATTTAATATTTCATTAATTCATATATTTTCGATTTTTTTAAAATAAATATATTAATGATTCTGGTATCTAAAAACGTTGTATAATATTTTTCCTACCAACATAATTGATCATTTAAATCAATTAGAATTCTCAAATGTCAATGTTAATATGAAAGGAAATTGGAAGATGCAAAGGCATAATTTTTCATCCGTGCCCTAAATATCGACTTTGCTTTTCAATTTCTTGCAATAAATTCTTAAGTAAATTGAATACTGTGAGCTTTGTCTTATGCTTACGACAATAATTAGGGATTTGTCGTAAATTTTCTGGAATCCGATTCCTAATAATTTCTCTATTCTTACGAATGATCGGAATGAACAATCCTAAGTATAAGTAGGCAAAATATTCATTTATTTCTAATGCTAAAATTTGTACAGAATTTTTAAACTGTCAAGTGAAAAACTCAATCCATCTACTTGCATGAGTTTGTTGGAGAGAAGCGAAGGAGTGAAAGCAAGCCTAAATAAGTTATTCATTGGATTGAAAAATATGGGAGAAAATGATGCTAACGACAACCTATTTTTGTGACCAAATTCTATTTTACAATGAAACACAACTGATTATTGTAATTAGTTTAGAAAATTTTGTTAAAGAACAAACACCAATTAGTAAATTTCTTGTAGGATTTATACGCAAATGCTATAGTGCAGTTAAGTACACAATTCTCTATAGAATAGTAATTAGATTATATTTGTAGTTAGTTATCTGTAAATGATAATGAATAGTTAAATTAAAAGATTACTTTTAAATTACAGTGCACCCTCAAAGTTTGCTGAAAAGTATCGTCATTTACAGAGAAAACGCATTTACCTCCGGGGTTTACGCTCAGACATTCAAATGTATAAATATTTAGTTTGCAAAATTGGTGGGTGTAGAGTACGAGGAAATCTATAAAAATATGCTGAAATGAAATACAAGGAGCGAGAAGATAATATGGCTGAAAGACTAGATTTAGATCGTAATTCGGGAAGTGAAGAACAATATTCTATAGGATTTATGTGTTAGATACCCTGTAATTACTTTTGAGAACAAAAATTAATTAAAAACTATTTCTTGTCTTCAAAAATGAGCAGTCTCTGCCAAGAGGAATTTGTTTAAACCAAATTATCATGTCAATTACAGGAGGCAAGTACACATTTTCAACCCTAGTCTTATTTCATGCGTTTATTTTTATGTTGCAACAGCAAAAGAAATCGAATGTTGCATTGCAATTTATTGTTGAGGTAAAAAACAATAGGTTGCTTTCTTAATTTTAGGGAAATATATTATTGTAAGAAAAATCAAAATACTGTTCAATAAAAAATGAGTTTTATGAACTTTGAAATGACAACAAAAAATCTATATTATTTAAATATAATTTTTTTCAAGTGTATTAAATTTCATAAAAGAATAAAAGTATCTTGCCATTTTTTGATAAGCAAGAAAAAATACGAGAAAAATGTTATTATTTTGTTAATTATTTTTATTGAAACAACTTTATAATAAATGTATATAAATGAATGGGTTATCCGAATCTATACTAAATGAAAAAGGAAACAGCATTTATATTGTGAGATTCTAATAGATGCTCACTTAAAGAAACTGACCAGTGCATTCGCATTATCTTTACATAATACCTCCTATTTCTAAATTATTTCGCTTTTTGTTTATTTAAACTAAACAGTTTGCAAAATCTGAAAACTTCCTGATCCTAATTAATTTCAGTTAGTGGGGTTTTTTAATAATGATGTAAAATATTATTTACTTTATATTCCTGTTAAAAAAAGGTCACATAATTCAGATGAAATGTTTTTTGTATCACCACATATAAGTTAATTTCTGTAGATAAGTATTAGATGGTACTTAGCCATTTTCACCACATTTAAATAGTTTTTGTTTTATAAATTTTTAAAAATCTTTCACTTTACCTTTATTTTATTTATTTTTAAAATTTGTTTGCATTTATTCATTTACATGGCTTGAATATGCGCGATGGCGAAACACGCGCTTCAAGAAATTGGAAATTTTTATTTCATTAGTGTAAAATTGAAAAGATTGACTTATCTCCCGTATAAACCAGTCAATTGGCTGTTTTTGTAGGTTGAAATAAAAAATTAGAAACTTTATCTGGAAATTCACACAATTGGTTTTTGGTAGTCAGATCCCGATTTAATTAAAAGATGATTAAACTATTAACTATTTAAATGGGTAACTATTAATTATGAAAAATATTAGTTGATTTATTTTTAAAGTAAATA
The DNA here is from genome assembly GCA_030067965.1 of Latrodectus elegans. NCBI lineage: Eukaryota > Metazoa > Arthropoda > Arachnida > Araneae > Theridiidae > Latrodectus > Latrodectus elegans. The sequence continues at coordinate 103,030,193 of CM057809.1, read as the reverse complement.
TACTCGTAAATGATATTTATTCGAAATTGCATTCTTATTACTGCGGTTAATAAATATTTATAAAATTTATTTTTGGTGTTTAGCTGATTTCTTTCTATCATTGGTATATAATTGCCATTTTGTTCCAAGTCATAAACTGTAATCGTAACTCATTTTAATTCGAATTCTTGACTTTTATTGCAGCAGTGAAATTTAATATTGTTGAAACCTTACTTTTGTTAAAAATCCAAAAAACATATTGCCATAATATTTAATGTGTGACAGTTGGTTCTTTCTTCTAATATTGTTTAATTATTTCAATTTCTCATTGATCAACATTAGATACATAATTGAATTTGCTATATCTGTGAATGCTTTGCAATAAATCACACCTGACAAATTAAATAAATTCATCATTTGCACATTTAATTTTTCAACTCTTTCTTTTAAGTAATTTTTGGACCTGAGAACTGAATGGTTATTGCTCTGGTTTTCGATTCATCAGTTCTTGAGTTCGAAATTGACCTCGGGTTTGGATGCTCATAGTGATTTGGTATCCACTTTAAACTATAGACCGGTTTAATTAAACATCTTGCGCAAAAAATGATTATTGATCAACAAACAAATCAAAATATAAACTTAATAACTTGCGTAAAAAACAATCATATACATTTCCTGTTTTTTATTACAAGCTTTATTGGTTATATTATTAGTTTCATCATTTGAACTCTTCTCCCCAGTTTGAAGACGAAAATATTTTCACGGAGAATTTTCACTTTTCTGCAAGTGTGTTGAAATAAATGGCTGTCGTGGAACTATCGCTCTCTAGGTCATGCTGGTTAGAACAAATTGTCCAGTTTGGCTAAATTTTGAAAGATATTAGTGGATTATTATGCATATAGTTTATTTTTTAATAAATATATATTTACTCCTGCCTTTATATTATTACAGTGGGATTAGCCCTCATGTGAAAGAAGTGATCGTTGAGCGACAAACTAAAACAAACTTATTATGGTGGGCTTACATTTTTTGCATTAATATTTTTTTTTGTATAAATTATGGAGGAGAGGCAAACATGTATATTTTCAATCTTAGTAAAGCCGAAGTGCCAATTGAATAGTTACACATTTGGCCTTCAGTTGAGTTCTGAAATCTGACTCCTTCTTCGAGTGTGGATGTTTGTAGTGGATCGGAATCCATTTTATATTATTGGCCTTTGTCAAATTACATGTCATATGCCGAAAAAAATATCCTTAAATTAAAAGACAAACTATACTTGTGAAGGTAGATTTTTAGTCTCGTCTTGGTTAGTACATGGTGATTATTTTTTTATAATGGTATTTAAAAAAACAGTCTTATATCTATTAAAACTTGTGCAATATTAGAAGACTCCATTTCAGTGGATATCATTGTATCATTGAAAGAAATGAAATCATGCATGCAGTATGTGGTATAAAAAAGGGGTAAAATGGGATAAAAAAGGGGTAAAAAAGGGGTATAAAAAAGGGTAAACACACATGATATCGGGCATTAATAGAGATCAATGATTAATACGGTAATCATTCAGCAAAATGTTTTTGACTTATATAATTAATTGCCTCAAAATGTCTGTAAAGCTTCTCGAAAATTTATTGTTGAACCAGAATTCTGCAAAACGTGAGTAGATAAATTGTAATTTATGGAGGAATACAAAATAAAAGGAAAGGAATAATTATGTATTGCAATTGACTGGCACCTGAAATAAAGAATTCTAAAAAACTCTTATGTGTTAAGTACTCATTTCACTGCTTTGAACAGCTTAGAAGATTCCGATGGAAGAACTAACTGATTGTAATCGCGTGGTGGAAATGACAAAGAAGACTTTAAAATTTTCTCAAAAACTTTTTTGCATTAAAGAACTTAATGGTACTATTGTTTGTTTTTCCGAATATTTTGTTATTTTTTTACTATCGTGACCTTAACAAATTTCAATAAATGCGTTGAAATTCTTGTTGTTTTAATTTATATTTTCAAATTTGAAGTTCTAAATCAAAATCACAAGAGTACTACAACGAAATTTTTTAGGATATATGTATATTAAAAATTATAAATATATATATATATATATTTTTTTTTTTTTACCAAATACAACGAATTAATACATGTATAATATCGTTCCTTAATTTGAACATGAATAAACTCTTAATAGTCTATTTTATAAATTGTCTATTGGAAACACCATTTCTCATGGGTATTCTTTCTTCTAAAGTTGAAGTTGATTGCGACTGGTGAAGAGAATTCCCGTTGGTTCTTGTCTGAAAAATAACTATCTGCTGAAGCCCAGACGGCTGTCTCATTGTTTCATGATCGCCAAAACGTGATCCAATATGTTAAATGAATCGCGGTAAGAGCATTACAGCCTTTAAGTATTAAAAAAGCCTATTGTCTTCATAACATTATATATATATATATATATGTATTTCAGTCATGTCTGACAAGTTCATTTCAATTACTTTAGCGATCACTGAGTTAAGTATGACTTTATAGTAAAACTCGTTGTATATAACAAGTTTATTTTCGTTCTTACGGATCAAGTGGATTTTTTAAAAAAATACACGAATCCTCGAATTTTATTATAAATGTTATAATTTGGAGTTTTTTCATTCGTAAATCTTGGATAGTAAACTGAAAGCTGAGAGATTTTTTGTTAAAAATTTATATGATGTGTCTTTAATTTATCGTGCAGTAAACTCAGTTGTTCAAATAGGGTGCCAGCACGTTTTAAATTGAAGAAAAAATCGGGTTATTACTTGGATGTTTACGAGCAAGATAATATCGTTGATCTTTAGATTTTGTTTTGCTTGTATCGGTCAAATGTTAAGTTTACATGAGTGTAAATGATTGGATATTATACATAATCAAAATATTTGTAATAGGATTCCAGCCTTAATATAAATTTCAAAACTCAAAAAATTGTCTCCTTTTTCATTGGAAAGAACACTTTTTATTTCGAGCCAGTTCAAAGCTTTTGACTGTTGAATTTTGCTTCACTAAAGATAACCACGGAATTATCTTGTAATCACTAGTTACGTGTTTGCATAAATTCATTGTTATTTAAAATTTAGAAATTCACTTTACTTACTGACTTTTTTGGTACAAGCGATATTTTTATCTAGTTTCTGTTAATTGTGAACTACGAATAAAAATGTTCAGATTCGTATTATAAGCTATTGTGAGAAGGCGAGTGAAAATGTATTGGAAACAAAGCCTTTTCTCCCTTTTTGATTGTAAAAAAATTAATGTTTTCAAATCCATTTATTTTTGTCGTTTGAAATCAGTTGATATCTTGAAAGCTAATAATTGTACATTTGGTGACAGATTTTTTTTTCTTACTATATAAGCTAATATGCGGCAAGATTTAATAAAGATAAGTTAAAGATAAATTACATGGTTGCCCTATATATTTTACTATGTACAGCTGGATAAATTTAACATTTCCTTTGACAAATACTAGAAAAGTGCTAATTTACTTTTGTTGTGTTATCACTTCCATAATTACTGATATGATTTATTTCAACTGAATTAGCAAATTATTTTTTCGAATCTTAATTAAATCCAATTAAAGTAAGATATTTTTATTATATTTCAACATACAGCAACTGATTTCTAATAAAATTAACTTATATATTCATAAAAATAAAATGTAAATGTTTATTTATTAAATGTATAAAAACTTATACTCTTTTGTTTTGTTGCATTACAATTGATAATATTAAGGAAACTTATCAATCCATTTAACAAACGTCATTTATTGAAGGTGGGGATTAACGTATGCAAACACTAGTCGAAATTGAAAATATTTAGAAAATTTTATCTATTTTATTATAGAAATTGCATTATTTTATTTTTTCATACATAGAGTATGCTTTTAAAGTATTAGAAATGTTTTGGATAAAATAAAAGCTTTATTATTTCCTGTTTAAATTATGAATCAAATGGAATGCCGAGTATTTAAAATCATTTGAAAATTTTAAATTGTGCTTGACTTATATTCTCCAAAAAGTACTGTGAATAGAATATCAAGCGATTTAATAGTAGGTTTTTTCTGTTGAAAGAAATGGAGGTTTCCTGGGGATGAAAACATGTTCACGGTATAATGTAGAAAAATAAGTTAAAAGCAACTCTAAGCGATGTCTTTAAAAAACGCCAAAAATTGATAGTGCAAGGCGTTAAGAAACGTGCTATATTGATGTCGTTCAAAAAGTACTTTAATATTGCTATTATTTATGTTGCAGACGATCGGAACACTGTCATTTTCTTGTTTGATATCTGAAGTTATTTTTCATTATTATTCATTATGTTCTCAATCATTTTATCATTCGATACTTACCGTACAAATTACATCTGAGTCCACAGTCAAAAAGTTCCTAAAATGAAATTTTGACCAGCAATGTGTTTTTTTTTTTTTTTTCTCGAAGTTTAAAGAAAAATTATCATTTTCACTCAAGTTGTCAGGTAAATGTTTTTGGTTTTCTTCAGTAAAAGTGGTTACTTTAACAAATCCTGTATGTGAAAATGACATAAATATCATTTTTTCTGCATCATCATTCCAAACATTGATTGACAAATGTATTGCTTCTAGAATGTCGATGCCAAGTCATTATCACTTCTTGCAAAAGTACTTTACGATATTCGCATTTGAAATTATTAATTATACTTTGATGTATGATGGACTGTAAGATGAAGTTAGATTAAGTGGGGGAATTTCCATCCTGATAGTTTTAAAAAACACAGATTTCTACATCAGCAGTGCAATTAGTTTTTTGCAATTTGCAAGAAATACAATTCTCTAATAAAGTTGAATCAAGTTTCTCAACTATATAATGTTTGAAAAAAATCACACAATAAAAAATAATGCAAATGAAAAAGATGCGTGAAATTATGTTTATGTGCGAAACTTAAGCAATAGATTTCTTTTTTTCTTTCTTTCTTTTTTTTTGCTATAACACCACAAAAAATCATCTGAGAGACATAAATTTTCGAAACAAAATAGCATTTTTTACTTAAAAAATGACAAAAGCATTTTTCCGCAAAAATGAATATATTACATATAATATGGAATAAAAAAGGCTTTACTGGACTCATAGTATCGTTACACATGAATACCCAAAAGGAGAACAAAGATCTTCTTTAGTATTTAATATGCCCTCTCACTGTTGATATGGATGATTTCTACCATTTTTTCATACTCAGCTCCAGTTTTTCAGGTAAGGATAACCATTCCACAGTGAGCATTGTTTACATCGGCTATTTTCAGGAGGATGTAATTGTGCTGCAAGATGTCTTCGCAAAGTATCCCACACATATTCTATGGTATTTAAATTAGGGGAACCGCTGTCTAATCCATTCGAGTGATATCTTCCCTTTTTAGTAGCTGCGGAACAGCAGGAGTCAAGTTGGTCGTGGATTGCCTTCCTTAAAAACGTCAAGTCTGCTCCAATTGCACCTCGGAACAGATGTATATGAGGAAGGATCACCTTACGTAGTGATTTCTAGTTACATAATCTATGTCGAAAACGTGGAGCTCAGTGAAGCTTCCCCAGACGACAACCTAAGTCCACCGTAACTGTTTCCTTTCATGATGTTACTAGAACGAAACCTTCCCTCGATCACTCTCCCAATCCAATGGCGTTGAGAAACACTTGTGGTATTAAAACGGCTCATCCGTGAAGACTCCTCATGGTATTCACCCTTTTTTTAGTTAAGTGCGATTGTCCCTATACCTAGATAGATTCTCTTTCTGTTTTTCCTCTTATGTACTTCTAATATTTTCCTTATCCTTTACATTTCTCGACGGCAAGCAAGGGAGCTTTCCATGAGTAGTTATAGCCACTCTGTGTACTTGTTTCTCATGGACAGTCCCCAAATCCCCAAGTGTTGGCTTGCGTGACATCCTTTTGGATGAGTAAAGCCAAAACACACTGTGGATGTGGAACTGTGGTCCCTAGTACTTTAATCGGCTGGCACTTAGCTACAATCGTCGCTAGCCTGCTAGGGATCAAGCGGAGGGGGTCAAATCCTTGGGCTTGATGTTAAGGGTGGCCACTGTCTCCGAGGTAATTCCTAGCGTATTTGTATCGGCAAGCATGATTGTAAGCCCTGAGGCTGCCATCCCTTGTAAGGCTCCGTGTAGCCGTCGAGCCTGAATATTTACAAATATCTTATTCTTTAGTCGTTGTAGCTAAATCATTTACTTGTTACATAAACACTCCTAACACTATTCATGCAATATCGCCTTTTCTAGTACAAAAATTGTTCACATCATCTATTAGTAACATGCAAAATGACAAAATATTACGATCTGGGGATCGTTTCATTCAAATTGACTCGAAGCAAGCTTTGGTAATCAGTAATTTAAAATATGTGAATTAATTTCCTGTTGAGACTTCTAATAAACTTTAAATAAATCTCGTGGTGTTCTCTCTTACCCAGACTTCATAAATGTTACAGAAGCAGAAATTCCTTGATTCAAGCCACAAACTCCGATTCGACGTGACGATAGACTTATTTCCACCCAACATGTTGTCTTAACTTTTCAGACACCAGTATCAGAAAAATCCATAAAAGCAGATTATATTAGTTGCAAACTTCCGCCCATATATTTTTAACCTTCTTATATGTTCTAAATATCAGAGATATGGTCATATCAAGAGATATGTCGCAGAACTGATCTTATATGTGGAAAATGTGCACAATTTGGTCATAAAACTAATGTTCGTTTTTCAGAAATTTTCAAGTGTTGTTACTGCTCTGGTTCACATGCGGCATATTCCAAATCTTATCCTTTATGAATCCTAGAAAAACAAGTCATTGCAGCCAAGATAAAACAGAATATTACTTTCTCGGAAGCAAGACAAATAGTTAAAATCAGAACATCAAGAGTTAAATATATATATATAATATACATATATATATATATATATATATATATATATATATATATATAATATACATATATATAATATATATATAATATATATATACATATATATATATATATATTATATATATTACACGCACGCACACACACAGAGAGAGAGAGAGAGAGAGAGAGAGAGTCAAATAAGAGCTTTTCTGGATGACATTTTATTAATTTCATGGAACTATTGTGACTCTCGTTGCAATATTTGCCATATAAAAGACTTGATCCAAGAAGTGCATCCAATTTGCATTGTATTACACTGCAAGAAACTTATTTGAAAGCTTGCGATACATTAAAATTTAAACTCTGTTGTCTTGTCAGAAAATAATGAAAAGGGATCGGACAGAGTATCCGAAAGTTATGCTCCTTTGGTTTCTCATGATGTCCTCTCACCTGTAATTCCACTACTTACAAATTTGCTAGCAGTGGCAGTTATAATCATTTCATCTAATTTAATTACTCTGTGTACGCTATATTTGTCATCAAATACTAGTATAGATAAAAAGAGACCTTGACAAACTTGTACAAGAGCTACCTGTTCCTTTTTTCATCGTTGGAGATTTTAATGGTCATAGTCCATTGTGGTGCAGTAACAATGTAAATCCTCGAGACTGACAAATTGAAGAATTCATTTATCACAATTTTTGTCTACATAAATAATAGAGAAGAAACATTTTCATTAGCGAAATATAACTTTCAATTCATTGGATCTTATGCTATGTTAACCGTCTTTTGCTCCTTACTTTAATTTTAGGGTAGGAATTGATTTACGTGAAAGGGACCATTTCCGATTTTTTCTGGGTCATATTAATGTCGATAGTAATGATATTCAACATCCACCTTGCTACTTGTTTTACAAAGCTAACTGGATAAATTCCACATCACGTGCATTAATTTCTAATGATATGATGGGGCATGAAAATTTTAATGAAATGGTAAACTTGGTTATTAAAACCATCATTAAAACTGCAGATATTAGTATTCCTAAATCGGGACTAAACTTTCCGAAATATAGGAAACCATGGTGGAACGAACATTGTACTGTTACTCTTACTCATCGTAACAAAAGTAAACCCTGGAATGCTTTTCTGCGATATCCTTCTTTGATAAATCAAATAGCTTTTCAAAAAGCTGAAAGTATTGCATCTTGGGCAAGAAGGAAAAGTGAACGATAGCATTGTATTAAAGTTGTATCCAGTATAAATTCTTCTGTTTCAGCAAGAGGTACGTGGGATAACGCAAGAAAAGCATGCTGTAAATGTCCTGAAAAACAAATCTCTTGTTTGCGAAAAAATGGTAAAAAAATCCATAATAATTCAGAAATGGTAAATTTCCTTGCTGAGGCTTTTACTTCTACTTGATCAGCAAATAACTATACTGAAACCATTAATTTACAATCTCAGGCGACAAAGCATCTGTCTTAAAACACTAACCTAACGATTCTGGAATATATTGGTACTGCATTATCCATTGTCAAATATACCTCTCCTAGTCCTGATGACCTATTCTAGGCTACAACATCTTCCTGAAATTTCACTTCAAAATATTCTCTAAATGTTCAATCGTACTTGGAAAGAACGTGTTTCTAAATTGTTGGAAACATGCCATTATACTTCCGATACCATAGCCGGATACCAATTCCAAAAATCCACTAGATCCACCAAGTTACAATAGCCTTGACTAACTGCCTGTGCATACTTATCGAAATAATTATTTTAATGTATGATTGGTATACATCTTCGAAAAGAATAACCATATCTTTCCTTTTCAAATTGGCTTCAGAAAGCTACGATCCACAATTGATAATTTGTTGTGACTAGAAATAGATATTCGCGTTGCCTGTTAAAAACGAAATCATCTGGTGTTGATTTTTTCGATATCTATAAAGTTTACCACTGTACCTAAAGAGAAAGTATCTTAAAAAATCTACTATTTTAGGGAAAATTTTCCAATTTCTATACAAAAAGTTTTAAAGCAAAGATTCGTTAGAGTACAGTTAGGAAACACTTATTCCAATACGTTTTATCAGAAGGAAGGAATCCCTCAGAGATCTGTTTTAAATGGGACACTTTTCGTTTTAGCTATTGACCCCCATTTTATCAGTAATCCCACAAACTGTAAAAAAGAATCTTATGTGTTGACGATTTACAAATTTCATGTTACGTGAAATATTCATGAGAAATATGAATCTCATTGAGAGACATCTCCAGACAGCTATTAACAATATTGTCAATATAACAACTATTAACAATATTGTTAAAAGGTTAAATACTAGAGAGTTTACTATTTCTGTGCTGTGCGCGCACACACACAAATTGGTTTACACTTTTGCAAATCTGACCCAGAATTCAATCTGAATAGTATATCTATCCGCTTTCAAGATGAATATATATTTCTTGGTGTAACATTTGATAAATGTTTGAATTTTCTTCTGCACATTGTCTGCTTGCGGAAAAGGTATCTTCGATCTTTAAATGTTAATTCTATCCAATACATCTCAGGAGAGCAGACCATTCATCTTTACTTCGGGTATAGCCGAGCTGGCAGCCGAATGGTTAGCGCTCTTGCCTTCGGTTCAACAGTTCGTGGGTTCGAGTCCCACCTTGGGCATGGATGTTTGTAGTGGTTTGGAATCCACTTTAAGCCGTAGATCCCGGTCTGATTAGCCCTCGTGTGCAAAAAATGACCGTTGAGCGACAAACGAACCAAACGAACCTTACTTCGGGTATATAGAAGCATCACACGATATATGAGAATTTATGGAAATTTAGTATATGGCTATGCTCGACCCTCTTATTTAAAACGCTTTAATTAAGTTCATCATCAGGCCATATTGTGTCTTAGAGATTTCTGAACACCCCCTATTTTTAGTCTATAAGCAGAAGCCTTTGAACCATCACTATTATGTAGAAGAGAGAAATTATCTCTGTCTTAATATTTTCCAATTTTATCCAGTGACAAATATTCATTATATGGGAAATTATTAAATAACAATTATAATTGCCTCATCAAAGCTCGTCCATCATGTATTCCTCATTTCGGACTACGAATGCAAAACAAACTTTCAAATGGCTTTGGTGATGTAGAAGTGTATCAAAATATATTTTTTGCATTCGTTCCCCATGGATAGAAAACCGTATAACTCACATTATTCCTTTTTGGAATTTTAACAGTCAGACTTCGAAAATTTGATATTAAAATCTCAAAATCAGACCAGATTTTATTTTCTTAAGTTTAATCTCATGTTGGTATTATTGGAAATGAATTGGCTGACAACGCTGCAAAATCAACCCCAGAATTACTAACTCGACCAATTATTTATACTGATATGAAATTTTCTGTCAATCATTTGTGTTGTTTTCCATCGCTGGAAAAATGGAAATAGGAAACCAGTTCCATAACATAAAGCCAACTTTCTCACTATGGAAGGCAAAATTGAACAGACATTGTGATGTTCTATTAAGGGGACTTCGGATTGAACATACATGCCTTAAACATAAATATTTGCTCTATACGCAATCTCTTCCCCACAGAATGTAATCATTATAGTGAAAAACTAACCGTGAGACACATTTTAATCGACGTGCTCTTAATCGTTATCAAATGAAGTGATTTAACTCAAGTGACATCAATTTGGAATTTTTACTGGGTGAAATTCCCCATTCACAAATCTCATCATGCATTTGAAAGATGGTGAATTTCTTATTTAGCTGTATCATCCTTCTGGCTTTAAGTTTGTTGTTTTAATATCTTTATTCATCTTTATTCTTTTGAGTCATTCATCTAAACATTTTAAATTAGATCATAACTACTGATTTACTCCAAACACTTAATTTTATCTAAGATTACTTGATTTTCGGCACGACTTATCCCTTCTGAGGATCTTGCACCAATCAAATATAAAACTCATCCGTAAAGAGTACGCGATTCCATTGATGACATGTCCAATTTTTGTGCACCGTGCATTACTCTAAAATGTTGCGCCTGTGGCTAACTTTAGAGGGATGCAGTTTTCCGAACGGCTTACGAATATGTTATCTTTGTGAAGGCGCCTGGACACAGTAAACTACGTTACTTCTCGCAGTTCCTGTACGCAGCTGCTGAAGGAGCTTGATGACTGGTTTCGAGCTCTTTTCGTTTGCAGGAAGGTATTAGTCATTCACAGCATTTTCCTGAGACGGCCACCACAAACCTTCCTAACAGCAACTTTGAAACCTGTGGTTTGGAAGGTCTTTCAGGCACACGAAATGACTCTTTTTGATTCCGAATTCTTCTTCTGCACTGCTCACACTACGTCACTCCTCCAGCGTTTAGGTCCTTCCTCCGTCGTTTATGTTCTTTCTTCTAGCCACATTTCTCGAAAGAACTCATTAAACTAGCAGCGAATGTCTTGTCTTAAATTGCGTTTCCTTCCTTATGTTGTAATCTTGATCTACGCGCGCCATCCTCACGTGGTTTGCGTACACTGTTAGACTTTCAATGCAGTTTAAATATTCGTGGGTAGCTATTCTGATATAAATACCCACAATTAGGCTAATTGCCAAAGAGTTACTACTATAAATTGAGCTAAAATTATTAAGTGTGTGCTTAATAAAGCAAAAGGAACACTAGCTATTAGTTTAAGTACTTATAAAGTATTTCGTTTTTATTCATAGAACCTGATATATTAAAATAAGAATATATCAATAATTAGACTTTTGCTATTTTTCATTTAAGTTCAGTTTTATTAATATTAAACATAATAAAATACACAACATAAATTAAAAATTTTATAACAGATAAAATAAAACTTTTCAGTTAACTCATTCATTATCATTATAAATAAAAAGAACTAAATTATAATACCAAGGTATTACGCCTTAACGAAAAAGAAAAACTATCAGACACCGGAGGTATACAAATGCGTCGAGCAAAACCCCTTGCTGATTCTTTTGATCTGTTGATTTTTTAATTTTTTAAAATACCTAGGATGAACCCCCTTTGATGAACTGGCATGCGTATATAATTAAATAAAACGAAATTAAATTTGATTAATGTAATACCAGATCGGCAAAGTTCTAAGTACATTAGCAATACAAAACTTTGTTACAAGTACACCGGTAAGGCATTGTAGAAAAATGAATTTAAATAATATGGTGATAAGAACAATGAATACAGAAATTTAGTTTGGATGTGAGGGTAACAACTCACGTGTCTTCTGTGATGTTTTGTTCCTGAAATTTGCATACACTATCTTTCTACTGAATTGCATGTTCATTGTATTGATCACAAGAACCCTTTTTCTGAAATTTCATGACTCTTTTCTTAAAATGTACTGTTGCTTTAATTTTGCGGACCAGTGTAAGTTATCAAAAAAGAGGTTTTTTGAAATTTTGATTCTTAAATGAAAATTAAAAAATAATCGTGTTTCATATTTGGGACCAGACGTCATAAAGACGTCGGTAATTAGAAGCTCTTAAAAACGATCAATGTACTTGATTACGTTTTGTAATTGAATTTACTTTCTATTCCCGCCACGAGAAAACAGGAAAGAGAATTATAAAGTTTTGGCTATTAACTCTTCATTTATCATCTGTCTTGTTGGTTGTTAATTGGTTTGGTTTGCGCCTGGATTTCAATTCAACAAGTTGTTGTTCTCTGATAAATTATCCGAGGTGGCTGTCAAATAGTTAGCACTTTGCTCTTTGGCTTAACAGTTCGTAGTTTCGAATCCCTCGGACTAATGAGCTCTTGTGTACGCAAAAAGTAACCTTGGAACGACAAACTTATGGTTTGATTAAACTTATCATTTATCTGACTTTGTACTTGCTTGTCGCAACTTTAAATATTAAATACTGTGATAGTTTGCTTACATTAATTGATTCTCCAATAAGTACAATTAATTAATTAAATGTATAAAAACTTTGTCTCCCAGTATATCTCAGAAATGTAAAATGTATATTAGGTTTTCTGAATATACCAATCTTTGCTATTTTTATTTAACTCACTCCTAATTTATTTGACATAAAATTTTTACAATTATCATACAAAAATATTCTTTTCAAACAAAAAATTTTAACTGATCCTTAAATCTAAGTAAATAATTTTTAGTTTCAAAGAACAAAAAAATTATCTTATTAAAAATTAGTTGGTAAATATTCAAAAGTGCAAAAACATTTTGTCGGTTAAAAATTCACAAATTTATGAAAAAATTATTCCTACTACATTTTTAATGTAAACTACTACCCCATACACTAAACACAACTGACAATGAATTTCCATCTGCGCTACCTTCTGTGAGTTCAAAAATTTAATCACTGAACTCACTCACTGTCAGCGGGAGAAGAAATGTGAACCGACATCTTTGCGTATTGTAATGGCTTTAATATGCGCTATCCGAAAATTGGGATTGCAACACATGATAGCCTTATTTACAAACTATCTTGCATGTACGTCCGCGTTTCGGTCATTTTGCAGCTACATCTTTTTGAGCCATGAAACTTATTTTCCGGATAACCTTATATATCTTTTCAAAGCCACTAAAAATTGCCAAAAGTAATTTATCTTTTAATAATAGTCACATGCCGATGGAATTCGAATCTCAATGATTGCTTCTAAAATTATAAAAATCGATTAGTGTTTCTGCAATGGTTGCTGGCTTGTCACTTTTCTTTCTTTATTTGTACTAATAGACTAGTTCGACTGTCATTATAAGTGGATTCTGAATCATTACAGGCATCCAAGGCTAAGGTGAGAATCAAAACTGTTGAACTGAATGCCTGACTGTTGTGAGTATAGCCGTGCGAATATATGTATGAGAATTGTATAAAATAGAAAATAATCTATATATATCGAACATTACGGGAAAGTCTTATAATATGTATTATTGTTTCAAGGCGATGACCCATGGTTTTCTATGATTATTTAATTTTTAAAAATATACTTTAGAGATTCTCATATATTACTTAACGTCGGAATTGAATCCATGCCATATTAATCTGACAAAATATCTATAAAGGGATTTCATGCCTTTCCTTTAGTATCATATTTTTAATTAAATTCTGTTTTATGTTAAATGATGGTTTTGCTTTAAATGATCTTTATCGGAAGTTCTAAGAATGTACTATATTCACATTTTTGTCATTCAAAAATTTGTGTTTCAGTTGTCCTGTGTGCATTATAAAAAATGTCGAGTTTAACTGATGTTTGATTTTAAAATTATAATATATTCTTAGATATTTTTGTATTTTAAACTATGCAGAATTCTCTAAGGAAATAGTCTTGCTCTAATTCTAGTAGCGGCAGACATTTCCAAACAATACTTTATCCCTTCGAAATGCTCTACATTCCGTTTCTACTCGAAGAATACTTCTCTTTCTCTTTTCTGGTGGAACGCATTTTTATTTATTAAATTTTTTGTAGAAAAAAATAAGAAATAAGTCCGTGTCAATTTATACACATTTTGCAAAGCGTAAACCAAGACTGTCGAAGGTGGTCTTTTTATGCTTTTTTCTCCGTGGAATTTTTTATTTTATCTCTCTGATTCTCTATTACAGCCCGAAAAAAAATGTACTCAATCGGAGAATTGTTTTCTGTAAAAAAAAAAAGCATAGAAGAGGGCAACGTTGCTTTACGTTCTCCTCTTCAGTTCTTTCTCGATAGTTTTCGTAGAATCATATTGAGTTACTGTTTCCTCCGGAGCCACTGCTGTGTTAATGTGTATATTTTAACGCAATCAAAAATAACAATGTGTGATACTTCTACTGGTAATCGATAAGTGGAAAAGAAAATCTGCAAACGCGCAAATCACAGTGTTTTTTTTTTTTTTTTTTAAAACAGTTAGTTAGTTTTTTAATCGTAGTAAATGTACATAACGATAAAAAAAAGTATTGGCAATTGCCTATAAATGGTCATATTTGCTAACAAAGTATGTTTGCAAATTTTATTTTAACATAGCGATTACAGAAGGAGAAAAGACAAAACAAATATAACGAAATTTTCATTTAAATATTTTTTTAGTCAAAATCTACGAGAAAATCCAAAATTTACATGATACAAAAAGTATTGGCAAAATTATGAAATTGACAAAATTATGAGAGCAAAAAGGATCAGTATATGTTTAGTACTTTGTATGCATACCTTCTGCATCTATAACAGCTTGTAATCTATTTCTCATAGAGGAAACTAAGGTATTGGTTGGGTTGTACTCTTGGGAATTTTGTGTCACTCATGCAAGAGTAAACGTTTGAGGTCTTTACTTGAAATTTTAAGTTTTCTGATTTCTAGATACACCAGGTGCCATAAATTTTCAGTTGGATTGATATCAGGTGATTGATGTGGGGTTTTTAACTGGCGAAGAGCATTGTATAGTAACTATTCCCAGGTGAGATTCTCTGTATGCTTGGGGTCATTGTCTTGTTGAAAAACGAATGATGTTCCCCAGTCAAGATTTTGGGCACTGATTTTTAAGTCATGGTGCAAAATGTCAGTGTCAGTGCCCACAGGAAAAAGTCTTGTGGAGTCAGATCAGGAGAACGTGGAGGCCACTCTTCGAAACCGCCACACCCTAGGTATTTGGTTGCCAAATTTTTTGACGAGGTACCTCTTCACTCGATATGTCTTGTGATTAAACAATTGCAGGTTCTCCACAAAATCGGGTATTTGCTTCTGTAGCAATTGTAAATATCGTGTACTCGTTAACGTGCCATTGTAAAATATTGGGCCTATCAACTTGTTATTGTAAATTGCGCACCAAACGTTAATAGCATACCGCATTTGATGTTGAACGTCGACGAAAAATTTAGGATTTTCCAGCGCCCAGTAATGGGAGCTTTGCCTATTGTACATGCCATTTCGTGAAAAGCATGCCTCATCCGTCCACATTATATCTGCCAAGAATGTTGGCTGGACCTGTATCTGATTCATGACGAAGTTGCACCATGCATAGTGTCGCTCGGCATCCCCGTCCTCTAAAACCTGTTCACGCGTTGGTCGGTATTGATAAGAACCTGATTCGCGTAAGATTTTCCAAACCTGACTTTTGGAGAGACCACAGTGCTGACTGATCTCTCTTACGCTGCATTTCGGATATGCGTTGACATAATACTTCATCCTGTTGAACTTGCCATCCTACCTTAGCTGAACTGCCTGATCGAGGTCGACTAGTAACGCAACCTGTCTCCCTTAAACGTTTTACAACAGTTAGGATGGTTTGATGAGATTGAGAGAGAGAGAGAGAGAGAGAGAGAGAGAGAGAGAGATAGAGAGAGAGAGAGAGAGAATGAGAGAGAGAGAGAGAGAGAGAGATAGAGAGAGAGAGAGAGAGAGAGAGAGAGAGAGAGAGAGAGAGAGAGAGAGAGAGAGAGAGAGAGAGAGAGAGAGAGAGAGAGAGAGAGAGAGAGAGAGAGAGAGAGAGAGAGAGAGAGAGAGAGAGAGAGAGAGAGAGAGAGAGAGAGAGAGAGAGAGAGAGAGAGAGAGAGAGAGAGAGAGAGAGAGAGAGAGAGAGAGAGAGAGAGAGAGAGAGAGAGAGAGAGAGAGAGATAGAGAGAGAGAGAGATGCTGGCTGCAGGGAAACGCGTTGAAGGTACGACCTTGCTGCTGATCGTGCCTTGAGTCGACATTCACCATACAGTAAAACCATCTCACAATACTCAGCTTTGGAATACTCAGCCATGACCATTAACATCAACATACTACAGCCCCAAGAAGATGTCTCTTTTACAGCTGTCTCAGGTGAACAGGCGTGACGTTTCTTACGTATTTGCATACTGCATACATATTGTTGGAATTATTTCTAATACTTCCGTTCTTCCCATTTCGAAATAAAAGCGAAAAATGTAGTCACGAAAACGATTTTTTGTTTTTTCAAATATGCACACATACGATGTGCCACGTCACAGCACGAAACAACTAATGCGCGTTTTAACCGTTGTATTCTTCACATTGATGCCTACAAGCTACCTTTTCGCACTAAATCGAGGATGCTCTACAATTTTGTAAATCAATTTTTTTACGTATCTCGTTCCGTTTTCGAGATACGAATGCTAACTCCTCAGTTCTCCACCAGGTGTCGCGGTAGGTAGTTTCATGCAGTAGAGCATGGCTACTTTATTGTACCTAGACACTACTTTTATGAATATAGCAGCAGCCGTTCCGAAGTTAAGAGGGTGGCATGGGACTTTAGTGGACATAATATATATATATATATAATATTTTTGCGGCTTTTACGTCCTAAAAATTTTAGTTTGTATTCGTTTCTTGCATGAAGCAAATAGAAAAATAAAGCTAGTTTTATACACTATTAATTTCACTTAGATTATTTTATGTTTTATCTTTTTATTTTAATTTGTAAATTATAAATTATGCACCGTTAAACTCATAAGCAAGTATCAACATGTGATGGTTTTCCCCCTAAAGTTTGATTTAGTATTCTACATTCGACCCTATAAGAAAATTTATCACTAATAGTTAATTAATTGTGTGTGTGTGGGTATAGTTTTATTTTTATACCTATAGATAACTTTAAAGGGAGTACTTATGCTACTTGTGACTATTTTACATTTTTTCTGCGCGCTTTTCTTTTTGATTTAAAATACATTGTATTAGAAAGTGAATTTGATTAATTTTGACATCAAATCAAGTGTTACTTTTTTAAGTTCTAGATTGTTTAATTTTGATTCTCCATAGTTTGTGTTTAGTTAGACTAAATTTTTAAAATGCAGGTGTGTACATGATTCACTTGACATTCTGAATGTCTTTGTACTGGAAATCAAGCGATTAACGGTGTATGTTGAACGGACTTTTGATTGCGCATAAAAGTGAATAAAGGAACTTCTCTGTCTTGTTAGCGGAATTTCATCAAGACTAAATTATTTAAAGGTGGATATAATGTTTATAACTTTACTTTTCAAGGTCGTCCTATCGTAAAATGTCAGGAAAATTACCTCTTTTCTATGACATAAAATCTGTGTTCAGTAAAATGTGTCAAATACTTGATTCATTTGCACTACTGTTTTGAGCAATGTAACAGATTTGGCGAAAAATTATTTCTCGAAGTAAATTGTATATTTACTCAGTACTTGAAGTAGAAGCGGAAGCAGATGAATTCAAAATGGATTTGATGTCCTTTTTAATTTCACTGAGATCTATTAAAAAATCTTTACATTTAAATCTTGTAAGAGCTTAAATATCATTGATATTATAATCGTATACATACAATTCGCTTTATCGAATCTCTCTCTTCTGTGCATTACTTTGTGCATAGTATAAATGCTTTATATCTCATTTTTCCTCATCTCGGAAAAATGTATTTCAAAATTTCGTATATTAAAATAAAACATTATTAATGTTTATACTAAAGCTTATACATTTAGAGTTGAGTCGCTTATTAAGCAAGAAATGGTGATTATTATACACATTTATTTTTCGAATAATATTTTATGAAAATAAAAGTTTATTTTTGTAATTTTGAATGCCATTAGTCTTCAAGATATTTTGATTCAAAGGATTATATATATATATATATGTATGTATGTATGTATACGTGACAAGTATTTTGTAATCTTTTAATCTAATATGTTAATAATATTTAATTGTATTTACACATTCATATTTATATAACATTCGCATTTTTTAATTGTCTCACAGTTACATTTAAGTGTGTCACCGCCGGCAAAAATGAACTCTGAGGTGTTTTTTAATTATTACTGGGGGCTATAGTCTGCTCTTCCCAGAATAGTCGGATGGAAAAAACTGTTGAGCAACAAATCGAATCGAAGTCATTTCAGACAATCTGACGCGAAAACTTATTTATATATACATACTAATGCATTGTATTGACAAAAATTTGCTAGAGAGTAAATAATAATTGGTTACGTTGTAATGGAAAATTATAATCTGTCCTCATACAATGCTAAATCAGCATTATAGCGGCTAGGGAAGAGCATATTGTAAATTGTTATTCTATTGTGACAATAACTGTATATGCGTTGTAAATAAAAAGGTATTACATTGATAAATATGAATATTTGCTGTTCATGTTTTTCATTTGAATAGACTTTATATATGATCTTAAAAAACTTCATTAACGGTTGTATAGGTAATCACTAAACTTGAAAATTTTAACTTTAAACAGGCAGCATATGTTGATAATGTATAATTTTATATGTTTGGGGAAAACTATACATCAATGTGCAACGCAGTTTTATATGCAGACCGCGTATATGTTAAAGCTACCCTGACAAAAACTCAGACTAAAACTTATGAATTTTAATATCAATACGCAAATTGAGTTTGTTAATCTAATTTAAAACTATGAGGAATTGAACGCTTACAAAATATATGCTTTTTCATACGCGCTATAATGTTAATAATTTTCACTACATCATTTTATATATCAGAGGTGAAATATCTTAATTTTATTTAGTTTTAATATTTACATTATCGTAAGGAAATATGTGCTAATTTCTTATATTTTTTTTAACTTTGCTTATATTTGTAGCTAAGAAATTAAAAAAAAAAAAATCCTCTATTAAAGTTATGAATACACGTAACAGTCAAAATTTTTTAGATTTGATATAGATTTTATGAAATAAAAAATAGTCAGGAACATATCCAGCATTAATTGTTAACGTTATTTTCAAAGTTTTCTTATTTTTCTATGTCATTTCCCGGCGTATATACTTAAACTGGGGAGAACTGGAGAGACAGAGAGAGAGAGTCTGCTTGTCTGTTTGTCACTCATAGGTCATTTTTTGCACACGAGGGCTAATTAGACCGGGACCTACGGTTTAAAGTGGATTCCGAACCACTACAAACACCCATGTCCAAGGTGGGATTCGAACCCACGAACGGTTGAACCGAAGGCAAGAGCGCTAACCATTCGGCTACCAGCTCGGCAGAGAGAGAGAGAGAGACTATCAAATTTTTATTTTATTTATTTATTTTTTACTATCGCGTGTCCGCCTTTCCGGTATTTGAAAACATGCGTGTCGGGTTTACAAAAACGGACCGGACTTAGAAGGTTATTCTACCATTCAATTCCGTACTTTTTCGCATTCTCTCTTGCATTCATCCAGTAGTGTAGTTGTATATAAACATTTTAGTGTTGATATTAAAATTAACAGAGAAACATTGTGATTATGAGGATACAGCTTATCAAATAAGTTAGTTAAATATTCTTAATTTGTGCTAATAAACCCTTATTTATCTGCAAAAAATTTCATTAATTTCAAATCTTTAAAATTTTGCAAAACGTTAAGATGCTTTCGTAAATCCATTTAAGATAATGTATAGAAATGGCAAGAAGCAAAGTATTCTCTTGATTTGAATAGCTGACGTTTGACGTCCTTAAAATGCAATTATAAGTAAAGCAAATTCCTTTCCTTTCGTAAATGAATCGTTCCGATTTTAAGAGTGAAGTACTTCACTCTCTAAAAGGGAGACTCTTAAGCAAAAGTCTTGATATCTCGAATCTTGATTGACATTTGAAAATGTTCATTTAAAATGTGGAGCGGAATTAAAGTGGCAGTTACATGTTGTTGAGTAAAATTTATTTAAGAGAAAAACTTTTAATAACATTCACTGTAATATGTTAAAAATTATCTCATCTCTTCAAAAAAGTTAATTTTAGAAAGGTTATTCTCATTTTGAAGGAAGGCTATAAGGTGTGTAACGCTTTCTATAAACTTGATTTCAACATACAGTGTTATAACATGCAAACAACTTGCTAGTCTTTAATAAATGTGTTTCTAAACTAGTTTCTATTTTTATATATATCAGTGACTTTCAATTACAATTAAATGTTTAGTGAAAAGTTTCTACCTGTGTAACTTTTAAAAAAAGACACTATTCATACTTGACTCTTATCTGTTTTGCATCGTTATATTATATATATATAATATCACTCTTTTGAAAGATGCGGGTAAACCATCCCTTCTAAGGGGAGAAACAACAAATCGCTTAAAGAGGTAAATTAGATAGAAAAAAGAGTGAATTTCAATCTTTTATAGAAGTATTGATGTTTTTTTTATATTGATAATTTAGTTCCGAAATTAGGTATTAAATTTTTTATTTTGAGGATTTATGTTATTTTTTTTTGACCATTACAATATAAAGATATTTGATTTCTTTATTCAATAATATAACAGTACAATTGAATATGACATTTTAATTGATTTGGATAATTATAGTGGTTTTTAAATTACATACTTTATCAAGCAAATTGTTCATCCATTTATTACATTATTTATATCGATATAGTTTTACGTGTGAGTGTAGCACTCTCAAGAAAATACCGTCACACTATTTATCTTTCAGTTTAGTTTACTATGGGTCCATTAAATACAAAATTAATTAATACACACTTCATTAGTACAACAAATTGTACACAATTTAAAAAAATACTTAAAAATTTTATAAAAGTAAATATAATTTAAGTTCTTTTGAAAGAATAATTTATTTATAGTATAGGTAAATATTTATTTTTGAATATTGATAATATGCATTTTTGAAGTTACAGGACAAATATTTAGATTATTCTGTTGAACAAAACAGACTTATGGTTTTGGAAATAAATCTTGTTTTATGATATATTTTCCAAGTTTAAATTAAAAATTAAACTGAAATTAACTTCAATGAAACTAAGAATGAAATTAAAAATAAAATGCAAGATTATACAAAAACATTTATTCAATTTTTAATGCAGAGAAAGATTAAATTAAAAATAAGAATAAAAAAGATCATATGCATTTAATGGTTGTATTTTACAAAATTTAAATCTTGATCGATTATAGTAAGAATGTGTTGTTTAAATTAAAGTCCCAACTTAACCCTTTTTTAATTTATAAATCATATAGTCCATGGGAGCATAAAATACAGTAAGTTTATCATCGTACTTAACATTAAACACATGATGACATTTATATAAAATATTGAAGACTTTTTAATCTTGCATATCCGACATAAATAAATCCACTATCCACATATAAAAATATTTCATATTCAAGTCTTGTTTTCGACCACAGCAAAGGAAGTGTAGTTGATTACTTTTGAGCGTTCTTCTTCTAAGGATCTCTTCACCTAATATGGGAAAAAAAAAAAAAAAAACTATAATAAATAAAATTTTTTTATTGTTTTTGCATTCTTATATTAGTGTCTATATAAACTTTAATACAAAAATTTCATAAAAAAATACTTCAAAAAATAAATAAAGCTTTATTTTGCTGCAAAGGAGCAATTAATAAACTTGTCAAATATTACTTAAAATTTTAGCCAAGAATTTTAAAAAATATGGAAATATATATATATAGTTTTATAATGGTTTACTCCAATAAATTTCACCATGCTTTCTGATATATGATACGGATTCTGTATCAATCGGTCAACACTGAGCTTAAAAAGTATTTGAATATATATATATATATATATATATATATATATATATATATATATATATATATATATATATATATATATATATTTGTTTTTTATAAATTCTTTGTGGTTGCTTGCATCAAATGTAATTTTGAACTCAGATTTAGATTATTTTACAATTTAACTGAAACTAGATGTATTTTCGGTACATAAGCGAAGCATGTGCAAATATAGTAATTTTTTTCTCAAGTATTTAATTTAGTTCTTTCTTGTGCGTGAATTACATTGAATAAATATTAAATGTTTTTGTTGCTTAGCTGTTTCTAAAATTCCAATCTTTTGAAAACACAACTTTCGGCAGGGGGTTATTGCATTTCGAAAAATTTTTCTGCTCTTTTGTTTGTTTGTATATGACATAAAGAGTTTCATTAGCCAAGTTTGGTCTGTGAATACGCGTGATTAGCAGGTGAAAAAAATTTGACTTGTGTTACATAGTATTATAGTTTTTGCTCATTCTGCTCGTATTTAAAATAAATCACCTGCACATCTCTATAAATAACTGGTTTTAAGGGGCGTGTCGGCTGAATTTGCCAGGATGTTGGCTTCGTTGATAATGATTTACTAAATAGGAAGCCGTGACAAAATAGCTGCTAGTGGCGTTAAAAGTAGTAGTGCTTTTATAGAAGGAAAAAAAAAAAAAACTTTCCAAATCACACAATAGGTAGGCATCAACGTGTCAGCGGCACAAATTATTGGGTATCTTTTTTTACGACTAGCGTAATTTTAAAGATATTTCAAAATAAATGATTTAAAAATAGTACACTTGTCATCACGAATCGCGTTATACTCTACTTTAGATTGTAACTCGTATGAAGTACTTTAAAAGCGGGCGGAATATTTGTTTTTTTGACTCTGAAGGTTGATGGTAGGCTTACTGAATAACGCAACAATCTGCCCTAGTAGTAGTAGTCGCAGCTTCAAAAAGTTTTGATACTTAATGTGTTGTAAGTGTTCATAGTTTATGAAAAACAATTTTTATTTTGGTGGTTGGTGATAGCATTTTTTTATAAAATAAACAAACACACATACATAATGTATTTAATTCATGATTTTATGACATCATATTTCATGTGATGTTCAAGTGTTTGGAAATGTTTCGTAAATAAAATAATAATAGAGCTTGAATTTTGGAATGAATAGGAATTTGGAATAACTTGGATTCTATTAGGACTCTTTTTGCAAATGACTACTGAATATTATAATTTCCTGACTATTCAAAAGCTTTAACTGATTCATGAAACCCTATCATTGCCTATTTTAGTGGTTTTTTGTTAGTAATTTAAGGTTAATGCTTTGTCTGGCTTGTATTCTATAATAATTCTGTCATTTCGCACTGAGTGAAATAAATCTCCCCTAAACTGTTTGTCTTGTCATGCGTGGAGCCTTGGTTCATAACCTTGGAGAGAATTTCTTATAACTAGCTCACATAATAAATTCATTTTTGTAGATCAACTTTTAAATGCTGCTTCCGCTTATACTCTTGTAGTTTTAATTTATCCTTTATCAGAGTGATGTTATTTTATACTTACTGTTTTACGGGAAGATTTTGCACAAGTAATGTATGTCAATATCATAAAAGACACAATCATCGCGTAATCCTTATAGGCCATTTGTGGATATTATCTCTCTTTGTGACAGTTATAGGATATAATATGTTCACTGAATTGTTTTTTTTTTCTGTATATTCATAATTTCGGGGATAGAATGATGCTGTCGAAACAATTTCAAAATTTGTTAATTTTTTAAAATCTAATTTCCATTTCGATCAACTTCAAATGCTGATCATATTTTAATTACATTAGAAGATGTTTCAAAGGTGTCATTAAAGAACTGCTGAAAGCAATGGATTCTATTTGCAAATGGACAATTTTTTCTGTATTTGACCAATGACTTGGCATTTCACTATGTTGCTCTCTGCACTTTTGGGACACTCTTTGGCAATATTTTTTGTGGTGGGTTTTTTAAATTTTATGCGAAAATGCGATCTTTTTGTTAATTTATTTAAAACATCCTTGATTCAAAATGCGTGTTTTGGATCACTAATCGGTTCGTAGTCAGAACATAAGGTCATGCCACTCTTCAACAATGCTAGTCGAATATCGCTTTTTTGCTTTCTTTATTTGGATGAGTGCTTAGTAATTCTCCCTCGATCAAGGTTACTATTAAGGAGTAAAGCGCTCAGTGTACAACAGCCTCCGGCTATCCACACACCATAAAAGATTTGTTCAACGAATATTTTTCCTAATTTGGAAACTCTCGTTTCTTTACTTATTTCTAGTTAATATTATTTTTAAATATTTCATCAAAAGATAGCGTGTTTCATTTCTTTGTGGGAGAGAAGTATAAAAAAACATACTTCATAAATTTTTTTTGTAATTTAAGTTTACAAATTTTGCAAAATTATTTGTTCTGATAATTTTTTTTCTATACTAGGAAAAAATGTCAAAAAAAATTCAAGTTCAGTTCTCTTAAGTATAATATATAAATTTAAAATATATATAAGGTGTATTTTTATTTAAAAAAATTTTTAATTAAAAATCTCTAAACTATATATTTACAATTCATTTTTAAAATTATAAAAACTTCATTTAGAGTTGGAATTTCTTTAAATATCGTTGTCTTTGACTACTAATGTGTTAGGAGATACAAACACCTGCCTCCTTTTACTGCGGGTAAATCTGTTTCTAAAAGAAGTGAAATATATATATATATATATATATATATATATATATATATATATATATATATATATATATATATATATATATATATTTTATATATATATATATATATATATATTTTATATATATATATATATATATATATTTTATATATATATATATATATATATATATATATATATATATATATATATATATATATATATATATATATATATATATATAATCCAGTGAATTTACTCTATCATTCCAAAACAATCGGTCACAGTCACGGTTTTTTGATGTTTCTCTTGTAAAAGTTTATTGGTGAATAGCACAGATAAATTGTTTCCTAATTTCTGGCAACCTGACTTGCCAACAACCACTAGTTGGAGATATTATCACTAAGGAGAACGCAAGTTCGTTTCAACGCTTAGATCCGTGAGTTGCGTTATAGCTCATTTGTGACGTGTTTTAGTATTTAGCCTATGAAAAGAGATATGCCTATAATTAGTTGTTGATATAATATTGAAAATACTTTGTAAAAAGTAATTTGTTCATATAGTATTGATTTTCAAAAATAGTGATTTCTATTTTTAAGAGTACAGTTGGCAAATAATTAATAATTTAGAATTATTTTTAATTAAGAAATTGAAAATTTTGATTATTTGATATTGAATATTGTAAAGTGTGATAGAAGACACCTCTTGCCACTATTTTTGTGGAATCATTTCTATCTGTTTTACAGAGAAAATATTATGTTCTAATAATTTTTGTTCATACTTTCGAGATTCATAGTTCTAGAAGAATTTTCTGTATGGCAATTTGAATTTTCTCCTAAATTTGTAGGAGAAATTGCAGCGGAGTATGTGAATAATTATATTGCTTTATTTTTCATTTAAAAATTTTCAATAGATAATTAATAATTAAATCTATGTTTCACATTTTAATAACTTTTCAGGGAAAATTACGATTATATTAACAAGAATGTGTAAATGAAAGCGATTAAAAATTACCTTATTTGGTCATCAGGATTTAAAATTAAATAAAAGCGTTTATATTATTCTGGAGTTATAAATGTGTGTATGCGTATAATTTGTTATATTATTAATTATTGATATAAATTAATGAGTTGGAAGAATGGAATAGTAATAAATTTGTATTAAATATAAATTTATTTTTAAGGAATATTTCTAGTAAAGTACTTGAAACGCTTAATATAGGAAAGGGAAAGTGAATGATTGGGGAATAGCATTGAAAACATAAAATTATATAGCGCTTAAAATTTATGAATTATTCATTGAAATAAAAAAAGAACACTACTGTTTTCTATTTTATGTAGAATTAAACTATTTGTAATATTTTTACATTTAATCATGACTTCAATGAATCTGCTTTTAAAATGTATTGTATTCAATGACTTATTTGTATACTGGTTTTCTTACAGATTCATTTGTTAATAGCCAAGAATGGACTTTAAGTCGGTCTGTTCCAGACTTAAGGCTGGTGAGTAGTTATCGATTTAATGGAAAAAATGTATTTGAAAATTTTGAGACGGTTTCTTTTCATAGCTTTGAGATAATTGTGTAAATGCTTAACATTTTGAGGACTCCTTTTTCTTTTATTGAATGAGGTATTTTTCTAAAGTTTATTCATCATTTGTAGTAAATTTTATTTCTTTGAAAGAGAGATGAATTAGCTCAGTTTTATAGTTTTATATTTTCCCAATTATGTTATATTTTTTTCAAAATAATTGAGAATGAACTCTAGATTATGTCGCTAAATTGCTATAATGACAGTTAATTCAGTGTGTATAGGTTATTCAGTCATTTATAGGTTATTTAATCGAATCTCGTTTCGAATTGCATTTATTTTCAACTGTGTTATTAAGCCTCGGAGATTTTACTACGATACGATTTTATTGTACTAATTAAGAAATACATTGATTCGAAATTTTTAACTCCAAATCATAAGTTGATTTGAAGATTAATTATTCAAAAACATATCTATTTGTTGCATTTAGATAATTTTTTTTCGCAAACATGTTTTATATTTTCTAATTATAAGCGTATATCAATTCATCTTAATTAATATATGAAATATCAGGTATTTTTTTTTTTTAAATTATCAATAAATCCTTTCAGAAACATCAATATCAGATTTTTTTATTTTTTTTACTGATAAAATCACTTATTTCTTTTATCAATACCCCTTCCAATTAGTTAATGAAACTTGATTGCAAAATGTATATATTGTATGAATTCTTAACTAAGTTCAAATTCATTAAATATTCTTGAAAACTGTCATTAAAATTATTTACATGATTGTAAAGAGCAATTTTAGCGTAATTTTTGAAACTGAAATAGTAAAAATATCTTAAAATTAAGTGTTGAAAAGTCATAATGCAAGTATTAAATTCTTTTTATTTTTGATAAACTACGTTTTTCATCAATAACTTTACTCTTTAATAGAATGTCAACATCAATATATATAATGCAGTATCATTTCGTGCTCAGTAATTTTACTAACCATCATTTCTTGAATTGCATTTTCAAGACTTTTTTGTGTTCATTTATTTTTAATGCAGTTCAAGTGCGAATTCAACGTTGACTACTATAAAAAAAACTGATACAATTTCATCTTCTAGCCATTGATTTGTGATATTAGATCCACATAAACGTTTACATAATTATTCTTTTGTAAACAGTTGTTTATCAGAACTACGTTACTGGCGTACAGAATTATTTTATTGTTTAAGCTCTGTTATTACTATATCAGAAAAGGTGGGGGAGTTAAAGAAATTTGTGGTTATGAAAGAACTTTTTCTACATTGTTAGTAATTACCAACTGAGGAGTATTTAATGAAGTAATATGAGTAGTTAGATCATTCCCCCAGTAAGTCAGACAGGTTTTTTTTTATTAAATGGGAAATAGGTCACTTGTTTCCTTGTATATATGAAATTTCACACATTTTATATGCCATGTGTTAATGTCTGAAAATTTTTTTTTTTGAAAATCATATTTCCGTGAACCAAATTATAAATTCTTTTTCTCTCAATTTTCATACAAATAGTATATTTTCAGATAATTTGCAGAAACTTGTTTGACCTTCACACAAAATTGTTATTATCTAAAACTGTTTTCTGAGGACTGAAATTAAAATCAAGCTGTTGTGTAAAAGAAACTAATGGAATAGCAGCTGAGTTAACTGGATTCTAACTTACTTTCAAACTTAATATTAATGTAAAAAATATGCACTTCAACTTTGACATAGAGCAATCGACAAAAAAATAATTGTATTAAGTGGTACTTAATACACTACTGGCCATTAAAATTGCTACACCAAGAAGGCGACATGCTACGGACGTGAAATTTATACGAAAGGAAGAAGGTGCTGTGATATGCAAATGATTAGCTTTTCAGCGCATTCAGACAAAGCAGGCGCCAGTAGCGACATCTACATTGTGTTTAAATGAGGAAATTGTTCAGCCGGTTCCTCATACACAAATTGCATTTGAACGTTGTTGCCTGGTGAAAAGTTGTTGTGATGCCTCGTGTAAGAAGGAGAAATGCGTACCAGCACGTTTCTGACTTTGATAAAGGTCGAATTGTAGCGTACCGGGATTGCGGTTTATCTTATCGCAGTATTGCTGCTTGCGTCGGTTGAGATCCAATGACTGTTAGCAGAATATGGAATCGATGGGTTCAGGACGGTAATACGGAACGCCATGCGGGATCTCAACGGCCACCTATCACTTGCAGCCGAGAAGACAGGCATATTATCCGCATGGCCGTAATGGATCGTGCAACCACGTCACGAGCCGTGAATCAAGAAACGGGGTCGTTTGGAAGACAACAAGTGTCTGCACGAACAGTTCGACGACGTTTGCAGCAGCATGGACTCTCAGCTCGGAGACCATGGCTGCGGCTTCCCTTGACGCTGCGTCATAGAAAAGAGCGCCTTCAATGGTGTGATCAACGACGAACCTGGGCGCACGAATGGCGAGACGTCATCTTTTCAGATGAATCCAGGTTCTGTGTACAGCATCATGATGGTCGCTTCCGTGTTTGGCGGCATCGTTTTGAACGCACACTGGCAGCGAGCATTCGTCATCCTCATACTGGCCCATCACCTGGCGTGATGCTATGGGGTGCCATTGGATATACGTCTCGGTCACCTCTTGTTCGCATTGATGGTGCTTTGAACAGTGCACGTTACATTTCTGGTGTGTTACGACCCGTGGCTCTACCCTTTATTCAAGCCCTGCGAAACCCTACGTTTCAGCAGGATAATGCCTGACCGCATGTTGCCAGTATTGTGCGGACCTTCCTTGATACGGAACATGTTCGGCTGTTGATACGGAACATGTTCGGCTGTACCCTTGCCAGCATGTTCTGCAGATCTTTCACCAACAGAAAACGTCTGGTCAATGGTTGCCGAGCGACTGGCTCGTCACCAAACGCCAGTTAAAATACCTCTAATTTTATCATTGGCCTTAAATTTATCTTTAAAATAAAAATAATTAAATTAATTTTAAAAATTAAATTTTTTATTATAAAGAATTATTTTTAATATAAAATATTTAAAGAAATTTAGCATGGGAAGAGTGAAGTAATGAAGTATTTTCTTTATATAAACTTCTAATTATTGATTAGTAATATTCTTATTTTTTAACATATTCATTGAGGTACTAAATTTTATATTGCAACTTCATTCTGACGGAGTATTTAATAAAAAGATGAGATTCCTTTGTGTTTTAATTTCACTTAGGATATATATGATGAACATTTTTCTATACAAAATATTTGATTAAATTTAATTACATTGAAATAGCTGAGCTTTGTATTACCATTTTTTTTAAAGTTCTATGAAATCGGTTAAATTCAATTTTATAAATAAACTTAATTTGTAGATAATAATTTTTTCTAGAAGCTTATAGTAGAAACAGGATATGATTGTTTATCGGTGTGTTTTACATTGTCAATTTGTGTCATAGGTGTGAAGAATGATTTTACACACGGCTAGCTTATTTCTATATTTATTTAACATCTATGCAACACACACACACACACGCACACGCACGCACGCACGCACGCACGCGCGCGCACGCACGCACGCACACGCACGCACGCACACGCACGCACACGCACGCACGCACGCGCGCGCACGCACGCACGCACACGCACGCGCACGCACGCACGCGCACGCACGCACACGCACGCGCACGCACGCACGCACGCGCACGCACGCACGCACACGCACACGCACGCACGCACACGCACACGCACGCACGCACGCACACGCACACGCACGCACGCACGCACACGCACACGCACGCACGCACGCACACGCACACGCACGCACGCACGCACGCACACGCCACACGCACGCACGCACGCACGCACACGCACACGCACGCACGCACGCACACGCACACGCACGCACGCACACGCACGCACGCGCACGCACACGCACACGCACGCACGCACACGCACACGCACGCACGCACACGCACACGCACGCACGCACACGCACACGCACGCACGCACGCACATATATATATCATGGCTGACTCGGGATCAATTTTTTAATTATGAATGCTCTGAATGTATATATATATATATATATCATGGCTGACTCCGAGGTACTTGTCATAATCCTTGCTAAGAGTTCCACTGGATCCGAGGCATCTTTTAACTACATCTCTCCTGCCTCGACCCTCTTCAGCATCGAGCCCAACTACTGCCATAACACCCTCTGTACCAAAATTTCTGAAGATATGGCCAAGGCAGTGCTAAATGCCTTTGGTCCCATATTACTTTTCCTTTTTTACCTTTTCTTTTTTTCCTCTTCTTTTTGCACTTGTCATGTGACAACAACAACAGCATTTGATGTAAAGAGATTTTCCTTATTGTTAACTTAAAATTAAAAAACGTAAAATTAGTTATGTTTTGTTAAAGTATGATTTTGTTTATATTTTGTCATACGAGAAAAATTCTTTTTTTCCTGTCATTATTTTATAAAATTATGTCAAGATTATTAATAGAGTTATGAAACGTAATCAAATCCAATGAATTTGTAAACCTAGTATTAACAAAGCAATATTAATTGAAACTTTTAGATATAATTATCAATGTTTTTAAAAAGATGCTACTGTTCTCCAGTGATGTGTTACTCATCTTTAGGTTTTCCCTGATAAATTGTAAAAGTTATTCCATTATTTAATCATCAACTGACAATATGGTCGCTACTGTATTTCGATATTTGAGTACTGAAGATAATTTCAACAATTAAGTGTGTCTTTATTTAACTTAAAATAATCAATAGAAACTTCATCCTGAATAGAAAAAGGGATCTTCTTCATTCCTATAAATCGGCAGACTTCTTGAATTTATCTGATTACTAATTTCTTGTAAAGTAGCCAAAGAATATAGCGCTGCCATTCTTAACTATTGATGAAAGTCAACACTAAAGCACCTGTTGATAAGTTGCAACGACGAAAAGAGCGCGTGCTTGCCACATAGCAAGTGCAAATTACGAAATATTGATAATTGATCGCTGCGCCGCCTAATGGTTTATTGGGGAACCCCAAATGACTATGACATCGACAGGGCGGAATACGTGCCGAGATCTGTTTCTTGAGTGGAATTTGGAAAATCGCTTCTTACTGTGAAATTACGCGGAAACGAAATGACATCTTACTGTTTTTTTCGTCTGTTTGACTGACACTTTTTGGATTTATTTGTTTAATACTGCTTTTGAACTTTATGCGATGGTTATGCTCAATAATCGTCTTCAAAGATTTTCAGATCCTTTCAACTGGCTAGTTATCTGATTCAAAGCAAATTTATCACCTGGAAACAAGTATTTTCATCTTCACTTGACTGTGACTTAGCAGTGTGGTCAGTGGTTAGCAATTTACTCTTTGGTTCAACACTTAATGGATTCGATTCTCAATTTAGGCATGAATGCATGTAGTAATTCAGAATTCACTTTAAAATTTAGGTTCCCATCAGATTAGCTTTTTTGAACAAAAAATGAATCGTAGAGCGTCAATCCAAATCATGTCAAACAATTACTTTAATAGGGATTACCAAAATAATAATATCACATTATATTCATGATTAATTTGATTGAGAAATTATTTCGCAATTAGATGATTGACTTCTTTTAGAAGTGAAATAAAATGGAAAAATAAAAATGATGTTTTAATTTTGTTTTCATGATAATTATGAAGGAAGAACTATTAACTTTAAAACGCCACTCTGGGTTAAAAGTAGTTTATTACGATTTTTGATGCATTTTTAAAAGAAAATTTGTGAGATTAAATTGACCAAGCACTATTTTTATAAACTTGTATACCCTTAGTATTTGAAAAATAAGAGAATTGAATAAATATTTAAGTTCAAATTAAAAAAGTTTTATTTAATAATGCTTTTTTTTCATCCACATGAATAATCTGCTGGGGTTCAATCGAAGTAGTCACATCTTTGGGCTTGTAGTTAAGGGTGGTCAGTGTCTTTATGAGTGACTCCCAGCGTATGGGTGTCGGCTAGCATCATGATAAGAACCAACGCTGGAAATATCAAGAAACAATGGCTACCGTCCCTTGTAGAGTCCTGAACCTTGAGAATTAGAACCCATATGAACAAATATGCTGTAGGTTCTAATTCTTTCGTCATTGAAGCCAATTCATCTAAGCATTCCAAGCACTTTTCATGGAGTATTTCGTTTTCTGTACCAAAAATTGTCAATATCAATTGGTAACATACAAATATTAAAAAATTGCGGTCTGGATATCTGCTTGTTTAAGTTGACACAAAACAAGTTTCGGTAGCCAGTATTTAAAAAAAAATTGGGTTCTTTTCCAGTAGAAATATCATTTCATAAATCTTAAAATGAGTCTCGTGGTGTCTTTTCTAACTTGGAGTTAATACATGTTATAATAGCAGAATTTTTAGAAGAACTTCGTGGTCAAGGAGTTTGTTCTGCACGTCGTATAAACATTCAATGTGATGGTAGACTTATCCGCTCTCAGCATGAAGTTTTAACTTTTCAGATATTACCAAAATCCATAAAAGCAGGCTATATAGGTAACAAACTTCGTCCATACTTTCCTAACCCTCTTAGAGGTTTCAAATGTCAGGGATATGGTCATTCTCAACAGGCATTTAGGAATAGTTATCATATATGTGGAAAATGTGCACAATCTGATCATGAAACTAATGCCTGTACTTCAGAAATTTTTAAGTGTTGTAACTGTTATGGTTCACATGCTGCATTTTCCAAATCTTGTCCTATATGAATCTTGGAGAAAGAAGTATTTACAACCAAGATAAAACAAAATATTACTTTTCCGAAAGCAAGACAAATAGTAAAGAACAGATCACCAAAAACTGCTGTTTCCTATTCTTCTACTTTAAAAACAGATGCAAAAATAAACAGCAATCAAGTAAAGAACAGTAGTTTATCAGTATGTATTACATTTTCAACTTTGTCATCTAGATCTTTTTTACTATCAATTTCTTAAAGCACAGAAAATTTTTCTTCAATTACCAATAAATCTAAGACTGATAATACAAAAATTAAATATCAAAATCCCGAGAAAAAATCTTTAATAGAACAATTGATATATTCTCTTCTGAAACATGGAAATAGACTTCTCCTCTACATCTCAGGCCATTTCAAAATGTACAAAAGGCAGCACAAATAATCAAATAAACCTACTCTTGATGACATTAATTTCACGAAAAGTTGTTTTCTCTGAAAACATTGGGCTTATTTTATATCAGATATGTCTAATCTTTCTGGCTTTCCTGAATTTGTTTTAATGTCTTTATTATTTTTAATCTCATCTCAAGATTCTCAATTATTATTTATTCTCAATTACTCTCTTATCCAGTAATTTGCTTAATCAATTTTATCAAAGATCAC
This sequence comes from Latrodectus elegans, assembly GCA_030067965.1. NCBI lineage: Eukaryota > Metazoa > Arthropoda > Arachnida > Araneae > Theridiidae > Latrodectus > Latrodectus elegans. The sequence goes on along the minus strand of CM057809.1, from coordinate 102,996,247 downwards.
TCGGTTTTCGGCGCAGCTAATCCCATCTGAGAAACTTGCGCCGCCTGTAAAATCAAATCAAATCAAATCAAATCCTTACTTTTCCAAATTATGTTTGAGTTTAAAAATTTCAAGTTATGACTTGGTAGTTTCGAATCTGTCTTAGTGTCCTGAAATACAATATTTCATGCCTGACTGTTACAAGCTTGAAGGAAGCAATTGTAAATGTGATGAATAGAAGTAGCTAAGCTGGACTTAAAAGTGATGAATCTTCAGCGATAAATTTATAGTGGTTGAGAGCGACGTGAGAAAAATGAGCTATTAAAAAAAGCGTTTTCTTCCTTTATCACATTTTAAAGATAGATTATCTACGCTCACACATCTTTCTTTTTTATTTATTTTTATTTTTTTATTTATTTATTTTTTGATTCAACACATTTTCCTGATTGCGGGAAGCATTAAAGATCCATAATCTTATGAAGAGTGATTCAGAAAAGTACGATTTTGTATTCCATATTATTCATATAGGATGGTTCTTATCATGTTGATAACATTTGTTGATGGCTTTTCTTGACAAAAAATATGCAAATAATAATCGATTGAATGAAAAAAAAATCAACTTGAAAGATAGGACCTATATAAATTTTCGAAAATGAATATTTGAATATAATTGACATTTTAATAAGTTAATTTTAGACAGTAAATGTGTACATTTTAATTAAGTGAAGATTGGTCTATACATACTGATGAAAAATGATGAATTTGTAAAAGTATTCATGAGCAGCTTAAAAGTATGGTATGAGATCTATTATTTACATGAAGCTTATGGAAAATATAGTTGTGTACGATGCGGTAAAAAATGGGTTTGTAATGTAACATTTAACGACTATTTCGTTAAATTTATTCTTATAAGTTTCTAAACAACGAAATCATAGCATAGAAATCATTACAACAATCCCTCACACATGCAGTACCATTATTCTATTATTATTTTTTTATATGTGAATAAAATGGGAGGTACTTCGCGTATGGAGAATAAGATGAATAAATTTATTTGATTCAAGCGTGCTTACATTTTTGCAGTAACTAAAATAATTGGAAAAATATAGAGCAACATTTGTTCTTTATTCGATTTCTCCTGAATTTTATTTAATCATAAAAATATCATCATTATCCTTTTCTCCTTCTCTTGTCTTTTAATTTTTTTTATTTTCCCTATTCTTTGTCGTCGTCGAGATCAAATATTCCTGCTTGTGTTTTACCTTGCTATTCAATGGGTTCTATGTTGTATTTCCATCGGTCTTCTACTCCATATGTTGGCTGTGTATGTCGTCCCGTATGGGGGAAATTGGTGTCCTGGATTCCCTCTGCGTTCTCCTTAACCCATGCTTCTCTGTAGACTGGTGGCTGGAGTGGGCCCGCTTTTAGTGAATCGGCTGGTGCTATGTTAGGAGTTTTTTCTCCCCAGTATGGTGCTGTAGGGCTAGTCCTCTATTTTGAGTTGTGCCTACATGTTCGCTGGATCCTCTTCCCAACATGTAGTACTATATCCTGGTGATACCCCTAAGGTAAGTGCCAGAGCTGGTAACTGCCTTCTCTTGTTGAGCTCTGTGATGGGTTGAGCTCTTATTGAGCCACACAAGGATGAACATTTTTCTTTCTCATAGGACCAAAAAATTCAGGCCACGACGAGGGTCTTAACTCTTCGCAGTTTGCTGACAAACTTGGAAATGTTACTCAAAGTTCATAATAATACAGATCAATGAGGGCATGCTTAAAAAACATGCTTTTCAGAATTCTCAAACAAATTATAGCTATTGTTGGAGAACCTAGTAATATAAAAAAATTAAGATCCGGAAATTTATTAATACAGAGTTCGTGTGCTCAATAATCGTAGTCCCTTTTATTTTAAAATCTTTTGGAGAAATCCCCATGGTAGCCTCAAGCCATAAATCACTTAATCAATGTCGTGGTGTTATTTCAGAGATAGACCTTTTATCAGTTCCTAAAATTAAGATCCTGGAAGAACTAAAAGACCAAAGAGTTTGCCATGTCCGTCGAATCACTATCCATCGGAATAAAAAAAATTTTCTATTTAAAAAATACAAACAAAAAAACTTGATTTTAATTCTTGACTGCCCCATTTTCCCCCATTCAACAAAAGCAGGTTATTTGAACTAACCTGCCAGACCTTATATCCCAAATCCCATAGTATGCTTTAATTGTAATAGATTTAGGCACTCTAAAATGTTCTGCAGATCAAAGGCCAAATGTACTCGGTGCTCAAGTCTGGAGCATCAGGAATCTGACTAAATCTGAATCGTTTTGTATAAATTGTGAAGGAAATCATAGTGCATTTTCTTAAACCTGCTCAGAGTGGCATAATAGAAAAGTAATTCAAAGGATAAAAACAGCACAAAAAATCTCATATCAAGAAGCTAAAAAACATTTTTAAAATATCACAAATCGTTTCAATCGTTTCAAGAAGCTGTATTGTATTAAAAAATATCAACTGCTGTACACATGTATTAAAAAATATCAACTGCTGTACAGATATATTCTTCATCAATTACAACCATTCTTAAACCTGAGACACAAAGCAAGCCTGAAATAAAACTGCCTACTACAGAAAAGTCTATCTTTATAAAGCCACAAAAAACATGTTACTCTGATAAGAGAAAAAATCTCAAGGTTAAAGATCAATCAAATGTGTAACTACTTTTAAAACCAGCATTCCTAGAGATAGTCAATACGGCATTGATACTGATATCGATAACTTTGAGATGCTTGCTACGAATAGATATCGTCATCGTAAAAAGAACTCATCATAATGGTTGTCCACCTTTCTTGGAATTGCCATGTATTACACACACACATATGACATAAATGATATAATAAATTCGCACTCTCTTGCTTGTCTTGCCCTCCAAAAAACCAACTTGAAATCTCATACTTCTTGGAAAATGCAAAGTGTTGTTGTTACTTATGTCCCTGGAAAGGAGGGTCCTGGTAATTGAGCTCCCCAGAGACTAACACATTACTTTGACCTTTGCTTCAGGTAAACGGGAGGTGTGTTGTGGTCCTCAGCATGTTAATCGGCTTTATGGCTCAAGCGATCGGTATATCTACAGGATGACCCGTTAAGGGTGGAGGCTATCTCAGAGATGTACTGCGAGCGTATAAGACCCGGCTAGCACTGGTGCAACTGGTCTGCATCCCCTTGTTGAACTTGGCTGTGGGTGGTGCGGTCAGGTCCCGTAATTTTAATTCATATAAATGGAAAATAAAAATTTCGTTTCTCTCACGGGAGCAAAAATTTGAATATTTAAAACCGAATTTTTTTTTTTAAAAAAGGAAAGTGGGAAACTTTACAACTGTGTCCCCTTTCCTCATATCTAAAGAAATATGGGGTGTTGTTGGGGAAGTTAAGAAAGTTTAGAAGATGCGCTCTGGTGACCTGCTTGTTGAGGCTGCATCCGACTCTTAAGCAAACATTCTGACAAGTATGAAATCTTTGGCAAACATCGTAGTGACTGTCTCACCTCACAGCAACTTTAATTTTCTTGGGGTGTAATCTCAGCAAGGGATTTATTATATTGGCTTACGGAGGAGATTCTGGAGAACTTACAGAATCAGAAGTTCTGTGTCGTGAAACGCATTACAGTCAGACGGGAAGGTAACATAATTGATACAAGACACCTTGTTCTGACTTTTGTGACGCCAGACCTGCAGTATGTAAAAGCTGCGTACATGAATTTACCCGTCAGGTCATACATCCCGAATCCCTTGCGATGTTTCCAATGTCAGAGCTATGGATACTCGAGAAAATCTTGCAGAAGTAAACTAACCCGCGCTCGCTGCGCGGTAGTTGGCCACGATAATACGAACTGTGTACAGCGAAGAAGAGGTGTATCAACTGTTAAGGTGACCACCCCTCCTATTCTTGAAATTGTCGTCTGTATATATTGGAGAAAGAGATAACCACGGTTAAGGTCAATCAAAAATGCTCTTAATAATCCAATTATTTATATCAACAAACCTCCGATACAAATTGTCAATGAAATAAAACTATTGGGAATTATCTTTGACAGAAAATTAACCTTTCTTCCCCATGTTTTACATTTGCTGAAAAAGTGTGAGCGATCGCTTAATGTCTTCAAGGTGTTGTCAAATACATCTTGGGGTGCAGATCGCACATCACTACTTCGAATTTATCAGTTACTGATTTTATCCCGCATTGACTACGGATGTGGATCGACTAGATCTTCTGTTTTACGAAGACTGAACATAGTACATCACTCTGCTTTAAGGATATGTTCTGGGGCATTCCGCACATCCCCCGTCCAGAGTCTATACGTGATTTGTCAACAATTACCTTTAGACCTGAGACGAATGCAGCAAACTCTCAATTATTACGCAAAGATTATGTCGACCTCACATCACCCATTACGTCCCATGGTTCCTAGTTCGTCTCTTAAAAGACTGTTTGATGCTCGCCCAATGATCCCACCTTTTCTCACAAGAGCCAAATCACATCTGTGGCTCACAGACCTATGTGATGTTCGGATACAGTCTGTTGACAAATTTGTTTATCCACCTTGGTATGACTCAATAAATACTCTCATTAATATCTTTGCCCAATATGGAAAATCGGACACAGCACCTAATTGTTTTTATACAGCTATTTTCTTTTCATCTCTGTCAGTATCAATTCCATAAACCTGCATTCGCAGATGGTTCTAAAATAGTAGGATATGTGGGCTGTGCAGTTTTTATCAATAATACAGATTTTAATTACAGCCTACATCCAAGATTCTTCACCTTTATTACTGAAGCAACCGCAATATTACGCGCTACATCATGTGAATACTGATGACTATCATCAATATTGTGTCTGCACTGACAGCATAGTTTCACCTGTCACCGTATTGTGTCCAAAATTTTCAGAGCACTAGATTCCCTTGCTGGCAAGGGAAATGAAATTGTATTTTGTTGGATACCAAGCCACGTAGGTCTTATTGGAAATGAGAGAGCGGATTCGGCTTCAAAGACTGCATCAGGTAGTTTTACCATTGGTCTCGCTCTCAGATGCGATAAAGGATGTTAAAAAGTTTATACATTCTCTTTGGCAGGAATCATGGAACTTGCTGGTCGGCAACAAACTATGTACCATTTTTTCACCCCTCACCCCATTATATGTTTTACCGTTACGAAGTACTGATGTTAGTTGACTTACCTTCGTATCGGATACACACGTTTTACACACCGACATTTATTCTTACATGAATTAAATCCTTGGTGTGATACGTGTGATGAACCATATACTGTGTTTCATATTTTAAACTCATGTCCTGCTCTTAGCGTTTACCGCTCTAAATTTTTCAAAACAAACCTTTTAACCATGTTTGATTTGCTGAGGGAACCATTCCACAAAAACCTATTTGCTTATTTGAGAGCAATAGTATATATATATATATATATATATGATTTTTATCTTATTTTATATTCTTAAATTATATAATTTTTAAATAATCTATACACTTATTTTTGTTTTTTAAATTTTTAATGTTGATTGGGTTTAAAAAAATAAAATAAAATGTTTAAAAAAATTTTCAAAATTTAAACTTGGCGCAACTTGTGCCGTAAAACCTAACCAACCAACTTGCTTAATAACGATGAAAAACTCACTTTCACATCCCCTTACTAATACATTTCATTCCTAGATTAAGCTATTTTTGCTCTTCTTTTTTATTACCTCATTTGGACTGCACCACTGAAAACGATTTGCATAAAAGTGACCATTTTTCTGTAATTCTCGCTCTTGCTGGTACACCTTGTAATGGCTTACGACATCCCACCTATAAGTATTACAAGGCAAACTGGTATTCGTTTGCTGAACTGGCTGTTATTACAGAAGGAATGATCCCAAACGCTGATATAAATGATGCTGTTATTGAAGTCACAAATACTATTACGGAAGCTGCTGAAGCAACCATCCCAAAATATTCCTCTCGTCCTTGAAAGTTGTGGTAGCCCTGGTGGAATGTAACCTGTGCAAAAGCCTATTATGAATAAAAAATGTTTTTGTAGTATCTTTTGAAAACATCCTACTACAAATAATTAAATTGCCTTTAAAAAAACAAAGGCTATAGCCCGCAAGATTCATCGTCAAAGTCAAAGGGACTTTTGGATACGATATACATCGTCTATAACTTCTCGCACTCCTAACAAGTTTGGAAAAAAGGTGAAAGCAGCAAATGGCTTGTATCAAGAGTTCTCTTTCCCGTTCTTGGCTACTAGCACTGCTGTTTATTCTTCTCCATAGGATGCAGTTGATAAAATTTGGGAGTTATTTTCTAGTGTGTCTGGCTCTTACTCTTTTTTTTTTCTAAGAGTATTAGTCTTACTGAGCAGACCAACATCAATTTTAATAATTTTGAATAATTACCCTACAGCTGCAATTTTCACATGTATGAGTTGCAAAAGGCTCTATCTAAGATCCATAATTCTAGCCCAGGTGCGGATAGGATTACTTATCAAATGCTCCGCTTATCTAAGACCAGTTTCTTTTACCAATATCCTTCCTTCTCCTGTTCAACAGAATCTGGGTGGAAAATTTTTTCCTTTCTATATGGCAAGAAGCTATAGTCATCATCCCCATCCTAAAGCCCGGAGAAGATCCTACAGACCTTTTAAGTTATCGTCCTATAGCCTTAAGAAGCTGTCTTTGTAAGACGATTGAACGCGTGGGAAAACATCTTGCTTTTTACTTAAAAAATAATATGTGGATATCTTAGCAGCAGAGTGGTTTCCGTCTTGGTAGATAACATTAGACATTATTAACCTGAAAAACGATATTAAAACCGCTTTCGTTCGTAGGAACCATCTTGTATCAGTATTCTTAGATATTGAGAAGACCTACGATGAAACTTGGCGCTATAGAATTCTTCGGGCATTACAATGCTTTAGTCCCCGTGGTAACCTAACGCCTTTTATTAAAAAGCTCCTACAAGAAAGTTTTAAAATGCTCACTGTCTATTTTGTCTTGACCATTTGTTCAAACATCAAGAATGTTCCTCAGGGTGGTGTACTTAGCGCGACACTTTTTACTATTTATATTTCCTATGTTTTTATCTGTTTTACCTTCTTATGTTAGAAGAACGCTTTATGTGGATCACCTGCAGATTTTCTGTCAAGGTTCAGGTACACATTCAATTGAACGACAACTACAGACGGCTGTAAATCAAATTACTGACTGGTGTGACAAAAATGGCTATATCATTTAACTTAGTAAGGGCAGTTGCATGCATTTTGCAGTAAACAAGTCCTTTACACTGATCCCAGTATTCGACTTCACGATGTTTCCATTCCTGTTGTTAACGAGATACATTACCTTAGGCTAACTTTTGATAAGAAAATTACGATCTCGCCGCATATATTAAATTTGCTCAAGAAGTGTGAAAAATCTCTTAATATGTTAAAAGTTCTTTCCTACAATTCTTGGGGTACTCATCGAACCTCATTGTGCAGAATATACCAGTCTGTTATATTGTCCCGTATCGATTATGGCAGTGTGGCTTATAACTCAGCTTCAAAGACTGCCCTAAAATGGTTATACCCAATTTATCATGCTGCACACCGTATCCATAGTGGAGCGTTTCGCACCTCAAGACCTGTCAAGAGTCTCTATGTTAACTGCAACATACCTCCTTTAGAACTATGACGCATTAAGCTTTCCCTTAGTTATTATTTCAAGAGTTTTTTACTCTAAACCACCCACTAAAATATGCTAGCGTTAACTCTACGGTAACCAGACTTTTTAACTTTCGCCCTTCTTACACTTCCCTTTTATGCCAGAATTCAAAGTCTTTAAGAGGAAGCTAATCTTTAATTGACTCCAGTTGAGATTGCTGACTACAATAGTATTCCCGCATGGGATTTTCCATAAATACGATGTTTTAACAACTTAGATCTGCTTAGCAAAAAACATACCTCTCCCACAATTTTCTAGCACATTTATGGCATTTATCGGGATTAATACCCTGATTACTTCCCTATTTTTTCTGATGGATCAAAAACAGAAGAACGTGTCGACTGTGGTATTAGTTTATGGCCCTACTATCTATAGTTATTGTCTTCTGTCTATTCTATTTACACTGCTGAAGTTGCCGCCATTTTAAAAGCTCTTAACATAATTCTTCTTGCCGCCCTAAATCCTGCATTTACACTGATGGTATGAACATGGTGAATCAGTTTAATTTTCTTCAGCATTTCCATTCCTTGGTTATTAAATTCTTAGCTTTGCTAAATGAAAACGTCTCATATTGATTTTGAGATTTTGTTTTGTTGGTCATAGTCATGTTGGTTTTACCGGCAATGAACCAGCAGACTTCGCTGCTTAGAAAGGTAAAGGCCCTATAAATTAAACAATCCTTTATGCATCAAGCATTTAATCATTGTATATACGCATTCTATTTGACAGAATTCTTGGAGTACGCATGTAGCAAACAAACTTTTCTGTATTAAACCTCTCATTCGGAATTTGAGTGGTATCTTATGCAGACGTTATTGTATACCGACTGTGAATCGATCATACTCGTTTGACACCTAGTTATATTTTATTTAAGGAGCCTGCACCTCTGTGTTTTAGTTGTAAAAAAGTTTTAACTATATACCATATCTTAATTGAATGTTCTGATTTTAACCATCTTCGTCTTACCGCTTTTCATAGCAGTCTTAAATTTACTAGATTTGATAAGGGAAACACCTCATCCAAATCTCTTTGCTATCTGAAGGACTATTAGAGTTGTGCACTACTTATAACGTATTCTCTTTGAATTTTGGACAAAAATTAATTTGGAAGAAATTTATACTTTTTTACTGCTATAAACCTGTGTTTTCCAATTTTTTAATGGACATTTTACATCTTTTATTCTGGTTTGATAGAATTGTAAACATACGTTCGGTGCAGGATGTCTTTTTTGGGTTTTTCCCCCAGAAAAGACACTCACTCACATATTCTTTTCTGCATCAGGAATTTCTCAATTTGTGACTTGCAAGCTTTTAATACTTTTCTCCTATTTTATGCTATGTAGGCAGATTCATTGTTCTGATAATTGTTCTGATGATATTTTGTATAATGTTAGTAATCGTAGTAATTTGTAGGGATCTTCATTCTGTTTTAAACCTTCTAAACTATAGAAAAAGAAATAATTTGCTTTAAGAAAATATTTTAAAGAGAAATATCACACTTTTGCGATTTTGTTTAAAAAATAACTTATTTCTAATTTAATTTTATGTTTCCTCAGTGTTGACTTATTTTATCTGTTTATATCGATTATTTTTAATCTCAATACCCATACTAAGGTTGAAAAAAATCATATACATACATATCAATACATATGCTATATATTGATTGTCATTTATCTCTTTATAGTTTTTTTGTGTGGAATTGCAGATTTTAATATCGGATTAAAATTTTTTATAAATAGTTGTTTTTTGCAAGTTGAAATGTTTGCTATTTTAATATTCGAGGAGAAAAATAATTGTTCTAATTCATTTAAATCAATTACATTGAAGGAAACGTATGTATATCCAATAAAATTGTTGATTATAACTTTAATTAACAGACATTACAATCTTAGAGTTAAATTTTCTTACGGTGAAATAGGGAATATTATTTATATATCATTTATGTTTATGCTGTTTCCCCCCCCCCCCGTCAGTGAGTTGGTGTATTTTTTTGGAGTAGATTGTGACTCATTAATGGGAATGTATGTTTCAATACTATTTCCAAATTGCTCAAATAAAGGCGGAATGAGTAAACACTTTTATGAATAGGATAATTGACCTTGAATTGTTATTATTCCCCTTCTACGAAATGTACGTGATACTCTCTCAATCAGATGCACGTGAAAGTTTTTGTAATTAATTTGTAATAGTAAATAATTTTGATAAAATGTTATAATCCGAATGATTTTCTCTAAAGATTTAATTTCGCTCTCTTGTAATGGTTATTCCTACTACCATCCATACATGTAGTTCTTTTTTAATAGTTTTTTGTATTAAGTTTTACATTTTATCTTTTTCACTGGAGTAGTTGTTGAAATGCATAAGAAAGGTTTTATAAGTTGGAGCTTTCAGGGAGTCTCTCATCGGTTAAGAATATCAGAAACCAATCATTGCTTGAAGGCGAATCAAATTTTCAAATTACAAATATATTTTAATAACTAATTTTAGAATACTTATTAACAATAGCTTCACAAAATAATATTTTTAAAGGAAATTTTTTTACCCAATTTATTTTTAAATGAAATAGAACTTACTCCGCTTAATTTTATCTTAATATCTGTGTTTAATGATAATTCAATTTTAATTCTATATATTTTTTAATTTAAATTAAGTGTAATTAAATAAACGGACTTGTGTAAATTAGATTGTTTTCACAGTTGGAAATTTCTTTTATTTATCATCAAATAAATTGTAGAATAGTGAATTGTGTCTAAAATTTTGTTTCTCGTGATTAGGCTTTCTTATTTAGAGCTTTATACCGAGTTTATGTATTAAGAAACCACCTTCCTAGATATTGTTAAGTTATTTCACCTCTTTGAGATGTGTTTTCAGTGAAAGTATTTACTTTTAGCGATAGTTAAATAGTTAAAAATAGCATGGATAAACACAAAATCAGGGTAAACTGACTGTAAGCGCTTCTAAAAGAATTCGGACTATACTTTAGCACAAGAGAATAAGATTTGCATATGTGTTTTAAAAAATGTTCTCTATACTTTATTTCTACTAGGAAACTGCAAAAGTAATTTTTGCATTCGATAAAATTACATACTTCAATAATTTTATAAGGAAATTTTAACACTTAAAAAAAAGTTTTCACAGCTTTTTTAAATACAAGGAAATGTTTTCTATCCATTTCTGTGACAGTTATGTCCCGTTACAATGAGCGTAGGATATAGTGAGCTTTCTGTTGTAGTGACTTTTTTTTCATATGATCTTAATTTTTATTTTTATTAAACTAAATCCATTTCTTTACGATTAAAATGGGAACTTTCCAAAGTACCAAGTTCTGCTATGGTGAACTGAATTCCCCAGCTGGCCAAATATCCTCAGTAATCTTTTGGTGTGACGCGATAAATTTATAAGGATATTTTGATTATGATATTTTCCTTTCAAATTTTGGTCACGATATTTTTTTATTGGAAGTTTGATTAACTGATCCATTTTGTTTCTTCATCCAGAGGCTAAAGAAATCATTTTGAAAGATAAAATTTTGGATTCATTAAATTTTAGTGTTAAAAAAACCCAGAATGTTCACTACAATTTTATCTTCGGCAAAAACTGATAAAAAAGAAAATTTATGCTTAAAAAATTGTGTTTATTTTTATTTGGAGCTTTCTTTCTTTCTCTTTTTAATTTTTCCCTTTTTTAGTTACGATTTTCTTTTTACATGTAGACAGCAAAAAATAAGGCATTTTTTTGATTGAAATAATTTTAAAATTAATGCATTTAATACAAAGTGTAGTATTTGAAAGCTATTAATTTAGAATCCATAATAATTGAGTTTAGAATTTTATATTATATTTACATTTTACTGTCGCGTTAATACGTTGCTAACAATCAAATAAAATGTCCAGATTATATCTTTCGCTTTGGATACTGTGCTCCCACAAATAAACAAAACAATAATTAATTCTGTTCTTATAATTGTTTCTGTTATACTGTCATTGATGGGATTTCCAAACTTAATGAATATTGCTTTGTAAAATCACATTCGGATGATTTTAAACTGATTTTTCAGTGATTACAGTGTGATTTCGGTATCAACAGTTTGGGTCATATTTATGTATTTCTGTTTGATATTGTATGAAGCAATATTTCACCTTCAGTCCGTCTTTCATCCTAAACTGAAGCATGGTTTTGGTATATAAGCGTAAATAATTTAGACTGTTTTGCTGAATAAATTCTGATTTAAATCTTACTAAGAATATTGGATGTGTATGTAACTTTGTGTGTATGTAGTATTTACATATGGCGCGCAATATTTCATAATTAGCATTACAGAATAAAATAATTTATCGAGCAGTTTTAATAGATAGTAATTTAATTACATGTGCTTATAAGATTAATTAAAAATCAAGCATTCAGATAAATATACAAGTAAATTCATTCAAAATAAAATCACTGTCATAACCTTTTAAACATTATTTATATTTGTTTAAGAGTTTATAGGAGTAATTTTACTTGCCACCAATTTATACTAGAGTGATACATTTCTGTGTCGGTTTCAAAGCAACAAAATTCAAAAAGAATTTTTTATTTAAAGTGTAATCTTAGTTCTTTACATTTATCTTCGTTTCTTGTATTTTTACTTCTGTTGTTTTAACATTTGGTATTCAATTAGAAGAATTAGACCGTGGTAATTTTTTGTTTCTCACTGTATGCATCACAAATGACCAGATTTATTGTTCCATGAAGGTCTGTTATCTCATGATAGCACACAATCACATTCGCTGCGTGACACACGAGATCTCTTTTATTTCTGGTACTGGAGAAGAATTATGCTCATCTTTTTTTCGTTAGGGTAGGGCAAATTGAAGGGTCCCACCTCAGAAAGGATGTAAAAAGGGGTCCCAATTGAATTCTTTCTAACTTCCATTTCAAAATATGTATCTTCGAACTCAAGGACAACATTTTCTCTTATATGAATTTAAAAATACAGACTAACTGACTTCATAATCAAAATATAGTACCAATTTATACCTGTGATATAATGATTGTTTTCCAAAGGTGCAACAATCAAGACGATTTCCTGAAAAAAGGTACGTATGCAATTTTGACCGCATAAACTTAAAACAACTCCTAATTTTTAAAGTTAAATATTGGGAATCTATTTTATGAGAGAGAGAGAGAGAGAGACGTACCCTTTGTAATTTTAAATTGAGTAAGCGCTGAGTATCAAAAAGTGTAATTATCTTTCAATTTATAATTTAAAATATTATTTTAATTTGTATTAATACTGTATATATTTTAATTATAATTAAAAAAGAACATTGTGTTTGATAACTGCTTATTATGTCTAATAACATCGTTAATTCCGTCAGCAGTGCTTTATTTTATTTTCTAAATAAATTTCATTCATTTTAGTTATTGTTTTCATAACATAAAACAATTAAAATTCAATGAAAAAGTCGAAATTAGACTGTATAATTTTTTTTAACTATTCATATCTTAAATTGAACTTCTATAATAAATATATTGATTTTTTGTGACAAATTTCGTATATAAAACCTTTTTTTTCAGAATGAAAGCAATTCATTTTTCATTTCGGTCTTAAGATAACAATAACTTGCAGATCAAATAAAAATGTATTATGCTTTTAAAAATAAAAAATGTATCCATTTCTTTTTTAAAAAATGCACATTGTGATATTTAAAACCAATCTCTCATACCTAAAGTCTATTCTTTTATGTTTTCTTACTAACGTTTTTTTGTACGAAATTATTTTGAAATTTTATAGCTACGGTGTTTCAAAAGATATGAATTAACAAGTAAAGTATTTTTTGAAGGTGCATTTTGTATTTAGTTTTGCCACATCTTACAGGAATTTTTAAAATTTAAATAGTTTGAGGTTATTATTATTATTTTTTTTTGCCTTTCCTTATCTTTTCATTTTTTTAATGAGAAATTCATAAACTATTTAAACTTATTAATGTAGTATTAAAAGTGAGCAGTGTAAATTTTTACAATATTGTTGTTTTAATCTCTTAACTACCTCTTTTAAAGACTGTTGTGGTGATTGTGACTTTATTTTGAATATTTCTTACTGTAGATAAGAAAAGTTTCAGATATGAGGGAAACATTTTTTTACAAATTTTTTTTATGAATCTTGTATAATTTAAAATATTTTATGTCCAAGAAAATTATTTTTAGTTGTTATCGCTATTAGATTAATTTTGTATGTTGTATATTTCATCGTTAGAGGAAGATAATCTTATTTTGATATTTTCATAATTTATATATCGTTTCTAGATATTATTTCCACATATTTTTATAATTTATGCGTCTTTTAATATTCCTTTCTTTGTAAATTTTACTTCGATAACCAACAGATTTTATTACGTCTGTAATATATATTCTAACTAATTTTCTTTCCTAACTACTAATTTCAGTTTTGTTATGGTAATTACTTTGGTTAATAATATTAAGTAATATTAACGATCCAGGTGTAATTAAATCATTAATATAGTCTTAACGAAATATTTTTGATTAGCTGTAACGTTTCGTAACATTCTTTGGGTTTAAATGTAGCATATTTTCTGGTATCGATGATTTCAATTTTTCATTGAATTAAGTACTCATAACCGAACTGAAGCTCGCCATTTTAACCGGAATGCTGATAAGAAATAGTCATCTGTGGTTTCGCTTTTCGTTCCTTATATGTGAAGCAATTTCATTCCACAGCTGTTATAAAAGAGTACCTTTAAATTAACCGACAAAATAATGAAGAATAAATTTGTGTATCTACTTTTATGTAAAGAGCGGGAAGAACTTTTTAGCTTACTAACCGCTTGATAACGTTATTTTTTTCTTTATGTTCCTTTCATTCTTTTTTGAAAACCAATTCATTTTTTTCTACTTATCTGTGGAAACAATCATAAACAAGAGTAATACTTAAAATGCCAAAGTATAAAATCAACTTTGTATTTAGAAAATAAATGTCTGATCCTAACTGATAACGAAAGGTTGATATCAGAATTTTTTTTATTTGAATGTTGTTGTTTTTAATCCCAGATGGTGTTATGTTGCTACATCATTTCCATAAAACCAAAACTTTGTAAAAAATCTATTATCAGCTATGTGTCCTTTAAATACTCAGGAATTGTAAAACCCAAACACCTGATATTATGGTCAGAGCAAACCTGCTTAGTCCCACATTAATGACACTCAGGAAATTTCTGCTCTCACTGAAAATATGTAAGATTTTTGATGTGGCTATTTGAAAAGTGCGTTTCCCTCGAAATATTAATATAGTGCCATCATCTGACTTTTCTGATGTAGCAAGTGTGTGAGGGACTCTCCAAAGTGCGTTTAATTAAATTTTTTTGAATGGGGAGGTCTTTTTGTTAGTCCAGCTGGCATTGCCATGCAGGCAGTCAACAGCGAGAGACTTGACCAAACTATTAGCGACTGCGTTCCCATTCAAACTAACATTTCAGAAGACCTACAGAAGTTATGTTGCATGCTTATCAGAAAGCCGAACAACAATATTAAGAACATTTAGGTTTGTCACTACCCTTTGAGTAGTCCAATGAGAAAGTTGCTGAATAGAAGCGCGACTGTCAGATAAAATCCAAATATTTTTGAAGAATAATTCAATAAATTGAAGTCCCTTATAGAATGTTACAAGCTCGGACCTAAAAACAGAACAGCCGCCAGGATTTCTAATTCGGAGATTAAATATACTACTAAGTGTCTGAATGTGCACTCCACTTCCAGAAACACCTCCATTTCCCCTTCTGCCATCTGTCCCGAAAGCGAGCATTTAGTATTTTATTATGAGCCATTTGTCTTGTACAGTGGTTCCCAAAGTGTGTGCCGCGGCACCCTATTGTGCTACATAGAAAGATCAACACCGTCCTACAATCTAAGCAAGGGAAATATTTGTGAAGATCACTTATCAAAAATCAGTTTACTCCCCTTAGGTAAGTGAGAACTTACTCAAAAAATTTCCACATCTTTTATGTTCTTTGTTTCTACCCTCTCGGTTGCAAATTATGAGTCACTTATCTCGCTTGTGGTTGTTGTGATGGTCATATTTTAGAAAGCTCTAAATTTCATAAGAATAGGTTGATTTTTGATGAAAAAATCGATCGTGAAATTGCTAATAAAATTTATGCGTCAACGCGTGAAATGCTTGGGAAGAAAAAGTAATGCCGCAAGTACAAAAATAGGTACTTGCATTTTGGTTTAATTTCAGTAGAAATCAATAATGTAGAAAGACTGCAATATGTGATCTGTTCTAAAATTCTCTCATCCGAAAGTATGAAGTGAGTAAATTGAGATTGCACCTTCAAACAATGCATTCTAGCATAGTTGATAAACCACTGGAATACTTTAAAAAAAAAAAAAAAAAAAAAAAAAAAAAGACAGAATTGAACCATCAAATGAATGTTTTCACTTAAGAAGCGTCAGTGCCCAAAAATGCTTTGTTGGCGTTATTCAAAGTGACATCCAGAGTAACGAAGTGCAAAAAGGTCTACACTTTTGCTGAAGAATTAATTCTACCAGCTACTGTGGACATGGTTAATATAGTGGTACGAAAAAACTTCTGGCGAATATCCCTTTTTTGAACAATACCATCAGTCGAATACAGGATATGGCTAAGATCTCAACGATCAATTGATTGAAAAAATGAAAGGAAGTGAATTTGGACTGCAACTCATTAGTTACTAGAATTCGGACTCATTTCTAATTGCTTTCAGTTCAATTGCAATTAGAATTTGGACTCATTAGCTGTGTGCCTTACTTTGATGGTTGTATTGTTATTGAATATTTTCTGTTTTGTATGAGCATTACTGGAAGCGCACTATTTGAAAATATACTCCAATCCACGACACATTTATGAGAGAAAATGATTTGGATTGAACGAAGTGCATCGGTGTATGTCGGTGTCGATTAATGTTTGGACAGTCCGGAGGCCTAAAGACACTGATTCGTCTTAAGTCCCGGATTGTTTGTGGACTCGTTGCATTATTAAAAGAGAATCTTTGCGTCGAAATCCTTGTGTCTTCCACTGAATCTCAGCCTAGAATGTGTAATAAATGTGATAAATTAGATGAAAACTAGGCTACTTTTAGCCTGATTTTTCAAAAAACTGTGTGAGGTTTTGGGGACCAAGCACACGTCCTGTATATACTACTGCAACTCGCGTTGACTTCCATGTGGCAATTCACAATCTCGAACTTTTGAACTTTGACAAGAAATTTACTCTTTCTTATAAGAAAATAATCATTTGAATGCAAACATTTCGCGGATCCCGACTTCCTGCCTAAACTGGCATACTTGTGCAATATATTCGAAAAACTAAGTGCTTTGAGTGCTTCTTTTCAAGGCTGTAACACTCACATATCGAAACTTGAAAAGATGATATCTGCATTCAAGAGCAAAGTACACATGTTTAAAAGGAAAATGAATAATAATTGTGGCAAAGATTATTTTTCTCCATTGCAACTGTACTTGGTAGTGGAGACGAGCTTTCAGATGGTATGCTGATACTTCACAAGTATTTATCATAACAAGTATTTATCATAGTTATGATAAATCTTACAAGTATTTATCATAACTAGCTAACTGGTTCTCGAAGTACTTTCCCAGATGACCAAACCTAGAAGTTTGCGGATTCAAGATCCATTCCCTGTTGAATTTCCACAAGAATTCACTTCGCAAGAAGAAAATCTAATCGAGTTATCAAATGAGAAAAGCTTGAAAGCAAAATTTGCGTGTTTGGAGTTGGCAGAGTGTGTTTTGGATATCTATAAAAAATTAATATACTATTCTAAGTGTAACAACAATGAGAGTTCTTATTCCGTTTGCAACTTAATGTCTTTGTGAAGCGGATTCTCAGCAATTAGTTGCTTTTATCAAGAACAAATATTGTTCGAAAATTAAAGTTGAAAGAGAACTGAGATAAGCTGTGTCAAGCTTTATTCTGCGATTTGAACAGCTGTTCAGTAAACAGCAGGCTCACTCATGACACTTAAACAAACACATATAATAAGAGCATTTCTAAAGTCATTTTACTATTAATTAAAGTATTAATATGTTTTCCCATTGTTTATAATTAAAGTGGTTGCATGATTTTTAAATGATATTTGCATTAATTGTGTTTATATCCTCATTTCTCCAATTTCCTATGTAAAATATATATATTTCAAATATTAAATATATATTACATGTAATATATAATATTTATTGAGAAATCATTATCGTATAGTTAATAATGTACTACAAGTAAATATTATATAAAGAGGGTGTCGTGAGAAAATTCTAATTCTCTTAAGGGTGCCACGACTTGAATAAGTTTGAAAACCCTTGGTCTAGTAAATTCAGGTAAATCCATCGATTTTCATACCCTATATTGGAGCTCTGTATTTGAATATGCTTAGTAACAGGTTATTGTTTTATAGTTTTTTAAATTTTATTCTTTTTACGATCATGTATTATGACTAGTTTACAACTAAGTACATAAAGTGTGATATTTTCTATAAATAATTCTAATTTGTTAAATTAGTCATATTTTTTTTTAGTTCCAACCTAACTTGAATCAAGCTGTAAAAACTTTCTAAGCTCTCAAGAGAAAAAGTTGGAGAGTAGAAATCCACAATTAAAGTTTTTTCGTGTAAAAAATAAAATTGATCCAGGAGTCATGTTACCCCTTCAATCATAATTTTTAAACACTGTTCTATCCCCTTGAATTTAAAGGTACTTTTGTCGTCTCTTCTGGTATTGATGAATACAATGATATAAAAATATAAGAGTTGTAAATATAGTTGTGGGTAACAGTGTAATCCGCAAAGTTTCAGGTCATTAGGTTTGCGCAAGTGATGTATCGAAGTAATAAAATGTTGTTATCGATGTGTAAAATACTTATAACTATTAATGCATTAGATAAGGTAATTGCTACGTGGCGTTGTATAGTGTCGTTTCTATTGCTCTAAAACAAGTTTGCAAAAACTGATCAGCGTCCATAGATTAAAATTATGTTTTCTGTCACAAAAATCCATCCCATATTATCAAGCATTATTTGAAGCCTGTGATGAGAAATTATCGTATAGGACGATTGTACAATGTGTCAGAGTATTAAGTGACTGTCAGTTTGCGAGTTCAGCATACAAGTAGGTCATTCATTCCTCAGCACATTTACATCGAGAATGCTCATCCTTCCAAAGATTATCCAAGAATTTTCCTGGATTCAGAATTTATCCATTGAAATTTGATTCAAATGCCATAAATTAAAAAAAAAAAAAATCTTAACACGGGGAATATTGCTTTTTTCTGGATTTCATATCGACTTGCTGACCTACAGAAATGGTGGGTATGCATTGGCTTGTTTCCATCTCGTCAGATACTTCAGTGACTGAGATTTGTTTCTACATTGAATTGTTGCTGTTGACGAGGCATTTGTTCGATACTACGAGCCTGAATTATAGCGCCACTCTAATGGATGGCATTATTATGCCCACAGAAGCATCATCAGGAATCAGTATAAGTTATGTTACTTAGGACATGCATAAGAATGACACCCTTGTTATTGTATGTTTTATTTCAAAGACAAACTTTCAACTTAGATTACAGTTGCCGATTTTTACAGCACCATTTTTACCTCACCATGGTGCCAACGTCTATGTTTATTGCGGTATAATTTTCCTATCATGGTGTGTAAATTATGATCTTGTATAAAACCTAAATGATTTTTTTGATGTTGGCCTTGAAAGATATTTGAAAGCCTTGTGAATATGACAATTTTCCTAAATTGATAGAATCTCTAAGATTTATCCTGTCTCCTGGCATGCTATACAAGGAGCTCCGCTGATAACATCAATGAATAACATCTTGCCAACGATATCTTGCGACTTTCTGACCTTTAGCAAAATGTTCAAAACTACTTTTGTTATATTGAAGAAAGGAATCCTTGTACGTTCATTACAATGTATTTTCGGGGTATTTCGCCATTAGTTTATATTTTTTTCTCATAAGTATAGACTATGGAAAGCTTTTTTTCTGTACTTACCTATTATAATTAATATCAAAAGAAAGTTACGTTGCAATTTTTAATGAAATATTGTTTCAGACTGAGATATTTTCGTAACATTTCTTTGGAATAATGAAATTTTATTTGGAAGTGTATAGGATATTTTTTCATATGGTGAGGAGAGAATTTTATTTCGAAATTCCACCGATGATTGGAATGTGTTTTCTGAGTTGATTTCTTTGTTATATATTCAAAATGTCTAAAGAATTAATAATGAATTTTTATAAATTCAAATTTTTAAAAATGTGTTTCTTATGCATTCCAAATACACAAAAACTATTTTAAAGAGAAGAAAATCTGTTTGAATATATTTGGTGAGTAAGGAGAATGTGTTTAAATTTTTTTATAGGAACTTCTTAACCTAAATATAATGATATAAAGATTGAAGTTTACCTTTCTGGTATTGGAAAATTCATCTTTTCAGAAGAAGGGCAGTGTTTTTCAACGTCTTAATGATAACTTGATTTCATTCATGTAAAACAAATGTCCAGCTGTCCTAATCTGTTCTTCCAAACTTTTTATTAAACACATTAAATCATTCCCAAATAAAAATATTTTTTGTCTTTTACATGAAGCCAAATATTTACCTTGAAACGCATCTTTTTATGCTCTTTCTATATTAAAAAAAAAAAAAAAAAAAAAAAAATTAAAGTTGCTACGAAATTTTTTTATTGCCTTTTCTTACATGTATAATCTTTGTTTTTGTATGTGGCGCTTTCGCGCTATGATTTTCATCACATTTTTGTTTGTTCCCCATGTTTTTGAAGAGTACGTATATATATATATATATATATATATATATATATATAAACAATTTGCAATTATTTATCCAACCTCAAAAATTAATTAAATTAAAAAAAATTGGCCTAAAATTTTTTTTAAAAAAATTCCTAACTACACTATTATCACTACAAAGATTGCCAATGAAAGGTGTAGCTTGCTGTAGGACAATTTCTTGTGGTTGTATAGACTGTGCTTCTTATCTCATCTTTTTCGGGAGAGGGGGGGGGGTGAGGATTGTATTTTTGATGCCAAAAATTATATATTTTCTTTTTCGTGTCAGTGGAATGAGAAACAAGTTCATTGTGTTTTATATTAAGACAAGATGTGTAATCGATTTATGCATTTATAATTCTTTTATATTTGCAATATTACGTAAATAAAATATTATATTCAGTGGATAAATAAGGCCTTCCTCTCAATACTCGTTTGAAAATGGAAACTGTAAATACTGAAACTGTAATGTCTTTTAAAGGCCAATTTCTTTTTTCATCTCTTGGCCAGATCTTATTTTTCAGGAAGAATGCCAGGATGCGAAATGTGAAAATTGATTTTTCTGGTCATGCCAGGTTGACTTATTTTTCTTGAGGTATTTACTAAATTAGTTTCGCCCTCTTCAATTCCACTTGGAGTCCGCTGTAATAGAAGTATAAAAATGATCAAGAGTTGATGTTTTTTCTTATGACGTCAATATACGTTTCAGAGCTTTTTTGGGAATTTTGTGCTGCCCAATTTTTTATCGTATGGTATTTTTAAAATTATGTTTATTCAGCCGTCATCAAATTTTTATTTGATATTGAATTTTATCGTTAAAAAACTATGTTAGATGTACTGTGGAATTCATAAGAAGAAACTACTATATCTTTAAAAACTATTAGAATATTAATTGATTTGTATGCATTTACTATCTACTTAGTGTAGCAAGAATTTTGTTTATTTTCTGTTTAAGAACTTAATTTTTAGGGACACATAAAGTACCGTTGTTTCATTGCAATTACAAACATATTTAATATTGCTCTTACAAAGACATTCGTACTTGCTATTCTGTATAGGGACACAATTATTTGTTTATGAATAATTCCTATACTTCTTGCTTTCTTAAAGGACTTAAAAAGTTACTCTCAACATTTTATATCCTTTTACTAGGTAAAAAAGAAGGCAAAAAAAAAAAAAAAAAAAAAAAAAAAATTGCTCATTTCTAATTTTTTAGGCATAAATCATAAATTGTCTATATCTTACATAGCTCTGAAGTTAGCGTTTTTTTTTATTAATCTAATTACTGTATTTCATGAACAATTTTGATTGCTGAAATAATATTTATCATGGTTGATGGGTTTCCAGTGGAAAACTTGGAGTTTTCATGGAAAAATTAGAATTTAAAAAAATAATGATTTTTACTATTTTACGATGATTAATCTTTGTTCAGAACGCTCAAATAGAAACCATTTCTCGTGTACAGAGCAGCTAAGAACAAGAGAATGATGTGTGAAAAATTCCCTTTAGTTGAGGTAAGTATTAAAATATTCCGAACTGAAGGAGGTCTTTCATTCGCTTTCCATGGCATTTAAAATTGTGGCGTATCGAGAAAACATTTTTACTCATGTGGGTGAAGACAGTATTTTTTAAAAAATTAGAAAAAGTAAAAGTCGTTATATTAAAAAAATGTATGATGGGGAGTGCAGAAAGTAAAATATATTGTTCAAATGCCTTACGTATTTCTTTCTGTACCTTCAGTGATTAAGCAAAAAACCACATGCCTTCGTTCTTGAAAGAAGTAGAGTTCTGAGACGGTGTGCATGGTGGGATAAACAACTTTAAAGTGAGTTCAAATCAGCGTTAAATCAATTGTATTAAAATTTAGAAACGAAACATAGTTTCCGTTTTAAGTTAGCTAGAGATTTAACATCGTGATAGAAATTTCAATCTATTCCGTGCTGCCATTTTCTGTGAATTCAACACCGGACAACTTTTTTGAAGACTCACAGAATAAGAATTTGGTTTATTTTGATATGTAAACACATTAAAATTGTGGCTTGCTTATTAATTTTTTTAATTTTTTCATCATGTATCGCTTATTAATTTTTTTTAACTCAAAACCTATTTTATAAATATTTTTACTGTTGAATAACCCTCTAATTGAAGCAACAATATATAGGTTTTTAAATAAATTTATGTGCGCTCACCTACTAATTATCACATTTTAATTAAACATTAAAATTATTAGTTTACACATTAAAAAAATGTAACATAAATTTAATAAAGGTTGAATTTAAATAAAATACTCTGAGTTAAAATAACTTAAGCAATGTTATTTTACAGTTGATACATAAATATTAATGTGATGACGTATACAGAATATTTTGTTTATTTTAAAAGAATTTATTCCTTTAAGCCACCTTTTAAAAAACGCAAAAATTGTGATGTCTATCTTATTTTTTCCCTCATCACATTCCGTATTGTTCAAGTAATCATTCTTAGTTTTATATTTGTTGCATTTAAGAAATGTGTGAAATTATCTTCTCAACTTGTTTTAGCGCAGCTTGTCTTTTTTGGACCTTGTGCCAAAAACCCCAACCAACCAACTTCTCAACTAGTTCTAAAAGTAACTTATATTGACGCGTAATATTTAAAAAACCAAGTGATCAAGAATCAAAAATCAAGTGAGTATCAACTTTGCCTAATTCGTTTACTATCTTAAATATTTTTAGTATTTAATTGATAAAAAAAATTGAACCACATTCTACCGTTTTGTATTAGCTAATTTTAATCCTTTAACATTGTTTGAGCTTTAAGTTGTAAAAGAATTGAAATTCACCCCATTTTTGTAGCATTCCAAACGATATTTCTGAGAGTATACCTTTTAAGGGGACTTATCATAGTTTTCTTAGTAAAATTGAATATGATGAGTCGTATTCACTTATAAAGGCAAACTCGAGGAGCCACCTCAACAGGTATGCCTGCATATGAAAGAGAAGTACAGAACCATCTTCTTCCGTGTGTAAAGTTAGCTAAAAATCAAATCGCATTTTCTTGTCTAGGGAAGTAAAGATTGGGATACTCAACCATTTTTGCCACCATGGACTTTCTTAAAATCATCTCATACAGATGTCAAGAAAACATGTTTCTAATTGTTAATAAAGCAAATGGTATTTTTTCTTGTTTGAAACCTGAGTCCTGAATTTTTAAAGGCTACTGTTTATTCTACACTCCTCTTTTATAGCGACGTATTTTAAAAGGCATGACAGTAAAAAGAAAAACTTGTTAGAGATGATGTAAACTTCGAAACGAAACAGTAAATTCGCTAACTAAGAAGACCGTTTTTATGTCACTGCGGTAATCTCATGCCAAGAGCATTGTAAAGGATAAAAATTAATTATTTTTAAAAATACAAGATAAAGGTGCTGTAAAAATTTAAGAATAAAATTTATAAAATAACAGTAGTTACGTTTCGAAATAGCGAGTTTTGAATGAGTGAAATTTCTAAAAGTTTGCTCGCATATTTAAAATCTGAATGATGATTATTCCTTTACAAAATTTTTAAAAATAATTTATGTTTAAATATACACAATTATTATGTATGCATAACTTTTTTTAAATATCACTAGTTATTTACATCCATATTTTTGTCTCAGTCCTAAAAACAATATGTGTCATTCCACTTAATCCAGATATATTCTCGAATCAGAATTGTTGTGTAATCATTCTAACGCCCACTGTTTTTTTAAAGGTTATACATTAGGCTTAATACATTAGGAAGTTGTTTGGGGAAAACACTGCCTGCTAAGAAAAGCTAGCCGCGGATTATTTTTCGAGACATTTTTGTTTAGAAAGAAATATACTACTATCTTTCGAAACTCCATCGAGAAAATGGAACAATTTGCAAAAAGATTTTGTTGGTTTCGGCTGTTTTCCTCAATCGTGAAATGTGGGATGTATTTAGGTACTATTTACTTAACGTGATTTGGGTGTTTTCAGAATGTCTATTTGTTACAGTAGGAATCTCTGAAGGGCTGTCTTTTTTTTACAATGTGACTTTTGAATCTTGCTTGCTCAGTGATTCACCATTTGTCAAATATGGAAGTGGCAGAATTGTGTAAACCAAGAATTATAAATGATAAACTATTCACGCGAACTATTATCCTTCATGGATTTACCTACCAGCAAAATCTTTTTCAACTATGTTATTTACTTTTTGGGTGACTTTTATGGCTAAAATGGTTATCTTACTAAGAAAACTAAGAGTATCACATGCATAGTTTTATAATTTAAATGAGAATTTTTTTGTGTAAGGGAAATATTTATACACTGTAAGACCTCGCTTAACTCAGTTTCGTTTAGTACTGTTTCGGTTTAACATTCTTTTATTCAAATTGTGGCGATTTCCTGAAATTGCAGGCAACGTTAGGTTCTCGATATCCGAAGCAGTTTATCTGATTTACTTCATTCCTGCTGTGTTATACGACGTATTTTTATGGTTTCAAACATTTGTTGATGTTATTGTAAGCATAAATTTATTTAATACAACGATTGATATAGTGAAAAATATTCTAATATTTAGTTTTTATCATGGGTAATAAAAAACGCGAAGATAAATCAACAAGAAAAAACATTTCACAAGAAACTAAAATGCAATTGATTAGAAAATTAGATACTAGTAAACATCAATCTCACACTGGTGCTGCATTGAATTTGGCAACTTCAACAATAAGGGGGACCTTTCTTTAGGATAACGAAAAAATACTGTCACCGGCAATTGCTACTGTGACAGGCTCTGCACCTAGTAATACCCGTTCTGGCAATAATACAATAAAAGAAATCGACTTTGTTTATGGATTGACTACGAAATTGAACGTAATATGCCACTAAGCCAATCTACTATAATAAAAAACAAAAGGAATTTTTAATTACATTCAGGTTGAGGAAAGTGACACAAGTAAAACTTTCGTTGCACGTCGAGGCTGGTTAAATAGATTTAAACATAGAAATAATCTTCATAGCATATAGATTACTGGAGAAGCAGCAAGTGGTGATACGAAAGTGGCGGCTGAATTCCCAACAACATTAAAACAATAATTCAACGGGGAAACTATCCTCCAGAATTGGTTTTTTATGTTGATAAAACAACCATATTTTGGAAAAGAATGCCAAAATAAACATTTCTACCTCGTGAAGAAAAACGTGTACCAAGATTTAAAGCTACAAAAGATCACTTAACCCTTCTACTGGGTGGTAATGCAAGCGGAGATTTCAAATTAAAACCACTACTTGTTTATTATTTTAAAAACCCAAAAGCGATGATGGGAATATCCAAATCTACTTTACCTGTAATTTGAGTGTCTAATAAGTCATGGATAACTATGGAAATTTTTCAGAGTTGGTTCACTTAATATTTTTGCCCTTCTCTTATGGTATTACGAAGTTTAAAAACTTGAACAAAGAGCACACTACTTTTAATTGATAATGCTCCAAACCATCCAACGAATTTATCTAACTTAATGACATGCATCCCAGTCGAAGTGGTTTTCTTGCCACCTAACACAGCCGCCTTAATCCACCTAATGGATCAAAGTGTTATATCAAATTTAAGAAATTTCCTGCGGCAAATATTTAGACAGATATTTGAAAAAACAGACAGAGAAGAGAAACAGTTAATAAGAGAATTTTGGAAAAACTACAATGTCATGAATGCTGTAGGAAACAAACCTTTCTTGAAATGGGGTAACAGAAAAATGTTTGAAACTGGTATGGAAGAACATTTGGCCAGATCTAAGCAAGGACGCTAACACTGGACAATCTGTCGATATAAAAAAAATTGTGTAATTAGCGAAACAAAACTGTTTTGATTAGGTAAATGTGGAATATGTCGAAGAAATAGTGCAAGTAACAGCAGCAAGTTTTTCTAATGATGCGCTCAAGAAATTTAGCGGATCAAGGACACAAAAATATTAAAAACAGTAATTCTGAGGAAGGCAAAAAGAACTTTCAAAACAGCGTTTCAAAAAAAAAAAGTTAGATTATTATAACAGAAGTTATGAACGAATTTATTGGAAATGACCCAGATTTCGACAGGAGCTCAAAGGCAAGAGGGAGTGTTATGGATGCTATATCTACTTATCAACAGCTTCTTACAGAGTGCAAAAGGAAAATTGCATTAGATACTTTCTTGATAAAAGGCAGAAAATTGGAAATGCAGAAGAGACTGAATGATATGAAATGTAAATATACTGACTTAGAATTTTATTATTCTTATATGTATATTTATTTACTGTGTTTCTATATTTGTTATACAACAGAAATAAATTTTTGCTGTATTGTAATAAAAAACATAACTACTAAATTTAATATTAAAATACCTGACCAATTTTCTACCCATCTTCCCCTAACCCCATTATTTACGTGATGAGATAATCTCCTTTAATTGCTGTTTCATATTACGCTCTACTTTGATGAAATGTACAGAGGGTATTAACACATTTTTAGAACGATTTCGATAACGAATTAAAAAAAAGGAAATGTTTTAGAATACAAATTTTTGGCAACAGTTTATTATTTGAAATGAGAAATATCGTCTGTTACTTTTAAATTTATTCTTCTTTCAAAATATCATATATAAACATGCTGTGAACTGAAGGATATGTTTTTGCGCTTTCCAAAGATAAACGTTCTTATTCCAGAATTCAAAAACCTTGTGAAATGCATGGTATTAATATTTCTAAGTGCAAAATAAGCAATATTATTAATCGGACAGATAAAAACTGTGAATTATTATTTCTACATAGAAAGAAGACTCCAAACGAATTTCCGTAAAAGGTACATACTGTTTCAAATGTTTCTAAAATTCAATCGCTGGTAACAAGAAAAAATCCGCCAACACAGAAATCAGTTGCAAAGTCTTTAGATACATCTGTAGCAACAATAAATAAAATAATAAACCAGTGTTTACAACTTAATAATGATAAAAAACATAATGTTCACCAGCTTTTGCCGAGACATGTGGCTCAATGCAAAACATTTTGTAGAATCCTGTATGAAAACCACTAACAGGAGATAAATGGAAAAACATTGTGACCCTTGATGAAGCATGGGTTTACTTAAACAACTGTAACAAAAAAATGTCATTTTAATATAGAAAATGAGTAGAAAAAAAATGCACAAACCCGTTTCCATCAATGTACAGAAAGTTTCAGTAAGGGTTTTATGATTGTCGCAGGTTTCTCCTACAATGGGAAATTAAAAATAAGAAGAGTGGAAAGAAATGTTAAAATCATCTCATCGTACTATCAGGAGAAGGTTTTACGCCCAATATTACAAAAGAAATTCCACTTCTTTATCCCAATGACTTTCAAAGAGAGAAACTTCATCAAGACAAAGCTAAAAGTCTTACTTCGAAAACTACCGCTGCATTCCTTGAAAAAAGGATGACTTATACAGGTATTACATTTATATATTTTCAATATATCCCTGCGATGTCTCCTGACGTTTCACCTATGGACTATTGTGCCTTTGATCTGTTAAAAAAAGGGCTGTTTCTAAATGCAAACCCACCACGATAGATGGACTGTGGAAAGTAGTGGAAGAGGAATGAAAAGCAATACACATGAAAATATTGCGAAAAGCTCTTCTATCATGGAAATCACGATGCAGACTTATAGTCCAGAAAAAAGACTATCAGATCGAACATTTAAAAAAATAATCTTTACATTTTAAACATTAATTAAACGGCCGCGAAATCGTTCTAAAAATGTGTTAATACCCTCTGTATATCCCTCTTTAAGCTGAGTCTTACTATATATATATATATATATATATATATATATATATATATATATATATATATATGCATGTATTATGTTAGAATTGTAACATTAATTTGTTATACCATGTATATGCGGACACAAAATGTCTTAGTACTTTTGCAAAGCATTTCTCTGTGTTGGCCACAAATGTATAAGTTATTCTAATGTAATGTAAAGCTATTTTTGCGATTATCGCGTTATCTTTTATGGACGGAATTTTGCATATAGTTACTATTATGGAATACAAAAAGAACAAATGTTACTACAAACTGAAGTAAAGATACTTTGTGTTAAATTTTTTTTGAAGAATAATATAATTAACCACATTTATAAAATAATTTCGCTTATTTTAATTTTTGTATCAGAGACTCAACAAATTTTAAATTTGCAGGATGCCGAATGCAAATTAGAACTGTAAAAGTTTTATGAATATTTTCATCTCACTCATTGCATACTTTGGCTTTCCTTTAAAATTATTTGTTAAGAAAATATTTGGTGTCAATATCGCATGTATTTTCTCGTGTCAGGTACCACAATATTTCTAGACTTGAATTCGTGCAATTCTGGGTAATCCAATCGATCTTGCGATGTAATATGTGTAAATCACTTAAATAATTATTTGCTATTTTTTTAAAAAAATTTTTGCAGCTTTATATACCATACAATGAAAAGAAATGGAGCTCTTAATTTTTGCATCTTTTTCTATTTAGTAATTTGTTAGATTTTAAAATGATGAGCTCAAATGGTGTTATTTGTACCACTTAAAATTACTACAATACCCCTTAAGTCTTTAAAAATTTATGATAGGTATGATTTCGCACTATTGCATTTTTTTCAATTATACATTGAAGGTTTTTTTCTTCATTCTATTTTTGGATTTGTCGATTGGCAAAAATTTTTTGCTCACTAGGGAAATTCGACCGGATTCTAAAATAGAAAATGTATTTCAAATTGATATAGACATCCAGTCGAACTAGCAGATGAATAATCAATTCTCTGTTCAAAGGTTCGGATGTTCGATTCTTATCATTGTCCCCTGGTAGAAGTCAAGCTGAAAATCAGTTCTGAATCGCGTTGAAGGAATGAATACTTTGGGTACGTACAATGTAACATACCATGCTCCACATTTATTCATTTCACATCAGAATTTATTCATTTTCTCGAACAGAATTAATGAACTAATTTCAAAATTTATACAAATAATGAAAAAATATCATTTTTTTTTCTGATTCGACTCTTGGATTTTTAAAATTTTAGTGTTTCAATTTGCAATTTTCTTTTTAGTAAAAAAGTAAAATGTATGCACTTATATATTTCAAGCTAGAATGTGTTGTATGTACATATGTATTTTAAAAAAGGAGAATTTCATGTTTGAAAATTTTCGAGTTAGATAAGAATTTTAATAAATAATTCAGTATTTGAAAATGCCATTTACTTAGAAAAATTATATTTTTCATTAATGAAAAATTACTTTTTTTATATTTTTAAATAAGAAATGTTCGCTTTACATAATTTAAAATTCTTTTTCTTCATATCTGTTTTTTTTTTTATTACTGTGTAAAAATGTAAATTCTTTTATCATTCTAAACAGGTTATTTTTCATAAATTCTCATTTATTATTTTCATTTTCTATTCTCAGAGATCCTCTGTAGAATAGAAAAAAATAATTTTCCATCCTTTTCATTTATAACTTTTAATTATCTCGGATTAATTTAACTCCCATGTAAGCTAAATACATACTATTCACTTTATATGTAATAAACATAAATTAGTTAAATTTCAGGATTTTTGAATTTTCTGATTTGAATGAAGGAAATGAAACATGAATAGCAAGTATTTCCAAGTATGCTCTCGATATTTATCTGTTAAAAAATAGAAATTATGTATTTAATAAAATAAAGAAACTCTCTCTCTCTAGTTATGAGCAAAAATTCATTTAAAAAATATTGTTGATTACTTCATTAAAAGATTTATCGAAGAGATTATTAAAATATTCATTAAAATAATCCTCCACATAAAATATAGTAACTTTTTTTTTCCTTTTTAAATCAATAACTTGTTTCAGTTTAAATCAATACTCTATTGCTTTTGTAAAATTATGTTTGCCGCGTTTGTCTAGTCGCATAACTGGCGTTTCACATTTTGAATATTTGGTTTTGTTCCTCTCCCTAACTTAATATTCTCCATTAACAAATGCTGGAATTGATGGCTTCTTTACTTGGTACTGAATAATAATTCAATAAGTTCCAATCGAATTGATCGTTATGAGCAGGAGTTTAAAGATGTCGAATTTTGTGTTGGGAAAATTACACATTTTTTTGTTTACTTCGTAAAGTGAAGTAGTCATATAATTTTATATGTAATTCACAAATTTAGAATACAAATTGTATAACTATTTATACGGAGGAAACATTATGTTTAGCTCACATCAAATAATCTTAATTTGCAAAAACATAGCACACAATAGAATTTTAATTAAATGTAAAAGTTTTAAGTGATTTGTATTAATTTTATCTGTATATTAGTAAAATAACTTATAAATTAAAAATTGTTATTAATAATTTTATTATTAATTTATAAAAACAATTTATTATTATTACTGTTTTAAAAGTTATTATCTTTGCTCTTATACAATCATAATAACTTTTATGATAGTAATAATGATATAAATATTAAGAGTAATAATAATTATAAAATAATGAGAAATTAATAAAAAATTTTATTATTTTAATAGTGAAATTGAAGTTATTAAAAAACTTATACTATGAAAGCCTAAAAATACTTTGTGTGTTTTTAAAACACTATGCTATATTGTATTTCCGTTTTACCGCTTCTTCAACCGTTTCGTTGCACTTTTAAAAAAATGAAGCCTGAGAAAGCTTCAAATCTAGATGAATCTTTCTTTCGAAGAGTGGACCCATTTTGGCAACGAACCTGTGCAGGCAGTGAAAGACAGAGCGCATCTTCTCTTGGTGAAGGATCATTTAGCAGCTGGGAATGACATCTCTCGCAGTTTAACGAGCTGTTAAAAGAAGTTGAAATGTGAATTCCCGTATATCATCTTCGGAATCAGAATTAGATTAAGGTTGAGGTATTGCCAAAAGTTCGAAATTAGGGGCTCATTACAGGTTTAGTACCTCTTTTGGTTAACGTATTAGTATGTGCTTTTTCATTTCATCATAGTTTAATTACTGAGTATCAACAGAAAGTCTTCTTGTATACAATTTCATATACATACTAAAATGTGTTATTTTCTAATTTTAGTTAAAAAAAATACTGTTTTAGTTTTACTTTAAGTTTTTATAATTATAAATTTAAAGTTAACTAATATATCTTTTATTGTGAACTATTCTTTCTAAGTATGAAGGTGAGGTGTGGCTGAAATATTTTTGTTATTTAATACTAATTGTTTTATGAAAAAGTTTCCATATATTAATTGCAAAATTAAATCTAAAATGTTTTGAATGAATTGGATTAAAGAAATGAATCTTAATTTATTGGGTTGCTCGGAAAGTAATTTAATTTTTTTGAAGAGAAAATCAAAGGCAATTTTCCTGTAATGAATAAATATTTTATTAAATTATATATTGGCCATTCTGGTCCAATACTTTTTGACATCTTTTTGGTAGTTACATGATTCGGAACTTATAGAATTTTTGGTCTTAGCTGGTAAAAAATTGATCCAGGTGATTTTTGACCTCTTCATTTGAAGTGAGACCATTCAAAAAATTTTGCAATGACTGGAACAAATGATTATTCAGAGGGGCCAGATTTGGAGAATATGGTGGGCGTGAAAATATATCCCATTCAAGTTGTAGAAGCTTTTGGCGAGTTACTAAACTTGTATGAGGTCTCGCATTATCTTGGTGGAACACTACACCTTTTCTAGTGATTAATTCTGGCCTTTTTTCTTGAAGTGAATCATTCAATTTGGCCAGTTGATGACAGTAGAATTCCGATGACTACTGTCTGCTGTCAGTAGTTATATTGCGTTATCCTGTAAAAGTTCAAAAGTAAACTTTTTCTTTAAAATCCCACCAAACAGACAACATCATCCTTTTTTTTTTGATGGATATTGACTTTCGAAATGCTTTGAGCCGTTTCATCTTTTTTACTCCATGATCTCTTGCTTTTGCCAATGTTATATACGACCCACTTTTTCTTTCCCAGTAATAATGGGCTTCAAAAATGGATAATTTTTGTGACGTTTGAGAAGTGAATCACAGACGTCAACGCGACGACACAAACTTCTCTCTGTAAGAACATTGGGAATCCATATATCAAGTTTCGATGTTAAACCCATGCCTTTCAAGTGGTCATAAATAGTTGAATTCGATACCTTTCAACGATCTCACGTGTTGTTATTCACCGATTTGCATAAACTAATGCCTTTGTCGGGTCTTTATCAGTTTCAGTTGGCCTTCCGGAACGTAGTTCGACATCAGGATTACCAGATTGAAATTTTTCAAACCAGTTCTGGCTATTGCGTACTGTCAATATATCTTTATACACATCGTTTAACTTTTTTCTCGTTTGAACAACATTTTTACCTTTTGTATAGTAAAAAACGTAAAATATGACGAAAATGCTGCTTATTTCTCTAGATATTTAAATTTTTCTTCATATTAAAAGGCACCAACCAAAAACTACTGCGTTGAATTAATTGAACATTCTCCCACACAAGCCTTGCTATATCAGCTCTCAAAACATTTATATGATAATTATGCGTGTTAAGTCTGAAGATGCGTTCGAAAAAATATAATTAAATCCTTTGTCGGGAAAAAATGAAATTTTTTCCGAACAACTCAATATTTATAAATTTGTGTATCTTGATTTACGTCGTATTAGAATTGTATTTTTGGTAGTTATTTTGTATTCACAATTGGAAGTCATTTTTCAATATTTTTTACTCTTTTTTTTGTAGAATTAGACTCAATGTGAATTGGGTGGTAAATCGAAATTAGAGCGTTAAAATGAAAATGTAATGAAAATAATTTCTTTATTAATTTGAGGACATTTCGATACTGTCAAACGATCGGAGTTAGATATATTTTGCTTGTTCTACATAGGCATCCATCAGTGTTTTTCATTCTTGGGATTCATGAAGAGATATCACTTTTGATCATAAATTACCCTCAAAGGAAATGCATAGTGTTTATAAGGATTTACAACAGCTTCTAGCTCTAAACGATCATCTATAGTGTATACTTATTAATATAATGTTATGTCAGATTTTACCATTGTTCTTCAATTTGATATTTAAGAAAGAACATACCATGGTATTGTCTTCAAAACGTGTGGCATATTCCTTTCTGTGGTATCACTTACTGAGATATAGCTATTGAATAATGACATAGAAACAAAACTTTTCTTTCATTGAATCTTTGTTCATTTTTTTGGGGCATTTCCCACCCCCCTCCCGGAATGGAACTTCAGAATCAATTTCGAAAGATTTTTCCTTAGCCATTCTGCTACTACTCTATTTTTTTTACTTTATTCGTTTTATTTTTTCACTTAAATAGTATCAAGATATGATCTTCATGTGTGGCTTTATTTTACGTATTTGAACTTTGTTTCTTTCAATAAGCAAGTAAGATGTCTCTGCTATTTTATATCTGATCATCTCCAATTTTTCGATTTAAGTATTTATTAAACGCTTAGTTCATTATTTAGATTATTGAAAATCATGAGTAAACGGTTTGAATATGTTTTATGTGTGTGATCCTAGTCCTAACTTATTGTTACCAACAATAACATTAATAATAATTTTAATTTTTAATGTACATCCAGCAAAATATATTTCATTGCTTGTTGATCACAGTTGGTTGACATTGGATATATTTGTACTCGGAATGAAACTTATTGCTTATAACTTAAATGCTTGAGTCAAATTTTCAATTATGTCGCCCAGATTATTATACAAGCACTTTTTAAAACCAGGTGCATCTAATATATGTTTAAATAGAATTATTTATTAAATTATTTTTATTGAAATTTATTTAATTGTTGTTACATTTTACTACATTACACATGTATACCTTTCTGTTATATCTAATTTGTTTATTTTTTGCATTATAGGGCATTGTGGGGAGTTTATCCAGTGGGAAATCAGCTTTAGTTCATAGATATTTGACAGGTTCATATATGCAAGACGAATCACCTGAGGGTAAGATCTTATTGAATTTTGGGAATTTTACTTGTGTATGTATTATATGATGTTGATAATCATATAATACACATGCCGTAGTACGAAGATCATGAAAAAACTGAAGCACACATTTCGATTGATATGTCTAATCAAGGTAGAAATAAATGACCCCATGCTGTACTTTAAGTGCCAATCTGTTTACTGGACAGATAATTGTCTTTCTAATTGATATACAAATATGCAGTTGAAGCTATTCGGGACTATTGCAGGCTCTTCAGCTTACATTCAGGCACTTGCTATTGTTGACCTTTTTCGTATAGCAACCATATTAATTACCATGCTTATGTTAATATCCATATGTACTTACCATATTTATCTTAATCGTGGGATCACTTTTAAAGTCACCTAATTGATTGTTAAGTTTTGAACAACATCGGAACAGCATTATTGATATTATATCAAGAAAGTTAATTTGCCAACTACAGATGATAAATTGTTGCATGTTTTATACGATAAATATTTGTGTTGAGAAAATATTTGTTTATTTTCTGTTGAAATGAGCGCTGTAACTGACATCAACAATCATTTTGACTTTTTGTGTATCACTTGACTATATAAAATATGGTTTTGAATAAAAACTCGTCGAAGTTGCGATAAATATAACAAAATTGTCTAAAAATTGGCGATACTCCAATTAAGATTCTTATATTAGTTCCTCACATTTTTCATCAGCCACTGTGAATGTTTTTCAGAATTTGGAAATTGGTCTATAGTGATGCATAACACAATGTCTTGTTGTCTTTGAAAATTTCGTCATTTGGTTTAAAGTATTGAAACATTTCCTTAGCGATCCAGTTTATTGGCGAGTTTTTATTTTGATGAACTTGATCTTTCTCAAGAAAAGCACGGTTATTATAATTTTTCAAAAAGATTAATAGTATTGCTTTATTAAGAAAAATATTTGTATTAGTAAAGTATGTTTGTATTAGAAAGTAAGTCAATTTATTTGTGAACCATATGAGAAGTTTTTGCTACATGATGAACAAATAAAAATAGATTATGTATAGATATATTTGGGAAAACTAATAACAATTCCTGTGGTAACAACTTTTTATAGCATCACTAAAGGTATGCGAATGTATTAAATAAGAAAGTAATATGAACTTAAAGTTGACCGAATTAATCCTAGATTATGTCCGACTAGGATTTCCCTAAACACGATTATTGCGAATTACTTTTAAACAATTAATTTGTTTTTTCTGCTTGTTATACATGTTAACTAAGTAGTTTTTTTCTAACCTTTTTTATTAAAAAAAAACGGAGTATTTTGATTGATCTTTTTCTTTTCTGAAAATTTTATAACTCCAATATAATTATTCATTCGGCAGTTATTTTAGTTTCGTTTATTTCTTGTTTCATTCTAGTTATTTCTTTTTACAGGGGGTCGATTTAAGAAAGAAGTTGTTATTGAAGGCCAAAGTTATCTTTTACTTATACGGGACGAAGGTGGACCTCCAGAAATTCAGGTTAGTTTTCCAAATTGAATGTTCGAATCGATTCCTTATAATTATATTTAGAATCATTTTATTAATATAGGGCTCTATTTTACAAAGACAGTACATTTAAATTAGTGTACTTTTCATTTTTTAAATAATAATACAGTAAACTATCAACTGTTCACTTTGCAAATAGTTTGAAAAAGAATTGTTTCAATGTAACGATTTGTTTTCGAAAGATGTTTATGCTTATATTTAAGGAATAGTTTATTATTCCTCGAAAAATAAGTATGTTTTTGTGTTACCGATTGTGTGTAAGTTGTCAAATCAACGTTTGCTTTTATTTGCTTTATTTTTTCAGAATTTTTTGTATTATCCACGAAATACCCGCTCTGTTAATTTATTTCCACGAGTAATCGGAAGTAAATAGAATTTGAATACATTTATTAGATTCTCAGTTTTTATCGATTAATATTTTAAATTAAGCTAGTGTCAAACAGAAAAAAAGAAATCCATTTATGAATATTTAAGTTATATATATATATATATATATATATATATATAAACAGTATTGTGTTTTATAAATTCCTGAATTCAGATATTCGGTTTTGAGTTCACGGTCTGTTTAAACTTTTTACTCTCTCACAATGCATTATTAAAATTTCATAATATTGAATACGTCCAAATATTTAAATGATGTTGCGAAAAATAGAGAGTAATCTCAATCTGTCCAAAAAACAATCTATGCTACTTTCATGAAAATGGTAAACGTTAAAATTCGTTGACCGTCGTAAGCCGAATAAATAACTGAGCATATATTTTTAGTGTTTTTTTTTTTTTTTTTTTTTTTTTTTTTTGTGAACGCTTTAGGAAACCTTGATTCTGATAACCTCTTGAGAACTTTTCATTCTTTTCCGCAAATTCGTATTTCCAAGTAGTTGTTTAAAAAGTAGTTATTATTTCTTTTTCTCATATCACGGATAGTAGGATTTTCGGTAAGTAAACTAAAATTTTATAAATTTGCTTGAAGCTTTTTATATGTTTTGTGCTCTACTTAAACAACCAGTTTGTATCAGTTTAAGACTCGTATTTTACAGTTTGGGACCCATTTGACATCCACTTTGGTTATTTTTTTAATATGGTGTGTGCGTGTATTAAATTTCTATATTGTGTAATTTGCTTAATTATAAGTAGAGCAAAGACCAGTCAAACTTGTATCAGCTGTTTTTATGGGAATTGTTAGTGCTCTTGACTTCGGTTAATTCAACAGTTCATGGGTTCGAATACAGCATTGTTCTGGATGGTTGTAAAGGTTGGTAATACATTGTAAGTTATGGTATAATTAGCCCTTGTGTGCACAAAAAATGACCGTGGAGCTTATTGCGATTTTAGAAACGAAGGGAAAAAATTGAAACTTCCATGAAGAATAATATAGTCAAAATATAATTGAACTTTCGGGTGAGCAATATCTTCCAGGTATATGTTTTCTTACAGATATAACAATTAAACAGAATGAGCTGAATCGGAAGTTACAAGGTCAAAATATGTTTATTATCTATTAATATCAAAATGTGAAACCCTTTGTAGCAAAGCTTCAACTTCATACACTGCTGGACAATTGCTAAGGACGGATAACACTATCATCTATAGCAACCACAAAATGAAAAGAAGCAAAATGTGGAAAATTAGAATAAGTGCAGAATATAGTAAGAAGAAGTGTGCGTATGGAAATTTTTTTTCCACGTCTGTTCATCACGTGATAGCATTCATAAGAGCTTTAAAGGTTTTGACGCGTGTGGATAGCTGTTGTTACATGTCAAAGTTTTACAGGAAAGATTTAATAGACGAACTTAAATTTTTGGCATGTCTTCCCGACATCACTTAAATGATTTTATGCGTGGCCGAATTATTGGAAAGATCGAAGAAGGGCGAAAAATAACAGATGTTGCCAGGGAGTTCGACATCACTCACAGCGTTGTTTCACGACTGTGGAAGTCGTTTAAAACTACTGAAATGTGTAGTAGGCGGCACAGGGAAGGTCGTGTTAGAAGTACGACGCCTGCAGAAGACCGATATATCGTCCTATCAGCAAAAAGGAGCAGGCGCACCACAGCTCAGCAGGTGGCAAATCAGTTACTTTCTGCCTCAGGAAAGCAGATCTACCGAAAAACTGTTGCCAGACGTTTGAGGGGAAGAGTACTATACACTCGGAGAGACCTGTTGTGTGTGTCCCATTGACTAGACAGCACCGTACTGCCCGTTTGCAATGGTTTCGTGAGCCTCGCAATTGGACTGAACAGGACTGGGCATGCGTACTATTCTCAGATGAGAGTAGGTTCAGTCTGTCATCAGATTGTAGACGCCAACTGATCTAGAGGGAGAGTGGTACTGCTTATCGTCCAGAAAATATCCAGGAAAGGGACCTATATCCGACATGCAGTGTCATGGTGTGGGCCGGCATCATGATCAATGGCCGCACGCCCTACATGTGGTTGCGAATGAACGTTGAATGTTGGGCTATGACGGGCCAACGATACATTAATGAAGTTATACTTACTCATGTTCGTCTTTTCCGTGGTGCTGTCGGTGATAAATTTGTTTTTATGGACGACAACGCAACATGTCATCAAACACTCGCTGTTCAAGATTGTCTAGACTAAGAGGGTATTCAACGCCTCTTATGGCCATCATGTTCTCCAAATCTAAACCCCATTAAAATGTGTGGGATGCTTTGGGGAGGCAAGTTGCTGGTCGAAACTATCCTCCGACAAACAAGAACACCCTCATTTGTGCACTCACAGGGGAATGGGATATATTATCTCAACAGCTGCTGGATAATGTTGTGCAAAGTATGCTGGATAACGTGTGGAGTGTTGCATCACACTCCACTGTGTATCCCGTACTGATACCTTTCTTCAAGGTGCATGTTGACTTTTAGATGCATAGTTTCATTTTTCCTTATGCAGCATCAAATGAACATTTTTTTTCTTTCAGATGTTTCACAGCTTTTGTACTTTCCAGAACAATAAATATTCTTTATTCTAATGTCTGAACAGTGTGGCAACTAAATTTTATCCTTCTAGGCCTCATGTCTCGCTTAATGTTATGCTACATTGCAATTTGTGATCCGTCCTTAGCAATTGTCCAGCAGTGTAAAAATCAATTGCAGTCAAACAAGTTGATTCATTTCCTATTGTTAAATGACTATAAAAGTGACTATAAATACTTCTTTAAATATTCTACGGAAATCGGGAAATTACTTGGGAGAATTCAACACCAGATTCTCCTTCATACAAAAGTTTGAAGAAATGTTTACAGTACTTTTAGTTCTATTTAATGTAGAGGTGGAATTAGCTCTTTCAAATTTACAAATAGAGCTAATAGAGTTGCAATCAAGCATCGAACTAAAAGACCTGTGTTAAGGGAATAAGAATGAATCTTATCAAAAATATTTATCATCGAAGATAAGTTTCTAAATTTAAAACGATCGGCTATGCGCAAATATTTATCAACATTTGTAACTGCTTAACGCTGCGAGTAATTTTTTTCCAAATTAAACCTGGCAAAAACAAAGTATCGCAGCAGGTTGCTCGATGAAAACATGACCAATTAATTAACGCGTAGACTAAACTCTACTCGTTGATATTAAAAAATTTCAAGTAAACTATTAAAATAAGTGTTACATTAATTTTAAATTAATAAAATATTTTGAATGTGTTTTATTTTGATTTGTGCGGCCCATTTCAGTTTATTAAATTTTTACTTGACCAACCAATCGATTTTAGTTGGGTACCCCTGTATTAGACAGTCAAAAATGTTTCAAATTTTATCACCTATCATAAAAATGCCAAATTGCAACGGCAGTATGCTCTCTTGGAGGTGCATGTGAAAATATTTTGGCGTGTCTCATGTTGCATTCTGAGGGTTTGCATTCAAGCGATTTTCTCAACTGTTCTAAAAGATTAGAGGAAATAAAAACATCTTGTATTCAAGTTCTTACATCATACAGTTTTCTAGGTTCAGCATCAATATCCATCTATATAATTCTTCCTTAGATTCGAAACAGCATAAACCAACTTAGTGTGGCAATACAATTACCAGCTATACCATTATTCTTTTGGTACCAGCTATATCATTATTCTTTTGATACTAGCTGTATCATTATTCGTTTGATACCAGCTGTATCATTATTCTTTTGATACAATGAAGATAACTTTTCTCCTCTCTGATCTAGTGAGTAATTCTTATGATCAAAAAGAATATCACTTATCCGTCTGAAAAAGTTGAAGGAAAAATCTATAAAAATTTCCTTTAATTTCCACAATTCATGTAAAATGGAGGAAGATTAATTTATTGAACAAAACGATATTTCAATCTAATAAATCGTGTGGAAAAGGGGAAAGTCTGCTTCTTGAAATCGGTAAGATCTTTTCTGTCATGAAATATCTGAATGTTTAGGAAATTCCTGACGAGAGAGATACAAAGTCTATCCAGTTCAATTGATATAGTATGTTTTAGATTTAATAACTTGTGCATTCCAACAGACACATTTTCTGTCTGGTAGTTTTTTTCCCCCATTTCTGAATTCTCAAAAATTTGGGAGAGATCTAACACTGATACATTTAATTCGATGAGCACTAATGGATGTACTGGCAACGTTTACTTCTATTCATCGGATTCGGATCAAAGAACATTTTTAATGAAATTGTTGCAAAACATTCATGGACCATTTATCATATAACTTAGACAAAATACGTTCTCATTTTAATGGGTGACCCAAAACGAATAACAAATTTTGGAGAGGTAATATCAATAACTTTTATAACAAATAATTCTTCCCATAAAAGATTTCTTATATTTTTACTTTTAACGTTCATGGCTGTGAAAAAAAAATTAGTCGAATGAACAAATGCTTAAATATGTGGTATTTACTGGTAGTTTTTTTTCCCCATTTCTGAATGCTCAAAAATTTGGGAGAGATCTAACACTGATAAATTTGATTCGATGAGCACTTAATGGATGCACTCGCAACGTATACTTCCATTCATTTTATAGTTCCTAGACAATCTAGTATTCATGAAAACGAGTAAGCCAATTTTATTGCTAAAGCTCCAATTCATTGTCAACATATATGCAGATAAGTTTATCTTTCCCCGAGATAATTCACGTTACACTCGAATTTATTTCATGAATTCCTTACCTTAAGAATGGCTTTCTTACAAATATGCTAACGGCTTTTATCAACTCATAAAAATCTTTTGTTGTCTTTTAAGTCATATATGGAAAATCGGAAAATGTAGGAATTTGCAGAGCCAGAACAGGATCCCAACCAATGTTTTTTTTTAGCCTTTTTCAATTTATACAACACAAACAAATGTATGTGTAATGCTGCTTGCACTAGACCTCATTTTTCTTGATTGTTAACTGTGCAAGCAAATATGAGAGCTTCTCATCCAAACAGAATGTTTGGTAAAGGATAATGCTCCATTAGAGTGTTATCTTTTACCCGCCTGTGATTTGTCCATAGAACTTACTAATACAACTCGCGGCTTAACTGTGAATTCATAAAACGATATTAAAAGTTTAAACTAATATGATTCATAACCTATATATAAATCTCGTAGTCATATTCCTCGATGCTTTCTCTGTATCTGGGGAGTATTTTATTAAATATTTTTAATGAATTCTTCTTTCTGTCAGTTTAGTCATTCAAATTACCCTATTAACTAGTATCTAAATTCACAAAGAATAGTTAATACTTTGATCTTCGATTCTAACTTCGGGACTTGATGTTTTCGTAGTAGTTCGGAATATATATATACACACACTTTAAACGGCAAGTTCTAATCTATTTGTCTCTTATGATAAAAAAAAGGAGGGGGGTGACAAGCAATCCTAATTCAAAAGTTGATTAAACTTTTTGTCCTTGAATTTGTTTGTGAAATTACCATACATGTTATGCTTTGAGAAGAAAGGGGGACACTAGTATATCAAGAAAAATCGAATAAATATTGTTGAATTGATAAAACCTTCTATAATTAATGTTTGAATCTATCAATCTATCAATATTTATTAGTTGATGTTACGTTTCATCAATGTGAGCTACCATATCTAACAGTTTTCAACTTGCGCTGTTCTTGTAATTTCTTACCTGGAGAGAAAGTAAGCTTGAATATTATTTCATACATTTTTCCCATTTTTATACATGTTCTTCAACTATTTTATATTGTATGAATACTGGTATTTGAGCAATATTTACTATCTAAGATTTTTACAAAAATACGATTCTCACAATTCAGAAATTTGAACAAATTGTCTACTAGTAGAAAAATATAACGAAAGATTTATATTTATATTAGAAAAATTGAAGATTTTGTTTTGCTTAATAAATGTGAACTTTCGTTGATTTTAGAATAAAAGAAAAATTTAAGTTTAACTTAAAGCGATTATCTCGAAACTTACACCACAATATTTTTTTTACTGTCTTTAATTATTGAGTTTCATTTGAGCTCTTAGATATGAAGTTTTCTTGCTATTTTTAAGATATTTTTATTAGCTCAAAATTGTGTGTACGTATCAAATAGTTTTATGTTGTATGTGATGGTTTCTTTACTGTAAAAATAGCATTTTATTTTAATTGTTGTGGGCAATTCATTAATTACATTATTTTATAAGCTGACACCATAAACAAAAGTATGTACTGATAAGGAAACTGTTGCATCAATTATATATAGAGACACACTTTGAAATTCTAGTTCAGTTTCGATTTTATAACTCGTGTTCATCATATATTTTTATTAATGCTTTATTGCACTTAACATTTTGAATTATTCTACTTTTCTTCCTTAAATGTTAAAATTCAAGTTTTAAATATTTTAGCAAAATTTGTTTGAGTTATCGTTGAAAAAATTATATGCTAAGTTGATTTATTCGACCATCGAAAGTTTTCACTTTAAAAAAGAAACATAACTAAAATTATACTAATGTTTGTTAACTTAAGGTATAAATAAGGTACTGTTATTGCGGCCCGTTAATATATATATATCAAATTTGAACCATCTTTTTGTGTGGAAAATGTTTGTTTCTGCTATAAATAGGACAATATTTTATTAATTTTGTGACTATTATTATTAAGGCGATTTTTGTTAAATTTGCGAAATTTTTAACAACTTTTTAATGAATAGTGTATTTTATTTTTATATTGTTCTTGGAGTAATTTCATTAATCAATTAAATGTAGTTAAATCACTTTGTCTCGTTCTTTTCAGAAATATAGCTTTTTTAACAGCTTCTCCAAAAATATATTTCAATATGAAATTTGTCTTTGTTGGTTATAGATATAAAAAATCCTGCAAGATCGACAAATGCTGAATAACATTTCGAAAAAAAAATTTACTTAGAAAACAGCAAATCCTAAAAGATTCTTTATTTAAAAGTAATGGTTAGAAAATAAAATTAAATGGAAAATTAGAAACACTACACGCGTGACTATCATTATACCCTACATTTCATTTCGGTCGAAACGATTTGGAATTATAGTCTTGTCAAAATAGAGTTTAGCTGCTTTTCATCATAGCTTACCGTTTCTCACACGTGCTTGATAAATCTAGTTTTTGATCATGTAAAATAATTTGATCCATTTGTTACGATTATTTCGATTTTTGTTTCAAGATATTTGAGCTAACAAATGCGTCATTATGTAAGTCGTATTAGTTTGCTCTATTTTTATTTTTGAAATGAGCTAGCTGTGTATTCCAAACTCGGACGTTTGGGAAGAGGTTGGTTTAGATCAACCTTTAGGTGGAGGAAAAGGACTGGACACTTTGCATGAAAATCAGATTTCATATCAATCTTACGTAAGACGGTTTTAAGAAAGAAGACTAAAATCTTCTCTATATAAGTAATCTGTTGTAGATCGAAAGCTCTCTTAACAAGATGTTTCATTGCTTATAGAGAATTCTTATTATTTACCACAAATATATTTATAACAAGTTTTCTATGCTCAAATGATATTACTGGGCATGAAGAATAAAATGTTTATAATCCATAAAATAAGTAAAAATATTGGTAAGGTAGTATTAAGCTTGTTCCAATTAAACATCAGTTGTCATTTATTATTTATCATTTACGGTTTTTGACAAAACTGAATTTTTATTAACTGACTTCTATTTCATTGATGTTTTGGATCATAAGATTTATAAGACTATATTTTTCTTTATTACCAGCTTTCACACACATTTTTCTCTATTTTAGAACTTGGAAGTTTCAGTGGTATCCAAGAATGTATCACGACAGTTTATTTTCCTGTCCAATCTAATTGATTTTTCTTACATTTTTCTACTTAATAAGTAAATTGGAAGGGAGAAAAAACGCAAGATCACGCTGCAGACTTTCAAGATATGTCTGAAAATCTTTGAGATCACTTTTGAAACAATCGGGTTTAACTTATAACAAGTGCTTTGAATACAGTTGGATTAAATTTACTGTAAGTTATAAACGAAGATCTCGCTACTTTCGTACATTGTCAAGATTTCACTATTTCAATTCTCTACTCTATTAAGTATTAAATCAGTATCATCACAATAGCAATATTTTTCGCCGGTTTATCTATTACTTCTTTCTTCAATCAAACTGGAAGCTGAATGGTTTGCACTCTTGTTTTCAGTTCATGAGTTCGAATTTCATTTGTCCAGTGAGTGTTTTTGCTCAGAATCTTTAAACTGTAGATCATGGTCGAATTAGTCTTGGTTTGTAAAAAAGAACATCCAAGTCAAGCCGTACCATAACCAAAGGATAAGCACTCTAAAGCTGCGATTTTATTGTTACTGAGCAGTGGTGTACTTTTAATTTCTGTTGGAAAATATGGGCCTCCTAATAGCTTGTTTTTAGTCGCTGAATCGTGTTCTCAACAAGCTGAATAAAAGAATATGGAAAGAAGTCCTTTTATTTAAAGGGATTTACTGTGGAA
Organism: Latrodectus elegans; assembly: GCA_030067965.1. Lineage (NCBI taxonomy): Eukaryota > Metazoa > Arthropoda > Arachnida > Araneae > Theridiidae > Latrodectus > Latrodectus elegans. The sequence goes on along the minus strand of CM057809.1, from coordinate 102,951,259 downwards.
TTTAGTTTGTTGAATGTTGGTGAGCTATATTATTCCTAAATCTTTTTAACATTTCTCTGATCGATTAAAATTATACATATTGTTTGATCAGTTAATATGGTATGGCTTTGTTAGTTTCATGATTACTTACTACAGCTTATACATGTATAAAAAGGAAATTACTTATTACTATAATTTATATTGCACGGCGAAGAGAGAAATATGAATAGCAAAGTAAGTTTTTAGCATTTTAAATGTTTTCTACTCGGAATAAAAATGAATAAAATAGAAGAAATCGACAAAAAAAATTTTCCATCACATTTATCTGTAGACTATCTGTATTATTGTTTTGAAGTTTGTTTTGTCCACACACCATATGAAATGATTAATGTTGGTGGAATATTAATGAACCAGGATTGGATGTCATTTGTACTGTCACTTAAAAGGAGGAAAAAATGATCGATCCTCGAGGACACATGTTCATCATTTTCATAGTTTCTCTTTATTTTCTCTGCTTTCCCAAAAAAATCTCAAATGCCTATCTTCGTGAACCTTTTATGAAGTGCATGATCTATACTTGAAGTCTGTTAAAAATTGAATAGTTAGAATTTTTTTATTTGAAGTTTGATTGAACTATTTGTTTTATATTACAAAAATTGAGGCAGTCCATTTATGACCGCACTTTTATAACGTAGCTATTTATTCCGGCTCAGCTCAATCGAGGCTTTGAGAAATCTTGCCTGATGATATTTATAATAAGTTTCTTTGTGATTGCTGGGGTGTTTATTCCATGTAGTTAAACATTTCGTTGACACGATGTTATCTAAATTTGGGAATAATTAAAACAACGATTTTGGATAATTATCGTGAAATTCTTATGAAGTGCTTTTCCAAATAATTTAGTAATAAATTTCTTAGAAATGTTTAAAGAAGACGAGCAAAGTATGTTGAAGTTTGTCAATTGCAGTATCTACTTTATCAGGATATTCCACACACAGAAATGGGTTATAAGGCGTTTCTCAGCATAGGAAATACTGCATGTGGTTGATTTGAACTGTGATTCCTTCAATTCATTTTATGATTATTATGTGAAGGCTAAGGAAATATTTTTAGTATTTTATGCGAGAATTATCTGAATTACGATTGGCATATAAAACATATACCGATAGCAGATGAATCATTTTTGTCACTCTTTATCATCTAGATTAGGTTATGTTTATTATAAAAAATTAGCACACACACACACTTGTTAGTGACTGTAAAACGACAATTCAGCCATTGAGTATTATAATACTTTCCCTCATGTCCCATGATGATTTTTCAACTTCTTTTTCAGGCGTTTATGGCTTTCCCTTGTGTTGCAATTCACTTTCGAAGGGCATTCAATTAAAATTTTTATTCAACTAATTAACTTTGTGGAAGATTGCCTTTAGAGTTTCTTTTCAATATGAATGTATTCTGTAAAATTCTGCGCCTCATTATTGATATTGTTCCTTTTTGTGAGCGCCTCTCTGCTGAAACTGATCGCAAATTTCAAAATGTTTTCTTGTTAAAAATTTTACTTAGTTTTTTTTTTCAATCTCCGTTATTTAGAAGTTTATATTCCGTCATTACAGCCATCACTGGTATTGGCAGAATCAAATGTAATAAATATGTGAACGAATTATTTTGATATTGTGGTATTTTGTTTCTAATTTGGTGCTATAAATAGCATTGAACACCATTGAGGCTATATTGACGTAGTAAGATAAAGATCGTCTCACCTACACGTTTTTGTTCAGTGTCGTAAATTTCTGTATCTAACATCAGTGCAGTAGCAATTATTCTTTATTAACGTTTATAGTTGCAAAATGTGTCTCGATATCATTCTTCTATTGCGGATTGTAAAATAATGCTTTGTAGGAAATTGCTGTTTTTATTTATTTATTTTTTTATTAAATACCTTGAAGTTTTTAGTATACATCTAGCTTTGTGAAAGAGGGCATACACGTACAAGTTTCAAAAGTGGCTATAAAAACTTAAGTGCTGAATTTTATATGCTCAATTTTAAAGTATAAATTTCCTAATGTTCTAAACATTCCACACTTTTAAGAAATAAACATTGTTTTATTTGAGACCTAATACCACATAAAGGATCATTTTTTGGACCGAAGCCTTCAATATTTGTTTTAACCCACTGAATATATGTTTGTATAGTCAACTATAATAACAGATAAGGAGGTAAGTCATTAAAAGTTAGGTAGAAGCGAAGTTACATATAGCTTATATAAGAAGTAAATAATAATAATTATATATATATATATATATATATAATCACGCTAAACTTTTTGTTTTTATAATTTTTTGCAGATTTAAAATCTGCAACCAATAAAATCTGATGTATGTTATAGACGCTTGATGTGTAAAGTATAAAAAGTAATAGAAAACTAGAATGCTGGAAACCACTTTAATTTTAAGTTAAAAATTTACAAGTTATACAGATTAAAAGTTGTAATCAAGTATTTACTTTTTAGCATAAAATTAAAAATTTTTTCGGGAAAACTTAAAAAATGCCAGTAAGAATGATATGAGCAACTGATTGCGTAACAGCTACAAGTATTTAAAAATCCCACGCATTGGCTTCTATGGGAGAAATTTTCAGATAGGTAATGTCGCTATTTCTCAAGTATTCACCACGATATTTGTGCATGTATAAAGTATAAATGATTGCGATCTCGTTCTTCAACAGTGGATATAATCGAACCCTGTTGCGGCGTGGATGTAAGTTGAGGCACAAATTTGGAAATAAATAACGACTAGTAAGCCTTATTAGCGTTAAGAGGAATTTCTTATATCCAAACTTTGAAGTTATAGTAATTTATTATTACTGTGTTATGTAAGTTATTTACAAATATACGTTGTTTGTGTTATGATACCGTGTTGTGAGAGCATAACTCACTCACGCTGATGCGTAAGTGAGTTATGCTCTCTGAAACAAAGAATGGAATTCCTGTAGTGCACTGATTCTATATATTGTCTTTAGAAGACTAAACTTTTCCTTTAATAAAAAACTATTTTTCGCTTCAAGGCTCTTCAATTATTAAAGGCAAAGTATTTAGTAAAAAACAGCTATTGTTTTGATATTTATTATGATCAGTTATTAAGACCAATTTTATTTGTTCTGTGGCATATTCTCTATATGATTAATACATCGGTACACTGAGTTCGCTATTTGGAATAGAATAAATTAGATTCACCGTGGTATTTGCGAAAGCATATAGAAAAACACGAATTGCATTTGAATATAATTGCGTGTGTGTGTCACACACATATATGTATATTATGTTTATTCGATTTTTACCAAAATGGTAAAAAGTACACGAAAGAATTCCTTATTCGTGATTTGTCATTGGTTTAATTATTTTTGTAGTATGCATGAATAAATTCATTCTAAATTTGCATTGATCAAAGATTTCCATTTTTAACTTGTGATCAATTTGAAATGAATTGAATTTTTTTTTCGTATATATATTTTATACGGTAATAGAGCGTTTTGATAATCATTCTTTGCTTGATAGAAATGTAACAGGGAATTAAAATGATTCATTTTGCTAGTCAATACTCAGTAATGTGATTGATTTATCTCTTAACTGCAACTTATTGATCAACGTCCAAATTTATCTTGCTAAATAATGTTATGTGAAAGAGGCAACAATAACTAATATTATAGCTAATAAAATACGTCCGAAAAATTTTGTTCGATACGATTTTAAACAATTCATCACAGCTTCAATGTCTCTGTTATCTCAAATTTAATAACCCGAACAGGCAATGTAAAGTCAATTCGCCATGTATCATTAGTGGATAAATTTCTACTGGTTCAGAATCCAAATAAGTTGTGAATCTTTATCGAATAGCTCTCGTGTGCAAAAAGTAACCATACAACGACAACCAATCATTTTCTGAGAGTGATCACTCGTACTTCAGGCATAAATGTTCGCAATGGTTCTGAATCCACATAAAACTTTTCCCGATCACGAAATTCGGTCCATTTAGGCAAGCCGCACACTGAATTGACAGCAGACAAGCTGTAAGATATCGCACAGTAAAAACTGGTTTTCCCTATGTTGCACACGCGCATTGGAGCAGTATTTATAGCGAACACGTCATGGTCACTTAGTGACAGGTGTCTACCATTTGCGACTTACGCTATTTTTATCGCTTGTCGCTTGCATCTCTATTTCTTTGTGTTTGATTTCATTTCTTCAAAAGTGAATTTCCATTGTTCACAAATGTGAGAATATGCCGAATTTAACCAGTTTCATTAATTTTGTGAAAAAATATTTCCTTCATTATGTTTTCAGCTAAGATTATTCTAAAAAAAAAAAAAAAAAAAAAAAAAAAAAATTTGATGGAGATATCTATTGAAATGAAATTTCCCGGTTATTTTTATTCTAATTTTTAATGATTTGTTGTTTACTTATATGTAAATGTAAAATATGTAATTTAAATTTCCCGTGCAAAACATTTTTAATCGATGATTATTTGTAGTTGAAATATATCATCTTATGAAGTAAATTTTATACAAGTTTTTCTAAATTTCTTCTTTAAAAGCATACAAGCATAGCATTTCTGAATATTAATTTCTAAATTAAAAAAAATTATCAAATTAAAATCTTATTAATAAACTAGTTTGTGAATACTATAGTACTATTAAGAACCTCTATCCATATGAGTTGCTATAGGTTTTAGTATTCACATATCTTCTTGTACATTATTGTAATATTGTTCAAACTAATTTTTTTAGCTAACATAAACAATTATAAGATTTGCTATTTGGATTGCTCAGTTATTTTACATTCAAATACTTTTTGTGTAATTTTTTAATAATTTCCATTGGCATATATTATTCTTACTTATAGTTTTGAACTGATTCATATTGAACTAATTTGTTATAATGCATATATATGTATTAATTTATACTTAGGTAACATAACAAATTTTAAATATCAACAAAAAGTAACTAAAATATATGAAAAGAAATATGCTTAAAATAATTAACAAAATATTTTTAATGTCATTTTTGAGTCCATGAATTGAAGAAGCATATAAAAACATAACACCTATTGTGAACTGGGCAGAAATATCAGAAAGTTACCAAGTAAAGAAAACATTTTTTGCTTCTTTTAGAAACGTATTATTCTCTTGTTAGTATTTAATACTTATGATCTTTAGTTTTAAAAGCATTAAAAATTATTAGCGTTTCCAATTAACATGTCCCAGCAAGAGGTTATTACGATCTTATTCACAACAGAAGTACTGGAAACTACATCTTATTTAATTTTTATATTAATGTTACATAAAGAAATGAAGGTTAGTTTCATTTTATACTTTTAAATCGAGCAATAAATTTATCGCCTCAGCAAATTTACCTATTTTTTATTAAAAAAATTCCGTATTGTGTATTTAACCACTTTAGTCGGACTTAAACCTGAAGAAAACTGTAAATTCAGTGTTGTATTAATTAATAAATTGGAAGAATGCACCTTTGTTCTGAAAGCACAGTAACATTCAATGGAAACCAGTTGTGATTTGAAATAAAAATCAAACATTTTCTTAAGTTTTATAACTTGCCTATTGAGATAATTTTATTTTTTAAATGCGAGACAAAATGAAATTATATTTTGTGTTCACAATATAAAAGTCATATTAATATCATTTTTGTAATAAAATATATCCTTTGAGATTTTTTCTTTCCTTTTTCAAACTTCTAATATTTAATAACAATGTCAACGATTTAGAGGCCACATAAATTCTCAGGCAAACGCAGAGGCAGAAGACAACGAAACAATTTCTATTTACAAGTAAACGCCGGAGCACAAGAGTAGAAATATAACCTATATCCGCTCCGATGCTCATGCGTAAGACCTTGCTTCCATCGCTTCAGTGTGTGGTACTTTTCGACATTTCGCTCGCGTTTCGCAGAACTATTGTGAAGCAGTAGGAGCGCGTTGAAGACATCTCCCTCAGTGTGCGGCCTGCCAATACAAAAAGTGAGCTTTGAGCAATAAGCAAAACAAAAATGTGATCAAAAAATGGTTTGCAGATGTCTGAATTTTTATTGAATGACCTTATTTGGTACCTATAAAATATTAATCTGTTACTTAATAACATTACACAGAGAAGTATTATGTACTGTCTGAAGCATGTAAAGTTTTTGGTTTTTTTCACTTTTGGCTTTGAAATTAATTGTTAAGCCTATTTATAAAATGTAACATTACATTGAGAAATTTGTCATTGGTAGCTTTTAATGTAAGCATCCGATGTTTGTTTTAAGAAAATGATATGTTCCATATAAAACCAATTAAAAATCGTACATTTTTTAAATGCCTCAATAAAATTTTTTAAATAGTAAGAAAATAGTAATATTTTTCTTAAGGTTAAAGGAATAACTCACTGTCTGTGCTGAATTTAAGTGGTTGACATAAAAGTATAATAATAATAATAACACTGGAGAGAGTTAAGTTACTGTGTGTGTTTGTGTGTGTGTGGAGTACATTTTTGACTGTATTGTCCTTGAATACGAAATGAGAAAGATTGGATGGGAAAGTAAGCCACCAACTAAAGCATTTGAAATGAAGTTAGAGGTTTCATTTCTGTGGCATACATACATACACACACACACACAATACAGAGAATTTCGTTGAATTGCTTTTTGAAATCGAAAATGCTTAACTTCATAGATATTGAATAATTTTATTTGTATTGTATACATTTCTCTCTCTCTCTTTTTAAATTCCCCTTCCTTTTTTTTTTTTTAAAGATTAAGAATTTGTATAGAATTTTAAATCTTATTTTTGATAGCAAATGTAGTTTAATAAATTTTGATGCACTATTGCTTATGAATATTATTTTTTTTTGTTTAATTTTCTCCATTTTTCTTTTAAAATTGTTGCTTACGTTTTATGTGCAACGTTTTTTCTATCACCTAATTAACATTTCTGTATAATATTCATGTTTATATTTCCTTGTTTATATTTGAAATATGTCTAATGTTTAAAAATTAAGTGTTCTTTTTTGTTATTATATTGTGTATACTCTAACTGAAATTCGAAAGTTAAACTAAATTTTTAATGTATGCTATAAACATTTGTTAAAATGCTATTTTTTTTATATTTTCAAAAGCTGTCAGAGGGACCTGGTCGTGTAAATATGTTATTAATTTATTGTAACTTTTTTAAGCTCTCTTAATTTTGAACGTATTCTTTTCGAATCTTTCTAATTATTTCAATTTTTTTCCCTTTATAATGATTATTTAAATAAGTCAGTAATATTACCTCTCAGTCAAAAATGATAGTTTTTGATATTCTTTCTTTATATTGGAATGAAAAGTTCTTTGTTAGAAAAATCTGCATGAAGGAAATATTTTTCAATTCCTATTTACAAGTCACATCGATCTGTTAGATGTATATTCAGTTAAAACCTTTTGAATTTATTCATTTGTATTAAATCACACAAAAAAGTTACCATGTAAAGGTTTAGAAAATTAAAAGTATTTTTTCATATACCTAAATTCATGAAGTAATTTATGCATATTTAAATGCGAAATGTGTTGCCTTAGACACATCCGACATCATGCTGAAAGCGGAAACATTTCTTCAATAGCCGACCTAGGGTATGGATGCTTGCAGTAGTTCGTAATCAAGTGCATGCCTCATTTAAATTAGCCGCACTGTATAGCAACAAACTGCTAGTAAAATTCTAAACCTTTCAAATGTATATTATTATATAACACGAAGGTTTCTTAGGATATCCATAAAACGGCAATCTTTTGCAAATTATACTGTGCAATTTTCTCTATGTTAGGAAATTCTAATGCTTTCAATATTGATGTAATTTATAACCTATAGAACTTTGATAAATTTATGTTATATAATTATTTAATCCAAAGTATACATTGATTCTTTCATCTTGGTCATTAAATTGTAAAAATGTATTTGAGAATAAATTACTTCTTCAAAAACCTCATAAGTACGATAGTTTTCATAGTTAAGGATTTCCTACTTTCTTGATGACCTTCATCAACCCGTAAACTTTGGCACTAAATTATCGATCGTAATTAGGTATGATTCTCACATCAAGCATAGACGTTTGTAATGGCTTGTTCGCGGTTTTCTCTTGCCCAAAAAGTGACCTTAACATGACTAACTGAACCACAAGAGGTCCTACTGACTTTGCTGTTAACTACGCGTTTTCCTGTATATTTTCAATGTATAGGAGGATTTTTTTCTCAGCAGAAATGGTTATATTTGTTTTAAGTTTCAATGAAGACGATCTATGTTTGCATGGATTGATTTTATCGCTGCGTAAAAGATTGTCATTTTGATAATTTAAGCAAGATAAAGTATAGGAACTGAAATGTTATTATTTTGAAATATTATAGCTGAGGAAACTCATGCGTTGACTCAGACGAATAAGCTATAATTAACCATTGATTAAAGTATCTTATGAACATTTTTTGATACATTTGAATTTATTTTATAACTCTTCTCGTTTCTAATTGTCTAAATAAGTAAAATTGTTTTTGATATGTTTTGCTTGGAGAACTTGTAAGCACTTATCCAAACAGATATTTATGCTGAAATAACGTTTCCCTTCAGTTGTTTAATGTTGGCTAGGATTAAATTTGGATTCTTACTCTGAAGAGTGTATTTCTACCAGTAGACTCTGGTAAAACTATTGCCAACGATCAGTTATAAATCTGATCAAGTGTCAGTTATAAATATGATTATTTTAATTGATGCTATATGGTCACATTTTGCACGTGAGAACTATTTCTTCCAAGACCTACGGTTTAAAATGGAATCATTATAAGCATCAACTCCGTAATTAGGAATTCGGCGTGACAAAGTCGATGGCTTATTACACTTGCCATTTAAGAACAATTGCGATTCCCATGAAAAATTCATTATTATAGCTTTTTTCGCAAGGAAATTAGTTTCCTAATATATGTGAAGTTTAAAATTTTCAAAATGTTCGCAAAAGTCTCCTCTACAAGATACAGTTTGGTTCCAGACATTTCTAGCCCCCTAAAATGTCCCAATCAACTCCCCTTTAACAAAGTCAATATTTTGTGCCTTTATACTACTAGGAATTTATATTTGTTTGCTATCCATTTTTATAAGTTAGCTTAAGTACACAATATTATAATTTTTCTTCTAAGCAGATTACTGTAACATTAAAATTGACTAAAGACTTATGGAAATATTGTTGTGATTGGTTTCTATTATACTTTGTTAAACAATACAAATTATCAGCTGGTTCTATTTGCAAATGATTGCTTGATCAACTTATATTTTGACCGAAATGAGTGGTACAAGTAGTGGAATTGTGTAAAAAAAAGGTGCTTTTTTAGTTATTAACGTATGTAATGTTAGTACATTTTTATTCTTCCTTACTCAAATCAAATAATTTTCCTATCAATGAAAAAATTATTTCGATTATCACAGCTGTTCTGTGAAATCAATATAAACTATTCATTCGAATGAGTTAATTTTTACCCCCCCCCCCGAGAACAACCTTATTTTCTTTCCTTACCAATCTAATGGTTTAAAAAATTCAAAAACTTGGGAAGATAGTACTTCCCAGACAAAAGCTCTTTGCTGCCCGAATGGAAACCGAATTCTAGTAACTCTTCGTCTACTGTGCAATATTTATTTTAATCGTAGTCGTTCGATTCCGCAATCAGAATTACGAAGAGTTCTAAACGTTTAATATATATAATAATTTAACGTGTAGCTCGTATAAACTAGTAATCTAGTTTAGCGCGAAGTATTTACGAAATACGTCAATAGCTGTCGATGATATTCTTTGGAAATGTATGCATTAGAGAGTCTTATTTTCACAACTGTTTTGATTCCTTTCCTGATTTTGGATTTACTGATTAGTTGCATAATTGTAAACCACTGCAACTCATTTTAGATTATGTTGTAGAAAAGTGCTTATAAAATGTAATGTGTATAAAGAATATAGGCATTTTCATTACAGACGTTATTGAAATCATTGAAATTTGTACATTTTATTTAAATATGGCTATTTTGATATTCATGTACAAAAATCAAACATTAAAATCACTTGCGTAACAAGTGAGCGTTTAGTACCGTACTCTTAAAATTTTATTAAAATTTACTAGTAAACATTTTATGAAAAATTTAGTAAGGAACATAAAATAAATAACCCTTTTTCACAGAAATTAAGGTGAATTATTTTTTATTAAAATATAAATTTTCGTGCATGAAATGTATATTTTTGGTAATTTATAAATTTACGTAATGAATTCAAATATTCTATTTTGATATATTTTCACCTTTTCGTCTACAGAGCACAATACATGGCTTAGCTTATTCAATTTGCATGGCGTTAAATGCTATGGAGCATTCTTTCATTTTCTTTAGTATAGCAGTCTTAATTTATCTATATTCAGTGACACTGAGCCGACTGTTAACTTTAGTATTTTTGGTACAATTCATGGGTTCGGTTTTTGCTTGAGCCTGGATGTTTTAAGAGCTCGGAAGCCACTTAAAATTGTTTACGCGGTTGAGGTAGCTTTGTTAGTTAAGTGGTAACGTAACATCAACTTCTCTAGAGATCTCTCTGTAAAATTTTCAATCACCTCCTCTACAGCGAATAATATATGCGGTTAGCATAGGAACATTCAGTTTTAATAATTGGTGTTATAAACGTAAACATTCATTGTACCTCTGAATTTTCGCGACCATAAAAGTTGTTTTTTAGACGAATTGTTGTTATTTTGTGCTTGTGTGACGAATTGTTATTGTTTGTTATGTTAGTAAAGACGTTCACATATTGCAAATTTGTAATTTTTAATGTGTAATAATACTTTTTGGAAGCCTATTTTTCTAATGAAAAGCGTTTTTAAAAAGCAAAAACATATTAGGTTTTATAAGTAATTTTCAATTATTTTGCTGATTCCGTTGCTGCAATGATTGTTAGATATTCTGCAACTTCTATAAAAATGTCACAACTAAATAATAGTATAATGATTGAAGTGTTCTTAATATTATTTTATGGAAAAGACGCGGCACACATTTCTTTTTAACACTCTTAGAATCGTCTTATCAGGGTGTCGACATCTGCACTTGATCCTGTGTAAATCTGCCTCATAATTATAAGACAAATAGCTGAATTAAGCGGCTTCTGTCTGCAAAAACAACACAGTTTAAAAGCATTTTATATTTTCAGTAATCACCCCGAATTTGGTATTTAAGAGTGTAGATATTCAGCATAATGACTCTACCAAATACTTGGGTCGCATTTTCCACCCTCGTTTAAAATGGAGAGATCACGCGGAACCTTTGAAAAATAAAGCCGTGAAAAACTCTGGCTTTAACCGTTAATTGTTAAAAAGTGCGAAAAAAAATTGGAGAGTTGACTGAGAGACATTATTAGCTACTTACAAATTATGAACCAATTATAGGTTACTGTGGTGAAATCCTCATAACGTGCGGCTCCAGATATAAGACTAGGAACCTAGAAAGCTGTCCTATTATATCATAAATTTTTTTAGAGGTATTATTATAATGTTTCTCTAAATCTTAAAACTCAGATTGGCTTTATGCAAGCTGCTCAGAGATTCTTTGAATTCTCTACTTTTATCTCCTCCTTGTTAGATGCCTGCTCATCATTTGTGTCAAGATTCCATCTTTAGAAAAAAACAGTATTGCAATTTTCAAATTGGGGCTGTTCTTTTCTATTGTTCTTCACTAGCTTCCACAGTTTACTGTTAGATGATCTAGAATCCAAACCAGGACAAAGTTCATTCCACTTGTCTCTTGATCTGCGCATACATCTTTTTCAATTGTGCATCTACTCTGCTTAGTTAAATTCTGTTAGTGTCACTATGGTTAGAATTCAGATCATTTAGAATTTTCCCCCTCTCAGCAATTAAAGACTAAAGAGCAGGCATTTTACTGGTTACTTAAGGCCTTTTCCTTTTAAATTTGCCCTTGGGAATAAACTGGCGAGCAGTACTGTGGACAATCCGCTTGAATGACAACCAATCAGTCTATAGATTATCGGAAAGGGGATTCTCACATACCAAACTCTCAATTCGATTAGGAAAAGCCTGCCGATCGGCACGTCTGAAGTTCCAGCATCTATCAAGCTTATAAGTAGGTTGCCTCTTTTTCAATTCAAACAAAATTGAAAGGTGATCATTTCCTATGTTCTCAAGTACTCTCCAATTACAGGCGGGGCCAAGATTGGGGCTAACTGTGGTTACATCCAGGGCTTCCTTGGAGTTATATGAATAATGAGTGGGAGATCCATCATAAAGAACCATAAAACCCTTGTCATCGACCATGTTCAAGAAGTCGTTACCTCTATAATTAGTACTAGAAGAGCCTCTTATAAGATATTTGGCATTAAGATCGCCTAGATAAATAGTACTTGGTAGGAAAAGGTATTGTAAGTCAATGAAAATTTTATTAAGGTCTGGAGGTTGGTACATATTAAGTATGTCAAGATAATTACCTCTCTAGTTGATTCTTATTCCCTGCATATCTTGATAAGACTTATCAGTGATATTGCTACTAATATTTATACTTTGATATTTTACATCACGAGTGAGGAACATTGAGTCTCCACCACTCTTATTTTGCCTATCCATCCGATGAACATCATAGCCTTTAACTTTGAGAAGGGTATCACTCTTTAGTTTTGTTTCTTTCAAAACAATGCACACCGTATCTCTCAGCCAGATTTAATACTTTATCTAATTTAACTCTGGCGGTCAAAGGAAAGATATCATTTATATTGTTCTGGATTAATTTCAAAGAGTTCATATGCTTGGAGACTGTAATATATTTTTCGGACCTGGCCCTCTACCCAAGCCAGGAGCGTGATCCTTTTTAGACTGTGTGGTGATCGAGGCAGCATGAGTAACAGTGGGTGAATTAATCATGGGTGGGGTAAAAGGCAGCTTCTATAGTAAGGGACCTGGAACACCGGTGGCAGAATCTGACTTAGTTCCGGAGCCTACAGACTTTAGCTGGGCACAGTGGAGTGGTCTTCACGCCTTAGGTGACTCTATCAGGAGAATACATTCCCGACGTACTTCGCCCAGTGGCACCCCGTTGCCACGATGAGGCAGCCTGTAGGACTCAAGGGGGACACAGTTTGTAACCCTTGGGTGACCGGCTACAGGCTTTCGGACAACTGTCTATATGGTTTGGAATTGTTTTCATAAACGTGAAATTACAGAATGATGAACGCCGAAGAAAAGAGCAACATCTGAGATCGACTGCCCTGCTCCAATGCACCCCCATAGCACGCCAGCGCTCAAAATCTTCCATTCATCTTCTGGAAGTCGTAGAAACAAGTTTGTCTTAACAACAAATTGTACGAAAATTTTAAACACCTTCTATCAGCACTTACAATCAACTTCTGTAACCCTTCATAAAGCTGGTATCTCATAAGACTGCCCTTTTTGCATATTTCTTGACATGACAGCGCGATTGGCTCTTACCTAACATTTGCATACTTCCATTTACCTCTCCAGCGATTTGCATCCTCTTCGATTATGATTGGCTTCCGGAAATTAGCAGTTTCCTCTGTGTTTAACTTTTGGAAGTGATGGTTGGTTAGTTGGGTTTTATGGCGCAAAGTCCACAACTGGACATGCTGCGCCACTTTTGGAAGTGTGTGTGGTATATATATATATATATATATATATATATATATATATATATATATATATATATATATATATATAATTACTAGCATGCCGTAATTCTGAAATTTTGGTTAGTTTAAAATCTTATCAGTATGTGGCGAATCTGGTTTTTTCTTTATTTTTAAAATATACTAGATGAGATTCTCGTAATATAATTATTATAGAAATGAAATAAATCAGTGAAATTGAAGTAACCCCTCATATCATGAAACATTCATAACAAACAAGCATTTTATCTTAAAAGAAAATGAAGTATTTGTACTAATTACTGAAAAATAATTTTTCTTTTTTCATTTGAAATGATTTCAAAGGAAATTTAATTTAAACTATCAATGATTTTGTTGCATGAATTTTTGAAATAATTCTTGTAAATTTATGTGCCATATTTAATGACTGGTTTGTGGTCGAGTTTAAGTTTATTAATTTTAAGAAATAAGTACTTAGCTTTAGATGTCTTAATGTTTTATTAAATCCATTTCATATTGAATGCCTGCATTAAAATTGCCAAAAAGAATGAGGGTAATTAATTGTACATAATTTTTAACCCAATTTATATTCACTCAATTTTTTGTATATGTGTGTGTGTTTATTTTCCTTATTTTTTAAGTTTGGATATTAAACTTTATAAATATACGTAGTTTTTTTTTCCAGGTAGAATTTTTATTTACCTTTTTGTAGAAGGGGAAAAAAGGAAAATCTCAAATCTTTCGTTCAGGTCAATTGTAAATTTTTTGTCCATTTTTTTTTTAGTCATTTGACTTCCTGGAAACATTTTATCCTTTAAAGGGATTGGCAATTAGTGAAACAACTGAATATTTATTTAAATAATTATTTGCATTTAAATGACTGCTGCATATGGATGTAATGCCTAAGGGTACACATTTGACAGCACAGCGAAAGTCATTTCAGCATCCACATGGTAAATTTCCTTCCGTGAGGATTTTACATGTCCAGCACCTGTTGCATAGAAAAAAAACTCGGGCATTCACCTAACAGACGTGCACACAGAAGGCAAAACTCTCGTGGTTTAACATTGGATATATAGGATCGCGCGATCCCATGATCCTAAAGTTCGCAGATCGGTGTCCTTGAAAAGATTTATTAAAATTGTTCAGTTTTGGCTAGGGTAATGGGTACTTCTGTTCAAATATTTTATTTGGAAAGATAGTATCTTATGACACCGTTTGTGGTGGACAGCATAAATGATGGATATAGCATTCTAATATCCATCGCGTAAATTGTCCTCTGGGTAGACTTATATTTGCAAATGGAAATGGGAAAAACAACAAGACATCCTCCCCGGCATAAGCGCAACATCCATCTCCCATTGTTTAACAATTGTTGGCATTGAATTTGCTATTTTTAAAAAGTTCATATTAAAAAGACATGCAGTCACTTTTCTAAGCGACCTTTTTTGTACAACAAGTCTGAATTTCAACACTGCCGACTAGTGAGAAAATCACTTGTAAAACGTCAAAGCTTGTGTCTCGTTAAACCAGTTGTTAGCATAAGTACTAAGTTTCATGAATACTGTCTGCTAAATTGGTTGATGAATGATTAGTATTCCGGCCTTAGTTCGGGTTTGGATATTTGTAGTTGTTCGGTATCCATCATTTTAAGACCGATGTCCCAATAGAAAGAGTCGTTATGCTAAAATAAAAGAAAACAGTAATGTTAGAATAACAAATATGGTACCACTAGTGTTCGTGTTTAAAAAGTGGTTGCAGAGCGGTAGCAAAATAAACTACAATTAATAAATCCCAAACAATAAAATATTTCTTTTTCTTAAATCCAGACTAAGTTTAGTTGCGTTTTACTTAGTAAGGTTTTCTAACAAGATCAGTCATAGTTACAAAACTTAAAACTCGTTAAACACGAGCGTATATAAAATATGCATGCATTTTAAAAATTCCATGTGATTAAAACTGTAAATATTTAGTTAACGTTTTGTTATCTAATAGCGGTATAATTTAATTATAAAAAGTAAAATTAAAAAGAACTGAATTCAAACAATGAAAATGCATCAATTTAAATCTTATTACTTTCTTTATATTTTCTGAAAAAATATTACATAATCCTGTTTTGTACAACTCTTTCATTTACAAAAGCATTACATTCTTGTAATCTTTCGTAACGTTTTTAGTGTAGATATATATGTAACTTTTATTGGTTTATGCACAAATTATATTTTTAAATTAAGTTTTTTTAACTTGTTTGCAAAAATCGTCATAAAATGTCAAATCAAATCAAGTGTTAAAGATTTAAAATTCCAGTATAAGTAGTGCTCCAGTTATATCTGTATTTAAAATATATTTTGGCTAACCTACAATAAAAAAAAAAATATCATTCATATTGTTACAAATTTATAAATAATTATTGTATATGTCTTAAAATATCTCAGACAGATCGGAAATACTCACATTTTGGGCAAAAATTGCGGTATTTAGACGTGCTATACGTTAAAAGCGGGTTTTCTAATGATTTGGTGACTTGGTCATGTTTTGGCGAGAAAACTTGGCGACATTTTTGGTGACTTGGCGAGAAATAGATACTTCTGGAAACATCCATCACCTAAGCTCTAGGACCAATATTTAGCGAGGAAACCCTGGAAATTTCTGTTTTAATATATTGAAAATTTTCAATCTATGCTATTATTACGATTATTGTACAAATTTCATTGTAGATTTCATCGAAAAATAACTATTGTTTATGCTCCATAATAAAGTTTTTATTCTTTATTAGTGTTACACAGGTGTAATTTATTTCACGATTCTTGTACCTATTTATGCAAGGTTTTCTCATATGGTATTTATGTTAAATATGTTTACTTAAAATGTATTTTTTTGAAGGAATTCTTTTTTGGTTTCAGTTCAGTTGCTGGGTAGATGCTGTTATATACGTTTTCAGTTTAGAAAACGAAGCCTCATTTAACGCCATCTACAACTACTACACCAAGATGTCTTATTACAGAAGTCCCGGTGAAGTGCCTTTAATACTTGTTGGCACTCAAGGTATTATCTTTTATTATTATTATCTAATGTGTAAAAATTATATTTCGTTTTATTTTTCCGACAAAAATGATAAGAATGCCTATTTTTATTTTTCTAGCATGGTTTGATAATACAGTTTTGCTAAATAGGAAATGAAATGTAAAATATATTTGTGTTTTTAGGCTATCAGTTTAACGTCGTGTAATATCCATTATGATTTAATTATTGTTTTTTCCTTTAGTATTATGTCGCAAATTTCTTAGACCGAAAATTACTTTAAAAAAATTGTGGGATTGGTGGGGAAAAAACATCGATTTCTCTTTGTGTTACTGCTCTGATTAAAGCTCTAAGGTTTTTCTCTTGTGCTATTATTTCAAAAGATGATATAGACGGTATTGTCCAAAGAGATGAAAGAAACACGAATTATTTCACTCTCCCCCGTACCATCCGCACTCTGGGATAATATAAAGGGAATGGCTTTCTTTTAAGTACAGAAATACCACAACCATTGCGTTTCCAAACTTACTCTTGCCATTAGACTCTTCCTGTATAATAAAATGCTGACTACTGTTGTGGTCTCTAGAGTAGTTTTTATCTTTCTCATTTTATTCTTTTTATCACAGTGATAGTGAAATTTTCCGTTTTGGCTAATATTGTGGCAAAAAGTCACTATTGAAATGTAGTGCAGTATTAGATACTTATAACGTTATATATAACGTTTGGTATAAATTTGTTATCTATTTTCTTCAGTGAATGGTAGTTGTGTTATTTTCGAACATATTTTCAGGTGTAGATGCAACAAACTTCAGGAAATTCGTATATTCATTGACTGAACTTCTGAAATAGGTTCCCCTCAGGAGGTTTACCTACTTTAGGTAAATACGAGTGTCACAATCCTTAGGTACCATAGTGAACTGTCCTCCTTTTTCTTTTCTTCTCTCCTCCTCTTTTTCTTCCTCTTCTCCCTCATTGCCTCGTAAGAGGTTGAGGACTCCCCTTGAGTAGTTATTGCCGCCCTGTTGCTATTAGCTCCTCTTGGGGACTAAGTCGCCCACGTGTTTGCCGTGCGTGGTGATCCGTGTTCCTGAAAAGGAGATTCCTGTTAATTGAGGCTCCCAGAGACCAACACATTACTTTAGCTTCTGTTTCAGGTAAACGGGAGGTGTGTTGTGGTCCTCAGCGCATTAATCGACTTCCATGGATCAAGCGATCATATATCTGCTGTGTGTCTCGATATTGGTGGGAGGTCATTTCAGAGATATATTGAAAGCGTATAGGGTCTGGCTGGCACTGATGCAGTAGTAATGCATCCCCTTATTGGGCTCGGTGGTGAGTGGTGCAGTCTGGCCTTGAAGTAATTAACCTATTTTTATGGAGTGTACTTCTAATTCTTTACTCCCTATAGAGCAACAAATTATACATGATCAGAAATATTTTGTTATTAAAAGAACCGAGGGCAATTTTGATAATGTTTCCTTTTTCTTAATTAATAAGAGTCTTATTGGTACAGTTGGGATTGTCAAAACTGTTCACAAGAGGAAATCTGGTGATCTGGTAGTTGAAATTTTATCAATTGAACAAGCCAAAGCCATTCTAAAACTAAGATGTCTTGGTAATATTGTTGTTATAGTATTTCTTTATTGTTAGTTAAATTCTACACGGGGAGTAATTTCAGCAGATGATCTATTTAATGTTTCAGAGGAGGAAATTTTGGATAATCTTGTTGACCGAAAAGTGCAACATGTGCAGCGCATTACAATTAGGAGAGAGGGCAAAATTTTAAAAACTAAGCACCTCATACTCACCTTTGCAACACCTATACTACCTCAATCTATTAAAGCTGGTTATTTATATTGTAGTTTTTGATCATTCATTCCAATTCGCTTACGTTGCTTTAAATGTCAGCGATTCAGGCATGCAAAACTGCTTGTAGGGGACATTTGACTTGTGCTCCATGCGCATCTGTTGAACTTGACAGTAGTCAGTGTCAATTATGAGAAAAATGTGTCAACTGCAGTGTGTGGTGAACATCTCTCGTACTCCCGGTCATGCCCAACCTGGATGTTAGAAAAGGGAAATTTTATTACTGTGAAAATAAAACAAAAATTATCTTATCCTGAAACCAAGCATGCAGTGTCATCCCGTATCCCTCAACAAGGTATTAGCTATTTACAAGCAATAAGAAAGTCATGAAAACTTGTAATACCCAGATTTCTTAATTTTTCCAAATTTATCCTCAAATATTTCTAATACGAATGTCTCACCTATTCTGAAAGGTATTTTTCCACAGTCTTTCGCAAAATCTAAGTCTCAAAGATCCCTAAAATTAAAGAATGTAAAAGAGGGGTTCTATAACTCATCTTTAAAGAGTAAAAGAAACTTAACTGCCTCTAAGACAGGTATAAAGAAAGTATATTTATCACATGATGAAACACTCCTAAGTGAAGATTCATCTGAATCCCAGATGGCTTGCTCCAGTGCCGAAGCATTCAGTTTAGCTTAATGTTAACCTTCGTTTTTGAAATTGTCAATGTTTTCGCACTCATATAGAAGATATAAAAACAATTATTAACCTGCATAATCCAATTTAGTTTGCCATCTAAGAAACATTCTTGAAACCTCAGTACTGTTTAAAATTGCGTGGTTATAATAGTGTGAGGTAAGATGTTAATCATGGTACAGTTTCTGGAGGTGTATACATTCATGTGTCTTGTAACATTCCTAATTCAATACAATCCCATAACAGCTCATTACAAGCTGTTGCAGTACGCATACCCTCAACATCTCTCATTACTATTTGTAGCATTTACTTATACTTTCCCATGCGATCATCCATGAAAGCGATTTAAACAGTTTACTGGATCAACTACCTACATCCTTTATTTTACTTGGTGACTTCAATGGTCATAACACCTTATGGGGTAGTGATAATATGAATCCTCGTGTCAACATAATTTAACAGTTCATTTCTAATAACAATATCTGCCTTCTAAATTCCACTGAAATAACCTATTTCCATCAACCATCAAGAACTTTTCATTCATTAGATTTATCTATTAGCTCCCCATCAATTCTACCTTCATTAAATCTTAATGTTAATAAGGATTTATATAACAGTGATCATTTTCCTCTAATTATAAATCAAACTGGTATAAGCAGACCACAAATCTTCCACTCCTCTTATTCTTATCATCGTGCAGACTGGTCTCTCTTCACTCAATTAGCTGCGATTACTGATAGCATGGTTAGAAGTGATTATATCAATGATGCTGTGCAAAAAGTAACTGATACACTTCTAGATGCTGCCAAAAACACAATTCTCATGTTCTCCCCAATTCCACGCAAATATCATAAACCTTGGTGGAACCATAAATGCCAAGTATCATACAAAAAACAAAAAAGTTGTGGACTGTTTTTCGCAGGTGCCCTACCATAAAAAACCTCATGGCTTTCAATAAAGCTAAAGCTTTTGCTATTCGAGTACAGCGAAATAGTTAAAAATAATCTTGGATAAGATATGTTTCCTCTATCACATCATCTATTTCCAGCAAAGAGTTATGTAAGAAAGTTAAAGCTTTCAGTGGTTTGTATCGGGATTTCTCTATCCCAATATTATACACAGGAGCTCACACAGTTTCTTTTCAATATGATATTGGCAATCTTTTAGGTGAAACTTTTGCAAGGGTATCTCGGTTCAGCCTCTTATGATCCTAAATTTCTCAGAACCAAAAAGCAAGTTGAAAAGAAACCTATAAAGTTTCATGGTAAAGCCATATATCCATATAATTACAATTTCTCTTTGCTGGAACTGCAGAGAGCCCTGTCCCAAACTAAAAATACTAGTCCGGGCCAAATGGTATCTCATATAAGATATTTTGTCCAACTTAATCATGAATCTTTAATAAACATTCTTTTTCTATTCAATAGAATATGGAATGAATATGTCTATCCCAATCTATGGAGCAAAGCAATTATTTTTCCAAATCTTAAACCTAGGAAAGATCCAACTAATCCTCAAAACTATGGTCAAATCGCTCTTACAAGTTGCCTTGCTAAAACTTTGGAGCGTATGGTCAATGCCCGTCTTGTTTATGTACTTGAAAACAATCAGTACATATTATTTCATCAAAGCGGATTCCGGAAAGGTCGATCTACTCTAGACAATATTGCATACCTAGAAACACAAATTAGGAATGCCTTTGTACGGAGACATCATTTGGTGTCTATATTTTTTGACATAGAAAAAGCTTATATGATAAGACATGACGTTTATGGAATTCTTCGAACTTTGTATAATTTTAATTTCAGATGAAATTTAACCATTTTTATTCGGAGTTTTTTAAGTTCTCGCATTTTTAATATCCGTATAGGATTTGTTTTATCTAATCCATTTATCCAGTGTGAGGGGGAAGTGTTAATGTTTTTAATATTTGCATCAGCAACATTCTTCATGTATCGCAACCATCTGTCCATGGAACATTATATGTTGACAATCTCCAAATTTCTTGCCAAGGTTCCAATATGAAAACTGATTGAACGGCAATCCAAACTGCTGTCAATAATCTAGTTGCTTAGTGTAATGAAAATGGGCATAATTTGTCCCCTTGTAAAAGCAATTGTATCCATTTTTGCAGAAAAACTTGATTTGCCTCATCCTGATCCAGAAATTAAGATATCGTGCACAACTATTCCTGTAGTTAATCAGATATCATTTCTTGTGGTTATATTTGATAAGAAGATAACCTTCCTACAACAAACCTTAGATTTGAGCATAGGGTGCGAAAAATCACTAATTATTCTGAAAGTTCTCTCTAATATTTCTTAGGGTGCTGATCGTAAAGCATTACTCCGAGTGTATCAGTCAGTTATTCTATCTCAAATTCACTATGGTAGTGTAATTTATGGATCAGCCAAATCATCAGTTTTGAAAAAATTAGACCCTGTTCGTCACTCAGATTTACGAATCTGCTCTGGAGCATTCGGGACTTCTCTTGTCCAGAGCCTTTATGTAATTTCAACCAGTTATGAGTTATTTTATGAGCGTACAAATTCACTCTTGTCTTCATCTGAGTTCCTCGAGTTACTTATTCAAAGCAAAAATGCTCTAAAATTTCTTAAAATATAACTATTGTCATTATATATAATCAAACCCTGTCCTAGATACAGTAAATCAGCTACTTCTCCCCTTATTTTGCAACAGATGTTTTCACGCATTCATTTTCATTATTCCTCCCACATCTCTGTATCTACAGATGGCTCAAAATCAAGTGGTCATGCTGGTTGTAGTATTGTTTTTGGAAGTACAATTTATATCTATAAACCTCGTGCATCATATTCTATGTACACAGCCGAATCTGTTGCTATTAAACGTGCTGTAGAAATAATACAATCCAGCTCTCGTCGAAAATACTGTATATGCACTGACAGCATGAGTGGTCATGCAATTAGAAAATTTTAAGGATAAATGGCATCCAATTATTGTGGAAATATTGGATATTTTATATATAAATATGCATTGAAGAAAATAAAGGATTTGTGTCACATCTTATTTTGTGTGTGTGTGTTGGGTTCCAAGATATTTTGGCATTGCTGGGAATGAACTTGCAGATAATGCTGCTAAAAATGCCTCTGATATTTTACAAAAAGCAATAACGTTTTTTTAATTAAATAAATTATCGAAGATTTTATTTCCTTCCACTGGCCGAAAACTTGGGATTTGCAGACAAACAACAAATTATATAGTATATCTATCCTCCCACATTCTCCCATTCCCAGTTGCTCTCATTCGAAGAGTTGATGTAAAAGTCACACGTCTTCGTATTGTACATACTAGATTTGCTCCGATTTTTGACATGTGTGATGTACCACATACACTACATCACATTTTAATTGTCATTCTTATTTCCAATGGTTTAAGCATAGTGCTTTTTAATAGTTCAAATTTAATTTTATCAGACTAGATTTGTTTTAAACCACATAGAAATTTGTTTGTCTTTTTACGTGCAATTGTTTTCTTAAATTCTATTTAAAATTTTTATCCATACTAATCTTTTACATATGCTTTTCTTGAAATTTTAATGCATTCCATCGTATGCATCTGACTAGTCTTGTTATGTTTAACATAATTAGAGAAAGTTACTGGTGTTCAATAAAAAATATGTATGTAATTTAAAATAAATTATCACGTTTAATTTTCTGCTTTTAATTTAATCATAAAATTTTTTTCAATCTTGATTACTTTTTATCGAAAAGTAAAAACATCAGCTTTTACTTTTATAATTTTCTAAAAGACTATTAAGCAAAGTTAAGTCTCGATTTACACACCAAAGAATTTAAGAATGTTACAATATTTTTTTGTTGTATTATGCTAGATTATTAATGTAAACTGTGAGTGCTGGTTAAAAAATTGAAAATTGAATTTTTATATTGGAGCAATTCGCTCAAAATGGGAACTTTCTCGTTGAAATTTTTATCCACTGGTGGATTTTCGGTATTTACGTGATACACAAATCAATCATAGTTCAAATTGAAAATTTTAATTCAAATGAAAAATGTATTTTTAATTAAACAAGCAAAATTTTTCTAATGTAAATTTCTTGAAAATACAAAATTTTCTGTTAATATTATTTACATTTATGATCAAATTATAAATGGAATGAAGTTTTTTTTTTATCAGAATTTTATTCCATCCATTATTTGATCATTCAGCTGCGGAAAGCTTTATGGCTGGACGCGTGTTACGACCATTCAATGCAATTATCTTTTGGAATTCAGTTAGAGACCGTTAAGCGGCGTAGCGATCGATTATAAGTATTTCATAATTTGCACTTGCTGTTAGGCAAGCGCACGCTCTTTTTGTCATTGAAACTTATCAACAGGTGCTTTAGTGTTGACTTTTATCGATAGTTAAGAATAGCAGTGCTATATTCTTTGGCTATATTACAAGAGATTAGTAATCGGATAAATTCAAGAAGTCTGCCGATTTATAGGAATGAAGATCCATTTTTTCTTCGGAATGAAGTTTCTATCGATTATTTTAAGTTAATTTCAACAATTAAATGTTTATTTATCTTCAATACTCCAATGTCGAAATACAGTAGCGACCACATTGTCAGTTGATGTTTTAATAATGGAATAACTTACTCAATTTATCAGGGAAAACTTAAAGAAGACTACAACATCTCTAGGGAACAGTAGCCTCTTTTTAAAAGTGTTGATAATTATATCTAAAAGTTTCAATTAATATTCCTTTGTTAATACTAGGTTTACAAATTAATTGGATTTGGTTACGTTTCATAACTCTATTAATAATCTTAACTAACATAATTTTATAAAATAATAACAGAAAACAAAATTTTTCTCATGTGACAAAATAAACAAAATTATGCTTTAACAAAGCATAAATAATTTTACGCTTTTCAATTTTAAGTTGACAGTAAGGAAAGTCTTTACATCAAATACTGCTGTTGTTGTTGTTGCGTGACAAGTGCAAAAAGAAGAGGGAAAAAAGGTAAAAACGACAATATGGGACCAAAGGAATTTAGCACTGCCCTGGCCACATCTTCTGCTTTTTTGGTATAGAGGGTGTCATGGCAGTAGTTTGTGTCGATACTGAAGAGGGTCGAGGCAACAGAGATGCATTTAAGAGATGCCTCAGATGCAGTGGAACTCCTGGCAAGGAATTTGTCATTGCCTCGCCCCTCAGGGGTTTACCTTCTTTAGGTAAATATGGGTGTCTCTATCCTAAGATACCCTAGCGATCTTTTTCCTTTTTTCCCTCCTGTCCTCTACTTTTCTTTCTTTCTTTTCCTATTCTTTATCGTCGTCGAGATCAAGACTCCTTGCTTATGTTGCATCTTGCTTTTCAATGGGTTTTACGTCCATTTTTTTCCCTTTGGTCTTCCACCCCATTTGTTGGCCGTATATGGCGTGTCCCGTAAGGGGGAAATTGGTGTCCTGGGGTGCCTTAGCATTCCCTTTGGCCTAGGCTTCTCTGTAGACGGGTGGCTGGAGTGAGCCCGCTCTCAGTCAATCGGCTGGTGCTATGTTAGGATTCTATTTTACCCCTTGCATGGTGCTGTAGGGCTAGTCCTGCTTTCTGTGTTGTGCGAACATGTTCGCTAGATCCTCAACCCAACATGTAGTACTATATCCTGGTGATACCCCTAAGGTAAGTGCCGAGGCTGGCTTTTGCCAGAGCCGGTAACTGCCTTCCCTTGTTGGGCTCTGTGATGGGCGGGGACCCACTGGGATGAACATTTCTCTTTCTCATGAGTCCAAAAAATTCTGGCCACGGCAAGGGCCTTAACTCGTCACAAATTGATAATAAGTTTGACAGAATTAGAAATGGTTACCCAAAATTCATATTAATACAGAACAACGAGCGCATGCTTAAGCAAATGTCACCTTTCAAAATTCTCAAACAGATTAAGGCAGTTCCAGGAGAACCTAGTAATGTAAAAAAGCTAAGATCCGGAGATTTACTAATCGAAAGTTAATCTGCTCAACAATCAAAGTCTCTTTTATCTTTAAAAGTTTTTGGAGAAATTCCAATCATAGCCTCAAGTTATAAATCACTTAATCAATGCCGTGGTGTAATTTCAGAGATAGACCTGTTATCAGTATCTGAAACTAAGATCCTGGAAGAATTAAAAGACCAAAAAGTCTGCAATGTCCGTTGAATCATCATTCATCGAGGTGAAGAAATTTTCCCCACAAAAAATTTGATATTAACTTTTGACTGTCCTAATCTTCCCAATTCAATAAAAGCAGGTTACCTGAACTGCCCTTTAAGACCTTATATCCCAAACCCCATACGATGCTTTAATTGTAACAGATTTGGACACTTTAAAATGTTTTGCACATCAAAAGCTACATATACTCGATGCTCAAGTCTGGAACACAGGAATCTGACTGTAAATCTGAACAATTTTGTATAAACTGTAAAGAAAACTATAGCGCATCTTTTAAAACCTGCTTCTCACACTGGCAACATGAAAAAGAAATTCAACGGATTAAAACGACGCAAAAAATCTCATATCAAGAAGCTAAAAAACAACTGCAAAATACAGCAATTAATTTCAAGAAACCATGTGCCCATGTACTGAAAGAAACAGTATCAACTGCTGTACAAACAGACACTTCATCAATTACCTTTTTTAAACCTGAAACACAAAGCAAACCTACTACAGAGAAGTCCATATTTATAAAGCCACAAAAAACAAGTGACTCTGATAACAGAAAAAAGCTTAAGATTAAAGATCAATCAAATGTAACTGCTTTTAAAACCAGCCTTCCTTCAGACAGCCATAGTGATATGGATACTGATATTGATAACTTTGAGTTGATTGCGAAGAACAGATCACGTCACCGTAAAAAGAACCCTTCATAATGGTGGTTCTTATTTCTTGGAATTACCATGGACTTCACACGCATATATCTTACATGAAAGACATAATAAATTCATACTCTCCTGCTTGTCTAACACTCCAAGAAACCAACTTGAAATCTCATACTACTTGGAAAATAACAGGTTACACGCCTTATCGAATGGACATAGCTGATGATTCTATATCAGGTGGGGTGTGCATTCCTGCTTCGATTAACTACCCCCACACAATATTTCCATTACGTACTTCGCTACAAGCTGTGGCAATTGAGATACATATTAATTTTCGAATCACTGTAACATTTACCTACCACCACGTAATGTCATTTCCCAAAGCAACTTAAATAAACTATTGCAGCAACTTCCCGTTCCTTATGTATTAATAGGTGATTTTAATGGACATAGTGCTCTATGGGGAAGTACTAATACAAATTCTCAATGATGACAGATCGAGCAACTGATAACTGATCACTGCTTCTGTCTGCTAAATAACGATGAAAAAACTGGCTTTCATGCTCCTACGAAAACATTTCATTCCATAGATTTGGCTATTTGCTCTCCTATTTTATTTCCTCATCTGGACTTGACCACTGAAAATGATTTGTATAACAGTGACCATTTTCCTGTAATCCTTACTTTTGCTGATCCACCTTCTAATGGCTTACAACCCGCCACCTTTAAGTATCATAAGGCAGACTGGCATTCTTTTGCAGAACTGGCAATTATTACAGAAGAAATGATTACAAACACTTATATAAATGATGCTGTTATTAAAACCACAAATACTATTATGAAAGCTGCTGAAATATCCATTCCAAAATATTCCTCTCGTCCTCGAAAATTGCGGAAACCCTGGTGGAATGAAACCTGCGCAAAAGCCTACCGTGAACAAAAAAAGTTTTGGAACATTTTTCGAAGACATCCTACTACCAATAATCTAATTATCTTTAAGAAAGCAAAGGCTGTAGCCCGCAAGATTCGTCGTCAAAGTCAAAGAGACTCTTGGATGTGATATACATCAAATATTACATCTAGTACTCCTAGCAAGCTTGTTTGGAAAAAATGAAAGCAGCTAATGGCTTGTGCCAAGAATTCTCTTTCCCGATATTGAATACTAACTCTGCAGTTTATTCTTCTCCCGAAGAAGTAGTTAATAAAATTGGCGAAACATTCTCTGGTGTGTCCAAATCTGACTCTTACACACCTTTTTTCCAAGTGTATAAGAGTCGTACTGAGCAGATCAACATAAATTTTAATAATTCTGAACAGTTGCCCTACAACTACGAATTTCACATGTATGAGCTACAAAAGGCTCTATCCAAGACCCACAATAGCAGCCCAGGTCCAAATGGAATTACTTATCAAATGCTCCGCCATCTAAGCCCAGTCTCTCTTACCAATATCCTGTTCCTCTTCAGCAGAATCTGGCAGGAAAATATTTCCCCTTCTATGTGGCAAGAAGCAATAGTCATCCTTATCCTAAAACCAGGAAAAGATCCTAAAGACCCTTTAAGTTATCGTCCTATAGCCTTAACAAGCTGCCTTTGTAAAACGATGGAACGCATGGTAAATAACCGTCTTGTTTTTTACTTAGAAAACAATAGGTGTATACCTCAGCAGCAAAGTGGCTTCCGTCAGGGTAGATCTACGTTAGACAATATTATTAATTTGGAAAATGACGTTAGAACCGCTTTCGTTCGTAAGAACCATCTTGTATCAATATTCTTAGATATTGATAAGGCCTACGATAGAACCTGGCGCTATGGAATTATTCGAACCTTACATAGCTTTAATCTCCGTGGTAACCTACCACTTTTTATTCAAAACTTCCTACAAAAAAGAAGTTTTTAAGTGCGCATTGGGTCTATTTTATGTAGATCATTTATTCAAACTGAGGGCGTTCCTCAGGGTAGTGTACTTTAGTGTAACATTTATTATTTATATTTCCAAGATTTTATCTGTATTACCTTCTTGTATTAAAAGTACACTTTACGTGGATGACTTGCGGATTTCCTGTCAAGGTTGAGATATACATTCAATTGAACGACAACTACAGATGGCTATAAATCAAATTACTGACTGGTGTGACAAAAATGGCTATACCATTTCACCAAGTAAGATCAGATGCATCCATTTTTGTAGGAAACGTGGCCTTCACCCTGATCCCAATATCCAACTTCAGGAGGTATCCATTCCTGTTAAAGAGTTACGATACCTTGGGGTAATTTTTGATAACAGACTTACCTTCTTGCCCCATATATTACATTTGCGCAAGAAGTGCGAAAGATGTCTTAACATACTAAAAGTTCTTTCCAATACTTCTTGGGGTGCTGATTGAACCTCATTATGCAGAATATATCGGTCTGTTATATTATCCCGTATCGATTATGGGAGTGTGGCTTATGGCTCAGCTTCAAAGTCTGCCCAAAAATGGTTAGACCCGATTCATCACGCTGCACTTCGTATCTGTAGTGGAGCGTTTCGCACCTCACCTGTCGACAGTCTCTATGTTAATTGCAACATACTTCCTTTAAAACTACGACGCATCAAGCTTTCCCTTAATTATTATTTCAAGAGTTTTTCTACTCTAAACCATCCACTAAGGTCTCCTAGAGTTGACTCTACGTTAAAGAGACTTTTTAACGCTCGCCCTTCTTTCACTCCTCCCTTTTATGCTAGGATCCAACCTCTTATAGAGGAAGCTTATCTTTTAACTCCAGTTGAGATTGCTGACTACAATAGTATTCCCCCATGGGCTTTTCCACAAATACGCTGTTTAAGCAACTTTGCTCTGTTTAACAAAGAACATACTGATCCCATAATTTTCAAACAAATTTATGCTATTCATCGGAATCAATTTCAGGATTACTTCCCAATCTTTACTGATGGATCAAAAACAGAAAGACCCGTCGGCTTTGGCATAGTTTGACACTAATATCTATAGTTATTGTCTTCCGTCAATCTGTTCTATTTATACTGCTGAAATTATTGCCATTTTGAAAGCTCTTAACATAATCAAGTGCTCTCGCAACCGCAAATTCTGCATTTATACTGACAGTATGAGCATTATGAAACAGCTCAAATTTCCGCAACACTTTCATCCCCTGATTTATAAAATCTTAGCTTTGTTAAATGAAATGTCTCACAATGGTTTCGAAATATTGTTTTGCTGGATACCTAGTCATGTCGGTATTACTGGCAATGAATTAGCAGACTTAGCTGCTAAAGAAGGTAAAGACCCTATAGACCAAGCAATCCCTTGTGCCGATATCAAGCATTCAATCATTGTATATGCGCATTCTATTTGGCAGAATTCTTGGAATACGCAAGTCATACTCGTTTGACACATAGTTATATTTTATTTAAGGAACCTGCACCTCTATGTTCGAGCTGTAAAATAGTTTTCACTGTATATCATATCTTAATTGAATGCCCTAATTTTAACCATCTTTGTCTTACGTTTTTCCACAACACTGTCTTAAATTTATTGGACTTGATTAGGGAAATACCTCATTCAAATCTCTTTGCTTTCTTAAGGACTATCAGAATTTTGCACTGCTTATAACGCATTCTCTTTACTCCAAATTAAATTTTAAATAAGATTCAAATTTTTAATCTTTTACTGCAAGAAACTTGTTCACCAATTTTATAATGGATATTTTATTCTGATCTGATAGAATTTTAAACTTTCGTTTGGCGCAGTATGTCCTTTTTGGATTTTGCGCCAGAAAAAATACAATCACTCACTCACTCACTTGCCATTGCCTCGGGAGGTTGGTCTCTCGAGGCATTGGCAAACCCCTTTATGACAAGTGCAATAGTTTCTTTACATCAAATATACTTAATAATTTACGTTTTGACATTTCTGCGTTTAATAATCAGGCACGATTAAATTTATTGAAAGCGAATCGTTATACCAAATAATAGTATATTAAAAAATAGAATTTTGAAGTTATAGATACTTAAATTAAAATATAATATTAATAAGATTTTTTCATACACAAAGTACCATAAAATTGATTTTACTTATATAAATAATAATAAAATAAAAAACACAGAAAAGTTAAATTGAAAGATTAAAATACTTAAGCTTTTTAAATTATGGTATGATATAAACATAATGTCTCAAAGTAAGTTTATGTATAAATGCTCTCTCTCTCTCTCTTACACTATTATTCTATCCTCTTATCTATTCTTACACTTCCCGTCGAAAGTCTGCATAGAGAGAACATTCTTTGTTCACGTTAAAATATCTATTAGTTTCATGTGTTAAAAAAAGAATAGACCTCTAATTGATTCATTAAACTTAAATATATTTAACTAACAAAACAAATAAGCCATTCAACTTGGTCTAAAATTTGAGAATACTTGGCAAATGGCAATCAAAGGACTCACCAAAATTCGTCGTACACTTAAAAAAATAGCATTAACTGATCATTTGTTGTAAGTTTATTTTTTAGGCCTTATATATTTCGAAGTAAGTTTGAACTTTTCTCAAGTCTGATGCTCGATTTTTGCTGTAGAACTTTTTCTAGAAAATATGAAGGTAAAAGAAGAGAAATGTTGATGAAAGAAAGATTATTGTAAATCTTTGGAAATCTGGGAAAGCACTCAGAGCAATCGCTGAGACAGTTAATATGAGACATTCCTGGATCCACACTCTTTAAAAAAAAAAAAAAAAAAAAATCGATTGGATTTCACTCAGAAGGAGTGAAATTTCACTCTTTCATTTTCACAAAACTCAACCAATCTTTAAGACAGAAATTCACTCTTTTAAAAGATGCGGGTAAACCACTCTTTTTAAGGAGAGAAACAACAAATCGCTTAAAGGAGTAAATTAGATAGAAAAAAGAGTGAATTTTAATCTTTTATAAAAGTATTGCTGATTTTTTTATATTGACAATTTAGTGCGGAAATTAGGTTTTAAATTCTTTATTTTAAAGATTTATGTTTTCCTTTTTTACAACTACAAAATAATACTTTTTTTTTTATTCAATAATATAACAGTACAATTGAATATGACGTTTTAATTGATTTGGATATTTATAGTGGTTTTTAAATTACATACTTTATTAAGCAAATTGTTCATCCATTTATTACATTATTTATATCGATTTAGTTTTACGTCTAAGTGTAGTACTCTGAAGAAAAAATCGTCACACTATTTACTTTTCAGTTAAGTTTACTATGGGCCCATTAAATACAAAATTAATTTTTATACATTTTATTAGTACAACGAATTGCACACAATTTAAAAAATACATAAATATTTTATGTAACTAAATACAATTTAATTTCTTTTGAAAAAATAAATTATTTATAGTATATTTATTTTTGAATATATTGATAATATGCATTTTTGAAGTTACAGCAGGATAAAGACAAATATTTAGATTATTCTGTTCAACAAAACTGACTTATATTTTTGCAAATAAATCTTGTTTTATGATATATTTTCCAAGTTTAAATTAAACTGAAAATAACTTCAATGAAATTAATAATGAAATTAAAAATAAAATGCAATATTTTACAAATACATGTATTCAATTTTTAATACAGACAAAGATTAAATAAAAATATGTATACAGAAATTCTTGTGTTAATGATGTCAAATTAATACTGGAGCTTGACAGTTTTATTGTCAGTTTAATAAAACAAAATAAGAATAAAAATGATAATATGCATTTAATGGTTGTATTTTGCAAAATTTAAATCTTGATCTATTATAGTAAGAATGTGTAGCTTAAATTAAAGTCTTAACTGAACCATTTTTTAATTTTTAAATCATAGTCCATGATAGCATAAAATGCAGTAAGTTTAAACACATGATGATATTTATATAAAATATTGAAATCTTTTTAATCTTGCAAATCCGACATCAATGCTTTTGACCACAGCATAGCAAAAGTAGTTGATTACTTTTAAGCATTGTTCTTCTTCTACTGAAAACAGTCTCTTTTGGATACTTAGAGACATAAATTCTGTTATAGAATAGAACAATAGATTATCTATTTTTCATCACAAAATATTATTTTGTTTTAAACATTTTCTTCCAAGTTCAAATATTTTTTCTCGATGAATTTCATAAAACATTTCAAATTGTAATCATTTTATCTGAAAGAAAAAATACACACATCACATAAATACATATGTATTCATTCAAAGATATCATACTTGTAAAAACTAGTTGTGGTCAATTGAATTATAAATACTGGATATTTATTTTTAAGCAATTAAATTCAAATTAAAAATTAAGAAAATTTTAAATTAATTATAAATTTATTGTAAAGATAATTAAAATTTGATTTTAGCTGTAAAAATAAATAGAACTTTATTTCAAAATGGATTTAAAAACATTATTAAAATTTCTTAAGCTAATTACCAAGTAATATTAATTTAATAAATAATAATTATTATCTTTCATTATTTTAAAACCAACTTTAAGAAGCAAAAACTTTAAGAGATTTTAACTGAAAATATTGATTGGAGTTTTCATGTCATTTATGTTACCACATTCTTACATTAAACATAGAATATTACTTCAAACTTTTAAATACATTTTACAAGCAAAATGAAATTAATATTTGTAGTAATAACAATAGTTAACATTTACTCAGTCTCCATAAAAATTATTTTGATTACCCATTATACAGAATATACCAGATCAGCCATTTTATCATCCTCAAAATAACATGTTTCAAATTAACTTTTGCTAATTTTTTTCTTCTTCTCTGATGACAATGACAACCATAAAATACGAATATAAATTACATTTTCATCGACAAAATTTTTAGTTGGAAATTCTAAAATATTATACAAATTAATACTAGATTTTGATACATATAAAATTTTGTTTTCGTTTTATCTACGAATGCTTTTACATAGTAGCAGTCAATCAAAAATTTTCATTGAAATTTTAATAAATAAAATACATATTGTCAGTAAAATTTTAACAAATAAAATACATATTGTCAAGTAATATTTTGTAGATTAATATTTGCTGTATATTGTATTAACATTTAAATTGAAAAGCTTCGAATTTTATTTATGAAAATATTTATTCTTATTCATTGGGAAAATGTTGTATTTGATTTAAATCGTGCTTTCAATTCAGTACAATAAACTATATTAAATAAAATTTTTATAATATACATTGGATATTTTAATGAACGAGAAAATTAATAGTCATATTCACGCAGTTTCGAAATTAAAAGAATTTAAATATGCATTCATTATAATTTACTATTCATTAATAATGAATTAAATTTTGGCATAAAAAAGTATTTGAAATAAAAAATAAAATTTCCAAACACATTTTTATATTATTAAACATTATCAGTTAAGCAGAAATTTAAAATATAAAATATTACATGAATATAAATTCAACAGAATTCATTCATTCACACTTTCGAATAGGAAAGTTTATATCATGGTGAAAAATCATAAATATGAAGATTTGATTTAGTCATTCAATTAATTGTAAGAAATAAAGACTTACCGTAATGTTTCTGCACTCCTTCTTGTCCAATTATACGTATATTTTAATTCAAATAGATCGCCTTTACAAAATGAAGTCTTAAATTCCTCCTTTTTTTTAGCGAAACTAAGCCGAAAACATAGAGCCACGTGTTGATTTAAAGCAATCAGAGCATATCACATTTGCTTTGTGCCATAAACACGTTTTTTAACGTGTTTATGAGTGAAAATTGCTTTGAATCCTGGATGGAGTGGTTGAAAGAGCACTTCTCTACCCAATTAAGTAGAAAAGGATTCATTTTGTATCTTTATGGAGTACAAAATATCCATCGCTCATCGAGTGGTGAAAAACCACTCGATTTTTTTTAAGAGTTTGCAAAAAGTTATGAACTACTATAAATCAACAAGTGTTAAAGCTACTTTAAAATCGAGAACTGGCAATCCAACTTCACTGGCGCTTTGAGGGTACCGCTTTGTGGTTCGTCCTGTAAAAAAGATCCTCGATTGTCAACAGCAAAAATAGCAAAAAGTGCTGCTGAGGAATTCCAGAAATAGTTTAATTGCAATTCAAAGAGTATTGACTAAGCCCGATTTTCCTTCTAGTATTGCTGCAAGGAAGAAACCATATACTTCCCCAGTGAACAGAGCAAAAAAGAATTGAGTTTGCAACCGAACATTTGGATAAAACTCAGGAATTTTGGAAAAAGTGATTTTTTCCTATTAAAGCAAATTTTCCATTTTTGGAATAAAAGGAAGGAACTATGTCTGGAAGAAATCGTATACAGAACTCAAGAAGGAAAACTTTCCGACTGTCAAACATGGAAATCGAGTCGTAATGTTTTGGGGATGTATGGGAAGCAGTGGGGTTGGTAAACTGAAATTTATTGAATCGACAATGATTAAAATTGATTACTTGGAACATATTAGAATCTTAAATAAAGTGCCCGCAAACTTGGATTGAATGAAGATAATGTCTTCCAACAGGATAATGACCCAAAGAATACTGCTGACGTTATGCAGTTATGGCTTCTGTATCATATGCCAAACCAATTTCATAAACCTCTCCAGTTCCCAGACATAAATCCCATTGAACATTTGTGGAATTTGCTTAAACGAAGAATCAGGGAACATCACATAGCATCCAAAGAAATGCTGAAATTCGTTATGAAAGAAGAATGGGAAAATATATCTTCAGAAGAGATGCCAAATACATTGAAAGAATATTTAAAACGAAAAGGTTATCCAATCAAGTATTAGTTTTCCGAAAACTAGGATTAATTTCAACATTTTTGTAAGTGTTCGCTGACTTCTGGTACATATAGATAAATTAAAAAAGAGAATATATATATTTTTATTTTATATTATTACATTCAAATGATTGTTATTAACTACTATTAAAATGTGTTTTATTCGATGTACCTAAAATGATCTTATTTGAATAAGAAAATTTGATTCATTTACAAATTGCTACATTAACACCAAGCATTAATTGCGTGTACGCAGACTTTCGGTGGTAAGTTTACATATTTAAGTAAAATTTAATTTTATGTATGAGAAGTTTCTGGATATAAAATTTTTATATTTGAAAATTAATGATTCCGCAGCATATTTGTATAAACAATTAAATACTAACTGGACTTTTTTTCGTGTAGCTCATGGGTTCCCAAACTTTTTTTCTTCTTGTGGATCACTTTGAAAGTTTTATTATTTTCGGTAGACCCTCATCTGCTACATTTCTTCTTTATTCCCAAAACTCCTAAAAATATCCCCCTAAATTGGGGGTGTTAAGAAGACAAAAAAAGTAGCCCATTTTCTTGTGTCCAATTTATTAAAATAATACTTATGGTTATACAAAATTATTATTTTTTATTATGACAAACAATCAACAATGAACTTTGAAATGTAAGTCAACATAAAAAGTAGTCATACTTTTAATGAGACGTATGTACTCGAGGAATTGAGAGAGCAAATTATCAATATTTGGCTTCAGTTTTGTAAGAAGTAATCTCAAATCTCGCCGTTCTGTAATGTTCAATCTGCTCCTTTCTTGTTAACAGGTTGGTAACGACACTAAAACTTCTTTCGACAAGATATGAGAGCAACGCTATCAAAATTTTTTTTCGCAATTTCCCACAGCCCAGGATATTTTTTGGGAATTTCTGCCTGCAGCCAAAATGTTTGATAGCCTGTTTTGAAATTTCAACTTCAGTTCCTTGTTGATACTGAGCTCAAGTAGTTCCTCTTGTAATAACAGCATTGAATTTTTAAAACAACACTGTTAAATATGCAATGTCCGCTTTATATTTGATCAGATTTTCTTTTCAATCTGGTGCTTCAATTTCCAGAAACTCTATCACTGATTCGAAAAGTGGGTAAAATCTCGATAAGCATGCACCTTTCGACAACCAGTGTACTTCAGTTTGTAAGAGCAGTCGTTGGAAATCTTCATCATTTTCATTGCACAATAGTGCAAATAAACGAGTATTCAAAGCATTCTTATATTATTAACTGCTTTAATCACAAATTGAAGCGATTGATGCAATCTATCACTCAAATCATTCGCTTCAAGGTGTTGTCAGTGGATGACACTGTGAATTGCAATTGGTCCCGGTATTATTCTTTTAAGATGGATTATAAACCGACGATATTGCCTGAACATGGCATAAGCTCCATCTGCCACCGAAATAATGTTTGTAAATGGAATAGATTTTTCTGTAAAAAAAATCTCTCAGGATATTAAATATTGATTCGTCTTTAGTGTACGACTTCAAAGTTTTTGCGAATAACAGCTTTTCATGGATTTCTTCGTCCATAACAAATCGAACATATGCCAATAATAATGCTTCATTACCAGGCAAAGTAGACTCGTCCATTTGAATAGAAAAATAAGTGGTTTGCAGATAATTACACTAGAAGCTTTCTATATCAGAGCTCATTTCATCAATACGTCTTTGTACAGTGTTGTTACTTAAAGGAATTCTTTTGAGTACGCGTCAAATGGAGGTTTGTGCAGAACAGTTTTTTTAAACCTCTTCAATAGCGGGTAAAATTAACTCTTCTCCGATATTATGCAGTTTTCCAGATTTCGCTATAAGCAACGAAATATTGTAAGATGCTCGCAAGCCATCATCGTTACTTTGAGACGTTGAAGCAAACATAATATTGACGGTAGGTCTCTTTTCATATTTTTCCTTAAATATTTGAAAGTATTTCAGATCTTTACCTATTTTTTTAGGATGACACCTTCTTAGATGCTCTTCCAGTTTCAATGATTTCAAAGACTTATAAATTTATCAATATGATTGATAAATAACAATATACAATAAAATATGTGTAACAAATAGTCAGATACTTACTCTTTCCGGTACTGCAAACACTGACATCGATTCATTCACAGTCACAGTTTTATGTTCAAAATCTCGGAAACAAATGAGTAACGTTTTATTCTTGAAACTTGTATTTATACTAATGTAGATTGCAAACATATCGCAAGTTGCATTTCATCCCTTTGCAGGTTTAAACAAGCATCACGGACGAGCGGGTACACGGGCGGCATTTTGCAAGTCTTGACATGTGGTGTATACTTGTACTATTATCTATTGTTCTATTCAATTGTGTGTTTGAACTGAGCCTCGAATATTTTTGAGTACCCACCCAGTGAATGATGCTACTTGCCTACGTTGATTGGTAAATCCAAGCCAAAATTTTTGTTCTTTATTATGAAAACCAGAAAAATTTTCGTGAACCCCCGTTTTCTTTTCACGTCTATGTGGACCCCGTGAACCTCTGGGGACCTGGACCACTTCGTGAACCTATGGTCTAGCTGTAATATCATAATATGATGAAATGATAGATCTATGTCAGTAGAACTGTAAAAATGACATCACTCTTTTATTTTATTATTAAATACATTTATAAAATTAGCTATTAATAAGCGGAAATTAGATTACATTTGTATAATATAAAATATTCCTTCAATACTTGTCATTTTGCACCTTCCTGAATTTTTGAACAATCATTATTTTTTTAGTTAAGTGTTTTCTGCTTATATATATATATATATATATATATATATATATATATATATATATATATATATATATATAATGATTGCTTTTCCATTCAAAATTATTTATCAAATAGAAATTATTAGATTTCTGTATTTAGTAAATTTGTAGTAAAACATCACACATACTAAAAAATTAAAAACGTAATGGAATTCTATTTTAAAATGCCTCTTTATATTTCTGGTGCTAATAAACATTTCTAAAAGGAGACTTTCTTATATTTATAACATTTTAGAGGCTTTCTAAAATGCAATGAAGACAAATCAACAAACTTTATTAATAAAAATTGGCATAATCCGTTGCATTCTGAGCATGCTAAACTAAATTAAACTATAGATGTCTAGATTAAGTCACCACCACCACCACCACCACCACCACGAGCAACATATAAGTTTAAGATTTGAAACTTTAAATTAAGTTTATGATTTTAAATTTGAAGTTGCAATTTTCATCTACATTTTAAACTTTCAAACTTAATCTATGAATTCATTTCATATTCATGGAAATAAATTTTGCGGGATAAAAAGAAAATAATGAGCTTAAAGAAAAGTACATACAATATATATATATATATATATATATATATATATATATATATATATATATATATATATATCAATTAGTGTTGTTAGTAGTTACCAAATTCAATTGAAATAAAATAAAACTCT
Source organism: Latrodectus elegans (assembly GCA_030067965.1). NCBI lineage: Eukaryota > Metazoa > Arthropoda > Arachnida > Araneae > Theridiidae > Latrodectus > Latrodectus elegans. Next base: position 102,912,959 of record CM057809.1, on the reverse strand, counting down.
CGATAAAACTTGTTCTAAATTCACTCTTCCGTACTTTTTGACATGAACCTTTAAAATTTAATTTCATGATTAGTTCGCTCCACAATCTTTTTTTACGTGAATTAGTGAACTATTCTGTTAATTTGTTCTGAACCATCTGAGGATTTTCCTCTGAAAAGTTGACTAAAAGTTCAATCTGAACTTTAGATTCAAAGTTGCGTTGTGCCATTATAAAATCAGGTATCTGGAAGACCTAAATCAAATTTTATAGAACGCAAATAATTTAAGTTTCCATTTCGTCAGTTGAGAGTTGTAGGGTTCAATATTCTTTAAAATGCATGCCTCCGATTGTTGGAATTCTTTAGCACACTCTAAATGCCTTACATATCTCTTATTTCGCGGAAATAGTATCACCTTTCTACCGATGGCCGGAAAACGAGAGGCCAGCCGACCATTAGCTGACTGATTCTCTCACGGTTGTCAAATTCAGCGGGTATCGTTTCTCTATGGATGTTGATGAGGAGAATAAGCACCTAGGCTTGAGATTGGACTCATTTCGAACTTGTGAAGCAGATCAACGAATTGAAGAGTAGAGTGTCGCAGTTGAAGTGAGTTGGAATAGTGCCAAGAGTTGCATTTGGACCTTCTAGAAAAAAAAAGGGTAATGCACAATAGAGGATATAAGGTGTTAAATCTTATATCCTCTATATTACTATGCATTACCCTTTTTCTCATTTAATACCTGCCGACACCTCTTAAGGAATAATGTGGGAACTAGAATCTTTAACTTTTTTTATGGGTTAATGGAAGATATATTTCGTCAATAAGAAATATTTTTGAGAAGAATAATGATCCGCACTTTTGTTGTGGATAAAAGCTGACAAGAACTGAAAATAGAAGTGAGAAAATAGCTTATACTGTGATGAAAACATATTTTTACGAATAATGCTCTGCCGATTTACTTTCCTAAAACATTCATTCATTTCTATACACTTTTTTTCTGTGGGTTTTTTATTTCATTTTCTTTCTCCTTAAAGATTCTTAGTGATGATTCATCATGTTGCTATTTTTGACTGGTTAAAACTAGTTCACAAACCTGTCGACTTGAAGTACTAGATTCCAATTAGGAAGCAAAAATATAAAAATGTCATTTGAGGATTTGTTTTGTTGTCTTGAAATGAACAGTTTTCTGTTCAATCTCATTCTTGAAAACATACATCTGTGTGGATACAATTTTTTTATGGCTTAATTTGCTTACATTCATTGTTTCCATCGTTGATTCCAGCAAGTATGGAATTGATTCTATCTTCTCATTGATCCTGACCAACTTGATCAATTTTGTACGACTGTTTGAACAAATCAAAGAAGATATCTATTACTAAATTAAACTTCATTTGGCTGGTTAAAACTATCTGTAGACCTTAAGATCATCAGTTTGAGGCAACGTCTTGTTCGATGAATTACCAGTGAAAATTTCAGTTTGCTTGGGCAAGAAGAAAGGATGCTTTTTTTCTTTCCTCCACAGGATTATTCTAGAATTTCTAACTCGAAAATGCCTTGTTACTGATGCTAAGCAGTCACAATTTATTTCATATTAGAGATTTCATGTATCTTTTGTGGACTTCATCTTGTTCATTTCTTATGAAATCAGTTCATCGATTTCAATCGAGGTTTCATTTGCTGACTTATCATATGTTTCTTCTGTTAAATATTAAATCCAACACAAATATTAAAAAATTCACAAAAAGTTCCATCGAGATTATCCTTTTGATGAATCTCGATGGAATTTTTAAGAAACGTGATGATAAATTCATTTCTTAACTATATAATAATCGTTAAAAAAAAAGTGTAAAAATGTCACAACCAAATGTCTGATTCATTTTATGGTACCAAGCCTTAGGATATATTTCTAAGGTGAATGTGTTCTTATATAACAGCAAATTAATGCTCAGAAATTCTTAATTTTCATTTAATGTATACAGACATACAAGGAAAATTTTTAATAAAAAATTTATTGAAAACTCTAAGCAATTAAATTACAATCTATAAAATGTATTTAATATAACTAAAATGTGTCCAAAATTAATTTTGCAAAAGTTTCTAGTTTGTAATGTCTCACGCTTTGAAATTTTTAATTCGCTTTTTTATATTTTCTTGCGGAATTTTATTTTTTTTTCCTTTTCTTGCATAATTGTTTTTTTTTTTTCTTTTTCTTTTTTCCTTCTTATTGTCGACTGAATGATGTATTCAAAGCAAGAGTTCATGTTTTCGCTCGAGTGTGGACATTTGTAGTGGTTTGGTATCCACTTCAAATTGTAGATTCTTGTCGAGTCTGTCCACGGAAGCAAAACGGTATACAACCAGGTAACACACGAAACAAAAACCTTTAATTGAAGGGATAAATGGAAGTAAAGATTATGGACTTTTTAGTTAGAAGCATTTGGCGCCAAAACCAAGTGTTTCCTATGTTTGTATTGGAAAGTGTTTAGTGGTTTAAAAAAAGTTTTCTTATCAGTATAGAAAGCGTACCTTATCTCAAAACTACTTCAGAATCTCTGACCTGTTAAATAAATGGTCTATGATAATGTGTTTAAGAAGGAAAATACTGTCTTTAAGAGTTTAATATTATTTTTGATCGTACATTTTTTTCTTGCATGTATGTTTGTAGAAACTCTCTAAATATAATTTGATAAAAAAAAAAAAAAAAAGTTGCATTTCATAATCTTTACCAGAATGCATTTATTAATCTAGATGTCTCCTAAAAGTGTTTTTTGAAACCTGCGATTAGAAATACGATTAAAATGAAATATTAAACTAGGATTCATTAATAATGGACGCTTCGTATAGAAAGTTATTCAGTATTTAAATAATCCATTTGATCTATTATAAGTATTTAAATCTAGTGATCGTTAAAATAGTGAAACATTTTATTGTTATTTAGTGATATAGTAGTATTTTGAAATGGGGGGCAATTTCAATTTCCTTAAGTTTTAGAATTATTAAAATAATTTCAAGTAAATTCAAGTTTTCATGAAATTTATTTGAAAATCTTATTAAAACATTAGAATAAAATCAAGATTATTTATTTCTGATTATATGTAACTAGTAAGAAAAAAAAATGGAAATTATATCATTGAATCAGCAATTCGTTTTTAGGATATGGATTCTTTGCTGGAATTTAATTTCATGAACATCTCACATTCATGTTTTGTGCCAACAAGTGGACGAAAATAATTTTTAATCCCTTTTTCACCGTTTCAAAATATGTCTGTTTTTATGTTAATTAAATACTGGAGACTTTATTTTTCTTTCATTTCCGGCTGTTAATTACCTATCAGAAGTACCTAATCTTTTTCGTACTGTTCTTCTCGGCATGCGGAGTTCTCGCTCTGCCTTAGCGCCCGGGGGGTTAAAAAGCCCTTTTTGATCTTATTAACATCCTGCCGTTTTAGGGGAAAGTTTCCTTTTTTTAGGTGGGATAGACTATTGTTTGCAGGAACCGAAGCGCTCCGGTAGCCGGACATCAGAGAGGGCGCTGCCTCAATCGATTTCTGTGCTCTGAGCAGACATGGTCGTCATCTTTCGATGAGGGACCTGCGACACGGTAAGCCACCTCAAACTTATCTCTCGCCTAGCTCTCTTTTTACTATCTCGCCCCAGGAGATTTCTGCGATAAATCCTTCACCCTTCACCGTTACCTGCGTTTCTTTACCAGAAAATGCACTTGCGATGAGGCCTTTTGGCCATCTGGAGCATATGTTATTAATTTTGCCTGGTGATGTAAACTTTGATTACAAACGCTGGGCTGCCCGGTATCTACACCAGTGACGAAATCGCAAACTTTTTTTTAACCTTCCGTTTTCGTCCAGCTGTGAGATTTCAGTGTCGTGTTTGCAAGCACAGTATTTTGCTCTTAAGAATAAGAATTCATTTGAACTTTAATAAATATCTTAGCTAGTGTAGTTTATATTTCAATACGAGACATATATTTATTCACGTAAACTGCGTTCATCAAATGACTAGATTCTGATTTTTATTTAATCATTTAACTTTTTAAAATGAAATTTTTTTTAATTAATTCCTCACATAAATTATTAAAATATCATTGTTAGAATTTTTCTTTATATTCTGGAGAATATTGATTCTTGTGTATTTTTTTTTTTTTATTCTGATAAATTTTTAATTTGTTAAGAGTTTGTTTTTATATTTTGGTTAGTTATTTTAGATATTTTTATTATCTTTAATTGGGAATTCATATAAAATTTGTGAAAGAGATTAATAGTGAGGAATAAAAATTAAGAAAAACATACTATGTAAAAATTACTAAAGAAATTATTCAAATTTATTTAATAATTTTATGTTTATATATTTGCATAAAAAATAGGTATTTTTTCAAGATTATGGGTACCTTAAATTAGGAAAATTTTGATTTTTCTTTTGAAATTTTCCTCAGATTTGTTCATTTTAAAGATTAGATTGTGTATGTGCTTTATAGTATTAGAGATGTAGTAAAATTGATTTTAATAATGGAAATGAGCTTTAAATTGTTATGAATGTAAGTATTGATTTCTTATATGAGTACCGTTTGAGGGTTCTGACTCATTGAAAACTATTCCTATTTAAAAGCAGAATGTGCTGTCACAATTTTTTAAATGTTGTGGAATTGTTGGTTTTTTGTTGCTTGTATAATGAATGAGTAGCCATTGTTTAAAGAATGCTTCTTTCTACATAATTAAATTTATTTACCTATTGTTTTTTCAATCTTTTAACATTTTTATTTTCACTCAATGAAATGAAGCAAGGTTTTGATTCGAATTAAGCATCGATTTTGGAATAAACTATTATGTAATGTAAAATAAGGTGTACACAAGTAATCTATGGAAGATTTTAAATGTTTCATTGAAGACTTTTTGGGGATTTTAGAGAGAAAGCTATTTATTGAAATAATCGTATTTTGTATTTTCAAATTGTTGGATTTTTAACTATACAAAGAAAAGAAAAAAATGTATAAAATGGAGAAACAAAGATTTTTATAACTTCTTTTGTGAAAAAAATGACTGAAATAATTTGTTGTAAAAGGCGAGGAACTTGAAATTGGCAAGCTTTTTTTAGACTTTATTTAAAGTTTGTCATGGATGATAAGAAAAGTTAAACATATTTTAGAGAATAGTTTTCCTGTAATAAATCAATGTGCTGAAAGTATAAATTTTAATCACACAAATTATGCAAAAACTGGTTGGTCCCGGTCTATTTAGCCCTTGTGTGCAAAAAATGAGCGATGAGAAATAAACAAATCAAACTATGCAAAAACTGTTTAACTCTTTAGCTTGTAATATTCACGAAATTTAATCCTTTAAAATTCATTGATATGTTTCAAAATATGAGCTTTTCTAAACAATTATTTACTGTTACTTTTTTGAAAGAATTATTTACTAAGTGTTTTACATATTTATTTTAAGAAAATTCTTATATTTGCTTCTCTTTTTAATAATGGACACGAAAATTCGTACAAATTTTAACAAAATCATAGTTTTAACTTTTGTTAACTATTTTGAAATAATATAATTACAATGTTCTACTGGAAGTTTTCAACACCAAGACGGAATTATGAAAATGGATAAAAAATTTATGTATGTTAGTACCAAATATTTAAGAATCTTAATTAAAGAATAATATATTGTTGAGAAGTGCACTCTCTCACACACAAATGCAATGGTGATTTTACTTCATCACGTGGCTTCTAATACGAATGCTGGATACAAAATATGGTCTAGCGGATGCTTATGCTGTGTGTGTTGCAATCTTAATGATTTAAGATCAGAAATGATAATCTGATCATTAACTATATGTAAATGGGAAATGGGGCTTTGATCAGGCAAATGCGTTGTACATCTAATTTAAGCCTTTTAAATACCTGATTAAGGGCATATTTGGGTTTTAAATTAGCCCTCCTACGCAAAAAGTGATCGTTGAGGCACAAACCAAACAAAGGTAACATTCGGAAACCATGCATTTTATGAAAGGGCTTTACATTCCTGGAATGACACCTTTGCTGAAGGCGGCTGAATATTAAACTGTTAGTAAATAAAATTACTACTTGAAAAGCAATACAAGTTCCAATAAAATGCTCTTGTCATATTGACGAGCCTTAGTTTCCCCTCGCATTAGTTTTATGGATGGTCAGAATTCAAAAAACAAACTACATTTTACATCAGTGATACTCTTACATGCTGACGAAATAGTATATCACTATAGAATAATCAAGACTGTGCTTTAATAAGAAGAACGTTATAGCCATCAAAATTTAAATTGACTAAATTCATCGGTTAAAGAAATTGCGATCCACTACTGAACTGTAGTCCAACCTTTTATGACGACACAGCCGAAATGGCAGCTGAATTGACTTGCGCTCTGACCTTTGCTCAACAGTCCGTGGATTCCATTGCCAATTTGAGCTTAACTGTTTGTTTTACTTCGGAATGCATTTTAAACATTAGATTCCGTTCTAAGTAAGCTTCTTGTGCAAAGAATGATTGTTGAGTTACAAACACATAAAATCAAACCATTAACAATAAAACTGTTTGTGATTGTTGATGGAGCTTCAGTCCTCTCTATACTTTTCATGTCTTGGAAAGCACTTGCTTCATCTTTTCTGTCTGAATTACTCTTTGTTTGATTTTCGACTACTTCTAATAGTGATTCGTGATAAATATTTCACGATATAACCTGTTGCTTCATATATCATTAGCTTTTTTCCCAATGGGCAATATTCACAGACACTCAAAATTAGTGTCGCAAGAATATATTTGCTACAAATTGAGCTTATTTTTCATTGCATACAACAATTTTCATTGAATACAAGTTTAGCTTAAGGAATACCTATAATTCTGAATCGATCATTCTATGATTTTTTAGTTGTTCTAAATGACCGTTTACACCGTTGATGATAAAATATGTTTTAAAATTTCAATCGAAATTATCTTTCCGTTATATCAAATGTTGCATCTTGCCTTTGCGTTAGAAATTGTTTTGCGAAATTCTAGAATCATTTCATTTGTAAATTTTTTAGCTATAAATTGTTTATCTAAAATTTTAATAATTTATGCCGATAGCAACAGTTCATTTACTCTTTTTCGTTTGAATTAAAAACGCTTCTTGATATTTCAATAATGAGCGATGTACACTTAAAATTTATTTAGTATTAAAGTTTATTCAGTTCGTTAAAAACTTATAAAATTGTCAAAATTCTTCTCTCTCTTTCTCTCTCTCTCTCTCTGTCTGTCTGTCAAAATTATTGCTTGCGCGCGCTATGATTTTTGCTTATTATATAAAGTTAAATAAGTTTCCTTTTCTTGTGCTTAATAAGCATTTTGAAGCTATTTTTTAATCATGATATTATTATCTTTTTAAATTCATTATATTTAAAGACATTTACCGTTAATCCAGTAACCGAAAATAAATAAATTTTCATAGAATCAAAATCTTCATTATTTTAGGGATATACGTTGTAAAGTTTTTTTTCAACGCAGAGAAGATTTTTTTGAGCTGCACGTTCTCGTAATATATAGATAAAGGAACCTAAACCACAGTGTAAAATAAAAAATTTCTCTTCTCCAAAAATATGGCATATTTTAATTACCTTTATCGTCAATCATAAATGAATTTTTTAATTATTTTCAAGACTTATTATTAAGAAGCTTTTGAAAATATTTAAAGATGAATATCCGAAGTTATTTTTCGACTGAAAAAGAATCGCAGTACTTCGTGAAATCTTAAAACCTTTACACATGGCGAATAATTTTGCCATAACATAATCTCTTCGTATGTCACAATTTTATCGTAAATTATTCAATCAATATACTAGCAGTGTGTCCTGTATTAATGAATATGCTTCGTGTTGACTCGTGACATCTTTTATTAGTAATTGACATATTTATAGTAATTGTATTCATAAAATGTTTAATTTTGAATCGATAACAAACAAAACTAAAATTTCACATATTATTATCATCCGCACTTGGAGAAAAGTCTGGAGCTAAAGACATTTACCTGTTGTGAATAAAGACATTTTTTTAAAGCATAAATATTTTTTGCTACTTTAAATATTTAAATCAGTATTATTTATGTTGACTTAAATACTTCCATTCTTCACAAGAGAAACTTTCTAACGGCGAATTGACAACATAAGTATCGCAAAGCTTTAGCATTTTGTGGAACCTTATGATAGAGAGACGGTTCACTTTTCTTTTTGAATCAAATCCTAGTTTAAATAAACATCAAAAGTTTATTTAGGCATGACATTTTTGTGGTGCAATTATTACATTTTTATCCTTTTTCTACTGAATTTTCCCTACCTCTTGGTGAGTTACGATTTTAAATATTTCATCAATTCATTATTTTTATTTATTTTTGAAGCTTATGACATAAAATAATGCAGTCACTAGTATTTTTTTTTTTTAATCCTTCAGGAAACTTAAGCACTAAAGTATTTTTTTAAAAACATTTAGCAAGAATTCATTGTATTGTTTGTTTGGAATACAGAAAGGAGTTTTGAATATCAAAAATAAATAAATAAAAAACGGTTTCCCAGTAGGCAAAATACTATGGATGTTAAAAAAAGTTCTTAAAAGTTTTCTCTACCGAACTCACCACTATGTGGTACGAGTATCAGTACATCAACAATGTTTTTCACGAATATCAAACTTCACGATTTTTTTTGCTAGTTATTTAACTGTGGCACAACTTTTTAATAAAATAAAATTCAAATACTCATAATAATTTTAATTGGTGCTGTTTAAAATCTATTATAGTAAGTCTGATCATTGTATAAGTTACTTTCAGATGCGACTAAATTGTTCAAAATTGCTTTGCTAATATTCACTTACAAATGATCACTTATGCATGAATTTTCCTCAATTGTTTTTAAGTAAAATTATTTATAAATTATTTCACCTCTAAACGAACTTGCAGAGTTTAGATTATCAAGGATTTTACCACTGTCTTTTTCTTTTTTGACTTTATTTATAATTCTATTTATTTATTAATAATTTTCAGACTACTCGGAAATAATTTATTCATTGAGCTCTTACTTTCTGTTTAAGATAAAGATTAGTAGACTACATTTCAAGTATATTTTTATTTTATGTCAAATAACATATTTTTTTAAGTATGTGAAGCATACTATAGTAAAGAGAAAAAATTACAAGTTGCTTTGCATTTAAAGTACATATTAAGAGAAAATTCAAGTTGAGATAAAAATTAAAATAAATATATATATTTTCACACGACCTTTGTTTTTACTGCAAAGAGACTAACGTATATGAGGCAGCTCCTAACATCTTCATTTCTGTTAATAGAATTTAAGTCTGAAATACTTGAATCACGTGTTGTTGCTCTAACCATTATATACCGAGAAGTTGCACTTGATTTTGAAATTTACTTAAGTTGGATACTAGTAGTTTGTTTAATATATGTAATCTTGACGCTATCTATTGTGGTAGCTAACTTTGAAAATCGATGAAGTTAATCTTGTGCTGGATTGATAGCGAGTAATTTCATGGTAATAAATGGTGATAAAGTTACCTCCATCGTTTTCAAAATTGGTTAATAAAAATCCAACAAGTGCTAAAATCTATAAATAAAACGGTAATTTAATAATAGTGTTTAGCCCTGTACCATAATATAAAGATTCTATTTTCCATAAAAAGCAGAACTAAAGATAAGATTTTAACACTTTTAAAATGTTAATTGAACTTGAATTTTCATTGCCTATAGGTTTACTGAAAATTGTTTACGTGTATTGTAGTGATAAATTCGCTTTCACGTCCATTGGATCTTAGTTGAGATTCTCTGGGAAAAGTATGTATTTCAATTGTTTTATTGTTTCTTAGATCATGTCCAAAAATCAGCATTGCAGTTGTATTTTTTAAATATCAGAAACAAATTTCTGGATGGCTCCTATCCTTGACTCAGATGTTGATTGTTTCTCATCATAGTATCAAAAGCCATGCATTATACGAGTTTGCTCACCAGCTATTGGTGTGCACATTGATAAATAGTATTTAGGTTTCTTATGGTTTATATTTAAATAAGGTCATATATAGTATGCACCAGTTTGATTTATAAGCATACAAATAATGTAAGAATAAAAATTTTGCTTCTGAATATTATTTTAAAATATTCAGAAATGTGTATTATACTATATCTCCATTTTAAATATGCACAATATTTTTTCATCATTTAATATTTTGTAAATCATAATCAGGAGAAAAATGAATAGTAGTTTTTTTTTTATATGAATATATTATGAATTAAGAATTATTTTAGTTTGGCAATGTGTACTCATACAATCTAGCAGTTATTGCATCGTGTACTGTTTTTTTCTGGTTTTCCCTTTTTGAGCACCTTTTGTTTACAAACTTTTAATTTTGTGAGTTAGATAAAGTTATCCAATATTTCTCAAGTAGAAATAAATTATCCATTCTCAAATTTGTACCAGTTATTCATACAACAATCTGGGCTTGTATCTTATAGGAAAATCAGATTAATAATAAATATTGCAGTTTATTAGTCATGTCTGAAAAAATGACCTCTTATATTATCTGCAGATTTCAAACTAGGTTCTATCAAGACTGTTAGTTAGGTCTAGCACATCTTAAACTTGAAAACTGTAAATTGTATTTTCATATAAATTATTACATTTGTCTTTTTTTCTCAATGTATTTATTGTTTTGAGTATATGAACTTATTTTAAATTCCATATAATTATTTTAAACTTGTACTTTTTAAAATTTTAGATGCAATTAGTGAAAGTAATCCTCGTGTCATTGATGATTCTCGAGCAAGAAAATTAGCAAATGATCTTAAAAGGTGTTCATATTATGAAACTTGCGCTACTTATGGACTCAATGTTGAAAGAGTCTTCCAAGATGGTAAATATTTTGTTCCCGTATTATATATTTTTACATTTTCATTTTCTAATATTTCATAGGTATATTTAATTTTAGTGAATGGTTATCTTTAAAACATTTCTTTACTTTCGAATTTTTATTGTCATTAAAAATGAGATGTATCTTGGTTTTCTGTTTTGTTGGTTGTTGTCATGCTCATGTTGAGAGCTTATAGATGACCATGAGTGTGCAGAACACAGCTGGCTATCTCCTTGATGTTTTCAGAGTATGAACTTTTTCGAGGTCAGTGTAACGGAATTCCCCAAGCAGAGCCAGAGATCTTAAAATAGCAAGGCAGTCAAAAATGTTTCTCTCCTGGGAAAATGATTGCCTCTGTTGAGGTTTAACTTCTGCCTGTTGGTCCGTGGAAGATATTTTTATTTCCCTTCTACTACTCAAAGGAAAATCCATTGGAGGCATTCCTTTATTCACCACCAACATTTCCTTGGGGTTACAGACTCCCCCAAGGTAATCTTGGCTTTCTCACAAAATTAAATACCAGTGTTTAGTTGTTGAACTATATAATGAAGTGACATGCTTAGCATTTGGACAGGAAATTGTCACTCTTCATCTTATAAACTTACTTTAGATTTATCAGATTATAATAATAGCATTTAAAACTAGGGTCACACAAACATATATATATATATATATGTGTGTGTGTGTGTGTGTGTGTATATATATATATGTATGTATATATTGCATGTGTATACTAAACTTTAAGTTTCTTGAAATAATACTAATATCTGTGTTTATGATGATACTTCACATTGAACTGAGTATTCTCCAACTTTGAAATGGGAAAGTACTAATTACCTTATCTTGAAAATTTTTATAATTTATGAAATTCAATATTAGTTTTATATGCTTATGTTTCAGATTTTAAGCAAATTATCTTATATGAATCACAAAGAATTATTTGTTAGTAAATTTAAACTGTACTTTTATTTTTTTTTTAACTATATTTAAAAAATTATGCATTTTTACTTGAAATGCTAATGTGAAAGACCAAAATAAGTATAATATAATTGTATAATTATTTTTAAATATATGTATGTTTTATTTCATGACGTCCTTTTTATGATTGTGTAATATGAACAATCTTTGTAATATTAATTATGATTGTTCATATTTCACATCCATTTATAATATAATTGTTATATTTCTAATATCTCTTTTTCAGCCTGCCAAAAGATAGTTCAACAAAAAATGGCTGGCATAAGCTCAAGACCAAGCACCCCCAGCCATCCTGTTCGATGTAATAGTTATGTTTCCAATTCATCAGGCGTCAGTAGTGCTAATAATGGTTATCATCCTTCACCAAGTGCTGGAAATAATACACTTACAACAGTTTCAGCATCTCCTAGTCATCTTAGTCATGTTGCAGCTACTCATAATACAAAAGTAAAATTATTTTTATGCAAGTAATTTTTCTTGAAATTATTACTTTATTTAAGGACTTTCTCATTTATTTATAATTTTATTGTAATGTCTTGTTAGTTCACATAAACGTAAATTTTTTAGAGTTTTACATTAATGTTTTCTAAATGATTTCAAGTTTATTTCATACTACAAGGAAGTTTTTAAAGCATTGTAAACATTGCATTATTTGTAGTGATATAAATACAATATTGTTTTTGTGTTTTTTCTGCGAGTCTGTAGTGTGTGTGTTTATATTTAAAGACATCAAGATTATTTATAACTTTGCAAAATCATGGGAAACCCAAAAATATTTTCAAAATAATTGAAATTTTTAGATATCAAATAAAATTTGCATTACATTACTCAAAACTAACTTTAGACTGTGAAATTTTTTTAAAAGTTTGAGTTTTTTCTCAATCTGTTGAAAAAAGAAAAGGATTTCGAAAAAATTTCATTATATTTCTTTTCTCTGGACTAAGCTCATATTTTTAGAATTCATTTTTTGCTTACTTCTATATATTTACCCTAATTTTTATTGGATATTTTAAAAATGATACTTGGGTGCAGTCTAGTGATAATGCTTTGTATGACTATGTGTAAGCTACTTTAATTTGGAAAAGTTCCAGTTATTCATTTTGAGCTAATATTATAATTCATTTTAACTTATTAAATACTTACTTTTATACATATTTATTTAATCTCCATTTCAAATGAATGACTTCAGCGAAACCTAAATGATTTTGACAGGCTTTTGCTTACTATTCATTCATATGTTCTTGTAATCATTTACTGCTCACAAAACTGAAATAAATTTAGAAGAAATATTATGTATTTATTTGACTGTTAGAAAAAATTTACAAAAAATTTGTATCAGCTATTTATGGTATAAAATTTTTAAGAAAAAAAAAACAACTCAGCAAAATCCTTTTTATTTTGCTAAATTTAATAACTTGTAAAACAAAACGCTTTTAGTTATTCACAAAAATTCACATTTTATACTTGTTTTTACTTTACAAGGTACTTTATTATAGAATTAGAATACTTCAAAGGAAAATACTTGAGAATGGATGTAACTGCTCATATCTTCTAGGAAGATTCATTTCTGTACAAATTAAAATTTTTTCAATAGAATTTATGACATGTAAATTTCTGCAACTGTTAATTAAATAATAAGGAAAAATTAGACAATTTCATTATTCACTCAATTAAACCTTTTTTTTTTCTTTTTTTTTTCAAAAAATTATCTTAGGTGTACTATTTTATGATACATATTATTTTAACTCCTCTTAACCAGCAATCCCAAGTTAACTCGTGTAAAAAATTCTTTGTGCTAACTAGCTATCCTGAGCTCAGAAGAAGCAACTAACTTCACTGCAAAGCTTCCAGTTCACTCCCCAGATTTCATAGATGGTGTGAAATCAGGGCATGGGATTTTGAACTAAACAGTCACAGCTCATTTAACTAATATGAGCATTTACTTAAAATTGATGAAAAACATGCTTCGAGGGAAGGTACAATTATTGTCTTGTACCAGATAGGCTGGTATTATGGGGTGTGCCTCTCCATTTTTCCAACTGAACCATAGTTTGGTGTGGAGTCGAACTTCCTCTGTACTCACCTACCATAGGTTCGCATTTATAAGATAGGCAACCATTCACAACACATACATATATATTTAAATGTATAAACGTTCTGGTATAAAACAAATAATTGAAGCAGATTTAAGGTTAAGCATGCAGCTGATTCAAAAAATTGGTGGATGTGGCAGAAAGATTGGAGATTCATTTAATAAAATTTTAAAAGTAAAATAATTACTCAGTAAACTAAAGTAGTTATTTGAATCACAGTTCAGATTCAGTTGTTTTTTTATAAAAGCAGAAAAACTATTTTTATTGTAATTTCTCAAATAAATAATTTTTTTTTGATTTTAAAGTGTTATGTTTAAATAGTAAGTTTAATTGTTAATTAATTTGAACCATTCCAGTCATTTTTTGAAATGAACAAAAATGTCTCGATTATAAAAAATTATAAAAGTAACAGTACAAAAAATTTTCTTTGAAATTTGCCTCAACTCTTATAAGTAAAAAAATATTTTCTTAAAGTGCATGCATTCAAGCTTTTATGATTTGAAAATAATAGAATTATGTTAATTTTTACAATAAAAATACTGAAAGTATTTAAAAAATAATTTCATACTGAGTGTGGTAAGAAATTGCAACATATAATAGTAAATATTTCTGAGCAGAAAGAAGATTCTCTAAGTAAACTACAAATATTTGCTGGTTTCTTTTTGTGATATAGGTGAATGAACGTCTCATCTGTAAATCAATCTTTAATATGACACTATTGTGAGGTTGTCAGGGAAAAACAGATATACCTCTCATCATGAATTAGGTTTTGTATGCTAGACAAGTGCTTAGGGAGAAGAACTAGCTTTGCAGTAAAGGCATAAACTATGTTGCCACTGCAAGCACATTTTAAACGAGATTCTTCACAAAACATCAGATGATTGAGTGTTTAAATAAATACTTTGAAGAAAATTTTTTGAAATTTGTTCTGGTATCAAATTATATATCTAAATAGAAATTTATTGTTTACTTTTATCAGAAATTTTTTTTACCTTATATTTCATTTATATATATGTGTGCATGTCTATGTTAATTATTGAAATAAAAGCCATATAAGTAATTAAATGCATTGAATTTTTTATATTTTCTTATGTTTAATTTAGGATCGAATTGATGGATCTATAGTATCGAGAGATAATAAAGAAAAAGCCGACCGCCTAGGAATCGAAGTTCTTGTTTCAAATACAGTTGGTATTCCAAAAGAAGCAAAAGATCTACCAACTCCTTGTTCCACACCAACAACATCTCGTAAAACTCGAAGACGTTCCAACCTGTTTCCTGTTAGCAATGTTAGTTGTAATTTCTTTTGTATATACATATATTAATGTTTTAGCTATCCAAAACGGAATTTAACCAGGCTATTCTGTTTGTGTCTATGTGACCCAAAATACAATTCATATGTTGATAAAATATAGTATAAAAATATTTTCATGAACTTTCTTGACATTGTTGGTAAATAATTTAAATATGCACATCTCCTCTTTCCTTTATTTGCATTTATAATAAGTATTTTCAATTTATACCTATTTTATTCTTCAGGTTAATATGACTAATTTTTTTTTACTCATACATGATAACTTTCTTTTTGGAACAGTTCAGAAGAATATAATAATATTGTATCTGTTACTTATAATTTTTTAAACTTGTTTCATTGACAAATGTTTGGTCACAAGACAAGAGAACATGTGCTTGGCCAAAAGGCTCATACAATTTACTGGAGGCCAAAATATTTTCTGTTATTGCAATATTTTTTTTCTGCTATATTTTTATATTTGATATTCTGTGAAAAAAGTAAGTGCGAGGAAAAAAAAAAGGCCAAATCACATAAATTTGAATTGCACTGTTTTAGAATTATGATTTGTGTAGTAAGCTTATAGAAGTTTTTAACAGTAAATAAGTATTGGAGTAGGAAAGCATACAAGTGAAATTGAGCTGCAAATTTCTGACAATGATTTTCATACCGAGGCTAAACAAATGAATTACAAGAAGATTATTCAGTCCAAGAATCATGAAATAGAGTGAGAGTTTTGACCACTTAGAAATTCTGTACAATCAATAATTGCTAATATTAAAAACTACTCTAGCAGTCACAAATATTGCAACAGCATAGACAACAGTGTATAAAAATCATTTGAAACAGTATTCAGTTCTATGATTAAAAACAAATTCATAAAAATGACTAATATTGAAAAGCAAAAGGTTTATGAAAAAAGTTGAAATTTCAAAAGTTAAAATAAACTCAAACTAATTGAATTAGTATTATTAGCCTGTGCTATAAGTTATTGAGAATCCACAAAATCCTTATGGGATAAATAATGTCCCTCACAACATTTTACATCATATTGATAATTATTTATTTTTATAATAAAACTACTCATCATGAAAGATGAAATATGGATAAATTAGCTGCTATGTGAGATAGCTGGGAAAATTAGATAGAAATTCTATAAAAATTATACAATCCTAAGGAAAATATTGCTGCAGAGGAACTATTAATAGAACTTCATGTTCGATCTTTCTCAAACAATATATACCAAATAATCTAAATAAGAAATTTAAATAAAGACTTTATATGATGGTGAAGCATTTTGTGTACTGAAAATAAATTTACTCTTAAAAGATCTTGGGTCAATGCTAGAGAAAAATAGAGGAATGGATGTGGGATCTTTATGAGTATTCAGAGCACAATATTAAACACTGCTAAACTCAGTGGCAGGACAGCCCATATGGAGGACTATAGTGCCTGTATCTGTTTTCATGACCGAAGACCCTGGGGTGTAAAGCATGTACCCTGTTTAATTTTTTTTATCTAATGGGTAACCCCCAGTGTTTAGTTAATAACCGTGCTTAGTACTGAATTTTATCAACCCAATGAAGGATGAAAGACTGAGTTGACATTACCCAGCCAGGGAGCCTTCAGACTTGTGCAGTGAGAACCTGATGAACTGCCTCTGCATAACTGGGGTTCAAGGCACAATATTACATATAAATTTTTCCCATCTAACAACTTCTAAAATGGAAAATGACTGTGCTCTGCACCATTAGAAAAAACAAGTCAAAACTTCCATAAGAAATGCAAAACAAAGAAGTTTTCAGCTCTTTATTTTTATGAATACAAGGATCATACAGCTTCTGGAAACTCCTTGAAAAGGGAGAAAACTCCTTTCCTACCTTTTTGCTTTTTTAATATTTTAAAATTTTTAATGAAATTGTCCAAAAACCTAATTGAGTATTACCTTTTAATGTTGCTGCTAGATGGCAGTACAAGTGATATTAGATTGCTGTATTCATAACTCTTTTCTAAAATGAAAATCCAGTTCAGCCACAATAATTTCCTGATATTCTATTTTAGTCAAGACCAGATGTAATATTTATATTTATGTGTGTGAAGTGAAGGAATCTACAGAGCAAGATTGTCATATTTTTATCAGATAGGCAATTTTCGATATTTTTAAAAATTTGTTTCTGTTTTCTTTATGTTGTATAAAATTCAGTGAATATTAATATTTAAATTAATTTTATTAGTTAAAATATACTTTCTAAATCTTTGATTATAATTGTGTACAATTTAATTAAATTGGTATGAATTTATGTATCAGTGAAATAAATAATTTTATAGGCCTGGTGGAAAGTATCTTTCCAATGATCAATGGACTCTAGAAAAGCGATACAAAAATTAGCTTTTGCACAGTTCAGAAAAAACATACTCCCATTGTATATTTCCCAAGAAAGATTTCTGTATTTCAAATATGGGCAAATCGGCTATCAAATACCATATAAAAAGGGGTAAAAACTTGTATTTATTAAAGTAGGCTGTATCTTCTTAAAAAATCTACTCTTTTAAAAGATTCTTTTACAGGAACAGCAGTAGTAAAAAAAATGTGAACCGAAAACATGTTTTGAAATTTAATTCCTTTGTTTCTTCAGTAGAATTTATAAAGGCTGAAATTCTATAGGTTTTTTAAAGTTTTAGAGATGGTCTTCTGCTACATTTCTTAAAGCATTATAAATCCCCTCTTTTAAGCAATGTTTCTAGATAGTGATATTGCAAAGTAATTCAGTTATGGTGAAAAAAAAAATGCCTGCTTATATAAGAGATTTTGCAATGGTGCCTTATTTGTTTTTAATTCATTGAAAGAAAAATTTAAGAATGTTTTTAATTATGTGCTTAAATATCTTTGATGAAAGCTTAAATAATCGTCTGCAGACAAAACAATTGGATTGTTATGTAAGATTTTGAGATAATAATGTAGTTAAAACATGGTATTACTCATCCGATTTTTTAGATCATTCATCTGGTGATGTTTAGTTTGAAAAAGTAAATGCAAAGTGCTTAGAATTAAGAACAAATGGATTACTCCAGTTGTCAATGGATGACCCAAACATGAACTGATCTGTTTTTACTATGATAATAGCTTAAATGATTATTTGCAGTCAAAACAATTTGACTGTCAAGCAAGATTTTGTGAAATGATAGTATTAAAAATAGTATTACTTGTTAGATATTTTAGGTCATTAATCTGGTGGTCTCGTGGTTAAATATTTGTTGAACGTTGTTTGCTATGAACAAAAATTTGATGGCAGAAAATTTAAATAATCAATTATGGCTAAGTGCATCATTGATGATCACGTTTGAAACATAAGAGGTGTAAACAATATAATAATTTGCAGACCTACATAATTTTGCTGCTTATGCCAGCCAAAAGTATAAATTATATTTAGATTAATTAAAACAGCAGAAAGATGAAATGAACATAAAAGAACTACAATAGAGTATTCGGAGGAAGTTGAAATAACTAGTAAATTAATATTAATTGCAAAATTAAACATATGTCAGAGAAACAGCAGTTATTTCTCAGTATTAATAATGAAGTAAAAGTGAATGCTTTTGCGATGGAAAGTTAGTATTTTATAATGGCAATATTTTGCATGTATAAATAATCGATGAATGTGAAAATCTATTGAATTGAATGATTAAAGAAGTAGTATAGCTTAGAATATGGTTGTGAAATTGTAGTTTTGAGAGTTTGAAAGTAAAGAGAAGAAAAATTTAGAATTGATTTTATTAAATAATAATTTATGAAAAAAGTCATCCTGGAAACTTTATCTAATAGTTGTATTTGTTTTGAGTTAAGTATATTTTTACTTGAAAAGAAGTTGCTTTACACATCTTGAAATACTTAATAAATTAATAGATACTAATATATTGAAGATGCTCAAAAACTCTAAAATTACCAATTATTTTGTTCAATGTATAATCCAGTAACATAAAAAACTTTGATTATTTAAATGAAATTTTTTCTTTTACAGCTGTAAATTCATTGAAGGGTTTTGAAGTAATCATTAAATATAATTCTAATTTAAATAAAATAAATATTCTTATTAATATTTACAATTATTTATTTCTATTATATGCAAATGTAATTGAAAATGTTTCATATACTTAATTATATGCATATTTAGTTGAAAATAAATTTTAAAGTAAAAAAGAAATTATTTAACATGAATGTTGATATTTCCTGAAAATTATTGATTTGGCTCCTGGAATTTAACTTTTGGAAATCTTAACAAATCCTGCAGAAGAAACAGCAATTGTAAATTGCATCTCAAAACAGAACAAGAATGTCATTCTTATAAGCAATTTACATCTTGACAAAAAGTTAGGGATCTTGGAATTATAGTTACGCTAAACAGGCTGCAGATATTCTTAATCAACATTTTGATGGTATATATGGATATATAAAATTGGATTTATTTAGATGGCAAATGAAAATATAGATGACAGTGGTTAAATATACATGGTAAATCAAGTTATTATATATTTGTATCAGCTGTTTTTTGTTCTCTAAGTATTTTTGTCTGTGTGCATTTCAATAAAGTCATTCTTTTTAAACTACCATTATGATCATGGACTTGATCCAATTATTTCCTGAGATGTTCTAAGTTCACTGATGTGATGTAATGTGGAAATTTATACCAGAAATAATTGGGAACTTTCAAAGAAGCTTTAAATTAAAACTTTATTTAGTTACTGTTTTTGTGCCTTACATAGTCAACAAATTTAAGAATTCAGTCACTTAATGTATATAATTTTAAAAGAAAAAATGAAGGAAACTTAGATTATTTATATCTTAATTTTTAAGGAAAACTTTGGGATTTCGTACAATTTGCTTATTCAGAACAATAATAATTGCAATTCAACTAATGAAATGAAAATTTTGCAAAACTTTGAAAATTAAATAAAATTTGGAAATTGAAAATCTGTTGTTAGATTACCCATTAAAGAAAATGGGAATTTTTCCGATAATTTTTTTAATACTATACAGAGACTTTGCTGTTTAATTACTAGATTTGAGAAAGACCCATCTCTGCAAGAATACAATGAAGTGCTTAGAGAACAGTTAAAATCAGGTGTAATTGAACTTGTTACCATCAAGGAAGTCTTAATAGTGATTGCAGAAGTTGAAGCTTGCCTCGGTTTTTACTCCTCGTTAATTCTCGGTTATTTACTCCTTTGTAGGATGGTTGAAGCAAAAGCAGTGAATGGTTTTTGTATTCTGGAAAAAATGGTCCTCTTATTATTCCTGATTTCAAAGATGACCTAAATGGCTTCAAATAAGAAAAAAAATAATTAATGAATTGTTGCTAATTAAAGATCTCTCCCATTGAAGTGAAAATTAGGAACAGGGATTAAGACATTTCCTTTAGCAGACGGTAATATTGGAGTGGTAAGGTTGAAAAAACTCCAAATAGTGAGTTAAAGCTTCCTGTTGTCAATCTTTGCCTGCTACATATAGTTGACAGACTTTCAACTCATCCAAACTCGAACATTTTGAATATTTATCTTTTATCAAATTTAAAGTTCATATGTTTGAAATTAAGATAAATAACCATTAATACTGATGTAAAAGTGCACTTTTATTATTAAAATATTGTTCATTGACATCATATTACATATACTTCATGCAAAATTGTGTAGATCATTATGAGTTTTTAAACTTAAAAGTTTCTGTAACTATTTCATCTTTGTCTCATGTCACATATTAATCTGTATAAGAATATATGAACCCCTTAATGGTCATGGTGAGGAAGGACATTTCTGCTTAAAATATCGTTATCCTAAATGAGAATATAGATATCAATATAATATGTTATCCTCATACAAATATAGATAATACTTACTTTAATCACACGATTTATACTGTGACTATTTATGTTTGTTCCAGTTGTTTGGTCTCGCTAAGTATCTGTCACTGTGTGTGTGTTTCAATAAAGAATTTTATTTTGAGACTGGCATGATGATTCATTAACTTGATTGAATTGTTTGCTGAGATATTCCAACTTGCATTTCTTGTAATAAGCTTCAACATGTACACTTGTAAAAGAAAAACAAATTGCTGTCCCTTGATGGTATTTTATGACTTGTATAAACAGTAGTTTAAAAAGTAAAACAATTTCGTGAATGGTACCTGCAGTAATTGCAAGAAAGATCAGGTTAATATGACCCAAGTCGGAAAACTAAACGCTACATATGTGGACTAAATACAAATAGAACAACAAAAAATATTTTACGTTAGAATTTTCAAATTTTGTTCTTCTGGAAGCGAGTGTCAATATAATTCAATTCCAAAGAAATTCATAATAATCTGTAGTAAAAAAATTAACAATCGAGTGAAAGCTCAAGTTCATAATAAACTGAAAGCACTTTTTTAAATGAACTGTAGTATACATTTTAGTGTTTTATCTCTTTCATATTTCAGAATAACTAAACTTTGTAAGCCCTAGTTAAATTAGTGATCATATAACGTGACCATAAAACAAAAAGCCTCACATTGTATGTGTACACTACCAACTTTATAAATAAATTTATATAAATACTTAACTCCCATAAATTTGGTAAGCTTACATCAAGTTGCCATATATTTATTTGAAGTCTTTTGCAGATGCCTTGAAGGTTTTTTTTTCATTAGATTTATTCTGTTTAAGAATTTCATAAATTGTTTTAGTTTAAATATATTTAGAATTGGACCAAATCAAAATTTTTAGTTTTTCCACAGCTTAGGACATTATTCTACATTTGTTTTATTTGTTAAATATATATGTATTTCCTTATTTCATTATAAATGTGCAGTCTGTGGAAGATTACAAAATGATTAAAATGTTCTTTAAGGTTTCATGATTTTTCTGAATATTGTTTCATGTTAAGATATATTTTTCTTGAATGGGAATGTTTCCAAAGTGTATTTTTTAGCTGATATCTTCTGGTTTTCTTGTATAATAATTAAGTATTTTCAGTTCATTTTAAAAGAGGTATCAGTTTTATCTTTACTTCTAGTTTTTTGTCTTTTTCTATCTTCTGAAATTTAAATCTGAGAATATTTTATATTATTCCATATTTGAAACTTTGTATTACGTAGTGTGATAAATGTTTTGAGTAACTTTCAATATATATTATATCAATTTGAAGGGTTTTCGAGTAATAAGATATTCTAAAACTCATTACACTAAGTTAGTCATTTATGTTTCTCTAGAAATGCAGATTTTTATAAACAATTTTCTTTCTGTCATTTAGCCACTGAAAAAGGGGGAAGATGATAAGAAAAGTAAAAATGGAGAAGTTGGTAGTGGTAGAGTTATTCCATTAAGACAGGTAATTTGTGTATTTTTAACACATTTTTTTTTTTTTTTTTTTTTTGGGTAAAGTGTATTAATTTCTTTTCCTTTATAATTTTGTAATTTTTTATAATTTCTTTCAATTTTAATGTATATTTTGCTCTCTTTATGTTTCATGCTTGCAACATTTATGCTATAATAAAATCAAACAATGAAACACATTTACCTCTTTGTAAAACACATTTTTTTTTAAGAAAAAATGTTTTTCAACAAGGAGTATTTATTTTTTAAATAAAAGATCATAATAAATTTTCATTTTGTGTGTAAAATATTTGCAAATCTATTTGTGTTTATGGTAATCTAGTTTTTTTTATTATACATCTCTCATCAAATATTTTAAAAAGAACATACTTAATCTAATAAGAATTAAATAGAACATACTTAATCTCTTTTCTTGAATAAAGTTGGATGATAGCATTTTATAAATCTTTCATGTTATTTTTTCAAAAAATTAAAAACAATTTATTGAAAATATGTAATTCAAAATAGACTATACTATATACTTACATATATTAAAAATAATGTTGTGTATTGAATTTACTAATTTGCAAAATTACTTCTATAGAATTTAACAGCTGTTAAATTTTTACTGCTTTTTTTATTTTATTTTGGAGCAAAAAACTCATCTTTGCTTATAAATTACATTATAATTCAAAATGTAATTTTCACTGTATAAATAGTAACCTCATTTTTGTTTCTCAAGGGTTATTTGTATAAAAGAAGTTGCAAAGCCTTGAACAAAGAGTGGAAAAAGAAGTATGTGACACTAACTAGTGATGGCAGATTAACTTATCACCCTAGCCTTCATGTAAGTTTTTTCGATATTTTCTTAAATATATTTTTAATAATATTTACTCTTGATTTTATTACTATATTTTTAAGGAAAATTTATCTAAATTTCTTTTATCAATAGTAATTTTTTATACTAAATTCTTAATCTGACATTTTAAAAATGTTGTCTATATTTCTTGTTAAGTTCTTTATTTGTCAATATTGAGATATATTTTTTTTATTATTAAATTGTTGACCTGGTAAGCAACTTAAGGTTTTTTTTTAATTTCAAAGTTGTGGGTTAGTTAAAAGAAATTAGCTCTAGAGTTAGAAAGGGCTGAAGTGTTTAATTTACTACTGTATATTTTATAAATATAACTTATGTTAGAAAAATTTTAGCTGAATACATTTTACTCAGTGTCATTAATTAACATTAATCTTTTACAAATTTCTAATATGTATCTTTGTTTCTTTAGTAAATTAAAAGATGGTTTTATGAATTTCAAAAATTTATATAACAATTTTGATAAAGAAAATATGCTACTTTAAGTTTTAACATGAAACAAATCTCTTAAAATTCCTTTATGTAAATTCAAATTGCTGTTAATTTTAGATAATGGGGGTATTGTATTGCCAAGGTGCCCTTCCTCACTGATGCAGTTAAAATTTTCAGTTAAATAAACATAAAATTATCAAAATCTAATTTCTTAATTTAAATGCATTTAAACTAAGATTCTACTTAAATTGAAAGAGTTTAAAATTTTAATCAAGTATTGTTTAACATTCCTTCATTTATCAACATGATTAATAGTAATCTATTGATGAATATATTTGTAATAAATTGAGTATATTTTTCGACTTTTGCTATTTTTTTTACTTAAATGTCACTAAATATACATAAAAACTATACAGTTTGTTAATTTAAAGAGAGTCTAATCCAATCTTTGGATTAAATAAAATAAGTCATTTATAAATAATAGCATTCCCCCCCCCCTTTATCTTATATACAAAATTTTAAAGTAAGTATTTTGGGTAATTCATAAATGTGGTATCAATTTCATATTTTTAATCATAAAGGAATTTTAATTTCTTATCTTAAGTCTTATACAAGTTGAGTGTGCTGCGCATATATTGATTAATTTTATGAACTATATAATGCATATTTTTTTTAGGATTACATGGATGACATTCATGGGAAAGAAATTCCGTTAATGCATACAACTGTTAAAATACCTGGGCAGAAACCCAGAGGCTCTCGTACTCAAGGTACATCTACTAGTGCCTCATCACATCAAGTTAATGAATTAGCTTCTGAGTTGAGTAGCATGTCTATTGCTGGAGGTAAATTAGATTTACTTTGTATAAAATTTGAATGTGTATAAGTTAGGGGGAATAAATTTATGGATAAATAATATTTAAACACTCACAATTATTTATACTAACATGCTGTAAGTGAATATAAAATCAAGAAATTCTTGTTTTTCTTAATCTAGTGTCATAAATATATATTTTCTGTTGAAAAACCTTTTAAATCAAAAATACTTTTTATTAAAAATGCAGAATTTATTTTTATACTGATACTACTTGATCATATATAGTATAATGTTGTTCTTGTACCTTAATATATTTGTATCTAATTGTAAAAATGCATGTCTTAAAAAAAACTTGGTTTTTGCAGATCAAAATTTCATAGCCTTATACACAAATTGAATTGCAAAATTATATAAAATATACATTAAGTTTTTTTTTAATTTAAGAATATGTATCTAATGATGATTTGTAGGTAATTATTTTAAATCTTCAAATTTGGAATTACTTAACCGTCTGATTCTATTAAAAAATATGAATTGTTTCTATAAAAGTGATAAAAGCAAATTTTTTGAGTTAAATAAAACTACATAAATATATTAATATCTACATTTATTTTATGGAATAAAATTTTGCTGTGTTTATAAAAGTAATCTATTTCATATGATTATCTTTCTCTGAAAGTTACTTAAATTATCAAATTAATTCTTAACAGTTATTATATAATATTTAGTCAACTGCAAAGAAAAGTAAATAGTTGTTTAATAGTTTTATTTTTAAATTTGACTTTTAAAGATCATAAAGAATTTTAAAAATATTTTGTGAGTGAAACTAGTTTTTGATATTTTTTCTTACTTTTCTTAATCTCATTTTTTTTAAATGCAAAGAAATCTATATTAAATTTTGATTTGATTATATATAGCTGTAATTAATGTGTTGGCTAGTTTTCATAATTTATGTGTGGGCAGAGCCAATAAAAGAACTGGCTTTTTATAAGCATGCATTACAAAACAAACTTTTCATTTGCTTGCACAAATTGCCGAATTTCTTGTTGTCTTTGTGCAGCAATTGGTCAAATTCAAACTGTAACAATAACAATAGTAATCAGTGTTTAGGTGATGAAATAAGGTTGCACATTATGGGTTGGCTCAAAGCAGGCCAATCTCAAGTTCAGGTTTGTAGAGAGTTCAATTTAATGCTCAGCGTCTGTAACTTATTAAAACAATTTCAGGAGACCTTATCTATTAAGAGAAAATCTGGGCAAGGTTCTCTAAGATCTGGAACTACCTGTTATGATCGCCATTTGTTTATTCTAGTAAAGTGTAACAGGGATTCTACAGCTTTTCAGCTCTCTTGTTACTTTTATATGACTACATAATCGAGAGTTTCACTAGTGACTGTTTCCAGAAGACCTCATGAGAGAAAGTTGCTAGCATGAAGACCTGTGATTTGCACTCTCCTCTGTATTATGCACAATAAAATCCGTTTAGCTTCATGACAAGAGCTTAAAATTTGGATTAATAGATGGCTGTTGTCTTCACTGAGTCCCAATTTAGTCGAACCACAGATACCCGCTGTACATTTTTATATAGTAAATCGTGGGCCCTCTACCTATCCTCCAATGTCCTCGAAGTCAACCATTATGGTGGTGCAAGTTTAATGGCATGGTGAAGCATCATGTTAAATGGTGTCATACCCCTCCATGTCTTTGACAGTGAGACTTCTGTGGTATATTGGGATGAGACCTTGGAGCCCCATGTGTTAGCCTGCTCAAGGGTGCAGTTAGCACTGAGATAATTTTAATAGACAATAATATGAAACCACAGAGCTCTTCTGGTTCATGAATTTCTATAAACTGAGGATATTTGCTGGTTGGTTTGGCGATGTAAATCTCCAGGCTTCAGTTCTATAGAGCATGCCTGGAACACTCTCGGGAAGGCAATTGCAACTTGCAACCCCCTCCAAAAGTCATCCAGGTTCTAAAAACTTTAACAATTGAATGGGACCATTTGTCTCATGAAATCATAAGTTGCCTTATTTCAAGTATGAAATCATACCTCAAGGCCCATGTATCTGTGAGGGGGAACCATACCTGCTATATATTAACCCATATTTTTGCAACTGCTGTTGCATGCCTTCCGACTTCAATGAGTATTATGCACATTCGTGTGTGTGTGTCTTATAACTGTTGCATGGTTATTTGTACTGTAATGTAGTATATATGCATATCAAATTTCTTAAAAATCAGGCCAGTAGTTCTGGAGGTAATTGACCAAATCTGAAAATTCTCTTCATTTTGATAATCAGTTTAACACATATTATGCTGTGATGAATATTGTTAACTTCTATTGTTCCTTTCCTGGTCATTTTTTATAAATGTTCAAAATATGAAGCCTAGTTAAATTAACCTCATGTGCAAGGTAACCTTAGATCAGGTCTTCCCAACCTGTGGTCGTTGACCCCTTAAAGATCCGCCTGCATTTTCTAAGGGGTCAGTGGCTACCTTTGAACAGTGTCTGTAGTTCCCATCATATTGACCCTGACCCTCAGGTAGCTTAGTGCCTGTGGATCTGGCTTTCCTCCTCGACTTTCTGTAAACTCCAGATGTCACATGCGAGCTTGCTTACAGTGCTCAATGCGTAGAAACATTTTATGCATTATCTTCAGAAATGGAGCAAGCTCAGCCAGCAAATCAGAGTGATCCCTGCCTTGTATGCTCTCCTCGTTTTGTGTGCTGTGAATGGTCACCTGCTTTTCCTCATTTTTCTCGATACTCAATGTTGAACTTCTTTTGGGAGTACGCAATTTGCTTTTTTCACAGTTTATTACTTCCACAATGGATTGGTGACTGAAATTGGGATCATTGAAGAAGTTAACAGCTTCTCCATCGCCTTGCTTGCAGGGAATGCTCCTGGTCAAAATGAATGATGAAGGAGGTCAGCCAAATGAAAAACAGTTACATGACACGCCACAGCCGGATTTATTATGCAAAACTCTGCAAGTTTTTGATTAGTTGCAGTATGCTGCGGAAGTGACATAACTAAACACTGTAAGTACAAAGAAAGTTATTTAAAAATGGGCTTCATTGAAACAGAGGTTAAAATACAGTGTATAATTTGCGCGCGAGTGCTTCCCAACAGTTCGATGGTTCCAGTTAAATTGCTTCTTCATTTGGAGGGTGCTCAAATGGATATCCATACTAAAGAGATGAATATTTTCAAGAAGAAGAGCACTGAATTAGCTGGATGTCTGCACTGCTGGAAAACCCATGCAAAAACAATTAATGAAAACTCACTAAAAGTTTCTTTCTTGGTAAGCTATCATGTGACAAAGACAGGAAAAGCTCATACCATTGCCAAAACCCTAAAAAAACTAGGGGTTAGCGATATTGTTTATCATACGTTTGACGAAAACACAGTAAAGTGTATATCTTCAGTGCCACAATCAAACAATATTGTCAAGAGACGGCTAGTTGACGCGTCAAATGGTGTGAAAGTATCTCTGGTTTCTCACTTTCAACACAATTCATTTTCTTTCAAAATAAATGGATCAACTGACGTTGCGAGATGAGTGATTCTATTGGCTTTTTTTTAGTTATGCATACTCAGAATGTTTTGAAAAGGACCTCTTATTGTGCAAACCTTTACCTGCTCATACAATAGATTCTGAAGTATTCCATTTATTGCATGATGTTTTAAGGAGAGTTTAAGATGTTTTAAGAATTAACAAAATTCCATGGTCTAATTGCGTTGATGTGAGCACAGGTGGGGTGTGCAAAAGCTATGACAGGTCCATTGGTCGGAGCGATAACAAAAATAAAAGGGAGTTTGAAAGATTTCAGAGTAGTCATTGTGTTTTCCACAGACATATTTTAGCTACTAAACAAATGCCTGGATCTTTAAAGAAAGCTTTAGATCATTCTGTCTGAATTATTAATTACATAAAATTACGGCTGTTGAAGTCAAAACTTTTCAAAATACTGTGTGAGGATATGGAAAACCTTCATCATTCTCTGCTTCTCCATACAGAAGTAAGATAGCTCTCAAGTATGAATGCACTTTCTCGATTATATGAATTAAGTTTAGAAGTCCTAGCTTTACATTTAGACTGCCATAATACCAAATTAACAGAGATTTTTAATTACGAAAATTGGCAATGTATACTTGCTTATTTGGCAGATATTTTCTCCAAATTGAATGAAATGAATATTTCACTGCAAGGAAAAACTATAGCAATAGTCACTGCAAACGATATGGTTCGAGCGTTCAAAAGGAAAATCAATTTTTGGGCAAAAAGTGTGGAGGAGGGGTGGTAGATTGTTTCCCGCTTCTCACTGATTTTTTGGAAGACAAGACATTGCAGCTTAGGAACAGTTTGATTCATGGAATCCTCGAATACCTCCAAAGCTTGACATCATCGTTTGACCATTATTTCCAAACAGCTCAAGATGAGACACTGCAGCAATACGAGTAGATGGACAACCTATTCGTTGTATCCAAAAAGCCGAACATTCTATCATCAAATGAATAAGAGTTGTTGATAGAAATTTCCACTTACAACTTTGAATTCTACTTTTGATTGTGATGGTTATTTACAATTTTGGATTCATTTGGTTTAAGAAAATTCCACCTCCTTGTTGGAAAAGCAAAATTTATTCTACTTCCATTCGCCACTACATACATGTGCGAATCTGGATTCATTATCTATTCCAGCACCAAAACTAACTAAAACTGTCTAGATGCTGAATCTGACATCCATCTCCAAGTTTCAAGTACTCAGCCAGAATTTTCAAAATTGTGTCATCAGAAGCAGCCTCAACCTTTACAATGAGATTCAATTATTATTCCTACAAACTCATCTCTAGTTAAGAAGATTGCATTGTGTTTCTTTTTACAAGCAGTGTATGTTCCCAGACTGTAACTTCTGTAGGTATTTGTTCATATTTTCTATAAATGAATAAATTGAATTCTGTTTATATTGATATTTTTGTTTTAAAAATTAAAAAATGTTTTCCAACTAATGTTTCCTTTCTTTGCAATTTATTCTCCTCCTCTCAATTAGAAATATGACCTGCCTAGTTTGTTGAACGATGTGAGCAAGTATATAAATGTATAGTGTGGGAATTCAGGCTAATGGAATCGTAATTAGTTTAAAGTTCTTTCCATTCATGATTAAATCAAAACCTCTCAATTCATCATGTGGTTATTGAAAAAAAGCCACTTGCATTATGAAGTTTGCAATTCCGATAGGCTTCGAGCTGAATTTTACTTGTTACTGTGTGCTTGACTGATAGGGGTCCGCCGTAGATTTTCGCCTGAAAAAGGGGTCCACCAGCTAAAAAGATTGGGAAGCACTGCCTTAGAACAACAACTTAAAGAAAGTATTAAAATCCAGTAGTCAGCCGAATAGGGCTCATGTTGAAGACAAACTTCCACATTATAGTCGTGTAAAAATGTTAATAAAATTTATACTGATATTTAATGCTTTTGTTTCTTTCAACAATATATGTATTTTTGTTTCTCCTTGTGTATTTAAATATATATATATAAATATTGAATTTTAAAATTGCATTATTTAAATACTATTTTATTAATTTTATGATCTAACATTGTGCTATGTAATTACTTTTAAGTAGTTCTTTCAATTGTAGGTGTTTTAAATGGAAGTGAAACACAGTTAATTCCTGCTGTACCCAGTACTAATCCTCTTTTGAGTAGATTAGACACTCCAATTGTTAAGAAAAGACATCGCAGAATGAAAAGTACTGGCCTTAGAAATATGGAAGCAATGGATGGTAAGAGATTTTTTTCTAACGTATATTTCTATTCTTCAGAATTCTTTTTAGGAAGGATTACTTTCTATGTTTCTTAAACTTGATCAAAATTGATAATTCTGTTAAACATGCTAAAAAAAGCAAACTACTACTAACTTCCCCTTTAAGGAAAAAATATTTTTTAGTGTCTGTATTGGTAAATAATTTGTATAAAAGTCAATGTTTGGATAAGCAATGTCTCCAGTTTTTTATACTTTATCTTCTCTTTTTTAAGTGCACAAAATCTTTAATTCACAAACTAACTCAACTGAATTAAATGAAATTAACTCAATTGAATTAAATGAAATTAACTCAATTGAATTAAATGAAATTTACTCAATTGAATTAGTAATAGTTGAAATGAAGTCGTCTTTAATATTGGACTGTGTTTCTTTTGGATGTAAATAATTTTGCATTCTTTTTTAATTTTTTATTTTTTAAAAGAGTGAATTACAGTATTTCTAATTTTGTTGGCTTAAAACTTATAAAAATTCTCTTTAATAATTTGAAAATATTTTGCAAGAAACTGGATTTGATGTATAATAAAAATATGGGTAGTTTATTATTATTATAGTTTTGGAATATGTAGTTCTATAATCACATTAGAATGTAGATTTGTAAGTTTGCTAATAACAAATAATTAAACATCCATAATAGCATTAAAATGTTTATTAACACATTTTAATATTTATTATAAGCATGCGTGTTAATTATGTGAAACTATTGAGAAGAAGACTAAACTATTGGACTTTTGCTCAAGAGTCCGTCTCAACATCTACTTCCACTCTGCTTTTAGTTCCATCAATAGATGTGAGAAAGGGAATTAAACAATTCATGTAGTCTCTTTGGCTGGAATCCCTGAATATGCAAGTCTGCAAAAAGCTTTACTTTAACTATCCCATTACTTATTTTATGTTAGAATAACTCGTCTTCATCACACATGTTTAACCCATAAACATTTGTTTCTAAGTGAACTAAATCCTTGGTGTGAAATGTGTGATGAACCATATAAGTTTATCATATTTTAACTGCTTGTCCAGATTTTGATCATCTTCGTTTCCTTTCATTTGATATATTAAGGCTATGAAAGCAACCTGTCAATTTTCTCAGATGTTAGTGAATTTAGTCTGAGATCTAACACAGCATTCAATATAACTGCCCTGAACACATCAGTTTCATATTCTACAAACAGTCATCTCATTTTTACTATTGTAAACAGAAATATTATGATAATTTAAATCATAATCAAGCTGGCCAGCATTTGATCTCTATCGACCAGAAAACGATTTGTATTTCTCCATCACAATTTTTATTTAAACCACAATATTCAAATGAAATTTGTATGTGAAAAAAACTGTATATCTTTTTTTAAATATACTCTAGATGTTGATATTGCTACTCATTGTACATGAATGTGTTGAAAAGCTAATTACTTACATAACATTGCATGCTCTTCTGGGGGAATGGATTTCACATGTTGCATTCTTGGTGTAGCAATTTTTAATGTCTTGTAGCTTGTACATATAGATAGATAGATGTATGTACATATACATACAGATGAATAGATGAAGTGAGCAGAATGATTTTTAATGTATCATTCGTGAAGAAAATTTAAAAAAATTGTGAAGAGTGACTGTTATTAAGATATATTTCTCATTCCAGAATTTATTGCATCTTTTGAGAATATCCCATTTAGAAAAATAAATATTTGCTTAAGATTTTTTAAGTTTTTTGTTTAATACACATTTGTGAGATCCATGACTCTATGCTTTGTAATTTGTAATAATCCTTTTATAAAAGATGGAGAAATTAAAAAAGAAAGAGTAATTTTATTTTGAAAAAGTGTATTTGTATGATTGCATATCAGTGTCTTGTTATCAGAGTAGCTGGTGTATTGTAGAATGGTAAGACTATATCATAAGGCATTTGGTTTCATGATAAATCATGAAACTCTTATTATACCACTGTACCGGCTATTTTTAGAAATAAATTTAAGGATTGAAACATATCCTTTTATATTTAGGTTAAATAAAAATATTTCATCAGTTTGATTGTGTGTCATCTCACTGAGAGGGTGCATAAAGTGTCTTCTGAATGTGTTGACTGACGAATAAATTTAAAAAATTTGAGGTTATTAGAAAATTATTTTTTAGTCAACATTTTAGTTTCATTTTGCAACTCTAATCATTAATTAATTTTACTTCATGAAAATGTGGTGACTTCAAGGATTCTGTGTGTGTGCTAAGATATTTTATTTTTTGAACATAAATAAAATTTTGAATTAATTCTGATTATAGTTTTCTTTCTTCTAGATTACATTTATAACTGGTTTTGTATTATCTGATATTTATAATAATATTTTCTTTAATGTTACAATTTTAAATTAATCTTTATAGACTCAGATGATCATGAATTCATTATTGTTTCACTTGACAACAAACAATGGCATTTTGAAGCCTCAAGTTCAGATGTAAGTATTTTTTTTTTATTTTAGTGTGTGCAATGTTTAACAAAAATATAATCTGGAAAACTCATAAAAATGTTTGATGAAATTTTTGAATTCTACTTTTTTGATTTATTCATTGAGATGCATGCTCAATAACCTAGCAGTCTTAATAACTTAGCCACACCCTGGCAGCTTGAAAAAATTCTGCCTGCAGATCTGTTCAAGATCTTCCATTTCTTTGTCTTGTGTAAAATTCTCTTCTAGCACACTGCTGTGCTTTCAGCCATTCAGTCTACCTGCAGTCTTTTTGTTTCCTAATTGTGTTAAGCAACTTGATTTGAGTAACTGTATACTGTATTATTTAATGGTGCTTCAAAATTTATGGATGCCAGACATTATTCTGTTATCATCTTTCATTAAAAGTAAACAAGTGAACTTATCTGTGAAACAAAATTTGCAGGCATTAAAAAGAATGGATAAAGGAGAAAGTGTCTGTGCAATTACTAAGAACTCGTGATTTGGTAAATGTATCATTAGAAGCTTAAAAAAAGGGATAAATGGAATTAGGATTATGGTGAGTTAAGAAAAGATATATAGAAACATTGAAAGGAAAGAAAAGTATGCAGAAATGTAACTTTAATAACGTAACGAAACACTTTATATTTGGTTTCTCTGAACAAGAGGCACACCAATTAATGGGCTGGTCTTGCAAGAGAAAGCCTTGGAATTTTTTATGAAGAATTTTAAAAAATTCTGAATTTGCTGAGAGTACTGGGTTCCTTGATTTCTGGAAAAATACTATGGAATATGACATCTGTGTATTTTGAGAGAAAAATTATCTAGGGACCTAAAAGGCAGGTCTTAACTTAAGAAAATATTTCAGAAATTTATCAAAATTGAAGGTTTGACTGGATAGCAATTGTATGAATGTGATGAGTCTGGGTTAAACTTCTAACTGTTACCAGTGAAGTCTTGATTTCAAAGAAGAACAATTATCCTCAAATTTTAAAAGGAGTAAGGAGAGAACAATCTTAATATGCAGTAATGCAACAGTTAAGAACAAATTAAAACTTAGTTTTATAGGAAAATCAAAGTAACCACATATGTTCAAGCATATCAAAATATATAAACTATCAGTGTGGTACCAAAATCAGTCACATGCCTGGTTATATTGTGTACTTTTCAAAGTATGGTTCCATGAAGTGTTCCATTGGTTGAGCAGTTTTTAAAATCTAAAAATCAGCCAAGCATATTCTGGTTTTGTACAATGTGTCTTTACACTCAAACATTAAGAACTCTTGAATCCCTCATGTTTAGAGTATCACTTGTTACTGTGGAAGACTTTTTTAATCCATTCCACGTTTCAAGGTCATCACAAAGGATGAGTGCTCTAGATACTAAGCTGAAACCACAAACCTTAATCTGATAATTTCCTATTGGGACCTTCTTTATTTTGATAACAATCTCCAGGTGTATGGAATCGACATGCTCTTTCTCAAGTTTGATGGATGGAAATTCATCTTTCACAGTGGCTGTTTAATGCATTTAGCAACCTGAGCAAAAGTTCCAGGCTGTTGGTCCTGTCTAGGCTTCTTGGTGGCAGTGTTACTGGGTGAAGAGGTTGAAATCTCACGCCTAAGTCTTTTGATACTTTCCACGTTTTCTCCTCCTGCTCCTTTGCCATAAATTGCTTTTTTGGGTTTTTATAAGAACTAATGGCTCCCTAACTGCTGTGTCTGTGCTGGCTTATGGCAAATGCTCCGCCCCCAACAAGATTACTGGTGCTCTCCTTTGTGCCAGGATTCTGTTCCTTTGGAATAGTTCCACTAGCTGATTGATTAACATCAGAAGGTTCAACCAATTTTTTTTTTTTTTTAAGTCTTCTATAAAGTGACCTGGGAACTGGGAAGAATCTTATGGTTACCAACTCCCTAGCCTTCCTGTACAGGTGGAAAGCAAACATACGAGGTTTTGCCTCGTTCCTCAAGGGACTTGTCTGTGACACCATAACCCTGGTGTCATTTATCCATCGGCACAGAACCTAACACCTTTGATTGGGTTACCTTTTTGTATTAGCTTGCTATATCAGCACAGTATTCATGCCATGAGTGACCCTACCTGGAACCTAAAACAAATTTAGGTTCCGGACATAATCGCCCTCACACCATTTTGAATAGGATAGCTTACGGAATAGGATTTTTTAGGGAATGCCATATTCCCTGTAAGCTGGCTTTTTCACAAATTTGGTCACCTTTTGGTCTACATTAAACCAAGTATTCAGAACTATACTGTATAAAAAGATTATATTCAGCTCTTTCATATTTTACTCTCTTCATTAATGCTCAGCAGATATTTTTCTTGTCATGAATATAGTTTCTTGAACTATATTGCTTAAATGGTTTACATAAAATTTTCAGTTAAGCTCTTAATAAGTTGTGTTAAATGGAAATAAGTATCATAAGAGTTACACTAATTTTTCTTGTGCTTAGCTAATTTTCTCAGATTTAATAACTGTATCCTCCAGGAGCTTTTATGGACTTTATTCATTTGACAAGCTGTCCTGCACTTTCTCTTTTGAACTGTTTACCCAACAACTTCCACAATAATGCTGATTTTTACTGGGCTGCCAGAGGACTTGTGGCCTATAAGGCTGCTGTCCCGACGTAGGATAAAAAATATTTAATATTTTTTTTTAAATATGGAAAATTTAAATAAATGATTGATTCTTTTTAAATACTTTTCTGCAATTTTATCATTCTTTTATACTCATTTTGATTTTTTTTTTTTTTTTTTTTTTTTTTTTTGCAATATTAGTAGGTTATTTTTACTTTCTGACATCTTTGTATACATTTGTGAGGATTTATATTATTCTGATTAAATTTTCTGTTCCCAGTGTTTTTCTGCATAATGATGATTTCATTTTAAACTAAAAAAGAATATACCAGTAGCATTAACAAAGTCATCTGTAGGCTTTAAATTTTCTTGACAAAAATTTAATGTGCTTCAGTTACATGCAGTAATTTTTTCTTCCAATATATTTTCTTTACATATAATTTCCAAAGAAAAGGTGTCTCACCATTGCAAATCAAAAATTAAATTAAGTTTATTCATTGCGACCTGGTATTGATTTAGATCATTGGAAAATTTTAAAATAAACTGTGCATTCATTTACTTATAAAATATTATAATATTTTGCTGAAAACTTTATTTCATTAGAATATTTTTTATTTCTTAAAATGTAAATATCATTCAGTTTTCGGTTCAATTCGTATTTAGTTTTCTTCAGTTAGAAAACACATTTATAATTAATTAATATTAAATTTTTAAAAATAGTTAACAAAGTGTCAGTAGTGATATCCAGTTTAATAAAATATTAATTACTATTTTAGACTTTTTCTACCTAGACTGTTTACTCTTAATTTTCTTTGAAATTACTTTTTTTAGAGATATTTTTACAAAAAGTTAATTCATTATGTTTTTAGAGCTGTATATTTACTATAATATTTTAATTACAAAATTCTCTACTGCTCAGGGGCTTTACCTTCAAAAGGTAAACACTGATGTCACAATCCCAAGGTAACCTAGTGTTTTGTCCTCTTGTTTCATTTCTTCTCTCCTCTTCTGATTTTTCTTCTTCTTCCTCACTATGGTTGCCTCATAAGAGGTTGAGGGCTCCCCTTGAGTAGCTATTGCCTATTGCTATTATTTTCACTTGTTGACTAAATCACCCACATTTTACATGTGTGGAGACCCATGTCCCTAGAAAGAAGAATCCTGGTAATTTAGTCTCCCAGAAACCAACACATTACTTTGCCCTCTGCTTCAGGTAAACAGGTGTGTTGTAGTCCTCAATTCATCAATGGCTTACATGGATCAAACAATCATATATCTGCTGACTGACTCAATAATGAAAGAGGCCACTATGATGGCAATAACAATGGAGGCCACTATGATGGCAATAACAATGGAGGCCACTATGATGGCAATAACAATGGAGGCCACTATGATGGCAATAACAATGGAGGCCACTATGATGGCAATAACAATGGAGGCCACTATGATGGCAATAACAATGGAGGCCACTATGATGGCAATAACAATGGAGGCCACTATGATGGCAATAACAATGGAGGCCACTATGATGGCAATAACAATGGAGGCCACTATGATGGCAATAACAATGGAGGCCACTACGATGGCAATAACAATGGAGGCCACTACGATGCCAATAACAATGGAGGTCACTACGATGGCAATAACAATGGAGGCCACTACGATGGCAATAACAATGGAGGACAAAGTGTATAGGGTTTTGCTAGCACTTGTATAGTTATACTGCATTCCCTTATTGGGATTAGTGGTGGATGGTGTGGTCAGGCCTTGAAATAATCTTTATTTAATGAATTTACTTTTGATTCTTTACTTCCTATGGAGCAAAAAATGATACAAAATCAGAAATATTTTGTTATTAAAAGAACTGAGGGCTATTTTGATAATGCTCAACCCTTTATTAATTAATAAGAGTCTTATTGGTACAGTTGAAATGACAAAAATTTTTGTAATATGAAATCTGGTGATGTCTTGACTAAAGTTTTATCAATTAAATTGGTTAAAACCATTCTAAAACTGAAATGTTTTGAGAATATTGATGTTAAAGTATTAACTCATTATAGGTTAAATCCTACATGGAGAGAAATTTGAGCAGATGATTTATTTAATATTTTATATTAGGAAATTTTGGACTTTCTTGTTGACAAAAAAATACAGCATGTGCAACACATTACAATCAGGAGAGAGGCCACAATTATAAAATTTAACTCCTCATACTCACATTTGCAACTCCTACACAACCTCAATCTATTAGAGCTGGTTATCTAAATTGCAGTATTCATTCTTTTATCCAAGAAGCCTGAGTTTTGTTTTAAATTGTGTGGTTATATAACTGTGTGAAAAAAGAAGTTAACCATTATAGTCATGTGGAGGAGTATGCATTCTTGTGTCTTGTAACATCCCTAGCTCTGTACAATCCTTTAACACATCATTATAGACTATTGTAGTATGCATACGTTCAACATCTCATTAATGTTTGTTGCTTTTACTTACCTGCCCATGCTGTCATCCATGAAAGTGATTTAAACAATTTACTGCATCAACTGCCTACACCCTTTATTTTACTACCAACACCTTTTTTTGTGACTTTAATGGTCACAACACCCTTTTGATAGTGATAATATGAATCCTTGTGGTCTCGTAATTTAACATTTTTATTTCTAATAAATTACCTGCCTTTTAAATTCCACAGAAATAATATATGTTCACCAAACATCAAGAACTTTTCATTCATTAGATTTAGCTATTTGCTCTCCGGTAATTCGGCCTTCATTAAATTTTAGTGCTGAAGATTTATATAACAGTGATCATTTTTCTATAACTGTAAACCAAACTGATGCAAGCAGACCACATGTCTTCCACTTCTCTTATTCTTATCATTGTGCAGACTGGTCTGCACAATGATAGCATGCTTAGAAGTGAGACAGCATGCTTAGAAGTGAGAATATTAATGATAAGTCACAAAAATTAACTGATACATTTCTAGATGCTGCCAAAAACACTATTCCCATGTATTCCCCAATTCCATGCAAATGTCAAAAACCATGGTGGAATCATGAGTGCCAAAATATCATTCAAGAAACAGAAACTGTTATGGGCTATTTTTCGCAGGTGTCATATCATAGAAAAACTTAGAATTAATACAAATAATGAATGTCTTTGCACAGAGACATCATTTGGAGTGTATCTTATTTGATATAGAAAAAGCCTATGATAAGACATGACATCAATGAATTCTTTGTACTTCATGCAATTTTAATTTCAGAGAAAGTTTACCCATTTTTATTCAGAATTTCTTAAATAATTGTATTTTTATAGTCTGTCAGGGTAAATGGGTTGAGTCTTCCTCAAAGAGGTGCCTTCCCTAGTAGCAATTCAACACTGGGGTGGTGATTGGGTTAACGACATTAACCAATGGAAACTCAGCGACCTCTGTGTGATAATAGTGCATGGAACAGTGGACTATTTGTCACCTCAGCCGGAGAGTGGCTGCGGTATCCCTGCCCGTTCAGTTGAAGTGCACTGTGTGATGAGTTTATATCGTATGGCCTGGTGAGTTTTTTAAGATTCGATGAAAAGAGAGTGAGTGCAGCGATGATACTCTACCATTCAATTTTGTATTCTACTCTTGTACCTATGCTGTTTTCTGGCTTAAATATCAAAAATACACTATCATTAAAAATAATTTAATAATAGTGTATTTTTGATAATAAGCCAGAAAATATTAGGGAAAAATTATTCTAAATATTCATATATTTATAGGTGTTTTAATAGATAAAAATACTTGTGTTAAAGGATTTTTAATACCCTTTTAAATTCAAAATGTAATAAATATTTCATATAGTACAATTATTTAAGTAAAATTAATATAAAATCTATTGTACCCAATAGCTAATACTTTTTCACTATAGGACATTTCAGTATTTTCAAGTTTTCATTCCAGGACACAAAATTAACATTCAATAATTTCAGTTTTATGGATTTGCTTTTATTTTTTTACTAATAGGAAAAATCCAATAAATGATTTCTCAGAAAATATTTATTAAGATTTTTCTTAAAAATAATTTCACACAATTTTAGAAAAAATAAATTAGCAGGTTGTTAATTGATATTTTTCTAATGTTTTCTTAACAAATTTTA
Organism: Latrodectus elegans; assembly: GCA_030067965.1. Lineage (NCBI taxonomy): Eukaryota > Metazoa > Arthropoda > Arachnida > Araneae > Theridiidae > Latrodectus > Latrodectus elegans. The sequence goes on along the minus strand of CM057809.1, from coordinate 102,873,221 downwards.
CACTGGAAATTTAAAAGCAAAAATCTAAAATTTTATTGCTTTTATAAAATATATTTTTAACATGTGTTCATAGATTCAGTTTTAGAAATTAAAATCATACATAATTCAATTAGTTCCAATATATTTGTAACAATTGGTATAAATTTTTATAGAACCATTCTAAACTAGATTCATTTGATAGATTTAAAATAAAACATTGACTCTATTTTAATATAGGACACACACAACTTTGATTCTATGGTCTTAGTTTGATTATTGTTTGATTTATTTATTTATTTTTTGATATTTTCTATTAACAGCTGAAAAATTGACTTAAATATGAGTATTCTAGAAAATTTTCAAAAGCAATATTTGCAGAGCTAAAGGTGATAAAAGAAATGAGTGAAAAATTTTTGGTAACAAGTGTATTAAATATATTATTTAATAAGATTTAAAAAATCAGTTACATTTTCAGATGAAGTGTTCCTATTTTACAGCATTTTTGATTTTAATATTTGTTTAAACTATCTACTTGAATATTTAGGAATTTATTCACAAAAATAAAAAGTTCACAAAAGATAAATCTTTGTTATTTTTATTACATATTATTTACATTAGACTGGGTTTTTTTCAAAGCTCGTTTTGCCAAAACCCTGACAGAGATGGAAGTAAACACCTTCCATCTCTGTCAGGAGCACATATCAACCATTTCTTTATGTACTGCTGTACATCTATATCTGTGATATGGCTGTCATGGTGGTGAGTAGAAGCTACAAATAATAACCCAATTTTGCTCATATAAATAATGTTAAAGTAACATGAGACACAAAGTAAGGTCAACATTTTTATAATTGATATTATTAACATTACATGGAAATGTCACAAAAATTAAATTTTAAGTTGTTAAAATATTAAAATTAAGATTTAAATTTAGAGAAAAAATAAATTTATTAAATTTAATGCATGTGCTATAATCAACATTTTGATCCAATCGTAAACTTGGCATTTAAAAAATACAGAAGTAATCCATAAATGAAAAATAGAAAATAACAATTTTTCCTAATTTTAAATTTCAAACACAATATAAATGGAAATTACATACATTAAACATAGGATAATAAAAATATGCAATTAAAATTACGTCAGAAACATGAAATATTATGTTCTTATGATTTGTTACAGTGATTATGATTCAGAAATATTTTGATTAAATTCAATTCGTAAACTTTTACTGAAGTCAATTTTTTCATATTGCACTATATTACTTTTAAAATTTATTTATACCAGCAGTTAGCTTTAGAAAGTTTAAAAACAAAATGCTAACCCATTATCAAATTTAAAACATTGTGAAGAGTGGAAAAGGGATGTTTTACACCTCTACTACCTTACCAGTTGTACTGTTTTGACAAATCATTTGTCATTAGTTCCATCAGAATTCTTCTGATAACATCACTGGAACTTGTTCCCCCTTTATTGGTCAAAATAGTCAGCTGAAAATAATAACAAAATTTTAGAAATATAAAATTCAATTGAAGCTTTAGTTCCCCAACCCTATTAACCATGCTAATGTTATTTACGTGTCAATTAAATATTTTTATATAGAAACTGAATGTTTTTAAACTTTTTTCATTATTCAACTGGTTTAAGTTAATTTGAAATTTAAATTCATTAGGAAAAAATTCCAAAAGAGATTTAAACCAAATCAGGTTGCTTAAGTAAGTATTCCTAAGTATTTCTTTAGAAAACATATATTACAAAAAAATTTATTTTAAACATAGTTTTCTCTGCAAAAAAGTAGATCAACACATATTTCTTTAACATCTTCTTAGTTAACATCTACATACTTTAATTAACATTTTGATCCAGTAGCAAACTTCCCATTTAATGAGCATATAAATACGTAAATGAAAAATAAAACCTATTCATTAATTCTTCATAAGTTACAAACACTATATAAAAAGAAATGACATACATTAAACAAAGGATAACAGAAACATAAGAAATAGTGTGTTCTTATGGTTTTTTACAATGGTGATGATTCTGAAATATTTAGAGTAAACCGAATTAGTAAAAATAAATTTTAACATTTGAATTTAATGATAATATATCATTATATACCTTTTAAAATTTATTTTTACCTTTTATTCTTTGTCAGAAGCATACATCAACCATTTCTTTATATATCAATATACATCAATATCTGTGATACAGCTGCCACGGTGGCAAAGAGAAGCTACAAATAAATAAATTTTGCTCCTGTAAATAATGTTAAATAAAATAATATCAGAAACAAAGTAAGATTAACATTACAAACATTTTTATAATTGAAACTATTAACATTAAATTGCTTCTGTTATAATACAATTTCAAACATTACATAGAAATGTCACAAAAATTAAAATTGTTAAAATATTACAATTAGTGTTTAAATTTATAGAAAAAGTTATAAATTTGATCCATATCCTCTAATCAACATTTTGATCTAATGGTAAACTTTTTTTCCAATGGCAGATTGTAGACAGTTAAAACTGCAACAGAGTCTATTAATCTATTGTTCCCTGATACCCAAGGAACCGTCCAGAAACAGCGACCTCTTTGCCGCCGAGGCGTTGTCCCAAGTGCACCACAGGGGGTGGGTCACCATCGCACCCTCACACATGCCATAGGGACCCGTTTATGGAGTAGGCATCATTCATATTTCATTCACACACACAAGGAAAGAACAAAGACAGGATAGAGAGAGAAAGTACATCCATGCCTGAATCATGATTCGAACCCATGACCTCCCTATCCATAGTCAGGCATGCTGACCACTAGACAAGTTGGCCAGCTCCAATTGTAAACTTTGTATTAAAAAAATACATAAGCGCACACACATACAAAGCATACATGAAAAATAAAAAATAACAATTCATCTTAATTTTAAGTTACAGGAACAATAAAATCTAAAGTTACATACTTTAAACAAAGGATAATAAAACATGTAATTAAAAGTTATAACAGAAACATATGAAATATTGTTTTATTATGATTTGTTACAATGGTTATTATTCTTAAATATTTTGATTAAATTGAATTAGTCAAACTTTTACATTTGAATTTAATGATGTTTTCGTACTGCACTATATTACTTTTAAAATTTATTTGTACAAGTTGTTCACCTTAGAAAGTTTAAAAATAAAATGCAAACCTGTAATCAAATTTATAACATTCTGAAAGTCTGAAACCAGACGAATTTCCCGCAATTATTTCTTTTGAAAATATTACAGTAAAAATTTACATTAAATATAATTTTGCAGCAATGAATAAATGTACACTATAATATCTGCCAGTTTGAAATATAAAAATTTGCAAATTTTATGCATTGGCACTAATGTATTGTTTAATTATTTTCCATGTAGTAATATTTGCAATATTATTTTGCTATTATATTATACAATATATTGCTCTGTAAAAATTGTTGTTTATTATACAAAAATAAGATAAAATGAATAAATAAATTAAATTTAAATAAAAATATAAAAATTTGGTTATATATATATATATATTATATATATATATATATATATATATATATATATATATATATATATATATATATATATATATAATATATATATATATATATAACAGTATTTTTTTTCCATTCTACCCTATCAATAATGGGAAAGGAAAAATCATAAATTTGTCAAGAATATGCAAAAGAAATTATTAACTTTGCTCATTAGGGTGGCTACTGGTTTTTAATTATCATACTAATCCTAGATTATTAATGTTATGTATTCAACATCACACACAAAAACAAAGGACTAATGTGAAATTTAACGTTAAAATTAATTTGTATTATTTAAAATAGACTATTATTTGCAATGCTTATTTTGACTTAATTTTACGAACACAAATTAAAAATTAACTTCATAAAAGAAATGTAATAGAATTTAAATAGACATCTTAAAGATATATGCTATATATTTATTACAATGAATTGATAGTACTTACTAAATTATTCTGCTAAAAATAATGTTATTATTCAAAATATTAAATAAACATTCAGAAAAGATAAACAAAATTATGATATTTGGCCACCACGTATGCCTAGACCTTTTAAAATGTCTGTGCACGATTTTACTTTCCTTCAATCTCAATAGTAAATGCTGCAGCATCCGTCTAGTGACCACTCTAACTGCGGCCGTTCAGAATATGTGGTAAGAAAAAGAGTGACTGTTTCATGTGTAAGTTACTGGTCACGGACCGGTCAAAAAATTCGGTGTAAAGTGAGTTACCAATGAAACAGGCAAATTGACACTGTAATACCACTGAGCCTCTGTTACTAGGGTTAAGTGTTACTGTTTTCAGTATTTTACATTAGCAACATTCATGTATTGCAACCATTAGACCATGGAACATTATATGTTGATGATCTCCAAATTTCTTGCCAAGGTTCCAATATGCAATTAATTGAACACCAATTTCTAATTCACCAATTTGTTTTGTGTAATGTAAATGGACACACTTTGTCTCCTTCTAAAAGTAATTGTATCAATTTTTGCAGGAAAATTGGGTCTCATCCTGATCGAGAAATTAAGATATGAGGCCCAGCTGCTTCTGTAGTTAATTAAATATTATTTCTTGATCTCATATTTGACAAAAAGTTAACATTGCTAGCATGTATCTTTGATTTGCACAGAAGGTGTGAAAGGTTGCTAAGTATTCTGAAATTGCTCTCTTATACCACTTGGGGTACAGATCATAAAGTGTTACTCTGTGTGTGTTAATTGGTTATTCTATCTCGAATTGACTGCAGTGTCTTAAATTAAGGATCAGCCAGATCATCACTATTGTGTAAATTATACCCTGTACATAAAATTTCACTCCTGTCTTCATACGAGGTCCCTGATTTACAAATCCAAATTACAGATGCTATAAAATTTCCTCCTCAGAACATCCCTATTGTCAATATAATCAATCCCTTTGCTGGATATAGTAAATCAGCCACATCTTCCTTTATTTTGCTGCACCTTATTTTCCTTCACGCATTCATTCTCATTATTCCATCGACATCCCTGCATTTGTGATGGCTCAAAATCCATTGATCATGTTGGTTGTGGTATTGTTATTGGAAAAAAAATTAACAGCTATAAACTTCATGCATCATATTGCTTACACCGCCGAAGCTGTTACTATTTTACATGTTATAGAGCTAATGCAATCCAGCTCTCATCAAAAATACTGAAAAGATAGCATGAGTGTGATCATGCTATTAGACCATTTCAATGACAAATGTCATCCAATTATTTGGAAAATATTAGATACTTTAAATATATTGAAGAATAAAGTATTTCTCACACATCTTGTTTTGTTGTGTAAAGTCATGCTTGTGCATTATCGGGAATGAACTTGCAAATAATGCTGCTAAAAATGCTTCTGACTTTGCACACAACACATTAACATTTGTTGACATTAAACAAAATTGTCAGATATTATTTCTTCCCTCTGGCAGAAGACTTGATATTTGCAGACAAACAAAAAATTATATTATATAGCCTCTCATATACTTTCATTCCCAGTTGCTCCCATGTGAAAAGTTGATCTAAATCTCACATACCTTTGCAACAAATGTTAATGTGCATAGCAAATGTTAATGTTGCATTGGACATACTAAATTTACATGCTAACACTTATTCTTGTATCAGAGTGCTCCAATTTGTGACGTGTAATGTAGCAACTGCATTACATCATATATTAGTTGTCTGTCTTAATTTCAGTGATTTATACTTTGTATTTTTTTTAAAACCACAAATCCTACGTAATTGGTTTTAAACCGCATAGAAATTTTTTTAACATTTTTATGTGCGATTGGTTTTTTTAATTCTATGTAAAAAAATTTTATCCATTTTAATTTTTTGCATAATCTTTTCTTTTTTAATATATTTCATCATATATCTGACTAGTCTTAACACAGAATTTTTACTTTTAGTTTTAAATACTGTATGGTGCAGAAATGTCTAGTTTTGGACATTGCACCAGGAATCCTCATGAAAATCAAATCAAGCTCTAAATGTAGCATTTACATACCATATTTTCCCCATCTTGATGTTTATGATGTGTTAAACTTTTTGAAAGTTATTCATTGACTTAGCTACTAATTTCGAACTTTTTATTTTTTATCTTTGAATAATTTGGAAACATTTGTTTTGTATTATTGCTTTTGCATAAGATTTTGGAAGTTATAATTTCTAAATCAATTTACTTTTTTCTAATAAAATAGGTATATTTTAGTTTGTATAAAATAATCATAATTTTAGGATCGTGAAGCATGGATAACAGCTATAGAGCAACAAATACTTACAAGCCTACAAGGCAATGAAAGCTGCAAAATCAAGGTAACAGTGCACAAATATATATATATCGGTTATGTGAAAATTTCTAATGTTAAAGTATCATTGTATTTCTCTTCTAATTTAGTCTGGGAGAACTACATCCTCCGTGGATCAAGCTTTGATACAATCAATAAAGAACACAATTCCTGGTAATTCTCATTGTGTAGACTGTGATGCACCAAGTATGTAATTAATTTATATTTATTAGCTTATGTTTTGCATATTTGGAAATTTTAGTCAAAATATTTTATAAATTATTTCTGAAATAGCCCAAAATTCTTAACACATTTTTCTTAGATTATCTCTAAAAATGAACAGCAGGTATAATTGATAAAGATAAATGTGATTGTTGAAAATACACTTGCATTTCTTACAAATAATTGTGTTGAAGGTAGGGAAAAAAGTAATTAAATGGCAAGAAATATATTTGGTGTAATAAGTTTAAAAAACTTATGTCTTTTTTGTTTATTTTCTGTAAACTGGAGAAGTTAATACATTTACACATGCCCACACATCAATTTCTTACTTGATATAAAGCAATAGTAATTATTTTCATGATGTGTAAACATCATTCAAGGGTTATTTAATAACAGGAATGGTCGCTTATGGTGTTTGATCTTCTTTTCTACTGTGGTTGCAAATGTATACTTACATTTGGAATTTTACACCCTAAAACCTGGTTGAACTAGTCTTTGTGCACAAAACATTGTCAAAGAGCAACAAGTAATTAAACCTGTCAGCATTAAATAAATATTTTAAAAGTGAGTAATAGCTAAATATTTCTCTCCAAAACTTTGAAATATGTCCCTTTTGTTAATTGGATTAAAATTACTTGATTCTTCTATATTCTCCTTAATTCAAAGTCACCACAATTTGTGCGTGCATCAAGAAACTAAAATATGCCTGTGAAACTTAATATCTATATTAAACTTAGAAGATGTTTAAATTATTATACTGCCTTTCAATTTCCACGAAAAGAAAATATACTTTTTGCTATGTTCTTGAAATAATTCTCTGATGGATAATTCTTCTCAACTGGTACAACATGTTGCAGGTTAAGGCTGTCTGACCAAGTTTTCTTCTATCCATTCTATAACACAACATTATCCTTCCATCGGTTGACTTCAATTTGTTGTAGATGGTTTTCTATATTCTTCAGCTAACTGGAAAATATGCTTCATTGCTGCTGTGCTTTATTTTTGGTTTGTTTATTTTTGTAGTCTTGCAATAGTTACTATTTTAGTTTAAAATGTTGTATCAAAATATGTAACCCAGTCATCTAATGTTTTGCTTTGATTAATTTTTCAATATTGAGTTTGCTATACATTATAGATTTTGTGAGAATATGAATTCTCCACGTTTCACATTATTTTATAGGTCCAAAGAATTTCCTCAGAAGAGTTTTCTTCTAAAGATCAAAATATCCTTATTTACATTAAATATCCAACTATTATTTCCATATTGAATTACAGGACTGATCTGTCTTATTAAATTATAGTGCTTTTCATGCTAGTAAATTTTGTTATGATTGTTTTTTTTTTCCCCCATAGAATATCTATATTACCCATGAACAGACTTTTGTTTAATTTTGTTTCAATAATATCTCTTCTTTCCTGCTGCTTTTTCAAGTAAGATAAATGCCTCAGTAGTAGCATGTTTATTACATGAATTATACTTTTGTCTTCAGAAAATCCCAGTTATAAGTTGATCTTTACCCAGCTCCATTTATTTCTGAATCTTTTATGAGTTTTCCTAGTGTCAAGTTAGACAAAGGACATAAAAATACTCAACTTGTTGCTGTCCTTCCTTAATATAGCTGCAACGATTTTACTTATTTAGTGCGTTTGTCGCCATTGTCACACATAGAATCCACACAGTAAGTATCATCGCCACTTTGCACATCTTAATACGGTTATTTCCATTTTACAATTCCTACCATTTATCTAAAAAAATTTAAATAAAGGAATTCTAAATTTGCCAATAAATATTTAATTCTCCGATTAAAATAGTTAAAAATGGCGCTATAAGCAAATTTGAACATTTGCGCATAATAAACATTGACAAATTCTATATAATAAAGAGTGTGTGTGAGGAAAATTCTCTTTTTTTATTGCAAAGGGGGAAAATATAGTAGAAAATATATTTCACCAGCAGAAAATTTACTACTGGAAATTATGATAAAATTTATTTTTATAAAAAATAAATTTGCCAAACAAATTTTATAAAAAAAATCGAGAATTATTAAGATTTATTTTGAAAAATAGGAGCATTTCAGAATTTTTTTTTTAAACAAAATCAGGAATGTCAGGACTACTCTGGCCCTTAAAATTTTTTATTTATCATTACTATTTTTCTGTTGTCATCAAGAGGCAAAACAAAATAGGAATTTGCGTAGGTTAATTTCCACATAAGCACAATTAAAATTATACATTTTAAAATAAGAAAGAAAACATTACATTTCGTAATAACTAAATTTATTTACAATATTTAAAAACTATCAATACCTGATTCCACAGAATTAGAAATAAACTCATAACATTTTCATGTAACGTGTCATCTGAATCACTAAATGAAGTCTTCATTGATTAAAGGAAAAGTCACTTTCATCTACAAAATTGCATTTTCTAAATGTGTTTTTATTGTATCTTCCAAGGCATCGTTCCATGTGCTAAAGACCCAGTTGGAGACATTTTTGCCTGATGGACGCTTTTGTTTTCCAGTCTTTCTAAAAAAAAAAAATTCCGCTTCTGACATCTAGTGCTCCCATAATTTTCTCTTACCTTTGTTTTAAATTATCTACTAATTCCAACCTCTAAAGACTGCAATATTTTTGTGAGTCCTGCAAGAATTATAGCAATTTTTGTAGATACGGATTTAAAGGCATGTTTAACATTTTCATTTAAGTGAGCTTTCATAGAGCTCATATTTAAAAAGGCTTTCAGATGAAAAAAGGAATTTTTACGTTTATGCCTGATGTTGTGTAACTATGACATCATAATTCCTTCATTCATCCAGCCTTTCTCATTTACCTTAATTTCCATGCTTTTTAAGAAAAATTTTATTGGAAGTGTCTTTCTTTTAAATATCATCCATGGTAATTTCAAACCATTTGAGGCACAGCATAGAACTATTGTAAATGAAGTTCTTTCATTCCGCTAGTATTTATAGGGATGCTGCTTGTTCCTTGAACATTGACGGTGCTAATAAGTGGTTTATCAAAAGATAACAGATCTTTATCCATATTAAAATTCAAATCTGATGTAAAATTGTTTTCTTGAATGACTTTTTTACAATGTCATGAAGTTATAGATTTCTTTTCCCAGTCTTTGGATATTTTTTGACTGCATTCTTTTTTCGTTTTGATGGCATTCTCCTGCAAATCTTTAGTTACATTTCTTCTTTTGCATTCAGTTTTTGTTTTCTCACCAGATATGCAAATTATTGGCTTTAAAATTATGCCTGGAAATTATCATTTTTGCAAGGATTACTCTATAAATGTTCTGTAGTTTTTATTCAAAGTACAAAAACTACAGAACATTTTGGTGTTGGGCATATTCGTTTTATTCATAAGCACTTGTTTTTAAGTGATTCTAAGCCTTATTGTGCAATATGTAGTGAATCGTACACTGTGCAGCGTATTTTAATAGACTGCTCTGAACTGTTGAGGTAATGATCCATAATGCTAATATACTAATATCTTGTGCTTAACCAACTTCCTCTATTGATATATTAATTTCCTATTATTACAGATTTTATGTTCATCAGTCATTACATTCTTTTCATCATTTAAATTATATCCAATCTTATCTAAAGTCAGAATCCATCCTTTTCTTTATACCAACTTTTATCTTTGTTATGGGTATGAGTACATATTTTGCAATATTTTTCTGATAAGATAACTTGGTTTCCCACATTCATTGAATTGAATTCAATAACTCCCCTTAAATTGCCTAATAATAATTATACCAGCATTGAATTATAACTTCATGAAATCTGTAATTGATACTGTAATTTAATTTATTAATCACTTACCCTGATATATAAAGCTTGAACATTCCTTTCTCCAAATTTAAATCTAGTTTAATCCCAGGTTGTTGTAAAAATGTCAGTTCAGTGAATTCTTTTTGAAATTTCTGAATTAAAAAAATTTTATAAAGTAAGGTTGGCTTGAGATTAGCCCACAGATGGAGGATCATGTTGTTTGACTTTGTTTGATGTCTCTTTATTTATCCAGTATGCATAACCTTACCACTGCCGAAACTGTCATTTGTAGAGTTCTTGGGATCGATAACACATTGATACCTTAGCACCATGATAAGAATACCTTTGCTGTGGACTCAGTTTTAACAGAAGTATTTAGAATTTGAGAAATACAAAAAAATTTGCCGTTTTTAAATTTTGTTTATTTTATATCACTATAGTTTGGAGCCTTTGTAAGCTAAATTTGTAGTTTCTATTTGTATAAATCAATTTGACCTTCATATTTTTTAAGGGCAGAATTTCAAATATAATTAGGACTTAAATTTTTTTTTATTTTCTGAGTATATTATTTGAAGTTATATTCTACTTTTTTTTATTATTTATGTATAGATCCTGACTGGGCAAGTTTGAATATTGGAGCACTTATGTGCATTGAATGTTCTGGTATTCATCGGAATCTTGGCTCTCATATCTCTAGAGTCAGATCTTTGGATTTGGATGAATGGTTGTAAGTAATTCATTTTTATAATTTGCAAGTAATCATTAAGTTACATTCTAATAAGACTAAAATATAACCATATTTTTTATGTATATTAATTTTAAAATCTATTAAGAATATAAAATAAAGATTGTGAAACAGTATGAAATTCAAAAAACTGAATGAACTAGTTTCTTAATTGAATTAATGAACTAAATGAACTATTTTTATAAATAAAAACTAGATGAACTATTTTTTTTCATGATTTGTTTCATGAAATAAAAGGTTTTTAATTATTATGACTTGTGCTATAAATTAGTTTTAATTCATTGGCCATTTCTAATACAAGATCATCAGAAAAGAATGCTGGGGTTACAAGTTTGTAACATAGAAATTAATAAACATCTATGAACATAAATTTAATCTAAACTTATTGAGAAATATCCAAATTTTTATACCCATCTCAATGTTTCGATATGTGCACCATTAGTCGCTTGATAAACATCGAGACAATAATTAATCTCGTTCCATGTTTTGAAAAGCATATCTGAAGTTAGTTTCCATTGCAGCTATGAGTCGACGTTTTAGGTGGTTGATAACAGCAATCCTTTCATTATACACAATGCTCTTACTGTACCCCCAGAAGAAGAGAGAGACGTGAGGTCGTACCACGGAAGTGGGCCATCACTTCCAATCCATGAGTAAGGGAATTTTGCTTTCAAGGCTTCATGCACAGATAGAAAAAAATGAGAAGGCGAGCTCCGTCCTGCATAAAAATGATTTTATTTCCAGTAACAGTTTCCAAATTATTGATTTGGGGAAAGACATAAATTTCTAGCAAATCTTAATAAATGTTTCCGGTTACAGGGCTCTCTGCAAAGAAGAAAGGGCTAAAAATGCGATCGAATTGCAACAACTAAATGTTCCTTTTACAAGAACAACGTACATATTGTAATCTTGTAAGCATGGAGTCGTAAACTTATATGAAAGACGTTTTGAACGGTAGTTTTTGCAACACTCAGTGTTAAACTTCGACGAGCAATGGATTTTTTAGGGCTTCTAACACAGGACTACCTTATGCGTTCGAAATTTTCTTAAGTGCTTGAATGTCCTGGCGATGCACCTTTTGATATTCCAATTTTTTTTAATTGTTTCATCTATCGATTTAACGCGTTATTATCTGGAGCCTTTTTGCCGCGATGTAACGAACGCTACTTTCGTAGAACTGCAACAATCAATTAAATTCCGCATACCACAATACAAATTGCGCTTTTTGTTTAGCTGACCACATTCTTCGACTCGCAAAATCTTACTGGGAGAACTGGACTAAAAAACCTCTAATATAATAATACACTAGCAGCGTCATCTAGCGAGCAAAGTAAAAACTTGCATTCTTTTTCAACATATCAACACAAGAATTATTTCCATACGTTTAAGAATTCATTTTTATAAGGTTTCAAAATCCCGATGTTCTTTTTCAATGACCCTGTGCATATGCGTAAAAATCTACACTTTTATCATCTAGAGAAATAGTATATTAGCAAGTCCTGATGCAATTATTATACTTGCTTTACATTGAATTTTTATTCCATATTCTTTGAATAAGGATACGCTTTGATACACTTATAAAACATATGCATTAATTTTATAATTTCTTTAAAAATTCATTTTTGTTTGCCAGTACTTTATTATTTTTAATTAAATTAAACTTTTACACTACTTGGGAATCATAGTGAATATCGATGCAACCACATTGTTTTAAACATTTGCTTAGTTTTGCATATAATATTCTTTGTGTCACTTATTAATTTGAAAGTCCTCTAGCTTCGACTAATTTTTTTTCTTTAAAAATTTTTTCCATAAACCTTGATTGTATTGGTATACTTTTTTAAACTCATTGTGTTCATCTTGATTAATGAATGTAAAAGGATGATAAAACCAAAACTGATTTTATAAATATTTGAAGAAAATTAATCTGAAAGTCAGGTAGTGAAATGTAGTGTAAGTTATTTTAACCAATTTTCTTCTGTAATGTATAAATAATTAAGTTGTAAAATGGGGTCTACAGTGAAATATTACTTTGCAAGATTAAAAATAATGTGTGAAAAGTAATGTATTATATTTTTGTATACATTGAATTGCCAAAAATCAATTATTTTAAAATATATTGTGTTAAAAACATTTTTTAAGAAAAAGTAATCCTAAAATCAATCCTATTTTGTCCAATAATTTTATTGTAAAATGTTGTGGGAATAACATCAACAAAATTTTAATTCTATTCTAGTAATAAGTAAAACTTTAAAGTTTAAAGCTTTAAAATTTATAAAATTGAAACTTTCTAAAATTTTATGAAGAGAAGCTTATTTTAAACAATTTTTGCATAAATTTATATTCTTTTTAAAATTATTTCTAGGCCAGAACATGTGAGTGTAATGATGGCATTAGGAAATATATCAGCGAATAATATATGGGAAGGTAATACAAAAGGTAGAGCAAAACCTACACCTAATTCAAGCAGGTATGTCCAATTAGTTTTATTTTTAGTTATTCCCTATAATTTGATCTTGTTTTTTGCAGTTGCTGTTAAACATTTAAAGGATATTGAAATTTGTTTGTTTGTTATGACCAGTTTTTAAAATTGGGAATTGGTTTTTGTGATTAACATCTTAGAGTAGTTAAGAGTTTAGACTCTACTGTAATTTAGTTTATGTATATTTCAATAAATCACATTATGGTACTAAAATGATGCTAAAACCAGAAATTTGTAATTACCAATTATGTAATTTTTTAATGTAGGAAATTTAGTGTTTTTGGCAGTTCCTCTAACTTATTCACATCTGAATTATATTCACTTCTCATTATCTGCATCCTTACCAGAAATTTATCATCAAAATGCTCCTAAGGATTGTATATGTTTTTTTACTAACATTGTTTTGTTATATTTAAATAGTTTAGTAGAAAAGCATTTCATTATGCATAGCTATGGTTTTAAATTTAATGATTTCATTATAGGGAAGAAAAAGAGCGCTGGATAAGAGCAAAATATGAATTTAAAGAATTCTTAACTCCAGTTTCTACTACCACTCCATTGGGGCAGGTAAACATATTCTCAGAAATAATTAGAAATTCTCTGTGGGTTGAGAGATTATAGCTTTCATTCTGTTTCTTATTCTTCTACTCCATTTTAATCGATAGTAGTTTATAAATTAAATTTTCAATTGTATTTTCCTTGTATTTCAAAATTTGCTGCTCTATTAAGATAATGATTAATAATTATTATACCCAAATTACCACAAAAATCCACATGATATCCAAGAGATATCTCTTAGACATTTATCTGGACATCTCTTTGTCTCTTAGATATCCACAAGATATTCAAATATTGTCGTTATGTCCACCAGTTACCCAAAGGGTCACAGCAAATGGATATCCTGTGGATATTTAGATACTGTGACATCTAATGGATATCTCTTGGATATTTAGATACTGTGACATCTAATGGATATCTCTTGGATATTTGGATATCTTTTGGATGTTTCCTAGATATCCAAAAGATATCTATGGAATGTTCTGATATCCATGAGATATCTATATAAATAAAATGCGATATCCAAGAGATATCCAGATCGAATCTTATTAGATATGCTTTAGATATATTAGTTATTCTTATATTATCTGGAATATATAAAAATGTTCCACAATTATTAAATACTAAAATGCATTTCTAATGAAATTTTCATTATTAATTTTAGTATTTTCTCCATAATTTTAGGAAGTTATCAACTGAAACAGTATCTTGAAATATTTTAAAGCAGTTGCAAGCATTTTTTGTGGGTTTACTTATATTGTTTTATGTAGACTAAATACTTAATTTCAAAAGAAGAAACATTAGAAATATTGTTTTGTAATATATAACTTCTCTAATATTAAAAGTGTAAATACAATCTGACTTAATTTTAAAAATTTATTAGTGAATTCAATGTTACTTTTTACGTGTTAAAAGTTATTAGTTAATTCAATGTTACTTTTTACGTGTTAAAAGTTATTAGTTAATTCAATGTTACTTTTTACTTTTAAGAATAAAATCATGTAAAAAAGTTTTTTTTATCATACTTTTAAAATTTTTAAAGCAACTGAAATACATCAAAATTAAATTCTGTATGAATTATATTGTTAATGATAGTTTCCTAAAAATTAAAAAAAGTGGAATTTGCTTAAAAAGTTATTTTTTACTTATGAAACAGCTTTTAACATAAAAACAAAATGTATGGAGTCAAGAATTCAGAATTAGTTTCTTTATAAACATTCTTAAATTTTAACAAAACTAGTAATTTTGAAGATACTTCTTATTTTTTTTTATTTAATATAGATAATAAAAATAAAAATAAATATTTTGCATGTTAATCTCAGTTTCAATAACTTCTGTTCCTTTGAAATAAAATTGAATATTGGAAATATTAGTTTTTAAAGTAAAAATTTTACAAAATTAAACAGTAAAATGATTTTTAAAATTATATATAACATAGATGCTTGATAACTTTAAAAGAATTCACTAAAATTTTTAGATTGCCAAACAGTATACTTTTCGAATTCAATAATAAACACACACATCTCTAAAGAAAACTTAAAGAACTTTTTAAAAAAGAATAAATTTGTATTATGTGAAATAAATTCTTTATTCAAACATTATGCATTTACAGCACTTTCATGATTTATTTCTTAATAAAAGTTACCTAAATTCATATCTTTTAAATTTATAATTAAAAACTTAGTCCGATTTCTATGAAAAATAATTTATAATAACCAATTTAAAATGCAATTATTGTAATTATTAACCATGTAATTGATTAATTCATATATTTTTCCATAAATAGTGCCAATTTATCAATAAAAATCATTACAATATTTAAGATATAATAGTGATTGCAAAAGATTTTTTTACAAAAATATTCAAGTTTATTTCTTTTAATATAATACATTTTCCAAAAGTAATAAAGACTATTGCAATAAAGAAATATTAAATCTTAGAATATGCAAAATTTAGTGCACTTAATATATATTGTTTTAAACTTTGAACATAAAAGCGACAAAAATCTACATTTCTATAATAACAGATATATATCATGAGAGTAAATAAGGTAAACAAATATCAGAAAGCAATGTTTATTGAGAAAATTATTTTTATATAATCAAAGTGACTGCTAAGATGTGCTTTCTATGCCAACTAAACATTCCACTTCTTTGATGTCTTAGCACTAACTAAATTAAGAAAGAAAAAATAATGAAACATTGACATGAGTAAAAATTATATTTATTTTACATTTCAAATTTTAAACAATAAGGGCACTAATAAAAAATATACAGTGAGATCACTTGATATAAAAATCTACAATAATCATTTATTTATGAGACTCTTGTGAATTAAAACGTAACTAACATTCAATAATATATTTTTGACAATTGAAATAAGACATAAAAATATGCTAACTTTTATAAACAGAGCACAATCTCACAGTCTTCACAAAACAGCTGTTTTAAAGTTGATAATATTGCCAACCTTTACAAATTAAAATATTTTAAATTTTTTCATGTGATATAATACTAGCCAATAATCAATTGCATAAAAAGTCATAAATAGTAAGCATCAAAATTTATCTAAATCTATTAGATGTTACACTAAAAAACTTAAATGTAATGTCACTTAAATGTCAATCTAAAAATATATTCTTAAGTAAAGAAAAACACACAGAATCCTTGTAGGAAATTAAATATTGCCAATCAATCTGTTAACAAATACATTGACAACGAAATAAACAAGTATTTGCATTTTATTAGCCCATAAGTAAATAATATTTGTTTTACAATACATGTTTATATTTCAAAAATAAGATTGACATTCAATGAATTAAAAACAAAATTTTTAAATTTTAAGATACAAAATTAATATTAAAACAACATATATTACTTTTTAATTTAAATTATAAATATACACACATTTGTTTTTAAAACTACAACAATTGAATTTTTTTTAAAGTAACAATGGTGCTTTTAAAATATTTGTTTTTTCTTGAAAAAGTAGCCTGTTTTACAAATACATTAACAAGTAATGAAAATTAAGCAATAATCACAAAAAAAAATTTTTTTTCTGCTCTGATCAACATCATTACAGAGGGTTTGACAACAATTTAAATTAGATAATTTTGTTAATTCTCCTTCATTCAATATATTACTTCACACATGCATCCAACTCCAATATTACAAAGTAAAAATATGTAAACAAAAGCTTTGATATTAATATTGTACACATATGATGGAGAATGCAAATTACTTGAGAAATATAATTAGAAAATAAAAGTTATAATTCATAAAAATATTTAATTCAAAACTAGACTATTCCTTTTAATGCAGTAAAACTACTTAAAAAATCATCAAGTTTTTAGAATATAACTATATCCAGGAAAGTGAACCAAAATTTATAGCTTGTGTTTTCATTAGTACAGGGAAAACTTAATTTTATGAATGATAAGATTTGTAAACCTTTACGTACTTATTTTTAATGCAAGAAGTTAATTTAATAATAAGGAAAACCCTGTTTTATATTAGTTATTTCTAATTGTTAATAAAAAAAATTTTTGATTTCAAATATTTTTTTACCGTACGTCAGTCATTGGCATTATCTACCATAAGACCTCTGGTGGCCCAATAAAATTTAGCCTTGGTAAAGTTGTCAGAGTCCAAAATAAAAAAATTTTTAATTCAAATTTTTTCAATTTCAAATATAAATATAACACAAGATTATTGCACTATAACATGAACTCTAGAGATATTTGATAAATAATAATTAGTAGTAGATTTCTATTTCAAATAGAAATTCAACTTTATAAGAAGATTACAATATGTTGTAACTTATTTAAAAAGAATTTTTGATGAATAATACTCAATATAAATTTAACAGAGTTCTTTGAAAAATCGAGTACCACTTGGTTTGGTGATACATTTTGGCAATAAACTTTGATCTGTGATAACCCTGGTAACCCTATCTTTATATAGCTTTTGTGTAGTGACCATCATGGCAAGCTAAAGAATCATGAGGTACCCAGTTGTAAACTTTTAACATTTACTTCTGATTTCATTTATCATATTTGAAATAATGAAACCTAGAAATAAGAACAAATGAATAGCTTTGAACAATAAACATAACAAAAAATAGCTCTTGTGCAAAATCCTGGCAACCAGGGGATAAATGACACTAAATACGAGTTTTTGAAAGCAATAGAAAATTAAATACAATGCATGCTTATTACTTTGAAGAAACATTCCTGTTTTGTTGTAGTTCTAATAACTTTTTGGCTTTTGTACCACAAAATATTAAAACTTTACGATGTCAGCTATAGAATTGAATAAAACTGTTTTGGCTGGCAGTATAATATTAAATTTAAGTTGTCAGTTTAAAAAGTTTTTCTTGGTTGTTAAAACGATGAATTGAAAATCCATATTTAGTTTTTTTAGCAAATAAATAGTGGCATAAATTTTGTTAATCGTACATATTAAAACACTTATTATAAAATTACCTTATTTTAGCTATCATTAAATATGCACTAAGGAACAAAATGATTTGATTTTAATTTGATATATTTGCACCAACTTTCCATGATGACAGTATTTTAACTCTTTCTTTAAACACATATATGATTAGATTGAATTCAATAATAAACAAGGAATTAATATTATGGAAACAATGATAGTGAATATGGATGGTAATAATTTTGGTTCTAAAGTTTTCCCAACAAGTCTTTAAATTAAAGTTTTATATACCTATAATTCTATACATTTTGATACATATACGTTGATATTGATTTTGAAACTTGATAATAATTAATTAAAAATTATTTTTATTATTTAGAATCATACAATTTGTTTGTTAAAGCAAATATAATGATAAATTTTTGAATGTACACTTTAATTTATAAAGAAATTAAATATCCCCAAAAAATTTAAGAATATTTCTCTACAATTACTAGTATACAGAATTTGTAATATAAAACATTTAAGCTTATGAGTGCCTTAAAAAATTTTATGACATTTTTGTTCAATGATGCCTAATAAACAATGACCAAACAAACACAATTGAAAAAATAAACATTAATTTTTAATAGTATAAAATTGCTTCTATTAGAACAAACGATAAAAACTGATACTTTTCTGTGAAAGAATTAGAAAATTTCTGTGAATTGGAGGAAATAAATTTTTTTTATTAAAAACCTAATTTAAAATTTACATAGTACTTATTGTAGCTTTAATAACGTATGAAATTTTTAAGGAAGAATACCGATCTTATAACTTATATTTTACTATGTTTTTCAATTAATATTTTGTACTTAATAACAAATAATATTGAAGAGAAAGGAAATAATCTATTTAATCAGTAATAATAACAAAAATAGAATAAAGTATTAAAATACTGAGAAACTCAGCAAATATTTACAAACAAGCTCTTAAATTCACTTACCTCGTTTGTAAAATGTCATAATAAATAGAGATTGATCAACTAGAATGATTTTTGCCATATTGTTTTAATTTAAAATAATCATATAATTTATATTAATACTGTGGGGTTTCAGAATTCATTAACGTAGTTTATGAAAGTGCAGCTTACTGTCAATGTGCAGTTGACATCAACTGCTTGACAAATATCCAAAGCGTAGATATCTAACGATATCTAGATTTCTTATGTCTGTCAGATATCTAACCCTTACAAAATTTGGCTATCCAATTTGCAAGAATTTGGGTATCCATGAGATATTTCTGCAATATCCAAATGTTAATGTCTAAATGATATTGTTTACGATATTTAACAGGCATCCAAGTTTAGGATATCCATGGACATTGTGATTTTTAATATCTCATGGATGTATTTTCGATGTGATAGATATCTGGATATGAATTGGACTTGATTTGGATGTCTCTTAGATATTTGTGGTTGTGTTGATATACAGTATGAAATTCATGTATATCCACAACATAAACATTCATAAGAATTTATCTGTGACACTCTTATTTCTAGAAAATTGTACTTGTAAAAAAATCTTGAAAATTTATTTTTAATTAGGTTTTATTGTCTACTAACAAAAGAAAGTCTCATTGGGTTGCTTTCCGAATCTCATGTTTTCAGTAATAGAAAATCCAAGAACTTTTTTGATTACTTTTTTGTATTTTGTAATTACATGTTGCATGTAAATTTTTATATTTCTTATGTGATATGGTCACTTTATTTTCAATCTTCTTGCAGAGTTTCTGAAATACTACTATTTATAGTTGAACAGTGAAATTAACTTATATTGTAGCAGTAGCTAATTTCACTTTTTTAAAATTATGAGAAATCAACTGTTAGTTTTTACTGACAGACTTATTATTTATATTAATAGTATACTTTCAACATTTAAAATGTTATTTTGTAATAAAATGCATTGTAATTCCTTTTCTTGCTCTTGATTAATCTTTCTTAATTTTATTAGTTTTTATTTTAATTGAACATTTTGATTGACACAGTGATTATTGTAAAACATATACCATCTCTCAGCTTGATACAATTTAAAAAATTATAACTTAACTGCAAATTTTCAAGAATTAAAACTTATTCAAATTTTACTAAATTCAATTGAAAAAAAAACTTTTTTTAAATTTAAGTAACTGTTTGAAAGATTTTGTAAATTTTAATGAGTTTATGACAATTTTCACAAAAAAAACCAGTTTTATGAAATATTGCCATGATTTTTTTTTTACTTTTTGTTTTTGTCACTTGTTGATGAATTAATTCAAATTATTAAATTTACAATTTATGAAATAGTTTATAGCTTTAAACATAATATCCTTTAACAATTTTGAAAACTGTTAAGTTTAAAGATAAAAGGCTAAATTTTACTTCCAATAACATAACTACTTCTAAAGCTACCATAAAGCTTTGTAAATTATAAAATATTAAAAAAAAAGAAAAGATAGGAAACTAAAAATTTATTTTGCAATTTAATATTCTAATTAAATATTAAAAGTTTCGAAACTAAGAATTCTTGACTTGTAAAGTTCTTTGAAATTAACCTATTAACCAACTGGGGTTCTGTGAAGAAAGTGCTTCATTTTTGCTTCTTGGTGGCAACATAGTTTTGGCTTTCACTACAAAGCAAGTTTTCGTCCTTTAGAGGTTGTCAAGAATAAAAAAGCTCCTAATTCTTGATGAGATGTATTTTTGCTTTCCTCTGGGCCACCTCAAAATAATCACGTTCTAATGACTTTCAGCGGGGAAGTCCAACAATTGCTGTCAACTGAAGAAAACAAAATGTGTTAGTAGTTTACTTTGTGAATGGTCTGCTTGTAAATTTCTTCAAATACATATTATAATCTTTTATTACACTAAATATGAATTTTATTTAATTATTTTGTAAATTATTATCAGAAAATTTATTTTTAGGCAGTGCTTGTATTTATAATCCTAAATCAATAAAAAACATATGATAGCTATCACAATGAGTATCATATTATTCTAATTTTAAAATATCATTTTGCTATATATATATATAGCAAAATGATATTTTAAAATTATGATATATATATATAGATATATGATTTTAATAATTTCTTTTTATTAGAAATCAGAAAAAAATTTAATTTCCAGATAGTTAAAAATGTAATGGTTTAAATAGCTGTAATAATTAGTTAATTTGCTGTTTAATTGTTGATTGGTAATCATTGCAGAAACTTTTCAAAATCATTAAAAGAAACTGTTCTGTTGCTTTAATGCATACAAATTGAAGAATTTAGACGTTGTATATTTTTAATAATTTTAAAAAATAAAGAGCTAACTTAATTACCTGACAATAGACTTCAGAGTATGCAGTAGGCTATTGACTTTAGTTGAAAATTTGAAGAAATATTTTGAGTGTAAGTTTTTCATATTAAATTCCTTGTACTGAAAGATTTCCATTTCTAATTATGTAAATATATAGCTTCATACTATAATTTGTATTGTTTTATATCTTTTATTATTTCTTCAATTGTTTTGCACAAATATTAAAATGAATGTGTCTCTCGCCTGAAACTTTGTTTTTCAAAAGGAGAACAAAAGCAAAAATATAAAGCAAGGAAATTTTAATGCTATTGCTTACAATAGTATTCTAATAATTGATTATTTAGTGTAGAACATGTCAGCATCACATTTTTAATCATATTACAATTAGTTTTGCATTAAATATTTTTCCATCACAGAACTATAACTACTTTTACATGGAAATCATTAAAAACAATAATTGTAGAGAAATATTTTTTTGAAGAAAAAGTATTTTAGTAAAATAATGATTGAACTGCTATCTTCTTTTGATGATTATAAAATAAAAATATTTTGCTACTTTTGGTTTGATTAATCAAATATTTTTAAATAGTTTTGATTAAAGAGGTAAATATTCACAAAATTAATTTTTAAACGTAAATTCGCTAACTAAAAATGAATACGTTATCCAGTTTCGACAGTATAAATTTTGTATTAAAGTTAATCTATTAAAAATACATATCATAATTTATTAATTTACCACAAAGATAAAATTTATTTCTTATGTTATAATTTCTTCGTGAAGGTGAAATTGCTTATCTTAGTATAAGAATTAAGTTATTGAACTTTGTTTTCGAAAATGCATGAAAGGATTAAAAAAACCATAAGATGGCGCTTACTTGAAATAATCTGTTTCAAGAGGGTAAAAGTATAATCTTTAGTGCAATGCTGTTCAATATTGAAGTATATGAGAAACAAAGCGTAATATTTCAAATGTAATCATCAAATTAATAAATGAAAATATTTCTTTTGTGTGATAAAGGAAATTTCATATTTTCCGGAATTTGTAAGTAACTTTAACTTTTATTCAATGCTTTTAAATTATATTTACGAAGTATTAGTTTAAAATGTCCTTAATTTTACAAAATATGTATTAAGATAATTTTGAAGTAACTATATGTATTATCACACAATAAAGACAGTAAATAATTTAACATGTTATCCATTGCTTTCTTTATGCAGAAAAATGTTTGTGATTACTAAATACAAACATATTTTAATTATTTAAATTTGATCATTAACTTATTGTGAAATTCTATTATAATGTCTCTGAAACAGATATGCATTTCTTAAACATTTATGGGAATATTTCTCATAATTTTTCTGAAATTAGTAATTTTTGACATATTTTAATATCATTTTCCAATTATATACCAAAATTTAAATTTAGTAAAAGTATGAATGAAAATTTAAATTTTCTTGCTGAAAATAATAGCTTACTTGTAAAGTTATAGACCTTAATCGTAACCAAATAATATAAATTTATGTCGAATAAAGAGTAACACAATTCCCATTCTAAAATTTGAAAATGTTTATGTAATAGGATTTATTCCTTCATTTTTTGTAATTACTTTGATCTTGATATTTTAAACAATGTTTGAAATATGTGTACTGAAAATTTAAGTAGTGTGAAGCTATCAACAATATAAAAAATTTCAATATTTGTTTAGTTAAATTCTCGAATAAACAGGAAATTAATGCATGTGTAGTTATGTTAACAAGAACAAGGGAGATAGCAGAAAGATCAATTATTGTTTCTGACTATATCAATTTGACATCAGTATTGACAAACTCCTAACTATTGGAGCTTAGGAATTTTCAAATTCTGTAGGAAACCGATAAATGTAAGTGTAGTGGAAACCGAAAATCAAGCATTAAAATAGTCGATGTGCATTTCCAATCAAGTTATCTTGGAAACATCTGACTAATGATATATTTCAGGTAAGCATGTCAATAAAATGTCTTCAGCTGGTCAGAACAAATTAATGAAATGCCATATTGTCACTTCCCTATTCTTGTTTGCATATATATATATATATATTTATTTATTTATATATAAAGTGTATATATAAAGTGCTGTTTCACTCTCCAAAGTCATTCTAGTAGCTAATTGTATATGTGAAAATATTACCGGTTTACAAACATTATGTCTGATTCAAACAATTAAGAGGAATTTTATTTTTAAAATGAAGGAATTTTATTTTTATAATGAAGGTAACTCTTCAGGTATGGACTATGAATTTAATGATATTTCTTAGGGTTGTAATTGGTATCCCAATCAAGAGTTCAATAGTTCCCATTTTTTGTCAATCTTTTATAAATCATATAAACATTTAAAATGATAATTCTAATAACAAGTTATTCAGTTTATAGATTAAAATTAGGTACATTGTGAAATTAATTAAAACCTAAGAGGTTGCAAAGATTAATTATTTGCAGTACAAAATATGTTGTCCAATTTTAATAAAATGTAACTATAAAAAGTAAAAGAACTATGTACAAAAACCATTGCATAATTGTTTAAAATATTAAATTCATTCAAAAGTTAAAAAAAAATAGCATTAACTTTACTTAATTTATCCCTTTTCATATTTATAAACAAATTAAGTAATAAAGATTTTGTATATTTTAATCTTGTCACACAGTCACATATTCTTATACTATCAAGTTTACAACTATGCAAAAATTTATATATATTATACAAAGAAACTAAAAAATGTTAATAATTTAAAAACTTGATAAAAAAGTGAAAATTAGTATTATATCCGTTGCTTATGAATTTCAAAAGTTAAATAAAATAACCTTTAATGCTGAAAATCTAAATGTGAATAAATATTTAAAAGAAAAAATGTAATTAACTGTTGCTTCCTTGAAACACTTTCAATTTTCGCTCGTATTAGTTAAATTATCCATAATTGTTCATTAAATAAGCTCCTCAGATACAATTTCATGGTATTCTTTCAGTTTTGGGGGTTGAATTTAAAACATTGCAGTGAAGCCAGTTGCCCCTACCAAGGGGTTCGGAATAGCTGGTAAACGCACAGAATTTTTGGCCCTAGTTAACTTGGGATCGCCAGTTAAGAGGTTAAGTTGTTGCTGCCATATTTTTCATAGTTCATAAAAATTGCCTTTGAATATTTTGATTGTAATTTTCTGTTATTTGAATTTTTATTTACTATCACAAAATATTTCCGGTAAAATACTTTATGATAATATGCAACAGAAAATTTTTCTATCAAATATTTTATTAATTCACCACAAATTTTGAAATATAAGTGTCATAATATAAAATTTTTCAATAAACTTAATGGTTTATAGGATTTATATGTATACTTATTGACAAAAGAATTTCTGCATACTTATTAACAAAGTTTTTAAGAAGTAAAGATTTTTTTTAATTATCATGAAAATCATTTCAAAAAAATTACTCTTAAACTTCTAAATTGAGTAACTTATAATTACTCATTATTTTTTTAAAGATTTTAAAATTATCAGGAGTGTTATTAGAGAAATTCTGTCCGTATATCTTGATTCAATTTTACATTTACCCTCTTTATTTTTTCTGTTTTAGTGAATTCTAGGAAAAATTAAATTATTTATCTATAGATTATAATTTTTATTGAACTTTTATGTTTTAAAAGTTTTTTAATTTTGAAATTTTTCATTTTTTGGAATTTTTGAAGAATGTGAGCAGCAGAGCATCTAGAGCATCCGCTCTTACTACATATGTTGACAAGGTAATTGATTTAGTTGCCATAAAAGGCTTTACCAGCTCCATCTACAGTTGGATATTAATCTCAGTATTGTCAAAAATTTGAATCTTAACAATTATTTAAAACAATTTATGTCTAATGGAACTAAAGTTTTATATTGTTAAGAGAGAAAATTTGTTTCAGTTACATTTAACTCTCAATAGTTGTCACAGTTTTTTTTTTTTATAAAAGTTGCAGTTTCTCTTTTTTGAACTGGATCAATCTTATCAGTTGATGTATTTTTGAATATATTGCAGAATTAAAATTTGTGTGTTATTAGAGTTCTTCATTTGCATTCTTTGTACTAAAACAATACAAGAGTAAACAACTGTATGTTATTAAATTATTGAATAGATTTTATTTTAGAAATAAATTGAAATATGACATTCATCATTTATTTTTTCTTGGTAAATTTTTATTGTTTCTCCTTATGATTTAATTGAAAATTGTGTTTAAATTTGTCAAGCCATATCACAAAATAGTTCAAAGGTTTTACTTTCTTGATTGAGGTATATTTATAACTTTTCCTATCATGAATGTTGAGGAGAGTTTATCGGATACTTAATTCTCAGAATAAGAATTTTTTGCATAAAGAACTATTAAAAGAAAGCATGTTAAAAGCATATATTTCTACATGTATAAATCATTTCTTGCTCATATTATCTTTTAATTTAACAAGGAACTAATCATGTAATTAAGTTTATCTTAAATGTGTTCTCTTTTTCTTTATTTATAGCAACTCATTGATTCTGTCTGTAAAAGTGATATAAAAGGAGTTGCCTTAATTCTTGCACATGCATCATCACCAGAGCATGTAAACACAGCTGTTGGTCCTAGAGATCAAAGAACTGCTATTCATCTTGCTGCAGCTTTGGGAAATTTACCTATCACTCAACTTCTGATTTGGGTAAATATAATACCCCAATAGTTATTTTATCGTAATCTTATTTTGTTGTCTTTTTTAAAATTGTTAGTACTTATTTTATAAAGTATTTAAAATTTTTCAGTAATTTATATTACTATCGTAAAAATATTCTTAGAAGTAAAAATTACTATCTCAAATTGCATCCTTGTTTGGAATTTATTTGAGGTTATTTACATTTCATATTTAAAATTTTTCCTTTTGTTAGATTTAGATGCCATTGAAATCTAAAAATTTTAAAAATTACAACACATTTCTTTTTTTTCTAAAATATACTTTGAACTTTTTGAAGTGTCATTAATGTAAATAAATATTCAATATAAATAATGTATATAAATATTGAAATATGTACAGTAAAAAAAATTATGAAAATAGTTAAATTTTTCCTATCTTTTAAGACTTTTCAAAGGTATATAAATTATTTTACATACCATAAATATCTAGTTTTGATCATTTTCTGCAGTAAAAAAGCTTACACATTTAGTTAAATTTTCATTTTTGGAAAACTTAGCTTATCCCAAATTTTTTCACGAGCTTCTGGGAAATGCTAAATTATTGGTTAAGAATTGTTTCTTTGAACTCCCTGAAATTTAAACATTTAGTGAACTCTCTCTTGAGCATGAATAAAACATATTGTTTACTTTGAATGAAACAAGATTTTTATCCTCCACTTACAATAAATTAAGCTTAAAAGTAAATTCATTTATTATATAAAATGAAATTCATGGATACTTCAAACTAAACAACTGTTTCACAGTCATTTAAAGTGAAAAATCGCACTTTTGAATCAGTGTCACAGTTCAAATATATTGGAACTATTATTACCACTAAAAATGACAGTAGTGATCGAGTAATAATTTGAGCCTATTGTTTACAACAGGGTTACTATGTGAAATAAATGCTATTTTGGCCTCAAAAACTAAGTAAAATATCAGTTTAAGAGTTTAAAAACAAAGATTAACATCTTTGAAACACTAATTCAAAAAATACAGCTTTATGGAAGGGAATACTTTGCAGTTAATTAATTACATCAAAACAAATTATTTACCTTTGAATGTAATATCTTAAGAAAATTTTTGGTGCTGTTCTTGAAAATGATAGTTGAAGATCCTGTTTAAATTTGAAATATATGAAGTGTAAGCAACCTGATATTGTTAGAATTATAAAATGCAATAGACCAATGATGGCTTGGGCATTTGCATTGATCTGACAATTCAAATCATATTAAAAAAAACCTCACTTTTACTAGTGCTATGGGAAACAAGATGAGGAAGATCACCTATTAGGTTGCTTGACTTAGTCAAAAAGGACTTGAATTTGATAAATAAAGGAAACTGGAGGAGCCTTGCAATAGATTGGACCTGATGGCAATGACTGTAGGGATGATCTTTACCCTGCAACAAGCTGTAGTGCCTTCAAAGAAGAACTAAAAATGAATTAAATCCCCAATTTTATGGTTTACACAATATCTTAATATTTTAAGATTTTTTCTCTTGTAATATTTTAAAGTTTTATTTAAAAAATATCCTTTCTCATAGCATTTACAGTTAAATTTGCTGAACATTCTTCAATATTTAGCATGATGTGTTTCCATGTTTAATTTTTAATTTCATCTAATTAAAGGTTTTCTGCATGAAGTCCAATACTATTTTTCATATCAATTGAATTTTAAAGAAGAATGTGGATTAAAACTTTTTAAACAGTAATTATAGTTTTGTTACTGAATCATTTTTTTTTAATTTCCAGAATAATGCGAATGTTAAAACTGTGGATTCAGATGGAAGAACAGCTGCTACCTATGCTAAAAGTGGTGGATTTCAAGAAGTCCATGATTTATTAATTCATAGTGGTTGTCCAGACTTGAATCCTCCATCAACATCTACACTTCCTCGCCGACGAGGAAGCTTATCCAAAAAATCTACGGAAGTTTTCGATAAACTGCCTGCCAGCATTATTTAGTGAGACATCTACATCTGTGATTATTGTATCATTATTTTCACTTCATTCACTCATTGTAGAACTGGCTGTTTTAAGTCAACACTGTATAGTTGAAGCTAACTGCTTTAATATTTAATACAAAAAGAAATATGTATATGCTCTTTTTAAAACGAGCTAAATCTTTTATAGGATACTTATGGGTAATAGCTAATGAAATTTAAGTCGATTTTTAACAACTATGCAATCCTTTTACATTAAATATATAGTTTACTTAAAAAACCTTAATTTGTAATTTAAATTTTGCTTAGTTAATAATAATTTAAAATTTTCTTAGAGTTCTTTTTAGAGAAATGTGTATGACACTTAAAAATGTTGTTCCAGTATTTATAGAGAATCTAGTCTTGATTTTTGAATCTTTATTTTCAAAAAAACTCATAAAATGTCTGGTACAAAATTGAGTTTTAAGAAGAAGATATCTTTATATGATTTTATTCTCATGAACATATTTTATTAAAATTAGAAGACTAATTTATTTCTATAAAATATTGAAAGTTTTTGGAATTTTTGTGTACTATTTTCACATGATGCAGGGGATTGAAGGCTAGTAATTCATAATGTCTAATTAATGGTTTCATTTTCTTTTAAACAGGTTCTCGTGTTTGATTTTTACATTAATCTCTAATATGTGAAATTTGTTCAGTCTTGAATTATTGATTAGTAATTATTCAGCACTTGAACCATTTGCTTTTCAACAAATATTTGCACCAATATTTAATGCCATCATTACTGTATATTTTAGTCAATTTTGTTTTGTATATAATTAAATTTGTACAGAAACTTGTTATTAAATTATTTGTTGTGTGACAAAAAATTTTATATGTATTTATATATATATTATACATATGTATATATGTATGTATGTATGTTTGTGTGTGTATGCTCAGTGGTGCTTAAAATACGTTTTGCTTTTGTTGTATTTATTTTTTTTATTATGTTTGCTAATTAGTAAAAACTGGTATCTTCAAATGCATAAAATCAGTGCTCAACTTTCCAGCAAATGTGAATTTTGTTCAAGGTTCAGTTTTATGTTTCATAACTAATTTATATTGATTATTTTAATAGATTGATTTTCATTAATTTTTTTACATATCATATTTCAAATTGATTTTTTTTTTGGATATAGTCAGTTTTGTAATCTGTAATTCTTTCATCAAAAACTTAATTGCTTTAACTTGCCTTGATATCTTATTATTTTTGCTTTAGTTGACATTATGCTTCTTGTGTATCTTCATACCTCTATGAAGAATGTAATTCATGTATATAATAGAGTAATATATAAAGTAAAAATACAAGTTTTTAAAATCATTAAAAGCATCACTATTTCTTTGTATATATATTATTAAATTCAAGAATAGATGCACGTTTTTGAAAATTAAAAATGTTTGTGTTGATTTAGTTCTGGAATATTACTGTATATTAGTTTGAGTTCTTAAAGAATGTTAGTATTGATATTGGATCTTTTCTCAAATGTAATTACATTTTGCTTAAAAAGTATTTGCTTAATACCATTTGATGTTACGAAAAATTGTCATTAATTTAATCATAGTTTTGTAAAAAGTGCAATACTTTTCTTGAGTACTAATCATAAAAATTTGTCAGGCATAAAGTCAGTTGTGGGTTTAATTCTATTAAGCTCATTTGATTGAACCTGTGCTTTACATTTGGTATTTAATTGACTAATTGCTAAAAATGTTAACAATCATTGACATTAGGTAACTTACACAAATCCAGTTCATCAGATGAAACACAAATTAACATCTACTTTGTGTGCTGACTTAAAATAACTTTATCTATTTTAAGTAATTATAACTAATTCTATACCATTACTTTTTATTATCA
The DNA here is from genome assembly GCA_030067965.1 of Latrodectus elegans. Taxonomy (NCBI): domain Eukaryota; kingdom Metazoa; phylum Arthropoda; class Arachnida; order Araneae; family Theridiidae; genus Latrodectus; species Latrodectus elegans. The sequence continues at coordinate 102,842,794 of CM057809.1, read as the reverse complement.
CACATTAGTCTAAAAATTAATATTGATTTACTGAATGTAATATTAAGACATATAAAAAAAGTGGTCAGAAATTTTATTAATTTCTCAAATCGAAATATTTAAGAAATAACGTTTTGTATAATTTTTTCGTGTTTTACTAAGAATTATTAGAGCGCAGAACTCTTGGTAGAATTATTTTATCCCACCATTGGATGTAACCTTCAATACCTTTTTAATAATTGAAATTTGCTTAGTTGCCTTGTTTAGTTTTCTTTGCAAAATAATTTATTGATAAAGATTAAGGTTAATAACATTAAAAATTACACATTTAACTTCTGTATCATTAACTTATTAAAGTATTTTTATACATTCAGTCTATTATTGAACACTTAATGTTTATAAAAAAATAGTGTGAAAGATCTTAGCTTAGAAAACAATTTTTTCCTCTTTAAATATTTATCTTATGAATGTTTATTTTCATTACATAGTGCTTTAATTATCACATTATCTCTTACCAAAAACTTATAATTTTTTGAGCGAATATTTATTTTTTAAAATGTTATAAAAACATTTTATTGGGCTATGAATCGGATATTAACCTTTGGATTTCGTATGAGTTAAAATAAAGCCGGAAATTGTCCATCTGCGTACTATTTCTACTCTGTTACAAAATTCCTTACTTAAGAAGGAATCATAATTACTGAAAATTTTCAAAATCAATAAAATTCAAACATTTTAAAATTGTTGCTTTGTTCCACTTAAAACATAAATCCACTTTTAAATTCATTTATTATCCCCTCTGATAAAGGTGAAAATTACTGATTGTATTAAAATAATTTAGAATATTTTGTTAGGTTTAGATAAAAAACTTACCTAGTTAAAATTTCTCTTGCTTAACAAGATCTGAATCATACAGATCATTTAGCATACAGTGTCGTGAAGATAATTTCTTTCATTGTAAAATCTTGAAATTGAACTCCTATTCCTATTTAATTGAACTCTTGATATTTAGAAAAATTTTTCCTTTTTAAAAATATTTTTATCTTTTTTTATAGAGTTTTTAAATGTTTTCCTATTTAATGCCAGAGATTTTCTGTACAGACTAAACTACTTAACAATATTTTAATACATGGAATGTGCTTTTTTCCTATTTTATAGATATTCACAGATTTATAAACTATTCTTTCAAAGTATAAATTTAGCTCAGATATAAAGCTTTCTGGTCAATCCATGTGTAATTCATTATTCAAAATGGCATTTGATTTTTTTGTGGTATAAAATTTAGAGTGATGATGGTTGTTAATGATGGTTTCAGTATAAACTTTAATCATTTTCAAAAATAAAATTGTACTTATTATATTTGAGCAATTTAGAAAACTAATCTTAAAAAATTAATTTATAGTAAATAAAAAAACTTAATGTTTGCAAAATTTTTCTCTAAACCTGAAAATATATTCACTCTAGTATCATGCATCTTATTTTTTTTAGGACTTAGATTTCTCTATTCTTAATGTCATCTTTTTTTGACATTTTCAATTGATTTTAAACTACCCCCCCCCCATTAATTGGACCTTGAATTGATAGTTTTTTCTAACGTTTTCTTTTAGATATTTTGAATATGCACATAGTATTATCACTTATATTTCATCGAAAGTTTGGGTCTATTATGTTCAGTTTTTTAATACTGTTGTAGTTATTGCAGGCTTATATGATTCAGTTTGAAAAACAAATTGTCAGGCATGGATATTTTAACTATTTTTATTTAATTTGTTCATTTACATTGTCAAATTCATATGATCATTTGATGTTTCTGGTTTCAATTGAAATGTGATGAAAATTTTAGGTTCCCAAATTTCACTCATACTCAGCTTGTTCCAATTAAATGTAAAAAATGTGGGCTAAAGTAAAACACTTTTGTTTATTTATAAGCAAGAATGTTTAACTATCACTAACAATATTTTGATAAATTAAAGAACAATTATGCATACTATGTTGGTTGTTTCATCTCAACAGATGTGGGACAGTTGGCACTGGGTAATATGAGCCCCTTGTATTTTCACACCAGTTAGTCATAATCTATTAGCCAAATTAGAAATAAATGCTTATATTATAATGTTTTTGAAGTTTGTTTATCATTGTACACATTATAAGTGCTTTATAGCATAATAATTTTTCATTTGAAACTTAAATAAATTAATTTAAAGTTGTAAATTTTATTATTGATTGAATCATTTATATGCCATTTATAATTTACTTAGACAATATTAAATGATATATAATGTTAAGTAACTTATTTTCTCACTTTTTCTCTGTTTTAAATTGCTTACTGATTGAATTGTGTACATTTTTTTAGTGACAAATTTAAAAATTTCTCGAACTTAGCTACAGATGAACCAGTGAATCTTAGATTTTAGTAGTTTTAGTTGAAATAGGAGATTGTATGGGAAAATAAATTTGATATTTTTTATAAAATTAAATTTTAAGCCTTGGAAGAATTTATTGCATTAAAAAATGATGTAATCATGATTAACATTTGCTTAATAGCTGGCATCTTTAAATATTTGGCACTAATAATCTGTTCAGTTTTATTATCTGATGCTATAATTTGGTATTTTATACTATGTTTTAATTTATTTTTTTATATATGATTCAGTGTAATCTTCTGTGCGCAAGCTCATATTATGAATAAAAGCTAGCAATAGAAATCTAAAATTGTATAAAAACCAAGACTAAAAATATCACACACAAGAGATGCAGTGTAAACATTAGAGAAACAGGCTCTTAAATGCAAAAGAAAGAATACATTAACTAGTAAGCAATTAAGTCATGTTATTTACTGTCTTTAATTACAGTTATGTGTAGCATAATGAATGATTGATTGATAAAGTAATAAGCTGCTAACAATTATTCTGATGCAGTAGAAAACAGTTCGTTAACTTCCATTAGATCTTACCCAAAATTAATATTTTTAACTTAATATCTGTAAAATATTAAATAACTATGTTATACACTATCAACTTCTTTAAAAAGCAGCTCTTGTGTTTCAAATTGCTCATTTAGTTTTTTTTTTTTTCAAATTACCTATTGTTTCTTCTGATTTCTATCTTGATGTTTTGTTTCTCGTGTCCGGGTCTGTACAAGAAATCTTGAAACACCATGTATGAATTTATTTAAACAAGAAATCAAGTGTTAATATTTCGATTGTATATTCATATAAAAATTTTACTGAAAATTATAAGTTATAGGTAATTTTATTTTCTTGTACATTTTTCTAAATTCTAATAATTCCATTTTTTAAAAAGTTTTGATAATTTGTTTTGCTTATGAATAAATTTATGCATACATGTAATCAAGGTTGTAATATGCTAATGAAAAACAGGTATTTTATTTTTCACAATTCGTAATTTCATTATTATTAAGGGAAAAAAATTGTTTAATGATTAAAACAAAAATATGTTCTGGAAATGTAGATCATATTTACGAAATAAAGTCAATGCTTTGTGAAATTGATTTTAAATTGAATGTCGTAGATCTCAGTTAATTAGTTGTTTGCATTAAAATATGTAATTAAAATTAATGAAATTGCCGGACATCCTTCCCTAGTAATTTTTTCCCTTCATATTTAAAAATTATCAAATAATAAAAATTTCAATTGTAAATCAGTTTTTACTTATATTAATTACTTTTGAGTTTGGTATATTTTACGTTTCATGTTGTTTAACAAATGAAAGTCGTATTATGTGCTCACTGGTTTTTAAATTTGAGATTGTTATTTTTCTTCATTTTACTTAATTTATTTATTAATTTTAAATGCCTGTGATTCTCTTTTGAATACCTTTTTGTGTATTTTGTTAGTATTCCTTTACTCTTTCTTAATTTTATTGATAATATCAGTGAATTACAGAATGCAGAAGAGTAGCAAAATATAAATTACTAGTAATTTGTTTTAAAAATTCATGAGTGTATAATTAGAAATAAAATATCTAAAATGTTATTCTAATTTAACTTTAAATGACTTAATTCTAATGTTTTTCTTACTTCATATATAAATGCTTCTTAAGTATGTAAACTTTTTTCCTACTAAAGTTTATATTTTTAACAGAGATTTTAAAATTTTGGTTACCCTAATTTTTATATACCAATATTTATATACTTCGGTTTCTAGTATACAAATGACTTACATGTATAATAATTTTCTGTCTTAGAACGCGTAATATACTTTTCCTTTAAAAAACCAATGTATCCAAATTTTTTATATAAAAGCAGGTTGGAACAGTTATCATTAACTATGAACAAAAATTTACATAATCCATGCACATTTTAGCGAAAAAAATTTATTTTGACTTCTGTAGTTGAATTGTGTCATTATATATATAACTGTGTATAATTAGATATTTTGGAGTGAAAGAAATTTATTTTATATTACATCTCAAAGGTGTCACTAAAATTGAACAGACATTAGAACTGTATTAGATGATTTAAAATTTTAGAATAAATCTAAAATATTATGCATTTAAGTCAACAAAAAAATTTACATGGAATTTATATTAAATAATTCTATTTTATATTAATGTATGTTTTATTTTTTTTATGTTTTGTGTTCATAAATATTTTACTTGAATTTGTGTGTGTTTGCAAGTTGTATAGATTTTTATACTTATATACATATATATATATGTGTGTGTGTGTGTGTGTGTATACATCTATATGTATATATATGTGTGTGTGTGCGCGTGCAAAATTATAGAAATGAAAATGTATATAATATATATGAATATATAAGCATAGAGTTGTTAACATTCTAAAAACTTAATTACTTTCATTGGCAGAAATTTTTTCAGTTTTTTCTCATATATTTATGTCTTACAATAACACTCCATAATAACTTATGAAGTAATGCATTTAAAACTTTTTATATTACCTTAATAAGTTTTTAATATTTTTTGTATTCTGGTTAGAGTGCTGCTATTTTTACTTTAATTGCTATTTTTTATTCATTAAATTAGCAGCCCATGAGTCATCAGTCCTTAAAAATATAATATCTTCTTTTCATTTAATCTTTGAGCTCAAGCTATGCAACTTCATATACATAATCTTCAGCATATTGTATTTAAGAAATGAATGTCAGTTTGCCTTGTATAGAAAATTGCTTTAGTCAGCAATACAATGATTTTGATTTATTTGTATCATGACTATTTATTTTGCAGAGATGTTAGAACTGTATATTTGAAATGGAAATAAATTTTATTCTAAATATGATATAGAGAATTCTTTTAAGTTTTAAATAATATTTATTTTATCTTTTAGTTTCTATTGGCTACTTTAAATTGATCATTTTATATAATTAAAAGAATATTTTTAAGACAGTGTTCAGAAATACATGCCTCACTTATATTTTGTATTGCCTTGATGTTAAACTTTTTTGTTCTTTCTTTTGAAATATGTTTGTGAATTATAATTGAAAATTACATTTTATATGTGTGCACTGCTTAATTTTCCAATAAAATGGAAAATAAACTTCTACCAAAGTTATTACAACAGTATTATCGTTCAAAATCACATTTAAAGTATACCATCATGTGATAAAAATTAAATAGTATTTTGATGTATGTCTGTATAGGGGTATAAAAATATCTAGTGTGAATATGTAAATTCAAAATATGTAAATCAGTTCAAGACTAAATAAGATCTTGGGAGATTGTTGCTGTTATTATCACAATCTTCATATTTTGTGATTATTAGTATTAATTTTACATATTGCTTTGAGTGAAATCAAAATTATAATGTATATAATTTCATTAGTGTTCTGAATTATGATATTAAAAATTGTCCCAAGTTATTTTAAGTTTTGCCTTACAGCTTACTGTGGAATACACAAATATTTATATTAGCATACTTTCTTTAAATTAAGATAATTACTTCAATTAAAAAACTTATTCACATATTTCCAATTGAAAGCTTACTTGCTGATTTATTAGGGTTTGTTTAATGTTTTAGTTCTGTTAAAAATTATAATTTTTGTAAATTTAAAACAAAATATTAATTAAAATTTATGACATATTTTAAAAATTAAAACTTAAATTCCATTTAATTTCTAATTACATTTAAATTTATAAAATGCTTCAAATTCCTGTGTGTGAAATGAGTGAATTATGTGAATTTGTATATAATGAAAGTTAAGAAAATTTATCTTTCCCATATTTTTAGCAAATTCAATTACAAATTTCTTATCTTTTCAGTTATGAATTAAATATTTAATCTCTTTAAATATAAAATAATTATCTTTTTCTATTTATAAATTCAGTTATTAAGTGACACATTAACTTTCAATTTTCAAGTAATAAAGTATTGTAGCTTAGTTTTTATAGAAGAATATTTTACATTATGTACACAAAACATGTATGCTTACATCCTTATGAGAATTTGTTACAAAAATATTTGGCTCTGCAAAATAATTATATGTATATTTGTCTATATATATATATATCTGTCACATTATTAATAGTGCTGTTAATTGATTTGAAGTATTCTAATATAAATTGTAAATGCATGCAATTTTTTTAAAATTATCTCGTAAATATATTCAAATGTTTATGTAGAAAACTAAAAATACAAATTGTTTAGTTTTCTAAACAATTTGTATAACAAAAAGGAAAATTTGCTGTATTCGGCAGTATAATTTACTTAAACAATATTAAAATACAATATTAATTTTTATATTGAGTATTTAAAATTAATTTCATTATAATTTTCAAAGACCAAAAATAAAATTCCTATTGTACCCTTCAAATTATATTATTTTTTATGAAAAATTTAATGATTGTTATTTGTGATTCCCAAAAATGAGCAGAAATTTTATTTTTAAATTTTTTGTTAAGAGTTAATTTTCTATAAATTGTACTTTCTTAGCTATATTACCAGAAATATAAGTAATGACTTTAAAATTTTTTTTATTTGATTTTTCTAATGTAGAAATAATTCACTTGTGCTTGCAAAGAAACCAAGTGCTTTTCTCTGTATAATAGTCACTAAATATAAGAGATTTTTTATCATAGAAATATATATTCTAAAGTTTTATTTACACTCTATTCTGACTTATTTGTAAAATGATTTTCTAGCCCATTTAAATTAATTCTTACTATTTCCTTTTTCTGAAAATACTTTGCCAAATTTTATAAAATATTTAAAACCCTTATAAATATTTTGGTTTAAAAAATTTATTTTGGTTCTCATAATGTATATTTTTATTACTTTAACTATTTTCTAAATTTTTCTTTCTGTTTAACAGTTGCTGAATAATTTTCAAATTTCCTAAATAATATGCTCAAATTTTAGTGCATTTATTTAAAATATTTATCATGCACGAGCAGCATGATTAGCATGTCTTGAATCAGTACATAGTTCTAAATAAATTTCTTGAATTATGAGTTTCTAAATTTGTTACAGTTGAAAATAGAAATGTACTTCAAAGCAATATTAATTGTATGTATGCACTTCTAAATGAAAAATGTGATAGCTGTTGTGCTCAAAGTTTGTGTAATCTATTATTTGTATTGTAATTTTCAAAAAAAAAAAAATTAAAAAAGCAATAAAAGTATAAAATCATTATGTTTCAACATACAATTTCTATTGTGAATTTCAGAATACAAACATTAAATATTTCTGTTTCAAGTGTTTCCCACATGAAGAAATTAACTTTCTTTAGTGAATTGTTAATATTATCTTGCTTATCAATTCTGATTAGTCTGCAACATTTGCATACCAATACATTGTTGATAAAAAATTTATTTCAAAAGTAATTATGTAACATTAGTTATTAGAAAATAATTTTAAAAAGGAGGTAAAAACATTTTTATTTAGAAATTTCTTTATGCATTTGAAAATTAAGAATTTTTGGGAAACAGTTGTTAAATTTCTAAGGTTTAGATTTGTAATATAATTTCAAACTAGTTTGTTTTGTGTATCTCCTTTTAATCATCAAACAATCATGTGGAATAATTAGTATGTTTTCAGTTAGTTCAAATATTCACTCATTATGTAATATTGTATATTGAAACTGAGAGACAGCTATGTATTTTTTTAATGTCTCATTGTAGTAACCTTTGAAAATGGCGAATTTTTAAAGAATACTCTTGTATGTATTCAGTATTTTATAACTACAATAAGGAATATGTTATAAATATAAAAATTTATTTCATTTTGCTTAATATTTTTAAAGCAATTAAGAATATGATTCATATAAAATACAAAATTAAATTTGTGTATATTTTAATATTCAAGTATATTTTAATAGTTATTCTTTTTTTTTTTCCAAAGTTATCATTTATAAGGGTTGTAAATAAAATAGTGGTATAATTTTTATGTATGGAAGAATTAAAAGTCTTTCATCTGTTTATAAACTACTTGATAATGAATTTTAGAAACATTTTATAATGTCTAAATGTAAATACCCTGTTACTCCAAATGTGTTTGATACATTATGTAACTCTGCACGTTTGCGATTATTTCTTTTTTTTTTTTAACAAGTGATTAATGTTTACTTTTACTGTCCTTCAACGACTTCTAATGTCAAATAATTTAGGTACTGATTAGTATATTTTTTCTTGAAAGCATGCTTGTGTATAGTGGTCTTTTCTCCTTAGAATATGAAAAAGTCGGCTATATCGTAAACTCAATTTCACTTAAGTTGACACAGCTGCTTTTACATTCATTGTACTAAACAAATTGAACATTAAATTAATTTGCTATATATTTAATTTGATTTTTATTTTATTTAAATAAAAATATTTAAATGATTATGTTGATTAATAATAGCATTTTTGATTTAACTTAATTGTTGTAAATGTTTACAACCCTTATATATTTTAAAACTCTAAATATATTTTTTTAAGAATATATGAAAATCGAATGTATTAATAAGAATTTTGTTTGTATTTGTAAAACATATATTGTCTTACACCATGAATTTCAGTGGGGCAGAGTAAATATGTGTTTACATTTACTATGAAAACTATTAAATTTGCATGATTAAAATATTCTTTTCTATAGAATGAAACGTTTTCAATTTGTGGAATTTAACACAGAAACTGTTTTCCATAACTTAATTTCACATAAAATTAAAAGGAAAAAAATCTTTTTTATTAATTTCTAAAATTCATTGAATATTTAACTATCTTGTGTTTTATGTTGGTTAATGAATGTTTTTTCTAACAAAAAAGCACTCTGATTTTGTCATATGAAATAACTGAAAATTTTCCATCTTATTAATTCACATCTTTAAATTTTAAAATCAAAAAAGAAGTGTATTACTTAACTACATTAAGTTTGTTCCCAAGTGTATTATTTTATGCATCATTATATTCTATGCCTTTTATTTCAACTACTCTAAGAGCTGTTTTCCATTAAGTAACTTAAGAGTTAATAGGAGCGAAGTTTCTGATGTATACTTATAATAATTTGTACCTACGCCTCAAAGATTGATTGACAATCATGTATATATAATTGCACACTTTTTAACTAAGTAAGTAATTAACTTTAAAATTATGAATTATTTTAAAATTTTCATCTATACTAATTGTTTCTGCTTTATTCTTTATTCTATTGTGTTCCAATATGCCTCATTATCTTACTCTCTTATATTATTTTTCATCCTGATGTAAGTGCAATTAGTTAGTTTCAATTAAGGTTTTATAATTTTTACTCATTGTCATAAATTGTAAATATTTATCTTTTTATTCATTTCTGTGCATATAATTTAAATATGGGCACTTAATTACCTATTAGACTTTAACAATACTCATGAACTCTAACAAGAGCACTTGTTAGCATTAATTTCTTAGTATACATTATGAAATTTATATTAGGCAAAGAAAAGATAGTGTTTTGTATGTCTGAAACGTTAGTAGTATCCTCTCAAGACAATATAATACTAAGTTTAATGACATAAAATTTTATATATTTTACTTGTTTCCTAAAGATATTCGATTGATTTTTACTGTAGAGATTATTTGCTTTGTGTTTACAACTTAATAAAGATTTTATTGTGTTTCAAAAAGCCTGCATTTCATGTATTTAAAGGAATTTAATTTAATGCCTTCATTTGCACGTTTTTATCAATTTAATATTTTTAAACTGAATTATTTGTTTTGGTGTTTAATTTTTATATTGTTTAATTCATTATTTAAGTTTTAACTCATCATTACAAAATTTAACATTTAATTAAAATATTAGAGCAAAAAATCATATTTAATTAAAATTAGTTTTGTTACCTGTTTTTACTTCAATTTATTGTTAATATGTACATGCATATACTGCATGTTCCTAAGCGTGATAAAATTTCTTATAGTTCTTTATCAACAAACTGTGCGTCATGGGAAACATTTACTGGATAAGACGTCAATCTCATAATGACTGGTAAAAATTGCGAAGCAATTCTCTGATTTAGCGATTTAAGTCGTCAGAAACAGGAAACTAGAAAATTATTATATAACCTAATCTACTGTTTACAAGCATGCAAAGGATAAATGCTACAAGCATGGATTAATAATTATTTGTATAGAATTGAAAATCATGCCATTTCAAATATCCTTTCATGATTATATTTTGAACAAATTATTAAAACAGTATAGATAATTCTTTTTAAAAGTTAGCGAATAAATACAATCACGTACCACTATTTAACATATAATTAGTTGTAAAATTTTTACCAATGAAAAACTGCGTATTTCATTTCTTAAAGAAAAAAAAATGATGAACTGAGGAAGGATTACGAGCATAGAAAAATCTTATTTTTTGGCAATTTTATTAATTTATGTAAATGCTTTTCAATATTATGAGAAAGAGAAGCTTTTTACAAAGTATCTCATTATATGGACCTTAGAAATTAATTTTCTTTCTTTCATAAAAACGTATTTTTTGCGTTAATATCAGTTTCTTATAAATGTATCCTAATTTAAACAAGTTTCCACTTAAAAGTATAGTTTGCTTGTGCTTGTACATGAGTGGTGGTTCAAAACTTCTTCTGAATCCTTGTATTCTCTAAGTAGCTATAAAATCGTTTTAAGCAGATATTAATAAAAAAAGTGTGCAAAAGAACCTTGTAATATTTTTAAATTTTTTTCAAACGAGATAAAATCTCATTACATACACATAAAATTATAATCGATGCATTAGGTTCTCAAATCGATTAAAGTGTTCAAGAGCTCAGTTTACTGATCCGGTAATCTAATGTTAGACCTTTGTGTTTTTGAAATACAGAAAATGTAAAATATAACTTAAATTATCTGTGTCTGTTAAACTTTCATTAGTAAACGTATAAATAGTGTATAGTGCAAGTGTATTAGAACTTTCTGACTAAGAATAAACTCCTCTATTTAGTTACACAGTAATGCAGTCAATCTGACCTTTGATTCATCAGAATAAAAGTTTGATTCCAACCTCTCGTATAGATATTTGTAGTGGTTATGAATCCACTAAGTTACAAGTCCCTGTCTAATTATACTAGTTCAAAAAATCATCTTTGAGTGTAAAACCAAGCCAAACCCTTGCAGTGTGATATAAAAAAGATGTAAGTAAATGTAAGTATTAATCATATAATTTGAGTTATTCATTAATTTCCTTTCAAAAATATATTGAAGTAACAAAAATGTTAAGGATAGTTGCAAAAGAAAATAATAAAAATTATTAGTTGAAAAAGAATAATTTCTTGCAGAAATATTGTTACTAAATGTGAACAAGTTTGTAAAAGTAATTACTTTTTGATAAATTTATTAAGCGGCTTTTTTTTAAACCAAATGATTGATATGCGTCAGTTGCAAAGCATTTCCTATGCAAAAAAATAGTTATAAATTGAAAGAATGTGGAGAATATTTTTATCCCGATTTTACTGATTTGCCGTGTGTATAGTTTATGGTAATGGATTTCTAGCATCAATATTGTTATCTTACAAAAGTTTCTATGTTTATTTGTCTATGCTAAGTTTTTGTTCCAAAAGGCTAACTGCGACTTACTATTTAAGGTGTTCATGAATAATAGCTTAAAGTAGTGGTTGAATCATTACAAATATTCACACTTGAATCTTTTTGCATCTCTAAGTTATTCCCAAAAAAAAAATTATAGATAAGAGCAGATTACCTTAAAATTTGCAATATCCGTTAGAAATACTTAGAAAGTATTCTCCCACCTCTCATTGACAACCTCTTCAGAAAATGTGTAGGATTGTTATACAAGATTCTTTTTATTTTTTTGTGTACATTCGCAATTCATTGCGTGTGTGCTTATTTTTCCTGATTTATTTTTAAACGAGATATGTATTACCAAATTCTTTTATTTAATTTTTATACTCATTTATTAAATTATTTTTATTCCTTATACTGCAAAACAGTTTTTCTCTTGATAATTCAGGGTGCTCATTCCATTACATTTTGGATTTTATCTGGATCTACATAGCAAAAATGTCTTACGGAGTCTACTTCCCAGACAACCACAAATGTCTATGAAGTATCCAAATAAAGTCCATTTATATGCAGATATCTATTATATCAACAATACATCCACGATATATTCAAATGTTCATTTGATATCGTAAATTAACATCATTTAGACATTAACATTTGGATACTGCAGAGATATCTCATGGATATCTAAAACTCTTGCAAACTGGATATCTGACAGACATCAGAAGGCTATACTTTCATAAAGTTTATGAACTCTGAAACCCCAGCGTTAATACAAATTATATAATTATTTTAAATTTAAATAAAGTGGGGCAACAATCATTCCAGTTGATCAATCTATATTTGGATGTCTATTATACCATATTATAGACAACAGGTAAATGGACTTAAAAACTTGTTTGAAAATGCTGAGTTTTACTGTATTTTAATACTTTATTTTATTCCATTTTGAATGTTATAATTACTGACTAAATAGATTGTTTTCTTCCTCTTCAATATGATTTATCAATTTTTATTGTTATTATCATACCAATTTTTATTGTTTAATTTAATATACTGCTGGCTACCGTAAATGCAACACCCTGAAGGAAGCGTGCAAATAATATGAAATTTATAACATGCATTAGTGGAGGTGAGATTTGCAAATAATTACAATTTCAACGCTGACGCAGATCACTCACGCCTGTGGCACCACTTCAAAGCGCTATTTAAGAATGATTTCAAATTGGGCAATTTTTTTTTTCAAAAAAAAAAAAAAAAAAAAGAAAGAAAAGAAATCAGTTATGCCACGTAGAAAACAACAATAATTTTTTGATCAAGTATCCGAGATCAACAGAGGAAGGATAGTGATCTACCGAGATTGTGGATTATCTTTCGGAAAAATCGGTAGTGTGTTCGACGAAACCAAACAATTCTAATGTGGTTGTGATCGTTTCATGCTGGTAGGTAGGACGAACTGACGTGTTCCATCGCATCCACCTCAGTGCACCACTTCACGTGATGACAGACAAATTGTGCGTATAAGAGTGACGGATCGTTGAGCCTTCTCACATTCAGTCTGTAGCGCATTATCCAGTGCCTAAGCGTACCTTTCGACGCAGTTTGCAGAGTGGTCTGTCCCCAACACTTTCATTGCTTCGTCTACCCTTGACGCAGAACAACTGATGTCTTCGGCGCTAATTGTGCTATGAAAAAAGGATGTGGGTGGCACAATGGAATGAAATTGTCTTTACTGAGGAGTCATATTTCTGTCTGTAACACCACGATTTTCGTATTTGAGTCTGGAGACACCGTGGAGAGAGGGTGCTGAACAGCTGGGTTATACACCACCACACTTGTTTTCCACCGGATATTATGGTAAGGGGAGATATTGAATATCACTCTAGTACATTGTGCCGTTACTTTAAGCAACCAGCGCTATATCTCGGAAGTGTTGGAGCCAATTGTCCTTCCAGGGCTTGCCCACGGTCATATTTCAACAGGATAATGAGTGACCACACGTGGCACGCATTGTCCAAGGGTTCTTCGCTAATCACCAGATTGAATTGCTTCCCTTGCCATCTTGCTCTCCGGATCTTTCGCCAATAGGAAACATGTGGTCCATAGTTGCTCGCCGATTGAGCTAAATTACATCCCCAGCTGCCACACCAGATTAACTTCAAAAACGTGGAAGCTTCTTGGTCTGCTGTACTCCAAGAACACATTCAAAGTCTCTTTGAATCAATGCTGACTCGTGTGGTAGCGGTGATCTCCAACAAAGACGGTTATCTGGCTACTAGTTTTGGCAGGAACCACACTTCACAGAACCCTTGTAGCAATTGAACGCTGGGTTGGAGATTGGGTTAACGACATCAACCCATGGAAACTCAGCTGGTTCTGTGCAGCAATAGTTCGTGGAATAGTGCATTATTTGTCACCTTGGCTAGAGAGAGGTTGCGGTATCCCTGCCCGTTCAGTTGAAGTGCAGTGTGTGATGAGTTTATGATGGCATATCGCCCGATGAATTTCTTTCGATTCGAGGAAAAGGGACTGAGTGCAGTGATGATATTATGCCATGCAATTTTGTATTCTACTCGTGTAAAAATGCTGTTGTCTTGCTTAAACAGCAAAAATACACTATTGTTAAAAAAAATAGTTTCCTGATAATGTATTTTTGTTAATAAGTCAGACAATGTTAAGGAATACCCATTTTAAATATGCATATATTATAAGTTTTTTTTGTAGAAGATAATACTTGTATTTGATTACGTTTTTTAATAGTTTTAAATAAATTCAAAATACAATAAAAAAAAATTCAGATAGTATACTTAGGTGAAATTAATATAAAATGTATTTTACCGACCGTCTAATATTTTTCACTCTTAAACATTTTTTAGTATTTTCAACAGTCTAATATTTTTCACTCTTAAACATTTTAGTATTTTCAACAGGTTTTTTTTCTTTTTGAATGATTCATAATTAGTATTCAATAATTTTAATTTTAGAAATCTGATTTTATTTATTTATTTATTTATTTTTACTAATAGGAAAAATACATTTTTGTCTAACAGGAATATATTTTCATTGAGACAATATTCATTAAGACTTTTTTGGATAATTTCAAATTTTAGAAAAAATAAAATTTGAAATAGCACATTGTTAATTGTTATGATTTTCTAAATACTTTTTGAAGTTTTACTATGGAAATTTAATCTTAAAATTCTGAAAATTTTTATGATTGCTTTTATACAATATATTTTTTTAACAAGTTTTCATGAATTCATTCGGAAATTGTTTTATAAATGAAGATTAAATTCACAAGTTATTCATTTAGTTCTTCAATGTATTTTTTACAATATAGGTATATTTTATCATTAGAATACTACTTCTAAACTAAAGACTTTCATAGATTTAAAATAAAACATTGATTCTATTTTAACATAGAACACAAAAAACTTCATTATATATTATTTATCTGATGCCAGTTGGGCATCTGAAAAATGCTGAAAATGCGCAGGTGATAAATATCTATAACTAATAGGATTGCATTATAATGGTAATCATTGGTTGTATGTTGTAATTAACAGTTTCATCCTGGAGTCTTCGTATTTTGTGTCACCTTGAATCCAGGTTAATTTATTAGCATTTAAAATCGAAAGCAGCATACTTATTTTAGTTCATAAGCATTTTAAGCTGTTACAGAGAACAATAATCTACTTCGGAAAAGAAATTGCCTCTCTGTGTATTTTTGCATTGAAACTACCTGTTTGGATTAGATAACTCATACAATTGTTGACACGAAATAAAATTTAGTATTATGAAAAATCACATTCATAAAGAATATTACGTGTGAAACGTTTTCATTCTGGCACTTACATCTCACAGCAAGCATTATTTCAAAGTGAACTAGATTTAAACATTCTACAGAAAAGTTTGCATGTTCAGTAAAGTCAGTCCATTGGATGCGTGTGCAAGACTTAACCCAAATAAAATCAATGAATGCTATTTGAAGTAATTTTCCTTTGTGTGAACTTTGACCTAAATAAATAATTTAGTTTATATAGTTTCACGGCATTTTATGACGTTAATAATGCAGCATCGGTTGCCAAAAAATTGCATTAATAAATAAATGTTGCAGAGATTCAAATGTTGAACGTTGTTTACATATTCTTATGCCTTTTTCTGTTGTCAGACGTACTGATCTTAACTTTTATTAGAAATCAGATGGGATTTTTTTCATATGTAATTTCTGTCACACCAACACACACACTATATATATGTGTGTGTGTGTGTGTTGTACTATACGGCATTTCCGTTATAATTATCAATTTTCAAATTGAAATTAATTCTATATTACATAAAATGTAAGAATATTGTCTTATTACAAGTTACATCCGGGATCAATTATAGGCAAAAATGTGTTAATAGTGTGAAAATACATTTGATACATAAACTGTGAGGAAAAAGGAGGACCTAGTTGAATTAGAGTAGCTCTTTGTGATTGAAAATAAACTAGTTTTAGATTTTACTTAACCCACTTTGAATTTACTCAGTCACAGTATGCACTTTAATATTCTGCAACGTCATAGTTTTTTTTATACTTTAATGTTACGTAAAAGGTTTCTGTATACATCTTAATGTTAAATATATGAACCCCACAGAAAACTTGCGACACATTTTATAACTCGAAATATAAACTGTCAATTTTGAGAAAACTGGATTCGTTTTCGAATTTGAGTTTTCTTATCAATCATAATAAATCAATTATTGGTTTATGTGGTATTTCACTATATTTCTGACCGTTTTAGTTTTACCGACAATAGCTAGCTCGTATTTAGTTCATACGGGATAGATTTATTCTCCATCTCATCGCGTCAGTTAGTTCGAAAGAAATCTGTAATTCAAAGTGAATTCTGAATCATCAACAACCATGTCAAAACTGGAGGTCGAATCTCCGAATTTTTGAGTTGAGAAGCTCATCTCTGGTCACTCATGTGGGAAAGGAATCGGATGCTTGTGATTGAGTAAATTATAGTCAGTCGGTGTAAAATATGTTGAATAAATTAATTAACTTACCAAGAAATGTTTTTCTTTTCATAAATTCGTTGACCAATACTTTTAATCACAAAACATAATTTATTTTTTTTTTTTATCTAACTACCATCTCTTTTGACAAGTGTCATATTTAAATGAAATAAAATAAGACAACTCATGTAAAATATGCGTTGTAAACTAATTTTGTTATCAAATAATTTTTTCTTTCAATTAGAATCTTTGAAAAATTTGTTTGGGAGTTGAAGCGTTTCGATTATTTTTTTACACTCGAGAGTTGATTCGATTAGAGCCTACGGTTTAAAATGGATTCCTAACCACTACAAATATTCATATACCATTGTGATTGTCCAACCGAGAGTGTTGTTTGAGTTATAACGAAAGTTTTAACAAGTATTAATCATGATGACTTCAAGGTATCAGTTTAAGAGCAGCCATGAATTACTTTTCGGCGATAATTGATGTTAAAAATAAGTCAAAGTATTGTTCTGTGTATTTCAGAAAACTATCAAAGTTCAGCTGCTTTTAGGTAGAGATATTATGTATTATTAGAGAGAGAGCATCAAAAATATTCCTTTAATAAATTACAAGGAAACCTTAAAAAAAATATTTTCTTAGTGTTATTTTGTTTTCTTTAAAAATGACAACGTGAATCGCTTGCTTTCACATCACACATTCTTATTATTTTTTCTCTTCTTCTAATCTTTTCCTTATCCTTCCATCCCTCGACAATAAGAGAGGGAACTCTGTATGAGTAGCTGTAGCCCCTCTGTTACTCGCATCTCAACAGTCAAGATCCCCACGTATTGTCCATGCATGGCAACCCTTTGGACGAATGGTACATTGTGCTCCCATGTGTATTATTTGGCTGGTACCTAACTACAATAGTGGCTAGTCTGTGCTAGGGATCGAGCTAAGGAATCATATCTTTGAGCTTTGTCTTAAGAAAGTCACTGATTCCAGGGTGGGGAATCCCAGCGCATGGATGCCAACTAGCACAATGGTAAGTGCCGAGGCTGGAAATGTCCAGAAACGATGGCTAGCATCCCTTAAATGGTTCCTTGATTGGACGGTGCCATTGAGTCTGAACCCTTATAAATGAATATCCTATGGATTCTATTTCTCACGTCATCAAAGCCAAATGCATCAACTCGTTACATGTTAATAAGCACACCAAGCAGTTTTCACACATTATCACCCTTTCTATTACAAAGGCTTATAACATGATACATAGGTAACTTAAAAATGTTAAAAAAAATTACGAGCAGGAGGACTTCTTGTTCATGTTGACGCAAAATAAGCTTCAGTAGTCAAATTTTAAAAAATTGTACTCATATTCAGTTGCAAAACACCATTTTATAAAACTTTAAATGAGTCTTGTGGTGACCTTTCTAACCACGATTGCATACATGTTACAGAAGTAGAATTTTTGGAAGAACTACATGATCAAGGAATTTTTGAGCTGCACGTAGTGTAAACTTTCGATGATACGGTGGCCTTACCCCAACCCACCATATTCTCTTAACTTTTCAGACACCAGTATTTCCAAAATTCATAAGGGAAAGTTATATAAACTGAAAAGTTCGTCCATGCATTCTTAACTCTCTTAGGTGTTTTAAATGCCAGAGAGATGGTCACTCTCAACAAGCATGTAGGAATCTTAATAACATGAGTGAAAATTGTGCGCAATCTAGTTATGAAACAGATGCTTGTATTTGAGAAATTTTTAATTGTAACTCTCCTGGTGCACATGCTGCATTTTCCAACTCTTGCCCTATATGGATTTTGGAGAAAGAGGTAATTGCAACCAAGGTAAAACAAATATTACTTTCCTTAAAGCAATGAAAACAGAAAAAACAGAACACCAAAAGTTGGCGTTTCTTATTTTTCTACTTAAGAACAGATATAAAAATAAGTAGAATAGTTTACCAAAATCTGCACGACTTTCCATTTTGTCATTTAAATCCACTTTATCGGTAACTTCTAATAGCTCAAAGAAATCTACTTCAATTATCCGTAAATCTAAAAAAATTAATAATACAAAAATTAAAAAAAAAAGAGTCTCGAAAAAAAAAAGTAATTAAAAAGAACAATTGATATATTCTTATCTAAAACAGATATGAAAATGAATTCCTCCTTTACAGATCTCAAACCATTTCAAAATATAAAAAAAGCACAAAAAAGAATCAAAATCTGCTTTGGATGACATTAATTTAATCAAACTGCTGTGATTTTTAGAAAACAGGGCTTTTTTTTTATACACTCACTTCCAAAAGTTATGCACGAAGATGCAAAAAAAAAAATAAATAAATAAATAAATAAATAAAAAATCAAATATTGCTTTGATTAACACAATATTCGGCAGGAAACTAGCATATATATTTATGCACAAAATGAAATCAATAATTATACACAGAAATGAATACAATATTAAACTTTTGTAATTTATCAAATAATGAAACACTGGAGGTTTAAGCAGAATTATATATAAAGTGAAAATAAACAGCATAAAATGAAAAAAGGACATTAATAGGGTAAGTGATCCCCCTCCATCATCTGTAAACAAAGTTTATACCTTGTGACCAAGCTTTAGATGGTCAACCACCACAAAATTAAGCAATAGCCAATCTTCTTGTAGATCAGTTTCCAGCTCAATAAGAGTGCCTGGAGGTGGTAAGCGTGAAGACACAGCATGAGTGAGAGTATCAAAGATTTTCAATGGGATTAAGGTCAGGAGAATATGCTGCCCACGCCATATGCGCAATCCCTTTACTCTCCAGGTAATCATCGACGATGTCTGTTTAATGGGGACTTGCGTTATCGTCCATTAAAACAAAAGTAGGGCCAACTGCTACAGCGTACAATCTCACAATGGGTTCTAGGTCTTCATCTCGATACCTGGCAGCAGTCACAGAACCCCGTTTAAAGATGTGCAGGTCGGTGCAGTATACTAATGACATCCTTGCCCACAGAATAATGCTTCCGGAAATTAGCATTTTTCTCACCCTGCTTAACTTTTGGAAGTGAGTGTATAACATTTATCTATCTTATATTTTTCTGGGTTTCATGAATTTGTTTTTGTGCCTTTATTGTTCTAAATCATTCATCTCAACATTCTCAATTACATTTTATCCAATGATTTACTGAAGCACTATCAAACGTTATTTTGTTTTTGGCACAGCTTATCTTATCTGAGGATCTTGTGCCAATAAAATCAATATCTTTCTATTTTCCAGTTAGTTGCCAAGAAATTTAACAGTTTTTAATTTATAATCTTTCATATCGAGATTTAATATTTTTAAATAAATATTGTTGCGATATTTATGTTTAAATAAATATTACTACATAGTTAGCTACATATTCAACTATGCAAACTCATTGATTGGCGTAAAAAGTTACTTGTTTTATTATTGAAATTATGTTTTACTTTGCTTTCTCGAAAAATTGTACAGATTTTACATTGGTTTTGGAATCGGAAAAATGTGTAGTATTGATCATAAAGAACATTACAAAATTGCAATGTCATGCAATTACATTACTTTATTAGAGCATGTTTTTCGAGTACAAACTGGATGTGTGTGTAAATTTATTAAATTACAGCATCAATTAGAAAACATTGAGTTTTGAACATGCAATAGGAATTTTACTAATTGTGGAATAAATCAAGCAAGCTGTTTTTTTTTTTAATTTAGGAGACATAACAACTCGTGTATATCACGCAAAATATTAGAGAGAAGCTTTTCGTTTACTTTTAAGTATTTTGCCAACGATGAATAAAATTCGGGTTGAAATCTCTGTAGAAATGGCATGCAACCACAGGTATTGTACTCCTTCCTATCACGTTCAAGAATTATTTTCAGGTGTTGAATGTTTATTTTACAGTAGACCATGTCGCAAACATTCCTTGTAAAATTCAAGAGTGATACTATATCTGTTTGTCTCTCTGTATGTATGTATATATATATGGACAAAACAAATTTGGAAATTAAACCACTATAATCAAGCATAATTAAATGACTAATTAGTGCATGGCTTCATATCTGAAAAATCCATTTTTAATTTTCGCGAATACTCTTTTAAATTAATTCAGTACATTAACAGTAAAAGATATAAACACAAGTTTTTAAAGTGAATATTAAATTATTTTCGTATTTTTACTGAATAATACAATTAAATTTTTGAAAATTTCATTTCTTAAGTCAAAGATTATTGGAGAAAACAAGTTCCACATATTATCATTTTTTTTAACAATTTTAAGTAGTGTGAATTTTTGCCAGTGAAGTTGATATAACCAGCACATAGAAATAGAAATTATTTCTTACATAGCTATTCAAATTGTTTTTTATACATAGAGTTTTACCTTTTTATTAAATATTCTAAAAAATATTATTAAAAATTGTAGAAAATGATGAAATTTCATGCAGTTTATTTGCATTTATTTTCTTTTAATTGCAGAATAATGACCCCATAAGTAACCATAGCAGCAAAAGCAGACATCAGAATGCTTCTATTTAGATTAAACATATTCCATGCAGTTAAAGAACAAAAACCTCGCAATTTTTGGTATAAAAAATAATTTACTCTTATTCCTGATGTTTTCAAAATTCCAACATCGCAGAATACATTTTCTAAATGTTCGATACATTGTTTCTGAACTGTGTCTGCAAAAAACAAAACAATGAGAAACCAAGCGACTAACTGAGGGAAACATAAGGCGTAACCAATAGAAATTTTCCAGTTTGAAGTGGAATTAATTAATCCAGTAAGTAAGGTGAATATTTCCACACTTATTCTGCAAAACACACTAAATACAGGAAAAGAGAAGGTATCATTTAAATTTTTTACCAAATACATCAAATCTTGGCAATAGTACCAAGTATATTGTACATGTTCTGTTACGCTTTTTGATTTTATTTCAGAACATCGCATTAAAATCAAAAAGCAAAATGAAGAAAATAAAAATACCGCGATGAAGTTGGAAATGTAACTTGAATAAGTATTCAAAGATTCCAATATATAAACAGCCAAAGAACTGTATATCTTATTTGGTGGAATTCCAAAATTTCTACAAGGACTACTTGGTTCAATATTGAGTTCCCTTGCTATAACAGTATACAAACATCGAATAATAGGCGGAAATAAAATAAGTGATAATACCAAAGAAAATTGTACTATTTTTTTCTGCTTCTCATTTGTTAAATTTTCCCTCAAAATCATCGCCAAATCATAAATTTGAATTCTTTTGAAGTATAGACTCCACCACACAACAACATTGAAAAATTCAGAAAGAAATAACCCACTTCGAAAATCATTGTGATTGGATCCCACTTTAATACAATGTAATACTTTTGCCATTCCAATGATACGTGAAATGTGAAAAAAAAGTATAGCGAAATTTCCGAAAATTCGATTTCCGGATATAAAAATCCCAGATGATCCCAAAAGAACCAACACAAATTTCACAATTGCACTTTCTGCCATGTGTTTTCTATTCAGAATCACAGCATTTTCCAACTGATTATTCGATAAATTTCAAAATTTAGTGGAAACTGAAATTAAACTTTACATTTTATTTTGAGATTTTTTACCATAAAATCAGGAACTTATATATATATAATTGAGTAGTCCAATTTATACCGGGATTTTCACAGATTAGATCTTTTCGCACCATATTTAAAAGCTATACATAAATATATATTCTCCATTCTTCTGGATTAATAATAAAAAAAAGAGCACATTCCTGTTTGAGAACGCTTATTTTTCATTTTAATAAATCATAATTTATTTTGCAGGATTTTGCGATGAGTGGTCATTTGTAATTTGCTTACGCTATTCAACAATTCGATTAACTTGTCGAGCTGAATCTAAAACCGAAAAGTATTCTCCGTCAGAGTAACTTTACTGATATCGATTTTTTTTGGTTTACTTTCGAACAAGAGCTAAATTACGTTTCATTACTTTAGTAATTGATTTTGTGTCTCGTGGCATTAATGTAATATGCCAATTACTGTTATAGCATTAGTTACTATTTTATTCTTTATCACAAAACGTTTGACATTTTTACGTTGCTATGACGACTAGAATGTTTTCAAATAATTTTCCATCCTAACTGTCATATTTTACTTTAGTTTAATAATAATAATTGTGTAAATTGCAACATCTTTTTTTAAATAATGTTTAACATATATATACTGCTCAGAAGATCTCCAATTTACATAGCACGCGTGATATATTATATGCACTACTGCATATTTTAATTTATTTTTCTAATGACAGATTGTGTAGACAGTTACAACTGCAACAGAGTCTAGTAATCTATTGTTCCCTGATACTAAGGACCGGCCAGACACAGCGACCTCTTAGCCGCCGAGGCGTTGTCCCGGGTGCACCACAGGGGGTGGGCCACCATCGCACCCTCACACATACTTTAGGGACCCGTTTATCGAGTAGGCATGATTCATACTTCATTCACACACACAAGGAAAGGACAAAGACAGGATAGAGAGAGAAAGTACATCCATGCCTGAACCCGGATTCGAACCCAGGACCTCCCTATCCGTAGTCAGTCACGCTGACCACTAGACAAGTTGGCCGGCACATGACAATTAATATCGAAGTTATAGAATCCTGCTCTGATCTGTGTAACCCATTTTTCAGCTGATTCACTTAAATCTGAAGTATGTTATTTCTGGAAAAAAAAATGTGTTTGTTCATCCCATTGGAAACTTTCGGCACAGTGCATTTTTTTTTTTTTTTTTTTTTTTTTTTGGTAATTTTTTGAGATTTGTTAAGTTATGATCTTGAATGTATATCATCCATTTAAAATGTATACATAATATTTTAACACTCAGTTATGTATTGTGTGTTTGAAGCAAATTTAAAATGTTATACTGATTTTAATATCATTTTACTGTTTTCTTATTAAAAATACAATTATACGTATATAAAAAGTGTTTAGTATTAAGAGACTGAGTGAGTGAAATTTTAATCATACTAGAACTCATTTGACAACCATTATTCATTTCTTTTAATGCCAATTTCAGTAGCACTTTAGACATCAATTCTGTAACTCGGGGTATCGATTCCTACTTCTTCGTGATGTTGACTCTTGCTGTGTATTTGTAATGATACGGAATCCGATTTAAACTATAGTTCTCGGTTGATCCAGTTGAACTGGCAGTTGAATGGTTTGAGCTTTTGCATTCACTTCAACAGAACGTTATCATTCGATTATCATTCACTCTTGGATATTTTTAGTGGTTCAGAACCACTTTAAATTGCAAATCCCTGCCTAATTTGCCTAAAATAATGCTTGAATGACAAGCAAACCAAACCAGGTCGAATCTGTCTTCGTGAGCTATAAGTGACCGTAAGGCGACCAAATAAAAGCAAACATTAACTATTCTCCCGATTATTTCATTTTCTTTGGACATGACAGAGAGATGCATCATAGCAAATAATACCATGTAGCTGTGGAAAAAACAATTTTTTTCTGAATAGTTCCGGCCAAACATTTTTCACTAATACCCATCTCTCTGTATGTTTTCTATAATTTTTTTTAAATCCAATTGAAACAATGTAATCATTTTAAAATATAGAAAGTATACTAAAGATGTCAAGGAATTAGTATCTGACAGGTCAGAATGTCGAGTAAAATTTCTATGCACTAGCACTATTTTACAAAAAGTAAATTGATTTCAAAATAAAAGAAAAAATTATTGTTTTAATAGTATAAAAACCTTTTATGGGATAAATTTTGCCTCGTTGTTTAAATTTGTCTTCTTGACAAAATCACCTAAATAAGGGTCTTAATAAAACCCTTACAGGACGAAATCAAATCAGCTGTTAACTAAGGGATTGAATTTCAGTTTAAAAGCTCATGGGTTCGATTATAATCTAAAGAGTAAGAAGTTTGGAATCCAATTTAAACGCTGTTGATCCTCGTGATTTAACTGTCACATCAAAACAAATCCGATCCAATCCTAAGGTTCTCTCATGTTTATTTTATTTATTATTATTTTTTTTTTTTTGCAAATTTCCAAGTTTTTTGTTCTTTTTTTAAGACAAAATAATTTTTAAATGGACCTTTGCTTGAAAGTGATTTCATGTGCTTTAGAAAAGGAGTTTGAAAGGATTTATGTAGGGTCTTCCAAAGTTTAATTTGACAGTAGAATACACATTTCTTAACGTTTTCTCCAGGACAGAAATAATGGATTTACATCATCTTGCAATAAGCGTTCTTGAGATTATTATCAAGCGTTCTGCCGCGTACGCGCGTTATTATTCTCATTATTTATGCGTGTTTATTAAATATATATATATATATATATTGCTTATTTAATAATATTAAAAAATTCCCTTCTTATCAATTTTAATAATATTAAATGTTTAGAATCATTTTAATAATTCTTATACCTGTGTAGAGGATTTAATCTTCTGTGTTCTAATCTGTATTAAGAAATACTCCAAAAAATTGCAATTTTATGGATAAAACAAATTTATATATATATATATATATATATATATATATATATATATATATATATATATTCTTTCTGGAGTGTTTCCTTCACTTTATTCGCCGAGTTTCATCTTTGTTTTATTCCCTTAAAAAAATGGGAAATGTGATTCAATTCGAATAAACAAAAGACAATGTTATTTGGGAAAGTAAGAGAGTTTATAACTTTATTTGGTGTCCTACAGTGATATCACTGTGTCTGAGCAGGACAGAAAAATTCTCATTTTGGAAACCTGTATAGTCCCGTGAAAACCGCCCATCAAATATTGTGAAACATCGATAGAACCCTCCCAGGGATAGCATCCTGCGGTGCCATCCTTCTCTGAAACTGTTTCTTTCATTTAAGATCCTCCACCGAAAAGTTATTTTAGGTTGTGCATCCATCAAATGCCCACGTGATGGACGCCAGAATATCTATAAGTGATATTTTTGCAGGATCAGTCGATTTTACTCTCAGGATGTGTCCAATCGATCGTCAACTTCTCTTTCTAAGGTCTAAGGTAATGGAACTTCATTTAAGCTATTAATAGTCTCTGCATTTGCTTTAATATGCGGGTGTTGTTAAATTCTTAAAATTATTAAACTGCATGCCTATAATGTTTATGGTGTGTGTGGGTATAAATAAAATAATTCTACCAATAAATAATTCGAACATGCATCTTCAGAATGCACAAAATATTCCGATGAACAAAAAAGACAAAAATTAAAAAAGATGGTCGATGCTATGTTTTCTTAAATCTCATTTGCCTACTGAATGTAGATCAAAAATACCTCTTTGTGAGATTTGTCACAGTTTTAGTCATTTTAAACTCGTTTGCTTTTCCAATTCTAAAGAACAAAGAATAAATAAAACAGACGAACCTGAAAATAATACTGATAATACTATTGTGTCAACATCACATTTTAATAATTCGAATTCAAAGAGATTATTGCTACTAACTTGTTCTGTAATAGTTGAATTGAAATCTAAATCAAAATTAGTTAAACATTTAATTGATTAAGAATCCGAGAGATCGTACATAACAAAAACTTTGACCTTAGAATTGAAGTTAACAATTTTAAGAAAAGAGAGTTTAAAAATTTATTCGTTTGTAAGTCGTCAAGGAGACGAAAAAGAGTTTGAAGTACATCGTTTAAAAATAAAAAATAAAACAACGCTAGCTCCAACATTGCGGTTTAGGTTCTCGCAATGGATCTGATTTTTGGTAAATCTCTCCGAAGTCAATCCAGATTTGACAGGGCCGAGCTGGCAGCCGAATGGTTAGCGCTCTTGCCTTCGGTTCAACAGTTCGTGGGTTCGAATCCCACCTTGGGCATGGATGTTTGTAGTGGTTCGGAATCCACTTTAAACCGTAGGTCCCGGTCTAATTAGCCCTCGTGAGCAAAAAATGACCGTTGAGCGACAAACAAACCAACCAACCAACCAACCAGATTTGACAGTCATCGAAGAATTGAGTATGAGGGGTTGGGAACTTGCCGACGCAATTCCACGGGTGGGAAAAGTAAATTTATTCCTTGGAGCTGAATACTTCTGGGTTATACAACGTGCGAACAGAATTAAAATGAGCAAGAACTTTTATTCGTTTCTTCTACAATTTTTGGGTATACTTTAATGGGTAAAGTGGAACAAAATAGTACGAGAATTGATGCTTTATTTGTCTCTAGTGAAGAATCGAAGACATTTGACTTACAGACCTTCTGGAAATTGGATATAGTAGGAATTGAAGTAATTATGATACCTTTTCCAAGGTTGATTTAGATACCATTGAATCATTTCGAAATAATTTGAAATTTATGGATGGCTGATTTCAAACGAAACTTCTATGGAAAAATAATAAATAAGAACTTACAGATAATTTTAGAGTGTCTAAGCAGATTTCTTGGATTAGAAAGTAAATTAAGAGTAAATCATAAATTATATATTGTGAATATTATTAAAGATTATATATTATTATTAAAGAGCAGCATGAAAGGAGAATAATTGAAGAATATAGCTATTTTGAAGTTAAAGAGAATTGTTATTATATGCATCATAGGCCCATTATACGAGAAAATAAGCCAACTACAAAGGTGAGGATTGTGTATCATGTGCGTCATCAAAAAGTAAAGATGCTTTATCTTTAAATGACTGTCTGATATCTGCCTAAATTTAAATCCCAATGTTTTAGATATAAACTTAAAATTTCGTATGCATAAAACAGCATTTTCTGCTGACATTGAGGCATTTCACTAAATTTAAATCTCTAAAAAAGACAGGGATTTTTTGATATTCTTGTGGTTTAATAATTCTAATGAAAATGTTTTAAGTTTTAAAATTCTAAGAATTTGTAGATTTTTTTTTTTTTTTTTTTTTTTTTTTTTTTTGGCGTAGCTACGAGCTATTTATTCTATCCGCCAAAATTAAATATATCACATTGAAGGTTATAAAAAAGAACATCCCAAAGTGGTGTAAAAATGCTTGATAAATCTTCATATGTTGAAGATTTATTTTATGGAGCTGATACAGCTGATGAATGCTTCTATCTGACTTACAACATGTGTTTAGAATACTTAAAGATGCTGGTATGAATCTAAAAAAATTCGAAACAAATTTATTTGCACTAAAGAATAAATTAAAAGAAACCGGAATAATTATGATTATGTAAAACCCAACACATTAAAGGTTTTGGGAATAATTTGGGATTCGCAGATAATGATAAATTATATATATATAATATTAAAAAAAAATGTACACAACAACTCTTAAAAACAATTTATTGCATGAATATAACTAAACGTGGATTGCGACCAAATTCTATGATCCAGTATGATTCATTGCTCCATTTATAAATAGAAAATCATTTTATTGCAAAATTTATGGGAACTAGGTATCGACTGGGACACACACAGACAATTCTGCCTTCAGGGAAAAATTTAAACAGTGGTGTACAGAAATTGAAGTTTTATAAAATTTCAGTGTAACTAAAATTTAATAAAATGATTTTTTTATGTGAAGTAATGTTTGATAAAATAGAGATATATGTATTTTGTGGTGCTAGTCTTAAATGGTATGGAGCAGTAGCATATTTCTTCGATTCTGAGTTATGTTCTACTTTTATATTGTCTAAGTAAGGCAAGCCGCAGACTGAGGGAGCATGTGTTCCACGCGCACCTATTGCTTCCCGATAGTTCTGCGAAACGGAGCGACTTGTCGAAGAATACCACACACTGAACGTGGAAGCAAGGTCTTACGCATGCGCAGTACATCGGAGCGGATATTGTTTTCGTTTCTACTCTTCTGTCCCGGCGTTTACTTGTCTGTTTCGTTGTCTTCTGCCTCTTCGTTTGCCGGAGAACTTGTGTGGCTTCTAAATCGTTGACATTGTTATTAAATATTTAGAAGTTTGAAAAAAAAAGAAAAAAAAGAAAAATCTCAAAGCATATATATTTTATTACAAAATGATATTAATATGACTTTTATATTGTAAACACAAAATATAATTTCATTTTGTCTCGCGCTTGAAAAATAAAATTATCTCAATAGGCAAGATATAAAACTTAAGAAATTGATTGTTATTTCAAATTACAACTGATTTCTATTGAATGTTATTTACTGTACTTTCAGAACAAAGGCGCATTCTTCCAATTTATTAATTAACATAGCACTAAATTTACACTGTTTTCTTCAGGTTTAGGTCCGACTAAAGTGGCATTAAATACACAAATTCGAATTTTTTTTATATATAAAAAATAGGTAAATTTGTTGAGGCGATAAATTTATTGTTTGTTTTAAAAGTATAAATTGAAACTAAGTTTCATTTCTTTATGTAACATTAATATAAAAAAATTAAATAATATGTATTTTCCAATATTGTTTTATTTAAATTTCATTTTATTAGAAATTTAATTTAATTTAATTAACATTTTATTAGAAACTAATGTTAAGATAGAAAATTCAATTTTAAGATGTTTATTGTTAATTATGAAGCAATGTTCATCGTGGCCGCGATTAAAGTGGAAGGACGATGTTAAAACTTTCTTGGCCGCATATTTACGGAATTTATAGTAAATATGTAAATAATTTTAACTTTCATTAAAATTTGAATTAAATATCAGGCTTGAATTTCCTGTTAAGTTAGAAAATTTAATTTTAAGATAATTATTATTAATTATGAACCAATGTTCATCGTGCCGGTGCATGTACGAACGTCGCGATGTTAGGTGGCACTCCTACGCTACTTGTTCTTGCACTAAAAGAAACATGAGAAAAAGAAAATACTAGGATAAGTTACATCATGGCTGCGCTTAGAGCTGTTACGATGTTGCGCACGATGTTAAAACTTTCTTGACCGCATATTGTGGAATTTATTGTAAATATGTAAATAGTTTTAACTTTTCATTCAAATTTGAATTATATATAAAAAATGTCAGGCCTGAATTATTTAAATAACTTGAAAAGGAAATTTGAACTCTGTCTTGTACAAACAATAATTGTGATCAAATGGACTATTATAATTTGCTCTCCCACCAATCACCATTACATGTGTTTATATGCAAAATTTTCATATTTATATTACCAGGGCATTGATCGCTGTCTTCCTTTCTAAAATTGAAACGCCAATTTCCAGAATAAAGTATATCTAATCTTTTCTATCATATTTACTACACTCGTGTAATTCTTTTATCTCATTTAAAAACCATGCTGAACTTTACTCTTTTTTTTCCTCACCTATTGTAACACACTTTATTTTGTTATTAGTTTCCATTCTCATAATATCTAAACGGTATCCTCCGACAAAATTTTTGTGTAATCATTACGTCATGTGTAACTCAGCGTTTTGTTGTACCGAAACTTCTCTTCATTTATCTCTCATTGATAAAAAAAAAATAATAATAATAAAAAATAAATAAAAAAAGTCCTTCGCGCGAGTACGCATGAACTGAAATGAAATTCAGGCAGTTCAGCTGCACTGGCTGCGACAGTTTCAAAACGTAAGCAAACGCGTAGAAATGTTCTAGTTTTCTTGCTTTTTTGTAAACAAGTTTTGTTTATTTCAATCTATCGAAAAACATTCCAAATATTATATGAAATAGATAAAATGGTATTAAAGTATCATGAAAATGATTACAATTTAAAAAAATGTAAACATTTTTTAAATTATTTTAAAAGCAAATATGATCAAAAAAAATTTTTTTCATCAAGAGAATCGGTGTTCCAAGACATGTAGTTAGAGCTGATAATATTTCGTGGCATTTTAGTAATATTTTATGAAAAAAGTAAAAAGCATTTTATATGATGAAGGTTAAATATGAATAATTCCATTGCTAATATAAAAAGCATTTTAAAAATAGTTAGACAAGAGCACGGAATTATTTTACTGCATGTCTCAGGTTTGATTCTAATAAAAACTGAATAATCAAAGAGATATAATACTCCTGCCTGCACGTCTGTTAGCGGCGATGTTTGAAAGTTGAATTTAAATCCTTCGTTAGGACTCATGAACAAAGATCACTAACTATCAAATGTCCTCATAATACACAAAAGAAAATCCATGCTCTTAATGGTAAGACTCAGCACTACTCAGATCATTTAACTATGCTTAATATGTACATTGAATGGTGGCGCTGAATCTACGAATACTGAAAACATTGGGAAAACTGAGTGTCTTTTTCAGAGTCCAGTGATTTTATTATTCAGTTAAAAAAATTGTTAATGGCTTTTACTCAGAATTTGAACAAGAATAACTGGTTTTGCTGATATCCAAAAAAGTTGTTTGTTAAGAAAACAGCTCTGTGTTTATATGAAAATAAAACCTATCAAGTATTAACAAAATATCGCTACCAACACTTGTTTGGTCCTTATGGCTCTAGCAACAGAAAATGAAAATGTCTCATTTTTAGCTTAAAAAGAATTTCTTAATCCCTACAAGTAGCTTGTAACTGTATTTAAACTAGTTGCTCAGTTTCAATTATATTTTTAATTTAATTGTTCGCAATTCTTTAGAAAACTGTTTTCGATTGCTTGAATTCCTAAGCTTCTAAATTGCCACTTTCTAATGGTCGGCTTAACAGTAGATAGTTGCTGTAAGACTTATTTATATCTACCCTGTTATTACCTGCTGAGAAAACTTTTCATCGATAGTGAGCCATGTTCACATGTCTCAAGGAAAACTACAGGAAATCCTTCAAGCAACCTCCCCCTCCCAACAGTTAAGCATTCAAAAACGCAACACCCATTACTAAACTGTGACTGAAATTGAACACGGTTAACTTCCACACTCAAAAGTTCAGTCCTACGCTTATGATTGGAAAAATAATTTGATATTAACTATGTGTAGGAATATATATTTCTTAAAAAAAAATCGCTAAGAATCCGAAAGATTTGACACTCGCATATAAAACACATTACACTTTAGTCCGTATAGTTTAAGAAATCTTCTAGAAAAATTATTGAACTAGATTAATCCTCTCTAAGTAGATTTCTAGTTTGGCATTTATTCGAACTTTTATAGTAGATTTTACGAAATTTAATGAAATATATATATTAATAATATTAGAAATATCACGGTATAAAATAAAGGATTAACACATCTTGTACATTTAGGATTCAAATTACTTTTCTATAAGTGAAAGAGCAGTGTATTTTTGAATTTCTTTCTGCCATTGAAACTAGCGTTAATATAGAAAATTTAAAATAAATTAAAAACTAATTCATATAATTAAAAAAGACATGAGAACTGAATTTATACATATTTGTTGTTGAAATTATGTGTATGGGTATAATTAATGTTACATATATATATATATATATATATATATATATATATATATATATATATATATATATATATATATATATATATATATATATATATATATATATATATATATATATATATATTTCAACAACTTCTTCACATCCAGTTTTTTTTCGTCATACTTATTTATCCTCCCAAAAAATTAAAAAATCTTACTTTTAATTTTTTGGGAGGATAAATAATAATGCCAAATATAACTTTAAGTTCTTAATTAATTTTTAGTACAGTTAAAATAAAAATTTACGCATATACACTGCTAGCCACCCAAATTGCAACATCAAAAAAGACAAGAGATATCACAACAAAATTTATTTTGTAGATAACTTGTTGACAATATAACAAATGATTAAACTTATAGACTTCTCTGAAGTATGGTACCTGCCAAAATCAGTAGCCAGAGTAGCCACCATTGTTGGAGATCACCGCTGCCATACGCCTAGGCATTAATTCAAAGAGAATTTGGATGTGTTCTTGGCGTAGAGCAGACCAAGCAGCTTCCACACATTGTCAAAGTTGATCTGGTGTGGCAACTGGAGATGCAATCTGGTAAAATCGTTGATCAACCATGAACCACATGTTTTCTATCGGCGAAGGATCATTTGAGCGAACTAGCAAGGAAAGCAATTCAATCTGACAATTGACGAAGAACTCTTGGATGAAGCGTGTCACGTATGGTCCCACATTATCCTCTTGAAATATGGCTGTACACAAGCCCTTAAGGTAAGGAAGCACAAGTGGCTTCAACAACTCTGAGATATAGCGCCAGCTGTTTAAAGTACCGACAATGCATACTAAAGAAGTGCGAGAGCGATATGCAGTAAAGCCCCATACCATAATACGTGATGCATAACGCAGATGTTCAGGATTCTTTCTCCATGGTGTCCCAGACTAGAATGCAACATTCGTAGTGTTGCAGACAGAAGCGAGACTCGTCAGTAAAGACAATTTCATTCCATTCTGCCATTCACATCCTTATTTCATGACACCATTAGCGGGGTTCTGCGTCAAGGGTAGACGAAGCAATGGACGTCTTGCGGACAGACCACTCTGCTGTAAACTGCGACGAATGGTACGCTTAGGCACTGGATAATGCGTTACAGACTGAATGTGCTGTGCTATGGTTCGTGATGTTGCTGAGTGATGCGTCGCTGCCATGCGCACAATTTGCTTGTCATCACTTGACGTGGTAATGAGGTGGATATGATCGAACACGCCGGTCCGTTCTACCTAAATGCATGAAACGATCACATATCTGCATTACAGTTGTTTTGTTTCGTTCAACACAACTACCAATTTCCCTGAAAAATAGTCCACAATCTAGGCAGGCCACTATCCTTCCTCAGTAGAACTCGAATATTTGATCCAATAATGATATCTGTTTTTATTTTATTCGAGGCATAATTGATAATTTGTTGGTAAACAGAAGAAAAACACTAGTGCTGAACCGTTGTCGAAATCTCCAAGCCTTGAATAGCAATTTGAAGTGGCGCCATAAACGCGCGTAATGTGCATCTGCACTAAAATTCTTATCATTTGCACATCTCACCTCTACCAATACATATTGTAAATTTCATGTTTTTTGTATGCTTCCTTCAGGGTGTTGCATTTACTTTAACTGTCAGTTTATTTTTGCTTTAGAGTCATTTTTTCTCACAACTGCAAATTCGACATGGGCTTAAGTATCAAAGTGGGTATCCAATCACTGCAAACATCCCCAACCAACATAGAATCGAACGCGCACGAACTGTTAAACCTGACAATCATTGCGCTAGGTATTCGGCTATTTTTATAATAAAATAATAAATTAAAATTTTGTGAAAGAGCATCAAGTCATTGAATTTTGTACTAAGAAATATATTAATCTTTATATTAAAAACAAAGAATATCATCAGTTCAATGGCAATTAGTTATTTTGTATAACAAAATTTGTTTCTAAGGAATGTTCTGTAGAAATTTCAACTATTGACACAGTTAAAGAGAAAATAAAGAATCCTGAAGGGTTCATTTATGCAACTGACATGTATAAAAAATGAGGGGAACATCGGACATCATTTATGATCCTTCAAACAATTGCTTCAGATAAATATTTTAAAAATCCACGCAGGTAACAAATATGTGAAACAGAGAATAAAAACGAAATAATATTTTGTGTGTGTCCTTTATCTTAAGAGACAAAGATCGATTCGGAAAGCAGTGCTCACTCAAACACCTGATTAAGAAGGAGAGCAAAAGCGGCTATTTTTCAGTTTCATTGCACAAAATTTGATAAGATTTCTAAAACTGCTTTGGGGATTACATTAATATTAACTTTTGATATTTGATGTCATTCATTTAAGAATATACTTAAAATATTTAAAATTTAAATAAATATACATTTAATTTTTTAAAATATATATCCGAGCAAAAGTAATTTGTTCAAAGAAGATATTAATTCAAAAATACGGAAAACCTTCCTTTGAGCATTTGTTTCCAGGCAAACTGTTTTCTCTGGTTGCTCTTCATTTCAATATCACTGTAAAATATTTATTTTATTGTTTCCAATTACTTTAAGATAGGAGCCAAAAAGAACAAGAAGATCGTGGATGGAAAATTTAGGGTAAATTTGCCTAAAAGTGTATAGTTATAGTTACTAGGAAAATATTTCTAAGCGCAATTTAATAAAATAATTTTTTTCGATATGCATATTTTAATATGATCTTTTAATCTATATTGACAGCGAGAAAATTCAGTAGTAGACATGAGAAACTCAATTAAATATTAGAAACAAGAAAATCCTATGCCATAGAAATTTTCCCTTGAAATTATTGCGATATAAATAATTAACAAAAGATATTTATTATAATTGGAAATCATTTCGAATGGATTCATCTTTATGCAACTCTCGCTTTATTAAGGACCACACAAATAAAAATTATGTAAGTATACCATCAATAATTGAATTAAGTTTTCAAAATAGCTTGTTCATCATCTACAATTTCATTATGTATTTCATAAGAGCAATTTAATTCTAAAGTACAATTTTTAAAAGTGAATAGTCTAAACATAATAATAAGCAAAAAGCACAAGTTTTTTAAATAACACTCTGAGCAAATTATTAAAAGATATTTTTGCACTTAATCATTGCTACTGTTATTAGATGCTTAATTTAAAATATTTTTCTGAGAGTTCTGCAGAACAATGTCAATACTTTTATTAAATAATTCATATTAATAAAATGTTAAATAATGCTTCAGACGATTAATGATTTAAATAACATGATTCATTTTCATTTAAAAGAATCAAACATTTTTTTTATATTATGAATGGAAAAGTAGCTCGTAATCAAAATCGGAAACATAAATGAAATCCAATTTCATTTGAATTTCTTGATTTAGTTTATTCGCAAATAAATACTTCATATAATTATGCCAATAATTTGATAAAAAAAAAATTTATAAAATGCCTCAAATCTATAAGAAAATGCTGAAGAATATTTCTACATATGGACAGAACTAATTTTAGAATAAAGTAGTTCCAGGTAATACTTAAGTTTTGTATGTTTTAACTCATATTAATACTCTATCTCGAACTTATTCAAGTTATTCTATCTAAATTAGAACTTGTCTGTAATTTTTCTATTGAATAATTGTAGGAAACATAAACTATGTGTGTTTCGAATTATTTTTACTGCTTAAATAAATCCACTTAAATTCTTTTACACTGAATATTTTCGTTAATATCGGAGTACAGTAATTTTTTAGTTTAACAATAATTTCATCTTAAGTCTTACAAATGAATGCACAAACTTAATCAAGGCAGCTACAGAATTTATTAACTGTTAGATTTAATTCTGAAATAAAAATTCGGAACAACATGATTTAATAATGCAATGAACGCTGATTATTTTTAATTTACTTTCTTTGTAAATATTTGACATTTTTTGTAAGCTTTTCTTATTTATGACTATATTATTTTTAAATTGGTTAAAATAAATATGAATTTTTAGTTTCGAGGTTTAAAGGATTTCTGCATTTTTAAACCAAATTAATCTGAGCTATCTTACATTTTTAGTTACATAATTATTTAGAATGTACAAGAACGCATTAAATAGTAATGTTTTTGACATATTATGTGGATGATTTAGGAAACTCATTTTTGAAAAGAAAAAATATTAATATGCTAATTAAAATGCTAGTAATAACAGTTGTCCGATTTTTAATCCTAATAAAATGCATTTTTATTAAACTATAAAATATAAAACTATTTTTGGTAGCTTCAAACAAATATAAATAAGAGTTTGGCGCAATATTTAGTGTTTGCTATAAGCAATCTTCCCAGGTTGACATCGGTACAGAAAAATCGAAAGATATCTGTTTTCTCTAACTTCTCCCAATTGAAATCGGTGGATTTCATTTCTCCATTTATTTTTGCTTCAATAATGAAATACTTAAAGGACGAGTTAATTTAATAGTTCGAACGAGCTATATTCATATTTCTAGTTCAATGAGAATTTCCCCCATTATTTTCCCTTAGGATTACCATTTTAAAAGCTCGCCAAATGCCACCCTATCGCCAACATCTCTGCCTATCAGAAATATCCACCGTATCAGAATGACATCCTTTATATAGGTGTTTTCGATTCGAGTTTTCAAGAAAACATGCTGCTCCACATGTTAATCGATTGCATCTCTTTAACGCGAGATGATTCTCTGCATCAGGGGATGATGCAGCTGCTGACCAAGCGCCACCCAATCAAAGTAAGTAGCTTTTCTTATCTTCGGCTTTTTCACGATAAGGCGAGAGGAATCGCAGGCTCTACGAGGCTACTTGATTATAAAAAATATTTCTCTTAAATTTCAAGATAAACTGAGGAGCATTTCTTTCATGAAAAATCATAATATGTCTTTAAATATACTACGTGACTAATCGAAGTTATAATGTTTCTTATGTTTTAAATTTTCTTCGTAAATTTAAACATTTTAAGAAAATTTCATATTTTTTTTATACCGTTAAAATGCCATATGTTAATAGCTCGTTCTTTTGATAGATTATTATAAATACATAATAAAAACAAATAATGGCATTTTAAAATAATATAAGCGGAAAGTTTGTGTATATTTAACATTTTATATTCAGATATTTGAATCTGAAATTAAAACAAAAGCTTTCAGTGAATAAATAAAATATGCACAGTTTATTTTGAAATTCGTTTCGTCATTAATTTCTGAATATGTAAACAAACATAACTGCCCTTTTCATAGTTAATTTAAATATATCCTTTTCCTTTCAAAAATGTTTCATAAATAACTCTTAAAATATGCATAAATTAAAAATTCATTAAATGTACACACAATTTTACCCGTACAAAGGAATAAACAAATAGTTTTTTTAAGTGAATCAGGACATGCATTTCATAGTCAAAACTAATTTAAAAATTAGATGTAACAATATGTTTTTCATATAGAGTTACCATCAAATTCATAATTACTTTCATCTTTAGTATACAGTAGAATTGGGATAACTGTTATATGATTCTCGTCTTTAATGTAGTTTAATTGGCTTTAAAATCCCTTAGATTCATTTAACTTTCATCTGAAAATTTCGATTAATATAGCATTATATTTGATTTCATTTTGTGTTGTTTTTAACATTTCATAAAGAGATATTCTTTTTACTGAATAAGAGGACATTTTGTTTACTACAGAAGACAGAAAATTACAATAGTAAATATCAAGCATTAACAGACAAAGCAATTGAAGAATCGGAAAAGCTTCTTGCTAGTCCCGGTTGGAGCTTGGAAGTCCAACAAGGGGAAAACGCCATTTTCAGCAAAAATGTACCAGGCGTTGGAAAAGTATTTAAATATGAAGTAAGTATTACCAGACCTTAATATATTCCTTTCATATATACGTGAGCCATAATGCCTTAACATTTTGAACAGTTTTAACATTAATCACATTTAATACAGTATATATGTTGCAGAAATTTTGAGTTTGAAATTTTTTGACTTGTGCTATAAATTTTATGAAATTGCTGCTGCAAGATTTGTTTCACTCAATTTTATACAAATATTTGAGTTTGAGTTTTTGTACTTACTTTTTGTATAATACACACACACACACACACACATATATATATATATATGTATGTATGAAGGATCCAGAACTCATAATAGATGTCTCTAGTTGACAGCGAATATCGCGTATGGTTCCAGACAGCAAAGAAAAAGTGCTTCAGGGAGTAAGAGAGGCTTACTTATGGATTGCGGACGCGGGAGTAGGTGCTTCGCTATTGTTTCGATAATTGTTTAATATTATTGTTACTAGTGCGAGTAGGCACTATAGCAAAATAGATATGTCTTTTTTAAATGTTATTCTTTGTCCAATATTTCTAGAATTAAAGTGTGTCACCGTTTCTTAAATCCGTGTTTTGCTTACTAACCCCATTGACACACTCTACATATATATATAAATTCTACCGAAGACTGTGTCGCAATACAAAAGTAAATACTAGATTTTACAATTATTCAAATTATAAAACTGAAAAATTAGCAAAAAATTTACAGACAAGATACAATACCAACTAAATCAATAATTGAAAACCTAAATATTAACTTTAATGCGATAGATTCATTGCCAAAAACTCAAAATAATTTCTTCCGATTAATATTTATTTTTTCTAAAATTTATATAAACATGCATTTACACAATAAAAATTATTTTCTATATAAATTTAAAAATTAATGTAGTTTATGGAATTTTATAATTAAGGAAATTTATAAAATTAAATTAGTTTAAAATGAAGCGCTAAATTAAATTAAAGTAGTTTAAAAAATATAATTGTATAGGTGTTTCCAGGATTCGTAAAAGAACTTCAAGACTTGGGTGACCCTTCCGTAGTTTTATAAAAGCTAAGCATTACTTCAATCTTATAAGCGATTCCTTACTTCCTATATATATATATATATATATATATATACATATATATATATATATATATATATATATATATATATATATATATATATATATATATATATTTATATATATATATATATATATATATATATATATACATATATAGTTTATAAAATAAGTTTAAGGGGAATATTATTAAGTATATATATTGAAATTAAACGTTTCATCTATTTTCTAATATTTTTAATATTATTGCATATACTATAAATATGGTTTATTTCACTTATAATAACATTTCTATAAATTTTAAGAGAGATATTAGATTTCCAAAATATTAGTTTATTTACTTTAAAACTATGTGTTTGTTTGGTCATAAATATCAATATAAGCCAAATCATCCTTAATATAAATATCCAAAACCAAAAATTCAAAATAATGACTGTTAATGTTAGTTTTTATAAGAATTGACTCCTTAGGATAAATAACTCCAATATATTCTTCAAAACTATTAAAAATGATGTTGTTGTTGTTCTCGTGTGCCAGCTAGGCTGGCAAATTGGTGTTCGCTGCTCCACTTTTCAAACTGAACCGTATTTTGGTGTGGAGTCCGACTTCTTCAGTATACACACATGATATAGGGACCCGTTTATAGGGTAGGCAACCATTCACATCTCATTCAAGGAAAGGACAAAGGATAGAGTGAGAGAAAGTACATCCATGCCTGAACCGGCATTCGAACCCAGGACCTCCCCATGAGTAGTCAGGCCCGTTTACCACTAGACAAGTTGGCCGGCATTAAAAATGATAAAATCATCAATATAACGAAAAGTAGAAGGAAATTGAAAGAAATTTTTTTCATAATGATGCAAAAATATATTAGCAAGTAAACTGGAAAATTTTGATACCTGTGGTATACCAATATTTTGAACAAAAATGTTTTCTTCATTGTAAATAAAGTTATTAAAAATGCAGAGTTTGTCTAAATTATTCCAATAACCATAATCAATACAAAGCAAATGCTTTTATTCTTAATAATAAAGATTTAAGACATCATTTCATTTGTTTAAAAAAGTACACTTGTAAATTGATGTTTAAAATTAAAGGAACCAATATCAAAAGCACAATTATTTGAAACTCCAAAATAAGTTTATTATTTTTAACTATCGCAGTTGCTTTAATACTGAAAAAATGTTATCAATCATTCAATTTCGCAGCTTAGCAAAAATAATACCTGGTTTGTTCATGTTGGATTTTGTACCACACAAGTATATATAACGTATCGAAATTTTAAAGTTTTTTTTATGAAACTTAGGGATAGCAGGAAATTATAAATTATAATTTTTCACACTTAAAATTTTATATAAACATAAAAAAATTTTTCTTAATAACATTGACTATAGTACTTAAATGTTTGTCTGTATTAAAGAAATATATATATATATATATATATATATATATATATATATATATATATATATATATATATATATATATATATATATATATATATATATATATATATATATATATATATATATATATACTTTTCCCTCACACAACATACATTAATTTTAATAACTTAACTGATGATTTTGTCAAGTATGTTTAACAATTATTTCCGTCCAATAATTGCCTAAAAGTCCATTCGATGATATTTTTTTATAATTTTAATCCGTAAATATTTCCAAGTTTAGTCCGTAATATTTCCATTTTTTCAGTTAATTTGATTTGCATATATATATATATATATATATATATATATATATATATATATATATATATATATATATATATATATATATATATATATATATATATATATATATATATATATATATATTAGAATTCAAAATTTAAGGAATTTTGACATATTTGACTTGTGTGAAGGAATTATTTATTGCTTAAAACAACCTTAAAGTCTATTAAAGTGTTGTTTAATTTGAAAAAAATGAGAAATATTTGAGAGAAATTCTCAAATTCTGCTGAAATAGGGAATAATTCTTTTGTTTCTTTCCATCATTTAATTTTACTTCTGGCAATTTTTAGAAAAATTTTTTATTAAACTCTGTACATTATTAGTAGAAATGAAAAAACTTTTGTCAGAAATTCTTCTAGAGATTCTTAGTGAATTTGTACTTGCTCTTTCTTCCTATCTTTTTGAATGAAATATATTTTTAAAAAGTCCACTGTCCACTTTTCTTTAAAAATTCAACTCATAAAGTTTCAATATACGCAATGAATGTATTGTGTTCTGACTCTGCAGTAAGAAGCCAGCGGGGCTACTTGTGTTTCGCAGTAATCTTGTCTTAAGGTTTTAAAAAGTAGCATTTAAAAACCCCCAGTTTACATCTATTTACATAAATGAAGGTTTTTGAAGCTCTTCAAAGGAATACAGATATTTTCAACGCCATCTTAAATTATTATACAAATTTATTTAGTTTAAAGAAATAAAATTAAATTGTTAGAAAAGGTTTTACACATATTTTTCAAAATATTTGAAATTATTCAAAATATTAAATATTTTAAATAAGTTCAGATTCATGATTTTAAGCTTATGTATATTAAGAATTTTCTTAAAGTTAGTAATATGAGAACCTTTTGCAGCATAAGGAGATTATTAAATTTAAATTATGATATTATTTTTACTTTGATTTATAAATTTTGATTTCTTTTAAAAGTATAAAATAAATTTTTACCATGAGTATTGTGATATAAACTAGGCATACTTTGTGTTAATAATCGAAACCACTTGTTTTTTTTTGTCATAAAATTTTGGGACACTGCAAAATTCACAATTATTGATCACAGCTTTATTAATCATGTATGTGAGTATGTCGTTTGCGTTTGTAGTAAACACACACACACACACACACACACACACATATATATATATATATATATATATATATATATATATATATATATATATATATATATATATATATATATATATATATATATATATATTGTATGCATATTTGTTAACATAATATAGTTTTTCAATAATTTACTCTAAGCTATATAACAGTAATAAGAAATATTTTCGAAATATTAAAAAAAACTAGCATTACTTTCTTGGATATAATGCTTGTTCATTTTTAGATTAAAATTTAAATTATAGGTTTCTGAAATAAATATCTTGTAATTCTTTCTCTTATTTTTGTATTATTTTGCGCTTTGAAGATCTTAAAATTGTTTTACTTGAATTGTTGCAGGGAATCCTAGATGTAAATGCTGAACTCTTAAATGAGAAAATATTTTACCAACCTGAAAAATGTCCCGAATGGAATCGAAATATTACCAAGGCTGAAGTAAGTAGAAACCTTTCTCTTCTTCTGAATGCTTGAAAATATCGAAAATCGGAGCACTGAAATCCATGTTTTTTTTTTTTTTTTTTTTTTTTTTTTTTTTTTTTTTTTGTAGGTCATTCAAAATATTGATCAACAAACGTACATCGTTCATCTGGTTTCACACAAAGAATTCCTCATTTCGACTCGGTAATTGGATTCATTAGAAATAGTTTTCACTTTATGTTTTTTTTTTTTTTTTTCAGAAAAATATTTTTGGTAAGCAGTTATTTTTTATATTTTTTAAAAGTAATGTGACAATATTTTAATTGATGTTTGGAAATATTATTTCTTAGACCTCAACTTTTTAAGAATTAATAATATAGTGCATACTTCTTATACTAGTTAACTAAGAATTGATAAGTATCAGGAAAATATTCTTACCATCAAAAATACTGACGCGAGAAATAGGTATAAAGCAAAAAACTTTCTCGTCTAAATTTTTTTCCCTGTTTTGAAAATTAAAATCGTATTAAGGATTAGTGAACTCCTGAAGTTAAAAAAATTCCTAGAGAATAATTCTTAAGGATTAGGGTCTCATTTAGAATCCATGGTAGAATTCATTATAACTCAATAAAAAAGAAACTATATTTCTTATTTTTCCACAATTTATGTAAATGTTTGAACAGAAATTTATTGAATAGAATTTCATTTTTGAACTGGACTTTACTGAATATATACTGTAGAATAAGTATAGATTAAATCCATTGGAGATATACTTTATAATGTAATTCTACGTTATGCGAACTTTATAAATCAATACGCCCTAGAAAAGACTTCCCAATGAATATTGATTGATCTAATTCGCTGAAAGGAGAAATTTTGACATTTTAAGGTAAATGTCGTTATTGTAAAAGTTTAAACATTTAGAAACGAATGGAGTTTTAAATGAAAGGATTTTAGACAAAAGGAAACGCCCTCGTCCAAAGACACTTAAAGACACTTTAGTTTGTAGTCGAATATATTTTTAACAAAAAAAAATTACT
This sequence comes from Latrodectus elegans, assembly GCA_030067965.1. Lineage (NCBI taxonomy): Eukaryota > Metazoa > Arthropoda > Arachnida > Araneae > Theridiidae > Latrodectus > Latrodectus elegans. Next base: position 102,799,286 of record CM057809.1, on the reverse strand, counting down.
TGAGAATAAGAAAATACGCATACTACTTTCTTATCATCAATTAATGTTCATATTATTAAATACAGAATGCTGCTAAAATGAGGACACAGTTATTAATAATAACTGTATTATATTAATAACTAATGTGAGTATATATTGTATATGACTAATATGAGTATTATATTAATAACTAATATTTTTTGGTAAATATGAATAATTATGTACATTCATCGAACTTACTGGTAAATATTGATGATGAAGAATTAAAAGTTTGGTCATTGTGATTAAGTAATTGTTGCACATTTATTGAAATCCCAATTCAATACAATTTTCTTATGAAGGAATTGGATGAAATTGTATACCTTAAAACACATAAGTTAACAATGAATTTTTATAAATGTAAAAGTATTTTAGAATAATTCTTGTTACTTAAGTAGTATATTTCTTGTTTATTATATCAAATAGATAACACTACAAGCAATCACCTCGTAAACAGAAATTTGTAAACATATTTAATTATTAACAAAATATTACAATAAAAATCTCAATGGTCAAATATTTGGTAAATATTAATAACAACCAATTAACATTCTCTGGAACTGATTCATTTAGATAGCAGTAATAATATTCTTCTCTGTAATTAATGATGATCTTTTTTTACTTAATTGTGTTATAATATTTTTCCAAGAAAACATTTTGAACAGAAACATAACCTATTTTGTTTTTTAGAACAATAAATTGATAATATTTATAAACCATAATTAATTTTAAGTTAAATTTCAAGCGAAGCATTTCCTATTGTCGTATAAATGTCATCGCTTGTCATCTGTTTTTTTAGCACGCATGAATGCTTTTATAAAGTATAATAGCTGGAAAGCAAGTGAATTATTTAATTAGTATTTGAACATTTTGTAGGGATTTTATTCATTTGAGAACCTTTCGGAGAAGAGGAGACACAATCTTAAATTGCAGTTTTTCCATTCAACATTCAGCAGTTGCCAAGAATCCCAATTACACAAGGTAATATTAAGTTAACTTTTAAACTTTGCCGAGAAATTTTCTCCAAAGCTCATTTCATCCAATGATTTAGAAATGCTTTTTCGCCCCGCTCTAAATCGTAATAAAGATAGTATTCCTTCTTTTTTAAAAAAGAAATTCATCCTTTTGCTTACGATTACTTTAGTTTTAACGTCCTGTATTATTTATGTGTGAATTTTAATTGATTTAAAAGAGTAATTATTTGAATTTTTCTTATTTTTTAAAATATAACAGAGTAGCAGTGAAGAAATAAATGTTTTTAACTTTTAGGGGAGAGCACCGTTTTTGTACTTATGCCATTCGTCCAGTGAAAAACAATCCTTCGAAGAGCTACTTGGTGTGGCTCATGCAAGTGACTTTGAATGTAAGTTGGAACACCATAAAATGACTATTAATGTAAACAGCATGAATTATTTTTTAAGATATAAATATTGTTTTTCTAACAAATTTCATGAAATATGTACTGATTTATAAATTTAGAAAATTTAAAGTTCCAAGAGAAAGTTTATTCTTTCTGATAAAACTACATGAGAAGGAAAAAATAAAGTCGATACTTCGAAGAAATTTAAATTCTTTTAGGAGTGTTTGTTTACCATATTTTGTGTTCTATAGGAATGAAAAGAGTAAATATTTCCATAATGTAACATTAAGAATCATTATTATTTTAGCAATATATGTTAAGAATCCTTTGGGCAGAAACTTCTATGAAATATTCCAAGAAAAAGCATAATGGAAAATACTGTACCTTTGCCCCGGTGCAAAAAGTCCGGAAAAAAATAAGTTAAAACTGCAGCCTGCCATTTGATGATTCGAGGATTGGAAGGTTGGACACTTTAGCAGGAGACTAGTGAGTCAAAAGGAATTTGCTGATAGAAGCGAAAGGGCGTTTGCATGCTGATTTCTGCTCAACAATTTATAAACAACATTATTCTCAAGGGATAAGAAAATTATGTTCATTGTTTTTTTATAAACAAAACTTCATGTAAGCGCATTAGTAAATCATTGAAGGTAAAATTTAGTGAAATCAAGCCAATCAAATTCTATTTTCGACAGTATTCCATGAAGATAAGGCAATCAGAGTTCGCTACTCTGACAGAGAGTTCAGATTCTGATTGGAAATATATGTACGAAACATTTAATCGAATAATTTGACGGCACTGAATAACATCAGTAGTCTAAAAACACAACAGAATAAAAATAAATTTTAACATATCAATGTATAGTTTGACGATAGCAAAAATGTATTTCAATATCTATTGTAAATATAGTAAAAAGTTTATTTCTCGAATGTTGAGATTTTTTGCTTGCATCCAGCAGTTAGGCATTTTTGTGCAATTTTCTACTTTACATGTACAAGTAAATGTGAAGAATTTTACAAGTTACCAGAATAAGATTTAAAAAAAATGTGGCCTGATTAAGAATATATTAACTCCATCGTACAAATTCCCAAGAAAAAAGCAGCTTGCTCAATTGTTGAGGACTTATTTACTTTTACTTAAACTTAATAAGGAACTAATCACTTTTTTTAAAACTTAATAAAGAACTAATACATATTCGTAGGAACATCAAACAATTGTTGTAAAATTGATCATTCTTCTGTGAGAATTATAAAAAATCTAAAGGTAGAATGTTGTTCTTGCCTGATGCACTTTATATTCGAATAAAAAGGATTTCTGCAGTACGACTGCCCACATGTGTGATGCGTATTTGAAACTTCAATCCATGCATCTGATTGAGAGTAATTTGAAATAAATAACAATCCAAAACGGAACATGCTTACCGTTTACTGCATAAAAATATACGAAAATAGACAACTCAACTTATGTCACAAAAATTGTATCATCTTTCTGCCACACAAACCATATTCTAAATATTTTCAGATATGTAATAGTTATTATGTGTTATGATTCTCAAATTAGCTCCTCAACATAGTGGAAATCATTTATTCCTTGCACTATTTCTTCCCCAATATTAATTTGACATCGCCTTAGGTCATTAGGCTTTTGTAAGGCATTTTGAAAGTCTTCCCACAGATAGTGGGCTGTATCCATGTGTCGTAAAGAAGAAAGAATGGAAAACTACCAAGTGCTTTCCTCGACTGACATGAATAAAAAGAGACTCATTTCCTGTTGTGCAATAGTGGCTTAAGCAGAATGCTCTAAAGGCCAACGTCCCTCCACCAGGCCAGCCCTGATCTACTTCTTGAGGAAATGAAACAATTACGAAGCAGCATTCCGTGTATACAAATTGTAACCGTTCTAAGAAATATTGTTGTTAAATTACGCAACGTTGACAGAATAAAACATTTCTTTGACAAATAAGACAGTCAAGAAATATTGGATTTAGAACAGCATTTTGTTAAAAATATTCTTTCAGAAAATAAATATTCTATTCTGATGATGACTTATATATATATATATATATATATATATATATATATATAGAAGTTTTAGTTTCTGGCCATAACACCATAAATATATTCCTTCGTATACGAAGATGTGATTGTGAAAATGCCTGATAAACAATTTAACACTTATGACTGCCCAAAAATAAAGTTCTTGAAAATGAAACAGCTTTTTAATAATCTAATAGATTCATAGGAATATATTTTTTAATTTCGGGAAATGAACGCGCTGTTTTGTGAATTCAGATATCTCAAGGTGGATTAATGCATAGCTTATTCAGAAGCATAGAAATTTAGATGGATTCACCGGTCACTTTTTTACTTTTGAAATAAAATGTTTTACTTATTTTAATAAAAGATCATTGGACAAAATTTTCATACACAAAGAAATTAATCTATGCAATAAAAATGTCGAATATTCTCGCTCTGTAATAATATTAAAAGTGTAATAAATTAGTAACATTAAAAATATTGTTTTAATGTAACTTAATTAAACAATTAGTTTTCTACTAATTAAAATTCATTTAATCTATGATTTTACTCTTTCAGGGTTGGATTCCACAGAATCTTACAGATTATGCTATCTCTAGTGGCATGCTTAGGCATATAGAGGATTTAAGCAATTTAAAAAAGCACTAAGTCTAAATTATGATCGACAACTTAGGTTTTTAACTGTTTTTATATATGCTATTTATTAATTTTATTTGTGTTTACGTTTATCTTTGCGGATTAGATACATTTTGTTGTACATTGATTAAAATAATTATTTTAATATAATATTGTTTTTTTGTTAATTTAACGGTGTTTGTTGAAATTTTAATATGGTGTATCAATCTGCTGTGTGTTCTAAATAAAAACTATTTTTTTATATTGTAATTATTAATTTAATAAATTTACATTAAAACACACATTTAATACAATTTATTTTGAAATAATTTTATCACTATTGAAGTTTTATGGTCCTTAATAAAATAAGGTTGTTTTGCGCACTATGGTTATTACCGTAGTGCAGGGGTTTCCAAACTACATCTAGCGAACACCTTATTGTTAAAGTAATAAGTTGCATAAAAAAAAAACACAGAATGATAATAACTCTGTTTTATTTACTTGTTTGGCGAAATATCCATGACAAGCATAATAAGCTGAAAATGTAACTTAAGCATAACAACTAACAAATAATTTAAATGCATTATAAGCAAGTGAAGATCCCATCACGCTTACTCTCGGTAGCTATGTTGGGATTATGCAGATAAATGTATATCTATGTTTGGAATCATTAATCAACTTATGATTTTTATCCTGAAAATCACTCAGGAACGGAAAATCTAAATTAATGTGAATGAAGCAGTGGATTTATTCACTTGTAAAAAATACTAATGAGATTTATGTAATTGGGATTTTTTACTGACAATAGTTTGCAGCTTTGGATTAATTTCATTTGTACCAATCATTAAAAGAGATTTAAGACGCTCAACGGTTAACTTAAATCTGTAAACATTTTTTGTGTACTTCATTTTGGAAAATGCTTTCTTACCCAAGTAAATAGTACCAAAACCAGAAAACTGCTCACGAGCAAATTTATGTAAATTATCAAATTGTGTCTGTGGAAGACTCATCTCCAACAAAGATAAGTTTTAATATAGTTTTTTACTTATATTTACATTGCCTTGTAAATCAGTAATTTCCTATTGAAGTTCCAGAGCTAGGGTTTCAATGTCAGTGTCAAAATGTTTTGAAAATCTTAATTTCATTCGCAATCAAAATAACGTCAGAAAAATGAGTGTCAAAATTTGTCTTTAAAGTACTCAAATTATCGACTGCAAAATCAACAGGAAACGCAATCTCAGTCGTGAAGCTGAATATTTCAGGTGTTTTAAAATATGTGAAACTTTGCGTAATTGTGATTGATACAATATATCATTTTCTGCAGAAAAGATTTGATATTACTGTATAGATCAGGGAAACGCTAGTTTTTTGCTTAATTTTTCCTAAATTTAGTTCGTTTTTATGTTTTGTCAAATCGACCTAGAATCCAACTTCCACAACCGTTCGCTATTTTGTAATCCAGCTAAGAGTGCGATGCTTTTCATTCAAAAAATTTTAATCTGTGCTCGAACTTGAAAAAAGCTCTGCCGAACTTTTCTGCAACTAAATCAGCGTATGGTATTATACTATGGTAAACCATTTTCTCCCATATCTTCAATGAACTCGGGGGAATTGTCGGTGGTTTTTCCAAATAACTCTGATGAAATTAGCAACTGATATGACTGGTTTTAGAACTTCAGACATATCCAAAGGTTTCCTTTTTGTTTTTTAATTTTTAATTATTTCTATGATTTTTTCAATATTTCTTAATTTCATCCTTAGGATGATTATTTTCAATAAAGTAATTTAGATTGCTTTATTCTGATTGCTTTGTTAATATCTACATTTGGTAGAAATTGATTAAATAAGGTTTTGGAAAAGTTTTTTTTCATATAAATAAGCATTTTGTCCTTGAATTCTGTTGTAGGGAATGTTTTCTCTTTTGAGTTGTTTGACAAGAGTCCACATGGAATTATTATCTGTTGTTAGTCTTTCGATTTCGATATTTCAGTTTTCTTTTCTAATTCTGCACATAATTTTTTGTGTTTATTCAATTTATTTATGACTTGTCTGTAATATGATGTCATTGAATTATTTTAAGTAATTTTCATAGTACTCTTTATTGTGTTGTTGCTAAGTTTTTTGCATTATGAAAATATTATGAAATTTATAATATTTTCATGAAAATTTCTCATGTCTTTTAGTATTTCATTTAAATTAATTTGTGAATTATTGATTTGGAGAATATTATTTTCTTCTATGAATTTGTTGTTTGACTCTGTAATATGTTGCAGTAGGGAAGCCATGAAGAAAAGATATGTTGCAGTGACTTCTTGAGATATTTCTACCGATTCCCAGACGTGTAATAATTGGATCGGGTTAGAGGTCATACGCAGAAAGAGTAATATGCCTCCTCCGTATGTTCTGAGATCAAAATGTTCCAGTGGTGATATAATTTTAATTTTGAGCAGCATTTAGTAATGTGATTCTATTAGGATTAGTAGTTTTGCAGCCCCAATGATTATTTTTGCTGTGTAGACCTCCTCGTACTATTGTTGGAAAATTTATTGTAAGGATTCGGATGATGTCATATGTTATAATGTAATACTGAGGTCTATGGTATATGGTTATATACTGAGGTCTATATGGCAAATGATAATTTTAGACTGAAGTTTTAAGTTTACAACTATCGACATTTCTGCAAATCCATTGTTTTTATAATTTCCGTATAAGTTTGAATTAAACAAACTGCAGTTTCTCCTCCTTTAGGAGGTTTTCGGTCAGTTCGACATCCTTAGGATTATTGCAGGGCTTAGGTGCGTTTCCATCAGTAGTACAATGTTCTAATTCTGATTGTCCAGAGAAATTCATAAATTCTGCAATTTTATTTTTAATTCCATGTGCATTCCAAATTGCTATCATTTTGGGTGAGAATTTTGAGAAATTTCTTTTCATTTTGCAATTTAGGGATTTTTTTATTCATTAGCCATAGCTTCATTGAATTTTTTGTATTGAGTGACACGCTCAAAAATGTCTGATCTTCTGACATGGCTTACAAGAATTTACAATTCATTAACTATGCTCGTAGGTTCATTTATTGCTTCGTTTGTTTTATTAGAGCACATTTGCATATGTTAATTGAAGGTTAGTACTTGGAACAAATTTACCGATAATTGGCTATGCCAGAGTGCCATTGTGGTTATCTTTGGAAATTTTAAGCATTCTCTGAAACTTGCTGGGTACAATTCTCCACAATTTGCAAATTTAGCTGGGATTGTTAACGTTTTTGTTCACTACGAATGATGATGGCCAACAGCGCATTTGACGCACCTAAAAGTGTGGTGTTATGAGGTCTGGGCATTGACATCTGAAACATTGGGAAATACTTCTCCTTCCCCTATAGGTTTCAATTTTAACTGCAACAGAGAAATATTATTAATTTCTTTAGATTTATAAATTTTGGGCAGTGTTACTATGTAAAATAATAAATTGATTTTATTTCCTTCGACCTTTTTTGAAATTTGAGTTACATTTTGTATATTAAAACCGTCAAATATGAGTTCCTGAGTAATTTCTTCAGGGGCGTAAATAGATTTCTTCTAACTATTTTTAAGTTTTTGCATTCAAAATGAAGATAAAAATGTGATAAGATGTTTTGTTTTCATCTAATAATGCTGTAATTTGCCTATGTATTCCTCAATTTCCTACTTTGAGCGTTAATATCTTTGAGCGTTTAGATTATTCAAAGGATTATTTTTTATTTGATTTTCTTCTTTGTTCTTATGTTAGTTCATTAGAGTTTCAGTAACCTTGGTCAGCTCAAGACTGTGAATTCTGAAAAGTCCATTCTCTCATTTTTGAGCTTCCAATCTTGGAAATATAATCTATAGTTAAGTTAATCTTATCGCTCCCGTTACCTTTATACTTAATTCGACAGCGGTAGCCCTAAAAAGGACGTACCATCAAGCACACACCAGTGTTTATTTTTTCAGTCCTCCCTCCAAGAGGAGAGAAAGAATAGTTCGCCATGACTGTTTAGTTGTTGAAGGGGATGAGGATAAGAGAGAAAATACTGTGCGTCGTTTCCCAAGGAGTAAAATCCAAGAAATGGAAAAAAGTTTGAATTGCGGTAGCGCTGCTAGTTTTATATACTTCAATTAACGCGATCTTGAAGTTAATGGAATACAGCAGAACCTTCTCGAACCAATGAAGTTATTCATGAATGTTAAATTGTTACATCCATTTCGAAACTATTACTAGTGCCATCTATTAGCCATAGAGGATATTTCCTGCTTATTTGTGCTGTTGACCATTAGATGTTATCAAATTTCACAGTCGTATCAATACACTGAATAGTTATCGAAGTACTTGAACCAGCGAATTCAGCAATCGTAAGTTCACTCAAATCGCGTACTCAGAGACCAGTCAAAGAATTACAGATAATAGCAGAAAAAATATATAATTGTTTTAGCCCTTGGAACTTACTAGAGTGAAAAGTGTGGCCCTAAGGCGGAAAAGTTAGGAAACACCTGCCATAGTGAGCAAACTAACGAGAAATTATTCATTGAGATGTACAATTTAAAGTACATACTGAATTACTACACAAACATCAATGGCCGTTGTAGGAATGGAATCATTAAAGTGGCAGATAAGTGCCAGACCATTAAGCATTCAGCTGTTAGCTCGGCTAATGTGTGCAAGGAATAAAATAATATAATCCAAATCGTTATCATAATTTTGCTTTTTATGACCCTGAAAGGAAAATTTTCCTCTCAAACTATAAGTTTGAAAGTTTGCTTACTTTATTTCAATCGTTTTTATCTAGTAGTCTGATGGAAAACACAATTGTTGGGGCCAGGGCTTTAAAAGTTGTCTCATTTTTCCTTACGCTAAATGCATCAACAATCCCAAAGCTCGTGGACTAAACACTTCACTTTGGTTGTAGTTCGTACGTCCACTAGTTCATCTTTGTTATCTTGTTTGAAAGCAGGTTTTTTAACCCCAATTGTTCATTGCTAAATAAAACTTTATTTGAATCGCATGGGATTATTCTAAAAACATTACACAGCATTTTATGGACCACCTCACCGGTGAACCAAACAGGAATTATGTCATCCATTAAGATATTAAATCGAAAGCGCGGAAGTATTCAAGCCAAATTAGCTTAACTTTCATCGAAAACACTAAAAGATTTCGAAAAAACCGAATTTCGTGCAGTTCTAGATTCATTGGAAGATATTAAAAACAAATTTGAAGTAATAAAACAGGAATACTTTGAAATAGAAAATGACGAGGTATTCAAAGAAGCTGAAAAAATTCTGGACAAAATTGACGAAGAGATTCAAGAATTTCAGGTCAGGGCAAAACTTCTTTACAAATCGATTAAACTTAAAAACAAAAATTATTTTGTTGAAAAAATATTCGATTACCTGAAATTTCTTTACCACAATTTGAGGGTCAATTTAATAATTGAAGTTCTTTTAATCTACAGTTTCAAAATTTAATAAAAAATAATCCAACATTATTAAACGCTCAGAAATTTTACTATTTGAATGCTTCCATTAAATTTCCTACAAAACAGGTGCAATTCCCAAATGATAATTATGAATCGTTGTTTAAAGCTCTCACGATTCGTTATGAGAATACTAACTAATTGTTGAGAACCATGTTCAAAATACAATTAACTGTAAATCATTAGCCAAAGAAAACCCTTCTGAACTTCGTATGCTTTTTGATAATTTGCAGAAAAACATTGGTTCTTTGAAAGCATTGGAATCTGAACGCAATAAATTTGCTGACATTTTGTTGATAAATTTAATATGTGCTAAGCTAGATAAAGAAACTCACAAACAATTTCAATTAACTGTTGATTCTCGTGAAGTGCAAACTTGGGATGCTTTCATCAATTTCTTAGAAAAACGATATCAAATATTAGAGATGTTTGTTTGTTTGTCGCTCAACAGTCATTTTTTGCACACAAGGGATAATTAGACCGGGACCTACGGCTTAAAGTGGATTCCGAACCATTACAAACATCCATGCCCAAGGTGGGATTCGAACCCACGAACTGTTGAACCGAAGGCAAAAGAGTTTACCATTCGGCTGCCAGCTCGGCTAAAATATTAGAGAACTTAAAAGCTGCTTGTTTTGATTCAAAACCCAAGTTTTCACACCCTATTAATATTAATGGAAAAAACTCATTACTATCTTACAAACCTAAAACCTTTTTGATTAAATCTGCCTCACAATATTGCATTCTTTGTAATTTGAATCATTCATTGTATAAATGCCAAATATTTCTGAAAATGAAATATTTGAACGATTTGGTTTTTGCAAATCTAAAAATTTGTGTTTAAACTGTTTGAATTCATCACATAAATTAAATGAATGCTTGTGTAATCTAGATGTGTCGAATGTCCCCAAAAACATCACTCTCTTTTGCACAGATCAGATATGCAGCTTTTCTCAAAACAAATTTGCCCCCGGCACTGAATATAAATAATTCCGAAAGTTACGAAACTGATTTCCCCATTTCATACCCTCACCAGGCGCCACTCGAAAGTGAAGACTCTTTATCTGGTGTATTGAAGTGAGAGGGAATGATTTAGAATTTTATTTCACAAACAGAAAAGGCTAATGTTCTTAGTACTGCTTGTATTTACATGGGAGATTATCAAAGAGAATTTAAGAGGTATAGAGCTAGCTATATTGGATAGCGCCTCTCAAGCTTCGTTCATTACTAATGATTGACAACATATTTGGATTAAAAAGAAACAGGATTAATGTTCCAGTTGGAGGATTAAAGGGGTCGTTATTATCAGTGGGACAGTTAGTGAATACGGTTGTCTCTAGTAAAGATTATGAATTTGTAACAGATATCGAATACTTAGTAGTTTCTAAAATTACTAATTTGACATCTTATCAACAATTAGATATTCGCAATTTGCATTTGCCTACGGGAATCGCACTTGCGGACTCTCGATTTTTTGAACAATCGAAAGTAGATATTTTGGTTGGTGCAAAAACTTTCTTTGAAATTTTGAAACCCAGTCAAATTAGAATAAGTGAACATATTTTGCTCTAAAATACATATTTCGGATATTTAATTACTGGTAGTGTGCCATGTAATTCTACAAACGAAACTTTTTGTCACTTAGTCGTCTAAGAGAAAGACCTAGACAAAACACTTAGGTTGTTCTGGAAGCTTTGGAAGAAAAGTCTCCAATGAGGGATGAATGGAAATATTGCATGGAACATTTTAATGCCACTCATTCTAGAGACATTAACGGTCGTTATATAGTTGAAATGTCCTTAGTGAATAACAAAACTTTGTGTATCCACATATTTGGCCTTTAGAAGGATCAATATTACTATAATTCCACTTGATAAATATCTAATTGTTAAGGGACTTAGTCATAATCTTCTCGAAGAATGTGAGGATCTTGGGCATATTGAAGAAGTAGACGAAACATTTGATTGCTTTCGCAGCCAATGTGCAAAAGATGTACTGACAAATAAAGGTCCACCATTCAGAGAAAGATTTATTACGAATTGTTAGGAAAGATAGTGACGATTGAAAACTTATTGTTTGACTACTGTTACGTACGGAACAACTTGTGCTCCATTTCTGGCCACCTGAACTCTTCTTTAATTGGCTAAAGATGAAAAGGAAAGATTTTCGTTAGCGTCACCTATAGTTAAAAATGATTTTTATGTCGATAACGTTCTCAGTGGTGCACCAAATGTAGAAACAGATTTAAAAATTCAGAATCAATTAATAGGCATGTTGAAGGCAGGTGGGATGCAATTGTATAAATGGAGCTCTAACACAATCCTGAACTACTTTCACAAGTACCAACAGATGGTCTAGAATATGTCTTTGGAAGTGATAAAAGTGCTTCTAGGAAAACGTTAGGGATGTCTTGGAATCCTAAGCAAGATAGCTTTCACTTTACATCGAACAGTACTGATTACCCTACCATCCTAGCAAAAAGGAAAATATCATTCATTGCCAAATTATTTGAACCTTTGGATCTGGCCTGACCTCTTATTGTGAAAGCCAAATTTCTAATTCAAAAATTATGGTTGTTAGGTTTACCTTGGGATACAGAAGTTTCTGCGAAAGAAAGATTAGAATTTCAAAATTTTATTCGTAATATATAAAACATCGACTTGTAGCAAATTCCCCGCTGTATATGTAATTCTTCATGAATGATTTTGTGTATGGCTGCGGATTCAATATTAAGTTCCTTCTGTATCATTTGACAGGTACAGCGATTATCATCCATTAACATTTTTCGTATGGCAGACACATTATCCGGGATTACTGCCGACGGCGGCCTTCCTGTGTGTTCTTAACCCTGAAGAAAATTGCGACCTCTTCTAAATTCTCTAAACCATCTGAATACAGTAGCACGAACTAGAGATTCATCACTGAATGCTAATTGCAACCGTTGAACGCATTTTTCTTGATTTAATCCTGCTTTAAAATCGTAGAAAATTATAGCGCGAAAATGTTCTTGCGTCTACTCCATTTTCTCTTCTGTTTAAAATTTATTCTACGCTAAACAAATTGAAGTAAGTCAGTAAAAAATCGTCTTCTGTGTTAAAATACTTTGTATTTTAAAATTAAACCGTTATTTTTATTTTGTAAATTCTCGTCTGCGCGTACCTTGAAAACTTCAGAGTAACTCGTATTAATAGCTTGTGACATATCAAAATTAATTTATTATTTTACAACACAAGAGACATTTTTTATGTAAATGCTAATTTTTGAAATCCCCCCTTGTGCGCCACTGGCTTAAAAATATATAATGCATTTTATTCAACTCCAGACTCAATTACTTTTTATTTGATAACACACAAGCCATGTTTTGATCTAAACTCTAATTTTTTTTAAATCTTCACCAGCCCCTTTTTTGATGTCTGATAGATTTTATTCGTTTCTAAAAATGAAAACAAAAATTAAAACACTTGCTTTCACAGAGGCCAAACGACTATTTGCACAAACACTTTTTTTAAAGCTTTTTTGCACTAACAATTTAAACAAACTATTTTATTTCGCACAAGCCGAAATCTAGTGGCAAATAATGCATTGTTTTAAGTCTACTTCCTTTCTATATGCAGTTAAAAAGGGCTATTAGATCTTGTTTCGCTTGGTTTCAAAATCAAAATCAAAACTATCAGTCAAATCTTGCAACGCGTTTTTAAGGAAATTCCCGTGAACCGATTTCAATGAAATTTGGTATACTTACAATGCAAGGGTCCGATGACAATGTAATATTATGAAAAATAATTTATTGATATGGTATCAAAATGATAAAAAAATATTCTTTACTTTTTAGTGCATTTTATAAAAGCCTGTAACTTAATTTTCTTTTATTAGTTCATTTTCATTTTCCATGATTTTGGCACCCCTAGATCATTGCGCTCCGGGTGGCCGCCCAGATCATCCTACCCTGGGGCCCACCCTGACACCTTTCCACAAATCTGCTTTTCTGAAGAACGGAAAGATGTGTGATTTTTCTCTCTCTTTCTTTTAAAATTGTTATGCTGAGAGGAAAGTAAAGATATCTGCGATTTCAGATTCCCTCTTTCTTTCTCAGTGTCACTTTTTCGAAAAATAAATAAAAAGATACTTATACACTGTGTCTTACGATTTTTTTAAAAAAAAGTACGGTTTTCCCCGTTATATGTATACAACGAATGTCTTTACTCATTTTTAGTGTATTGGCGGTAAGATGCATTGGTTGGAGGAAGACTTTAATAATAATTTCGTAACTAAATAAAACTTCCCACACATTTTTAGATAATCTTTGAGCTGACTTATCCTCGGAACTTCTTTTTAGCCAGTATTGAAGTGCTTTCTGGGAGGACTTTTCACAGGTCGCTGCTCACAGAAGATCCTGGTTTACGAAGTGCGGATGTTAAATTAATCCGCCTTCGCATTGGACACACACATTTCACTCATAAGTATCTATTCTTAAGGGAATTAAAACCCTGGTGTGAAACGAGTGATGAACCATACACTGTGTTTCATATTTTAATTTCATGCTCTGATTTTAACCAACATTGTTTTAAATTTTTTATGACTGATCTTTTAACGATGCGGGATTTGCTGGGCGAATTTCCGCATCAAAATGTTTTTGCTTTTTTGAGAAGCATTGGTTTGATAGATTATATATAATTTTAAATCAAACAATTTTAATTAAAAACTTATATCATTTTATTTTATTTAGTTTAGTTTGTGTTTTAGATGCCTTAGATATAACTAATTTTGTTGCATGTTGGGTATTTGTTTATTTATATTTTTAAGTATATATTATAAATATTACTTATATTTTTAAATGGATTTTAAAAGTTGATTGCGTTTAAAAATATTAGAAAATGTATGAAAAAAAAAAAAGAAATTCTTGGTGCAGCTTGTCCTTATTTGGACTTTGCGCCATAAAACTCAACCAACCATCAGAAGATCCTGGCTTTGGGGAAAGATGGCTTTTTCCAAATCGCACTTATCCTCGGAAGCTAGAGTTTCATGGAAAACTGTGAATCATGGAACCGCCAGATTCAGAGGGGTTTTTTTCTTTCCCGTTTTGTTTTTGTTTGTTTCTATATGGAAAGATTTGAGATCGGTTTATTTAATTTTCAATGATTTTACTCTCAGAGGATTTATGTCTAATAGTTTTAGACTTTACATAATTTTAGATTTAAATATAATTGTGAATAAACAATGATAAAAATGTTAAAATTTGATTTTGTAGCAATTGCCAACTACTACTTTATAACTATTTCCCAAAAGTTATTTTGTTAAAAGAAACGTTATGTGTTCGTCAAATTTTACAAGTTACAATTACAAATCGCGGGTCAAAAATGTTGAGAAACGATTCCTTAAACCGTATTTTGTACCTCGCAAAAATGTTTAGAATATTATGAGGAGTTAAAATATAAAATTTCAAAAATTTTAAAATATAAAAATAATAGCTTTCTGTGTATTTTTGTATTGGTGTATATTTTTAAGCATGATTTTAATTCTCGCTTAATTTTTTACATTTGAATATTAGGATTTACGCATTCTGCCTGTTAAACACTATGTTCTACGGAAATTCTATAAATCTTAATGCAAAAATATTTATGATACTTGATTATAATCTTCTATAGAATAATTTTGCCAGCCTCTGGTTTAAAAGCATTTATTTATTGTTTCTTTAAAAATTCTGATACAATTTTAATGAAGGAAATTTTACTTTCGAATTTAGAAGTGTATATTTTTAATATTAATATAATAAATGAAATATTTTTAAGCAAATTATAGGGAATATTTTGTAAAAATTTGCTTAAAACAAAAGTTTAAAATTAAAATTGTTTAACTAGTTATAATTAGTATAAAAAAACTAAGCTGAATTTTTAAATGAATTTATTAAATTTTAAGGAAAATTAACCCAACTTTTTTACTATGTAATTGTTTTCTATTTCTTTATTTACATATTTTTAAGAAATAAAATTTCAAAAACGAATTGTACCCCATAATATTTAACTTTAATAAAAAAATAAGAAACAGTAATATAAAACACTTAATTTATTGATAGTTATTTAGCTTGGATGAAGAATGAATGCATTCTTCTATTTTCAAGCTTCATTATATTATTATTTAATGAAATTTTGAATAATTGATCAATATTTAATTTATTAAAATATTAGAAAAGCACTGAAGTTTACTTTATTATAATTTTTAAAACATTATTTAATGAAATATTTCGTATAAAGCAATATTTTAAAAATGAGCTATAAAACAGCTCCCACTATTAAAAATAAGCGGTACATATTCTTGATTATTTTTGCTTCCTAGAATTTTGTGAAAAGTTTGGTAAAATAATTACAATATATTAATTAAAAATGACTTTAAATTGAAATTACAGGGTTCATGAAATAAACTAATGTCAAGAATCAAAATTCAATGAAAACTGAAATTCATTATTTTTCTATAATATTTTTATTTAATAATTTTTACTAAATAATTTTTATTTGAAAATTCATTTAATAATTTATTAATAAAAAATAAATAAATTATTATTTTTTTAAAAATTTATAAAAAACTACAGAAACAAAGAATTTACATTTACTTCAAGACGCGTTTCAATTAACTTTTAATTTTCGAAATATCATTTCTGTTATTTATATTTTTTAACTAATCTAAATGGGGCTTAACTTTCTGTATTTTAAATATTTAACTAACTACTTTAAAAAAAATAAATAAATAAAAGCTTTTGAATGTTTTAAATTTGCGAGCTCTCCGACACGAATTTTCCTGCCGGAGAGAAAAATTCCAGAAATAGGTACTATAATATGCAAAGAAAAACGGTCGTTCTTTTTTGTCAACTTTACGGAGAAATAAGCAGTGGGAAACGGGATTTGCGAACAAAGTGATAGCAGAGGACTGGAGGATTCCCGAAATATCTGCGACGACACCAGTGTTGGGTGCCACTTGGGAGAGTTCGTAGACCGTGATTCAGTTAAATATAGCGACGCCAACATTACTTCACGAAATCAAATAGACATGAGAACTGCGCTGTGAGCAGACATGGTTTTGTGGCCTTGGGATATAGTACAACCCATTAGGACATATTTAGCAAGAAGGAGACGATCTAGTAAGTGTGAATAGGATTCATTTTTATTCAAATGTTTGTTATAGGGAGATAAGTTCACGTTTATGGAGAAAACAACTATTTCGTTATTTGAAGTAACTAGGACGTACACATTTTTTCTAAGTTAAAATCTTAAAATGGTGTAGAATTTCATAAATTTTTTTAATCTTGAATTTACTGAAATATTTCTTAGAAAAATGTGAGAATTAGTAATAAAAAGCTTAAAATGGAAATTATTTAACATTAAAGTGAAATAAAATGTAAAAGCACTGTTATTACTTTGAGTCAAAATTGCGTATCCGCAGGAATTGTGTACATGCATTTGGATTCAAAGTAATGATAAAAATAAAGTAATTAATCATATTAAGTAATTAAAACAGTGTCAATTATTTTGGAATTTCTTTAACGAAATATGAATATTCTGGTCAACTGTAGCCAACAATTTTGAATTTGTTTTGGCCGTTTTATAGAAATAACTATGAAAGTCATAATTATCATGAGATTATATTATAATAAAGCATAATTACGTTTTTAAGAATTAAAACATTTTATCATCAACTTCTTATACATTAGTGATTATAAATAATTAAAAGTAATTTATTCAAAAATGTTTTTATTCAACATATTAATTAAAAACATTATGTCATATGTTTAATACATTGTTTTTTTTCTCAATGTGAATTCTTAATCTTCAATCTCAAGCAAATTTATTCTCAATTTTCAGCTTTTAGTTTAAGACTCAACAGATTCGAATCAAAGAAAATGAGATTTGATAATGCGTAGATTCAAAAATCTCATCGTTGTCATTTGCACAAAATTATTATTAATGTAGATAAAACTGATTTTAAGACGTAATGTGCTGATAAAGAATTTTAAACCGAAAGCAGGAGTTGCATCCCTTTCGCAACATTCAAACAAAGGACGCGTCGCCTATTAGAATTCAGGGAGCTGCGTCAGTGCAACAGAACTAAATTAAATAAACGTTTATTTTTGGTCATACCTCTATTATCATTTGTACTAAGAATTTATCAGTGACTTTTTATTAGTTGCTCATATGTACTTAAAATGACGTACTTTGCTTTCTGCCCAAGAGAAAAGGGAATTTTGATACACAATTAAAAATACTGTGAGTGGTAGTGATAGTGGATTCGAAAAATTCAAAATGTATTCACAAAAAAAATTAAATTAAACTGTAGATAAATGTAACAATAGATTTATAAATGACGCAGCGTATTAATTAAACTAATTTTCATTTCTTTAATTTTTGAGATTTTACGTAAATAAAGAATATTTTACCCATTAATTATTAAGTATCATTTCGATTTGTTGATTAATTTATTTTTATATTAATCGTAATTTTTAAATATATAATATTCTATACTCTGATCTGACATTCCTCATAATAAGTCTTGAGCTTAGTAACAGATATTTGTCATGCATCTTGTAGTAATGGGAGTTATGGTCAACATGACTAGTGTACAAGCTGACCATGTTGATGATCTGTATTGCATCCAATAATAGTTAGATGAAATTATTTAGCACTACATTAGGCAATAAAATTTTGTTTCTAGAAGAAGCCAATTAAAATTGTGATACATAGAACAAAAGAAATCAAATATTTCAAAAACCTAAAACCTGGTATTTGATTGAGTAGCATCACTTATTTTTTTAATTAAAGATCTTTTGTTTTTTGAACCGATGAAAAAAAAATTAAAATTCTCTGGCCTTAGTTTACAATTAGTTATATTCATTCGAAGTATACGGAGAATTTACGAAAAAAATTCATAAGTTAGTAACTAAATATATCCCCAATTAAAAAACACCAGAATATCATCATCTAATGAGATAAGTTCCATTCCTATTTCAATTGGGTTTTCCTATTCCCTAGATTTTCAGAGAATAATTTCGCATTAATTGAACGTGATGCTAAGCATCACACAAGCATAATTATGCCAAGATTATCGAAAAATGAACAATTGAAATCTTTGAAACTATAGCAAAGGAAATAAAAACATTTATATATCATGTAACTTCAAATTAATGATAATGTTTACATTTATTAAAACTGATAAAATTATTGAGACAAGAATATCGGTTAATTTATAATTGAATTATTGCCTTCTAGTGACACTCTTCTTTCCACTCTTCTAAAGTCGATCCAATGTTTTTAGATAAGGAGTTTGTTTTAAATTTCCAGATGCACAGTCCATGACGTCAGGGCACTTGGGGTGGGATGCATTTATATGGAACTGCTTCGATTCCGTTTCATTTTTTTAAAAAATTGAGCAATAAATTTAGAGTTATGACTTGGAGCCTTATCCTGATGGAGTAAAGATTGTTTGGGTAAAGGAATGGAATTTCTTCTTTAAAAATAGGTGTTAAAACATATTTTTGATGGTAATCGGAACTAATTTTGATATTTTTTTATACTCCCCTTATTTTAAGTTTTCGTTATAAAAGAATCATGTAATAACCATAAAACTAAGAAAATATTTCGATATTTTCTCTATGCCTTTTGAAAAACCTGTTAAGTCTTTTCCTTCTCTTTTCTGATATTAAATCAATCTTTTTTTGCTGCAGTCACATAAATATACCCAAACGTCTTCAATTATAACTACATATTTCCATTTTTAACGAGCCAAATAATTTTTTTGCAACAATCTGCATATAACCTTACGCTGAGAAACATGTTTATGTGTAAGGCGACAAATACCATGCTTTTTTGTTTTCATTAACTTTAAATTGGATTTTATAATTTTGTTCACAGCTCCAAAAGAAATATTTAAAATTTTGCAACAGTGCTTTGGGTAATAGAATTTTCTTATAAAACATGAGATACAAAAAACAAAAATGAGTGAACACTCTCTGTATAGACATATTTTGTAAATGTTATTTAGAAATTGTTTGATTGCTTATTAGCTTCAATTTTATTTTTTAATCTTGTTGAAGTTTTGTATGTTTTTTGGATGTATGGCTTAATTTTGATGATGGTGATTAGTCATTGCATAAAAACCATACTTTGGTACCAAACCCTCTGACCATATTGGTCGATTATTCTATTTTATACTTATTTTGTTATGTTTATTAAATCCATTTTCAATTTTGTTTACACTTCCTTGAACTTCTCTTTTTAATCCTTGTATATCTATTGTATACTTGAAGATTTTGATTTATATATTTGGTAATTTTTCTTTCATCTGCTATTACGCTAAGTGAATTGCTAATTTTTAACAAAAAAAGAGGACAAATGCTTATCTTATTTGAAGCAAATCCTTAGCAATTTTATTTGTAATATATAATATCTATTGAGTTACAAATCAATAAATAATATATTTACTCTATTTCAGTAAATATTATATTTATTAATGTTTAAATCATCAGCTATTACTCGATTAGAAAAATGATGCATTTTTCAAAGAAGTTTATGAACCTTAATTTCTTAAACTGTACTCTTAAAAAAATCGAGTGGATTTTACTCAGAAGGAGTGAAATTTCACTCTTTCATTTTCACAAAACTCAACCAATTTTTAAGATAGAAATTCACTCTATTGAAAGATGCGGGTAAACCACTCCTTTTAAGGGGAGTAACAACAAATCGTTTAAAGGGGTAAATTTGATAGAAAAAAGAGTGAATTTCAATCTTTTATAGAAGTACTGCTGATTTTTTTTATATTCACAATTTAGTGCAGAAATTAGGTTTTAAATTCTTTATTTTAAGGAATAATGCTTCATTTTTTGACAATTATAATTTTAAGATATGTGTGATTTCTTTGTTCAATAATTTAACAGTACAATTGAGTATGGCATTTTAATTGATTTGAATAATTATAGTGGTTTTTAAATTGCATACATTATCTAGCAAATTGTTTATTCATTTATTACATTATTTATATCTATTTAGTTTTACGTGTGAGTGTAGCACTCTCAAGAAAAAAATAGTCACGCTACTTATTTTTCAATTTAGTTTACTATGAGCCAATTGAGTACAAAATTAACTTTTACAAATATTATCAGTACAACAAATTGTACAAAATTTAAAAATTCATAAATATTTTATATAGGTAAATATAATTTAAGTTCTTTTGAAAAAGTCATTTATTTATAGTATAGCTAAATATTTATATTTCAATATTGATAGTATGCATTTTTGAAGTTACAAGAGGATAAAGACAAATATTTACAGATTATTCTGTTGAACAAAACTGACTTATATTTTTGCATTTAGATCTTGTTTTATGATATATTTTCCAAGTTTAGTTTACTGAAAATAACTTCAATGAAAATAAGAATGAAATTAAAAATAAAGTTCAAGATTATACAAAAAACATTTATTGAATTTTTAATACAGAAAAAAAAATTATGTATACAGAAATTCTTATATTATGATGTCAAATTAATATTGGAGTTTAAATTTTTTGAATTGACAGTTTAATAAAACAAAATAAGAATATTATTATAAGAATAAAAAGGATAATATGCATATTAATACATGTATTTTGCAAAATTTAGATCTTGATCGATTATAGTAAGAATGCATTGTTTCAATTGAAGCCCCAGCTGGACCATTTTTTAATTTTTAAATTATATAATCAATGAAAGCATAATATACAGTAAGTTTATCAGTATTCTTAAAATTAAACACATGATGACATTTATATAAAATATTGAACGCTTTTTAATCTTGCATATCCGACATCAATAAATTCACTATCCATAAATAAAAATATTTCATATTCAGGTCTTGCTTATAACCACAGCAATGTTTTGAGCGTTGTTCTTATTCTAAAGACCTCTTCACTTAATTCGAAAAAAACATAATAACTAAAATTTCTATAATATTTGCAATCTCATTAGTATCTATATAAATTTTAACACTGAAATTATATAAGAATAATACTTCAAAAAAAGTAATGCCTTATTTTTCTGCAAGGAATCTGATATCTATGTAATTATATTCCGTATTAAAATTATATTCAGCCTAAAAAAAATATACCATCCTCAATTCTCACAAATTTATTGCATGTTATAGGACAAGTTTCTGAACCTATGATAATATTCTAGGAGCTCATTATACCGCACATTTACTAAGAAAACAATCAGCTATTGGATATTAAATATCAAATTCTAAATCCATCTGTAATAAAGAGAATAATTATTTATATTAAATTGATAGAACTTTTTATTACAATTTAAAGCAAGAGTAATTTGTAAAAAAGATGGCATTCTCATTAGTTAATTAATTAAAACTCAGTAATTGAAATTAGTAAATTAATAATTATGTAGCAGTTTTTGAAAATTTTTATAAGAATGTGATAAATTATTGATACACAAGGAAACAAATAGAAAATAATTTTGGATGTTTTCTTTGTTATGAAATAGATATAGCCCCTATTATAATTTACAAAATGGATTGTTAAACATTAAATAAAAATATATACATACATACATAAATTTATTTTTAATGTTAAAGCATTTTGGAATCTATTAAATAGAACTGAAAAACAGGTGAAACTATATAAATGAATAATTGTTTTACAAATTACAACAAAAAAATTTTGAAACTGCTTTTGTACCACATATACTAAAATTCAAATACATTGCAAGTAAGATGATTCTTAAAAATACAAGATAGAAAACTACAATATAATATAAAAGACATAAGCAATACTGCATATTTTGTAAAATATAGATTTTAAATACTTTCTTTTCAGTCATGCAATCATTGAACAAATATCAAAATAACAATGAAATTTTTCTTCCATTTTTATATCAAAAAAACTATTTCTCTGCAAAATTTCAAATAAATGTTTTTGGCATTAAAATAATTTAAAACATCTAATTCACATGCAATAAAAAAAACTTGAAAATGCATGCAAAGCGTGTTTCATGTTCAACCATGAAAAATTCAGATATACAAGTAATGTAAGGAATTGTAAATATTGGTGTGCTTCAGTTATTGTGGCATTGCTAAAAAAATTATGATATAAAAGTTTAATACTTTCATGAATACTTTAAAATTTGTCCTCAAATATGCAAAAAATATAAGTTTTATACTATTAATGTTTCATTGAAATCAGCCTATTTTGGATACTTAGAGAAATAAATTCGGTTATAGAATAGAAGAATGGATGGTCTATTTTTTTTTTATCACAGAGTGCTATTTTCTTTCAAACATTTTCTTCACAAGTTCAAATATTTTTTCTCGAGGAATTTCATAAGGCATTTCAAATTGTAATCATTTTATCTGAAAGGAAAAATACATACATATACATATGTGTTTACTCTATAATATTATACATATAAAAACTAGTTATGGTGAAGTGAATTATAAATGCTGGATACATAATTTTTTTAAACAATTAAATTAAAATTAAAATTTTTTAATTTGAAATAAAAAGAAATTTTAAGTGAATTATAAATTTATTGTAAAGCTGATTAGAATTTGGTTTCAGCAGTAAAAACAAACAAAATTTTATTTTAAAATAGATTTAAAAACATTATTAAAATTTCTTAAGCTATTACCAAGTAAAAGTAATTTAATGTATAATTTAATGAATAATCACCTTTCATTATTTTAAAATCAACTTTAAAAACCGAAAACTTTAATAAGAGATTTTAACTGAAAATAATGATTGGAACTTTCATGTCATTTAATTAAATTACCACATTCTTACATTAAACATAAAATATTACTTCAAACTTTTAAATAAATTTTACAAGCAAAATGAAATTAATACTTGTATTAATAACAATAGTTAACATTTTCTCAGTATCTATAAAACTTATTTTGATTACACATTATACAGTATATACCTGATCAGCCATTTCTTCTTCCTTACATTGCATTTCATCATTTTCACAAAATAACTACATGTTTCAGATTTGCTTTGGCTAATTTTGTTTTTTATTTTTTCTTCGCTGATGACAATATGACAACCATAAAATATGAATATAAATAATCTTTCCATCGACAAAATTTTTAGTGGAAAATTTTAAAATATTACACAAATTAATAGTAGATTTTGTTTTCGTTTATCTACGAATGCTTTTACTTAGTAACAATCAACTCAAAAATTCTCAATGAGCTTTTAATAAATAAAATACATATTGTCAATGAAATTTCAATAAATGTAATACATACTGTCAAGTAATATTCTGTAGATTAATATTTGCTTTATATTGTATTAACATTTAAATTAAAAAGCTTCGAATTTTATTTATGAAAAATTTATTCTTATTCATTGGTAAAATGTTATATTTGATATTAATCGCACTTTCAATTCATTACAATAAACTATATTAAGTAATATTTCTATAATATACATTGGATATTTAAATCAACGGGAAAATTAATAGTCATATTCACGCACTTTCGAAAGTAAAAGAATTTTAAAATGCATTCATTATAATTTACCATTAATTTCCAAACAATTAATTAAATTTCCAAACACGTGTTTATATTATTATAAACGCTATCAATTAATCAGAAATTTCAAATACTATAAATATATTACATGAATATGAATTTACACCCACGCAATAGAACTTACATTCATTCACACTTTCGAATGCAAAAGTTTATATAATGGTGAAAAATCACAAATATGAAGAACTGATTTAGTCATTCGAATAATTATAAGAAATAAAGACTTACCCTAATGTTTCTGCGCACCTTCTAGTCCAATTATATATATTTTTAATTCAAATAGATTGCTTTTACAAAGTGAAGTTTTAATTTCCTCTATTTTTAACGAAACTAAACCCAAAAAACAGAGCTACGTGATGATTTAAGCCAATCAGAGCACATCACAATTGCTTTGTGCCATAAACACGTCAAAAAAACAGCAAAAATTGCTTCGAACTGAGTATGGAGTGTTTGAAAGAGAATTTCTCTACCCAATTTAGTACAAAAGGATTTATTTTGAATCTTTTTGGAGTACAAAATATCCATCGCTCATCGAGTGGTGAAAAACCACTCGATTTTTTTAAGAGTGTGCACTTAGAGTCACTATTAATTTTATAAACATATAAAACTTTATAACCGAAATATATACAATATAATACCAATTTATAACCATGTAAAACATTCCATGAATTTGAAGCACTTTCTATGGCATTAACTTATTTCCTAGATTAAACATATCAAATGTTCCCGTCGCTTGTTTTACCAGTTTTAAACTATAATTGAAGAATACTTTTTAAGTTACGTTTGTACGTATTGCAGTAGAGGTTGTTGTATTCACCGGATGGATAATTTTTACAAATTAAACTACCCATTTTTTTCTGGCGGGAAGTCCTTTTTTTTAATTATATTCTCCCACCATTTTGACGAAGTGAGATGGCCTAACGTAGGACTTGAAGGAAACTGGTTTCGCAAGGTGAAAGCGAGGGGAGGAGGCAGAAGAGAGGTGTCAGCGCCAGAGAAAGGAAAAAGAAAAAAAAAAAGGCTGCAAGACATTGCCTCAAAAAGGGACCCTGTTGGTGATTCAAGTTCGACGCTTTAGTGGATTTGATAAGCAGAAAAATTGAAGTTTCCAGATAATAAAAGCCTACATATTTTACATATAATAAAAGTCTGAAGAAGAAATAAGCTCCTGTAGTTTTATCCCAAATGAGTTCATTATTATGATCCAGATGAAGGAAGCCTCGTCGAACAAGCGATCAAGCAGATTTTTGAAGCCCTCCAATTAGGCCGGCCTAGTCACTGTTTGTACGTAAGTTAATGTTTTTTTTTAAAATTTTTTTCCAGCCAGTTTTTTTTAGTGTGGTACCTCCTACTTTATAACTTTAAGTAATAATATGAATATAACTTTAAGCAATTTAGTGTAATTACGAACTCCACATGAATGCTTAATCATGTTGGTAGCAAAGTTGTAATATTGAAATAATATAAGGGATTTAAGTAATTGAATTATATGTTTTTAAATCGTTTTGTTACTTTATAAGTGAATTAAAGAAACTTTTTAATTATTAAAACAAAGCCAGTTTCTGCTTCTATTTTTCAAGGTTGGATCTGGGTAGAGAAAATAAAATAATAAATACACGATGCAATGTTAAAAAAAAATAATACTTTATTTTAATTTAAACTATCATTTGTAATCGTTATTTAATAACAGTACACAACAAAGTGTATATGATTACTGTTACTACCTAATTACATTTGATTTCTTATCCTTCCAGAATACGCGCAGCACCAGAGTAGATAGGTAGCAAGTATGCGTTTTATTCCCTCGACAAGGGATAGTTTTTTAGCCATTATAAGAGATATAAGCTTATTCATGATGTTTCAGTTAGAAAAATTATATGTGAAATTAATAATTTTGTTGTTAATCAAAAATTTTAACAAAATGCTTATATTCATTAAAAATCTAAAGTTTTGAAAGATAGTTACTTATTTTATCGATAGGAATTCCTCCATTCTTAAAATCAGAAATAAAATTTAAATATTGGTTTATCTAAGTGGTTACTCCAGAAGATGGGTTCAATTATATTCTTTTGATTAAGAAGTTCATCTATGAGTACACTATGATAGAACTGGGAACTACAGCTAAAGGATGAACTTGAAATCTCAAGTTCGTCAGTGCTACACAATGTGCTCTCAAACACGGAAAATAATTCAATAAGTTGCATTGCTTTTTCCTTTCCTTTTTTTTTTTAATTTTTTACTGAGTATCGAAAACTAGTTGTCGTCTTATCATTGGAAATACCTATTTTAAAGTTGGAAAATTGAGAAAATTTTCCATGCATCCATATTCTGTACACGACATTTAATTCAGTGAACTTTAAATTTGTAAAATAAAACTCGGAACAAAATTTATTAAGTACAAATAAATGGAGTCGGAAGCTTATTTTTGCTTACCTAAACACTCTTTAGACCCCACTTTTTTGGTTTAATGAGAGTGTTAAGGTCTTCATCCAAGTTTTCCAAGCACCTCCAATTATTTTTGATTCTGAAGAAATGTGCCGACACCTGGTTTCGTCAGATTTTGCTCATGAATTTATAAAACGCAGAGCTAGCAGCTGGATGTTCCAGTTTTTATTTCAAGGATTTGAGGGTTCTACTGTGTCTTTAGGAAGACGATGCTGTAAGTCGAAGTATCTTTCATGAGCAAAATGAGAGCGTTGAAAGAGAATCAAACTTGGTATAAGGGTAAAGTATTAATGAATGTTCATTGATAAGAAAAAAGGGGACCAATTCCATACTTTTGTAGGTATTAATTATCTGATGAATCATATTAACTATTCCAGCCTATTTCTATGTCATTACTCCACTACCCCTTGATTACTTTTTTATTAAAAATATTAAGTGCTTTATCAAATTTGAATAAAGAAATAATATCAAACACCACCAAGGTCTCAAGGAGTGATTCTATCGCATTTGGGAAAGCAATGCTGAAGATTTGACCATATCATTATAATTTATCCCCATCGTAATCTTGCAACCTGATTTTTCTCACTTAACAATGGTTTATCATTGAGCTTAAAATGTTAAAAAACTTTTACTTCGCCTTAGAATATATTTTGAAAATTAAAACTTGATCATTTATTTTGTAAGCAATTCGTTTCGATTTCAATATACATAGAAACACTGCATTTTTATTCTCTTGATATTGGAATATTTTTTCTTAGACCTTCATTTTCATAAGTGCTATGTATTTTACAAAAACCAACAGATCTTAAATACCCAACAATATTAATTAAAAATATTTTACTTACTTTTACAAAAATTAAATAAAATTTGACTCATTTTTACCCTATCAAATTCTGATCTTCTAGTAATATTGAGATAACATATATGAAACAATAGGAATTCTTTGAAAAACTGCAAAACAATAAGCAATTGAAATAAAAAATATTTAAAATTCATTATTAAATATTAAATATTTAAAAATTCATTCTTAAATTTTGAGAACAAAACATACAATTTAAATCTAATTGCTCTGATTTAGATCTCAATTGAATTTAATTATTTAAATACATGTCTTACATTGTTGAGATTTTACAGTAATAAATAGGTTTTCAATTATTGTTTGTCAGAATTGTAGAAAATGTTTTAAAAAATCTGAAAACCTGTTGAAAATTTCAGAGCGAAATTATGTTACATTGTATTATGTTCCGTAATGTAGATATGTTATTATATGTGTATATATTATCTTACGTCTTCGGCTGCCTGCGCTTTTAAAAAAAATCAGTACAACACCTTTTCATTAAGGCGCTGCAGTTAAGGTGTGAGGATGAGGTGGTGTCATTCTCTCCTTTCATTTTATTCATGTCCAAATAGTGTTTACATGTTATATTTCACTTATGATCTTCAAATTATAGTAGCTGTTTTTTCCAATTTCAATAATTCCTGTGCGAATGTTCTTAGGATGGAAGCAGCCAGGGAGGAAAGGAACTTGTCCGTCCTGCGAGCAGCCTTTCGATCAAGGCAAGAAGCGTTGCGTCCAGGATTCCTGCGGTCACGAGACCTGCTACAGCTGCCTCTGTGCCCAGGACGCCTGCGCACTCTGCAGTCGTAAGTACTCGGGCTTCTGGCAAAAAACTCGTTGGAAAAAATCAATTAAAAAAAATTCAATTTTTCTAATTTAATTTATTTATATTTTGCTCCAACGTATATAGTTCTCATATGGGAGCATATTAAAATTCAATAAATATCTAGCCACAGTCTAAAGGAAGTTAAAATAAAAATGTAACTCTTTAACATGACAAAAAAATTTTAACGTTCTATGTCCCTAAAAAAAATAAAATATTTAATACTTTTTTTTTTTTAATATTTATAAGGAAAATATTTACTTAAATCCCATCAGAAACCTATTTAACAATGTCAAAGGGCAGCAGACTCCTTCTTAGTTTTTTTTTTTTTTTTTTTTAAAGACTTACCTATTGTAAAATATGAGTCTTCAGAATTTGTAGGTTTACATTAAATTATCTTTGTATTGTGTGTCAACGCAATTTTATTATTCTCGCGATAAACATCGTTCTTCCTTGGCCTTCTTCTAAACTCATCGCTCTACAATTCAGGATTTACGAGCTTTAGAGAAGAAACGAAAATCAATTGCATACTCTGAGACGGTTCGGCTTTTTATGATATTTTTCCACCTTTGTTACCATATATTCTTCTTCCTTACCTTTTCTTTTCTTTCTTTTTCTTTTCTTTTATTTTATTTTAATTTATTTTGTTTTAAAAAATGATTACTTCCTTTTCCAAAAATATCACACAAGGATTTCTCTAAAAAGTGTTTTTCACACATGACTTGGTTAAAACTGAGCTCGGAAACATACTCACAAAAAATTTCAAGACTATAAAACTTTCAGACAAAAATATACATTAATTTTGGCCATGAAAAATATATTATTGATTTAATAGTCCCAATAATACTTTTAAAGTGAAAACAATTTAGTATTTCTGAATGTAAATGTGCTGAAAACAAATGGAAAGAGGCATCATTTGAAAATTACTTCTAGTCACGCGTTATGAAATATAGAAGTTCCTTTCATCCACGTCCCAATGCATTTCCTGTCGCCGATGTTTTGGGAAGAAAGAGTGCTTTCGCTATAGTGGGCGAAAATAATACTTCGTTAAGATCAAAAATCAAATAAAATAAGTACCTTATTTTTCTAAAATTGTTACGGTTACGAATAGACACCAATTTTTATAGAGGGAAATTTTGTTTAAACGAGCAAACATCTGCAAAGGTGCTGAATCGTTTCAATTAAATACAGCGTGTTAAAACCATCGTAGACTGAGCTTTCAATTAACTGGCAACGCTAGATTCAAAATTTCGAACTATGTTTTAAGTTTGCCAGAGACCAACGTTTTGATCATTGTATTCCGGACAACAACCCACAAAAAATCGGTGGATAGACTGAATAAGGGATTTTTTTTCCATATAGATTTTATTTATTTTTTTTTATATAGAAAAGCATATTTTGAAACTGTTAACAATTTGTACTGTTTTAGAATATGAACTCATACAAAATATACTGATATAGTTTCATCGATATTAGGTGAGACGGTTGCTTACCCGTCTACAAAGAAACATTCTCGAAACAAAGAAAAGTCCGAAAGTAAGTCTGACTTAATTTTAATGTGCTTAATCATGTGTGTGTATGTATATATATATAATGTCATTGTTTTACAAAAGTCTGAAGTAAGTGAGTTGCTTGAAAATATTTATTTTAATGTATTATTATTTATATTACTCAAAACTTATAACTAGAAAATGAAAGCAATTTCATTTATGGATTTTAATAATGTACATTGCAAACTACATAATTCTTTTCTTAAATTATATATTTGTACATTAGTCATAATTAGATTCAATTTTTTAAAATAGTTCTAAAAGATTGCAATTGTTTGAAAATACTGATTGTTGGATAATATAATTGTATAAATATACAGGAAATTATTTTGAACTATAATAGTTTCCTGTTTGTAATCTAAAAATATCATAACATGTATTGATTTTCTTACTAAAATTCTATTGAATATAATTTGGAAATAACTGTATTTCCAAAATTATGTATTTCAAAAGCGTATATTTGAAATTAATATTTCAAAAATACTTCTGAATTTATATTTAAGATATTTCAATATTCAAAATTAATTATTGAAAATAATTAATTATTAATAAAATTGTCTATTTAAACTATATTTTATAATAATTTAATTGCTATAATATTTATATTTTGTATATAATTTTTATATAATATAATATGTATAAATAAAATAAATGTTTTAAAAAATATATATATATATATATATATATATATATATATATATATATATATAAAAATATATATATATATATATATATATATTTTGAATGTAAATAAAATATAATATTTTAAAAACTAATACATAATATATTTCGTAAAATATTGTGTTTTGTCAATCATTATATCCTATGAGAATAATGAAAGCCCAAATTAAAAGATGTAAGTTAAAAACATTTAACGAAGTAAATAACCAATTTACAATTTTTTTATGAAAATTTTATGCAATTCGTTGGATTCTTAACTTAGAATTATTTATCAATATATAAAGTTGTGCCTAGATGTACTGCAATAATTTAAATTTTATAAACTAAAAAGATCTTGCTATTGAAGAGATTTATTATAAATTTAGCAAGTTTTCCTCTCGTAAAAAAAGGTTTGCATTGAAAAATTTCATAAGAATAATTACAAGCATGAAATGATATGTGATTTACTGTAACGTAGTGAATATCTGAAACAAAAGGTATTCTTTGACTCTTTAATGATGAATATATTACAAAATATTTTTGAGTGGAAGTATATATGAAATGAACCTACATTAACTTAAGATTAAAAGAATTTGATAAAATTTTTAAAAAAAATAATGCTTAAGTGAAATACATTTTTAGAAATTGCAATTTTAAAAAACATGGATTTTTTTAATTTAAAACAAATGTTTGTAAATTAAATTTAGAATTATTAATTTAAATATCTATTAATAGTCATTTCATTGAAAG
Organism: Latrodectus elegans; assembly: GCA_030067965.1. Lineage (NCBI taxonomy): Eukaryota > Metazoa > Arthropoda > Arachnida > Araneae > Theridiidae > Latrodectus > Latrodectus elegans. The sequence goes on along the minus strand of CM057809.1, from coordinate 102,768,147 downwards.
AAGGAAATTTTAACTTTAGTCAAAGGCTCTGTCGAAGATTATAGACTAGCATTTATATTTTATAATTATTTCCATTTACAAACACAACAAAGCCTAAGACGGTTTCAAAATTTGTTTATGAATTTCTTTCTGAAAAACTGAATCATTACTAAAATTTTTACCAGATTAGGTTTGACATGCTATTTAAATTTCAATGCATATGACTATTTTTGGACTAAAGAACACTGTGTATAAAGGTTTTGAATACTGTTCTGGAATAAAGAATAAAATTAGAATAAAAGATAGTAACTTTATTTCAGTTCTTTTTGCAAAATAATAGGTTTTAAATTATTTTAATTTTTGATTCACATACATATAGGAGTGTATAATGCAATATTTTTTATATCGACACAAAAGCCACTTCTTTTAAAGAGGAATGTACATGTAGATACTATTTAAACTTTAACCTTTACGTTTTAAATTTTAGTGAACTTCTATTGATAGTTATCCTAGCAGAAATTGTAAATTAAAAGTACCTAGGAAGAAATAGATTCAAATTTATAAAAAAAAAACATCTTATGCGGATCAATTTTTCTAAAATTAGATTTGAGAGTTCAACATTAAAAATACATTATTTTAAATTATTTTATATTCAAGTATAAGCATAAATTTTATTTGAATCCCCCCCCCTTATTTACGAATTAATAATGTCTTAAACCTATTATATTTCTCCCTAGTTAAATATTTGAATAACTTAAATTTTTCTAGATAAAAATTTCAACTTTTTTATTCAATTGTTAAAAATAATGTATAATAATCATTTTTATTCAATTCTCCTAAGACCAATCTCATTATAAGAATTGAATATAAGTAATTGTATTTCATTCAAACATTTTACTTTTACCAAAAGTTTAATTATTTTGTTTGAATACTTAATTATTTTTAATTAAGAATTTATAACTGGATTTCGGTAATATGTTCTCTATTTATTAAAAGTTTTAACATTTTGCATGGTTTATTTTTCAAATATTAATTTTTTTGAGAAAATACTTCCTTGACTCTTCAGAAAGATCATCGAACGAAGCACCAGCGATCCGCACTTTGACGCCTTCCTTAACGGTCCCAGACCATGCGGGAATTCATACTGGTAAGCATTCTGTGTTATTCTCTCAAAATCATTAGCAGTTGGAAAGCATTCCTAAATTTTACCTTCCTATTTTTAGAGAAAGTTCAACATTTGAAGAGCCTTTCACGGCCTCAGAGTTTGGGAGAACCTACCTTCGATAACATGTTAACAAGTAAGTTTGGGGCAATAAAAACAAATTCAGTACTGCGTTAACACAATATTATACAAAATCAAAAAATAATCAATTGATCTTTACTTCTATTTTGCCTGAATGCTTTTAGGTATGCCTGAATGTTTCCTGCCTTTGAAACCATTATATTTTGAAGTGCCTCAATCGGAAAGTGAGAACGCTTTTTTGTACAGAGAATGGGTTTTTCAAGAAATCAGTAAAGTAATACCTATTTTTAGTCGCTTTAATTCCAATAAATATTCCAAAAATCCAAAAAGAAAACACTAAGATGTTTTCCTAGGTACTGACATCGAATCTAAAAGGTGCTGTCTTGGTCGGAGATGAAGGTAGTGGGAAAACAACTTTGATTTTGCAACTAGTAGATTGGAGTTCCTATGGTAGAAAACGAAAATCAGGTATTATAAGTAAGTAAACTTTGATATTTATTTATTGAGTAAAATATTCCTTATAATAAATGTATGCTATCAAATATAAAGCTATTCCAAGGTTTTAATATCTGGAGTATTTGTTGTGACGTATAAACTCATGATCAATCTTGACAATAAGAAAGACCAATCAGACCACGATACTAATGCAAAAATTTAAATTAGTGAACTACTTTACAAATCAATATTGAGACTTTCAATTAAAGTATCTCGATTTTCGGTATTTCATAATAATACATAATAGTTGCACACTACTTTTTTTTAAAAAAATATTGTCCAGCTATTCGTTTAAAAATATTATTTAGTAGTATGTGCCGCTAAATTAGGTGTTTTGTCAAGTTATTGTGCTAATGAAAATTTAAAATATTTTAATGAAGCAAACTTTTTGGAATGAACTTTTCTTCTAAAATTATTCTTATCCCTATAATGACCTCAAACAATAGCGTACACATTTACATCATTCGATATCTCTTGCTACATAAGTTGTAACCTAATGGAATTTAGGTTATAACCTGTGATTCGAGATATAAGTGTAAAATTTGTAACATTCCATAGGTGATAAGATACAAATAAATAGTACTCAAATAGAAGTGTTTAATAATATTTTCTCTTTAATCTCCAATTTAAAATATTATTTTCAGTCTTCCATAACAAACTATTATTTCTTTCATTGTTACGCATCTCTTAATTTTTCCTAAAGTAACTTTACATACATTGACTTCAAATCATTCTGTTAAAAATAAATAAGGATATAAGTTTTGTCTCTAAAGTTTTAGCCACATTTTAATGATGAATAATTCAAAAAATAAAGAAGATAAAATTAAATCGATAATATTAAAAATGACATAGTACCAAAATGTTTTATGTCCTTTATCAATGGACTATGTGTGCTATTCGTTGAAGGACAATATTATAAGATATTCATTTTCCGCCAGGTATGGGCAAGCATGTCGGCATCAACAAAGGCTATTTCAGGCTGAAAGCATGGCCTTTAAGTCATCAACATATGACATTTTCTTCCTGCAAAAGATGTCCTCAACAGATCAACAAGGGAAAAAGACCAATGGCGTCACATCAAATGGTGTGTTTGGCAAGGCCACAAGGCCATTTTACCCAATCCATCTTTCTGGGAAATAGACATTCAACGAATTACGAGCAATATTATCTCAATAGGTCCACCTTGTGATTCTTCTCGATTTTCGATCGAATAAAATAACTCCTAAAAGAAGATATTGAAAAAACACGTCAAAAGCTAACATAACATTCCATTCAAATAGTCGCCAATAACAAAAAAGAGAAACATATAATTAATAGCACACGCAGGTGATATTTACTAAGGAAATGAGAAAAAAAGTATAATTAATAATACTGGCAGATGTTATTTACAAAAGAAATCAAATAAGAAAAATATATGATAAGAAAAACATATGATATTATCGTATTATGATAACAACATTTCCTATGAATGAAAATAAGACTTATTTTCATTCATAGGAAATGAATGAATATAAACACAAAAATTTCGCTTATATCTTCAATATTTAATTTACCTTGCGCCATAAAACCCAACCAACCATCAATACTTAATTTATCACTAAGCATAAAAATCTATCCAACATTTTACTAACATTCTGTATTTGTGAAGTAAGAAACAAAAGGAGTTATATTTTTAAAGCGAAGAAGGAATTTTGTATAGTCTTAAAAAGAAGTTTAAATCACCTGAAAGTAAAACATAAAACTTTTAAATTGTATATACTCTGAAGAATGAAAATACAAAAATTTATCTTGAAGTTTTATTACAAAATTTTAAATTGTTAAAAACGACAGTTAGAAAAATTGCTGTGTTACATATCTATTTTAACTCTACAATTTAATCAGTTAAAAGTACTGATTTATAGATTAACTTTCGTTTCAAGTAGGTGAGAAAAAACAATTTACAATTAAATTATATTTTTTTGGATGTTTACGTTGAATTTTTAGAAGTGTGATTTCTAAAATTGATGAAATTTATTGTTTGACTTTGATTACAATGTAGGTGAAGTTGTCATGAGTGACGTTACCCTTTTTGAGCAACTTGCCTCGAAAGTTGTTGGTTACCATTTCTGCCAAGCAGATTGCTATGAAACTTGTTTGATACCCGAATTCATTCACAGCTTAGCTGCTCAACTTTGTCAAGCTCCTCAGCTAGTGGAGTATAGAAATTTCCTAGCTCAAAATCCAAGGTAAGCATTTTACACACCTATAAAATGTTTCTTGTAAATTTTTGTATTATTAGTGCTTACATGAATGGTCTTATATAATATGGAATTTCAGGAGTATGAGATGTAATAAAATTTATTGGCATTTGAAGTGTGTGTGTGTGTGAGTGAGTGAGTGAATGAGTGTGAGTGGGTGATATTACAATTTCCAGCTACAGCAGCAAATAATAATAGAATTTTACTCAGTAAATTTATTGTAAAATGAATTCTTATTTATTTTGATTTATATTTCACACATGATATAAAAAATATTTTTCACTATTTTTAGTAATAAGCTTTATAAAAAAACTAAAGATTAATAGTCATAAAATGAATATCAATGTGATATTAATTATATATTATACAAAATGAATTTTAATAATGAATTAAAAAATATTAATGATATAACAGCATAATGAGATCTAATGAAGTATGAGAGTTGGTGCACTAGCTCAGATAGGGCAACGCAACCACCCTATTTTAAAAATACTGGTGAGAAAAAAAAAACATAATTTATTAAACCCCTTGTAAAAAAATTGTTTAAAAACAACCATAAAATACATAACCATTTTTATAAAAATTTCATTTATAAAGTATTGGTAATGATATCTCCTTTAAATATCGGAACACACATTTAAATTTAAAAATGTAATCGCCTTATGAATTTTTTTTTAAAATAGTGATTATTTTTTTATCTATAATATTTTTCTGTTCCCTTTTGAGCAATGAAATACATTATAATAATCAGCCCTCTTTTAATAGTAAAGTAAAAATCTTTTGAATCTTTTTCTCCAAATTGAACATAAATATATGTACTAGTTGAGATATTTTAGGTATTTAAAGGAAACAAATATATAAACAAACAACGGAAATGAATGGAAACTAAACCTCTGAATATTTGGTTAGGGTGTTCACTTGCATCTCATTAATTTATAGCTTCTGAACAGAATTTAAGACGCTTCAATCTTTCATGAATAACCCCATCTGAACGACGAGTATTCATCGAACGTCTTGAGACATTAGAAGAAAAGTTTCAAAATGCCATCGAGAGTTTTGATGAAAGTACGTAAAGAAATATCAAGCCGTTGTTTTACCATGACACAGTAAAAATTGTTTTACCTTTCAATAGTTTTCGAACTCTAAAAAAAATATGTCTCTATTACTTCGCTTTCAGTCTCATGGAAAGCCTCTTGATTACATATTTCGGATAGTAATATGCAAGCCATTTTTCTGTAAGGAAGCGAGAAGAATTGACTGGATAGAATATGTAACTTTTATTTGAAAAAGTAAAACCAGTCTATCTCATTCTGGAATTCCACAGTAAAGTCTTCTTCAAAAGATTGGTATCGTGTAATGCGTCTCCAATAAAGGCAATCTTTATGTTCTCTCATCATATTTTTGCTAAATTTTTGAAAAGCACATATTAATTTCATATCTAATTCCCCATGATATTTTTGAATGAAGGATTTAATGTTTGAGAATGAGAAACAGCTCTCCAATCTAACAAATTGGTGAGTTCTTTCATAAACTCCTCAAATATTTTTCGATACCCGTGAATAAATTTTTCCAATCTAAATCTTTTTCATGTGTTTCCATGAAATATTCCGACAATTTCTAGTATTTCTAATGGGGATAACTATCCAATCTTTTTCAGTGGCATATTTCTCAATGAAGGATTCTCTCAAAGATAAATACTGCATGATATCAGGTTAACAAGTTTTGCTTGCCCTCTCCAAACATCTTCGGAAAGAGTTCTTCTAAAAAAATCATTCCAATCTACTTCGTTTGCCATTTATTATATTATATTTTTATTCACAGGATTTATTTTTTTATAGCACACAGTGGCCGAGAGCATAAGTGTTAATATTATCAAGTAATATATGTCGCTTGTCATCTTTTCCTGAAAAGGCAATCTTATTTAATTGTATAGAATGAAGTTCATACTTTGCACTTTTGATGAGATCCATGGACCTGTACTGTTTCTGTTGTGAGAGTTAACAGCTTTTATAGTTTTCGAAGGAAATCCTATTTTCCACAACACACTTCTTAACCCTTTTAGATTTTTTCACTAAACTTTCTTCAGTTTTACAAGCATACATTTTAAATTTTAGCCAAATAAATTCTTCTAACATTTTTCTAGCATTTTCATTCTTCATTTTCCCCAAAACATTTTTATTGACTCTCGGCATTCCATATTTATTATTTTTCGGATAATCTGACGTATCAAAATGATTACTCATATTTTTCTTATCTTCATAAAAATTGTCGGTTTTTATATTGTGTTTGTAGCTTATCCCTCCTGGTTGACAGTAACATCAAACCGGGTCCATGAGCCCGAACGCCTTCAAACAATAGAGCACAGCTTAGGGCTCGAGAATATTTGACCTTGGTTTAAGCCGATGCTGACCAAAACGTGGACTGGAGTAGCTTGAGTCACATTGCATTTTGGACGCAGGAGTCAAAATTTCAGATGCGTCACATGACGTTGTGCACGAGTGTGTCCACTTCGAAATCTCGCGAGAGTTATCTGATCGTACCTGTTGTCATCCCCAATCAGAACAGCATCAGGGTGATTTTCCACATACCATTCAAGCATGGGGGCTCTCTTCTAAGAAGAACAGATATATTGTCGTTCGCAAAGGTATCTTTTTCAATTATGATTAGATAAATGTCTTCTTATAAATTTGGACATATCTTTTATCCAACAGAAATGACTGTTTCGATATTCGTTCATCATGTAATACAGATAGACATATTTATCTACTTTATTCCCTGTGATTCTCAATGGGTATATTCCCGCATAGAGAAAGCCTACCAACGAGCTCAGTGGCCGATTTTTCAAAGCACGTGATCCAAACCCAGAGGTTGCGGGTTCGATGCCAGCTACGGCTGTTGTATTCAAAGTATGAATTTTTAGTTTGTTTCCTTGTGTTCTCCAACATTATAGACCTTTCTTTGTTATGTTAATCAGTTGTTTCTCGAGTTGTATTCTGTTAATGTATAAAAGCTTATACCCACTAGTCGCGGGCAACTTCTTGACCTTGTAAGGTTACAAGTCGCTACTTCCCTTCAATAAACTTGCTTGTTAATTTAAAGCCAACGGTATGTTTACTTAAATCTTCGTGACAATATGTCCTAATCATTGGTTCTTTTTCTTTGTAAGAATATATGTTCACAGATACATTATTCAGTTTTTCAAACCTTTTAATCTCCCTATCTTCTACCTTAACTGGAAATTCTATGCCTTCAAAATTGAACTCTTTCTGATATTGTATATATTTTTTGATTCTCTGTGCGTCTTTTTCCGCTAGATATAGAGCATATAGTATTGCCCACATGAAACACTTATTTTCACTTTTTTTACCTTTATAACTGCCATTTCTATCTTTAATCTTTTTTCGGTAAATCAATGTAGACAGAGCCTTTCAACGGGTTGTATTAATTCTGAGTTCCAGATATTTTATATAAATAAACCACCAGCGTGATCCTCTTTCTTCAAACTCTTTCATCTCTCTATTCAATTTATCTACGATATCATCGTAAAATGTATTTAAATCAGTGGATTCCAAAATGATTTGATTTTGAGTTTCTAACTAAAATTCTTGGATTTTTTCTTCCCTTTGAAAACTGCAATACAGCTAAAAGTATGCTTTAACTCCTGCCCATTGGGTCAATTTATCAATTTTTATTTCTCTACAATGTTCTAGATGTGTGATGAAATTCTTAAAATCGTTTACATTGTTTACAATCCATGTTTGGAGTCTATTGTGGACAACTGTTTCAATGAGAATAAGCTCTTTTACTTCATCGAAATCACCAAGGGTATTTTTTTGCTCAGTGGTGGTCTTTTGTTTTTGAAATATCCAATTAGATACTTTTCAGCAACAAACAGTACACTTTTCTGCATTTCTTCAGACATCCAATTTTTCCTGAAAAATCTAGATGGACACGTTTCATTCACTTTTTCTGGTTTACATTATTCTGAATACCATGCACAATAATTCAATGTTCTAGTGATTGAAGATGTCTAGCTTTGTATGAAGGCTTGTAATATTTTCCATAATCATCACATTTGATTTGAGGTGTTCTTGCTTTGTTTTGGTTTGGGGAACAAGCTATTATTGAAAGAGAAAACATTAGCTTTTTGACATGTTTCATGTTTTTTTTTTTTTTTTTTTTTTTTAGATTTAAAATGAGTTTTCATATAGGATTCCTTACTACACTTATCGCAACACTATATCTTAACCTCTCTCTTCCTTTCTGGCTGACTAAATAAGTCAGTGTGGAACTGAAACAACATCATCATTTTGAATATATGCTCAACCAGTTCCAACTTTTTAAGTTTTCAGTCAGTATCCTCGAATATTATTTTCTTGACAGGTACTTTTTCATCTCGGCAACCGTTTTACATTCTATTTTATAATATCTTTATAAAGCAAATGTATATAGTATATTTCTTTAAGTGCTTCAAATAGTTAGAGGTTTTATTCAATTTTAAAAGACTTATAGATAACAGGGACCATAAAAAGTTAGAACCTGTTACAGATCCCAAGCACCGACAATGCTAGCTGTTTATTTTCCATGGTTAAATATTTTTTTTTACTGAAAGAAAAGACCTGTAATAGCAAACGTCGAATGGAGAATATGAACACAAACGTATGAAGGAAGTGATGCAAATAATAAGACTCTTTGGTCTAGACAATAAAATTTCTTCAAGTGAAGGTTGGTTCAAACATATCTTTAGCGCAAATGGATAAGTTATCAAACTCAAGATAATCCTAAATCAAATTCAGTAATAAATTTATTTTAAAAGTACCTGAAGTCCCAAAGATCAAAAGTCAGAATGGATGTTTCGGTTATAAAAAATGCTAGTTGCATTGGCTAATTCTTTTCGTTCAATATAATCTTGAATTGGAACCATCTTTTATACTTATTCTTAAAAATTTTGCTTCCAGTAGAAAAATAATTTGCTTCCAGTAAAACATGAGTTGCTTTCAGTAAATTTGACAGAACTTGTTTACATATTAATAAATGAATTCTTTTAAAAAAAGAGCAAAATAAGAAGCTAAGAGAAGTGATAAAAAATTACATGAAAATGTTTAAGATTCAAATGGAGACTAGAGGAAAAAACGAACAAAATCTTGGATAAGAATTATGCCTCCAGAAAACATTGTTTGAGTTTCACAAGTCTGTAACCGAGAAACTGCAATAACGGGAAATAAACGAAACAAAAAACATTTTGGGGCTATAAAAAATTTTGATACCTAGCCATTCTTCCAGTAACTGAACAGTCTCCAACTCCAGATATCTTCTATTTTAATAAAGATTTGAATGTAGAGTTTTTAGAGAAAAGTAATTTTCCAAGACCCTCAAAATTATAGAATGGATCCAAAGAGAAGAAATTATCAATATAGTAAAAAATATTTACTTAGAGATGGCTCGTCAAAAAGGAAGCGTTATGAGCCACATTGTTCCAGTGACCAAAAAAGATGAGGAATAAGAAGATAAACTATTATCTAAACCAGATTATTTAAGTGAATATATAATTGCGTTAGAGGATTATTAAGAGCGACAGAGGGACTTACAAAGAAAAGAAATATGCCTCGGTAAAGGAGTTGAGGATAAACTGGAAATAGCGACTCGATTCACGGATAAAATATGTAATGGATCTAAGAGTAAAAAGTTACATACTCAATTTGTTGATTTACTGGATGCATTATAAGTAACTCTAACCAACGAGCAAGTAAAAGAATACTATAAAAATGTCTTATTTAATAAATGAGTAACTACGCAAAAACCAAAATACACACAAGCGATCATCAGATTGCTAAATTAAAATTTGCCTACCAGGAGGGAGAAGTTTCTCTACAAATAAGAAGGATAAAACCATCTAACTATGAGATGCATTTATCTCAAACACAAATAGCTCAAATCAGGAAGAGAAAGAGAATTACTATCAGCAAAATACAACTCATGAACAGGTGGTTTCTCAGCCTTTCTAGCTGCTTTTTTATTTGCATTAATTGCAGGAGCTAGGGTGTTGGTTTTAGGAGCTGCAACTGGGACAGCTGGATAGGGAGCAAAGAAAGCTTTGGATGAAATTTATGGATCAAGTTGTGCCTTGTGAAAAAGTAATCTATCAAAACTGGGAATATCCAACGAAGTTATTGAAGACAATATGATATATGAAAAGAGGTTCAGGGGCGTCTTCATTTCAGATCCGTTACCTATGACGATGACACCATTTGAGAACGGTATTATTAATTTGGACATAGCTACAGGACCTAATACATACTGGATTTGTTACTTTAATGATCCTAGTAACAGTTTCGTTGAGTACTTTGATTCTTTGAAAAACATGTCTACCAAACAAGTACTATTATTAATACCATCAAAGTTCTGGAAAAAAATAAGTTATAACTAAAGCTTTTAACAACAAGCAGCTACTGTCAAATGTCTGCATGAAATGAATTAGTGAACAAAACAAATGTAAATCTGTGATAGATGCCTTATATTCCTTTGCACAAGAACCTACTGACTATGTTGAAAAAAATGTCCTCTTTAAATAAATGTTATTGTTAATATTAGATTCGGAAAACTGAAAAGTCCGAAGATTTTAAGATTGAATATTCTGGACCTTTTAGGTTTAATCAGATCACCCTTCAGTCTTTTTTCAATGTACATTTCTTGGAATAATATCAAAGATGACAAATTTTCATATTATGATGGCCATCAGGGGTAAGATTTGTCACTACCGGATGGAAATTAGATAAACTGTTAAAGGGTTGAATCATTACATGTTGGAATTTTTTGGAAACGATATGCCAATTCTATTTAGTATAATCGAAGAATGGCAAAGAATTGCTATTAAGTTAAAAGACAAGTATAATATTCATTTAACAAAATGCAACAACATTCGTAAGCTGTTAGGTTTCGAGCCCGAAGTATATGAAGAGTCTGAACAAATAAGAAAGCACGTTGCTGACTTATCCAATGGCAATGATAACATTTACACACATTGCAAATGTCAAGGAGGGAGTCTACATCAACGCCATTCACTCCTCAAACATAATCTATTCCTTCACAAATGTTAATCGTCCAGACAGTCAAGTCATAAAATCATTTGAAAAACCTCTGTTCTATCCTGTTCGAATGCACAGTGTTCAAAGAATCAGAATGAGAATAACGAACCATAGAGGTGATTTGATATCCCTCAATAAGCAAGAAATGCAATATAATTTTACTGCCCTCTAAATAAAGAAATGAATAAACTTCAAAGGAAGAATCTGAAGATACAAGGAAGAGGGTTCTTTTCAGATGCAATTAAGTTAATGCAGGACATGTTGTCAGGTGCATTAGAAAGTAAAGTCAAACATTTTATCCATGATAATTTGAACGAAATATTTTCATAGAAGAAAACCATGGAGCGTGACTGAAGTTTCTTTAAATTTGATTTAATAACAATATAGCTATTAAATAAAGAAGAGTAAAAAATTATTTCTATAATAAATGAACGAAATGAATAAAATATTTGATTTGAGCAACACTGATTATTACGATGATGACATCGAAAGCTTCAAGTATAGAGAAGTGAGGCATGAAAATAATGACAGTTCTATAGACAATGCCACTTATCATTTCTTTATAAAAGACATTAACTCCAATATATTATATTCTAACGAATATTTACAGCAAAAACTAAAATCTTTTAATATGTAATTTTTAATAAAAGTTTTTAATATGTAATATGTAATGAAACTGCAATAGCGAATGATAGTATAACTCTCCTGAATGGAGGTGGTGTAATAAACGCCAATAGGTTAACATTAGCCAACACTTAAATCGAAATCAACATTAATTATTCTGCTCTCATGCGACATGTGTTAAATCTAATTCATTCCACACCAGATTACTCTACTTCGGAAACTACTAATATGTCCTTCTACGTTGATACGTCAGACACAGCTGATAAAAAACCCTTGAAATATGATGGGACTTAGGCAGACGCAACTAAAATAACTGAAGTTTTAGAAAAATTCTAAACTAACGACGAGTATAATTCAGGATTCAAAGAAAGATGCAAAATTACTCAAAATAGCAAAACTGCACCTATATGGATACCATTAAAATACCTATTTGATTTTTTCAATGAATAGAAAAAACTCAGAACATGCTTCCTAGTCAAGTTTGAGTTTCAGAGAAATCATAATCAGAATGGCTATACAGACATGAGCAAAATGGGGACTATAATGTTGTTAGTGAAAATTTATCACTTTGGCTTCCTTATGTTAGATTTAAGAATTCAGCTGTTGTAAAATTTAAGGAATTAAGATTATTGGATAAGCCTGTGGAAATAAACTGAAACCAACATAGCATTGTGTGTCAAGTCAAATATTTTCTTAAAGAATTCAAGCGCGTCTTATTCCATAAATGATACCTCAAATGTAGTATTATTCTTGTACATAATGCAGCAATACACTAAAAGATATGAAAATTCAAAGTATAATAACATGCTATTCAACGATTTAGACATGACGGAATATTGACTGGTGGTTAATAAAGTAAAGGTTCCACCTGTTGGTTATATGATGAATTTTGAGAAAGGTGATCGATTATAGACGGCTTTTTTGGAATCTGAACTAAACACCATTACATCAGAAACAGGTTGCATGGTCTGTTATTCCAATTTCGATAAACTCTATCTAATCCTTTTTTACATTCTAACTCACCATGAAAATTATACGGACACGAATAACCTAACGCTAGAGTTCAGCTAGAGATTGAGACACAACATCCCTTAGAATTATGTTTTCTATTTCATCATACGAGAGTGCAAGAAATGCTACTTAAACATAAAGAATCAAGATATTACCATGATCAAAACATGAAAGCTATGAATGGTATCTTTTTTTAAGAAAATTCTGAAGACATCTATTGAAGATTTATCCAATAATAGTTTCATTCTTTCAGAAAATGATCAGTAGTATGACGCAAAAGGAAAAAGAATTATCAATTTTTTAAATCTGATTGACCAGTCTTATTCTACAACTAAGGATTATGTAGATACAGTAGTTGATCAGTTACAAAACAAAAGTTTGTTGCACTCACCTCAAGGAAATTTTGATTCGAAAGATAAATAATGTAAAGGATCCAGAATCTGAGAAAAATATTATGAATAGACGATATTTTGAAAATAATGTTTTAATACTCCATGGAGATGCTTATAATGCTAAAAATAGAAAAATCGCCCATCTTGTGGATCCCAGAGCTAAACACAATGGAGTCAATAAACAATATTTCGAGTGTAAAGAGAGTTTTAGTATGATACAGATTGTGCTGACAATTCTGAGGTCTCTTTAACTACAAATATTCTTTGCTTCTACAGATACTAAAACATTCTATGCTTCTACAGATCGAGGTGTGAAATTCAGAGGTAATGGTTACAAAATTTTCCCATTCAATAAATTAACTTCAAAACTTTTAGATTCAAACTTAAAATTGTCTCATTGAAAGAAACAGTATTCTTAGCTTGTGATCACAGGAATGAGAAATCCAATATACGATTAGGAAAAGAGCAAGAGGTCCTTTTTCATAATGATATACATGTCAGTGAAGAATCAATCATTTTATTTTTGTAAATGATACAAAATGAGATTTTAGTGTCATCAGTATTAACCGAAAGACAATGTAAGTTAAAACCCTATTTGCACATTGTGTGTGTGAAAATATAGAATTTTCTAAACTCCATAAACAAATGGAGAAACTTTATTCTTTACGAATTGAATTTATAACGAATTGTAGACCAAGAATATCTGATTTCGGTTGTTGCACTCCATACTTATAATTTGTTTGGAGAACGGTTCTCTTATTCACATACCTCTTGGTATATTAAATATAGAGGAGATAGAATCATGAAAAGAGAAACATATCAAAGCTATGAGTGTAAGTAAGTGAGGGAACTTAACACCCATAGTTTTTTCGAATAAATTTACCCATTCAATAATAAAAACATTTAAAGAAAGAAATATATATCATATTCCTCATATAATGAGCACAAAATGGAATTGTTAAATAAATTAAACGCACTCAGCTCATTTGAATATAGAGCAAAAAGAAAGACTTTAAAAAAAATGAGGAAATTCAACAGTCATGAAAAATGTCCGGTCACTGAAATAAAGCAGATAACCAGGAGATATAGAAATAGGATAGTTGTATAATTGTCTTATTTACGTCAAAGATGTGATAAAATGGCGTCAAATTATTTAAAACTAAATGATTTGAAATCTCATTTCTTTGTATATTTGGAAAATAAAGATGTCGGGAAGTCTCAATCAGGGCAAATGTTTCAAGTGGAACAGCAATATTAGGTTTCAATGGTTTTTTAAATCATTAAATTCAAATCATACTAAGAAACTTGTTCAGTTTAGATAAATTATCATACCCCATTTTCTGAATATTTTTATGCTTCTCTTCATACAATATTTGATGCATTTGAATAATATATTTTAAAATTAGAGAATAAATTTCAGGATATTTATCAGTTTCTTCTTCAATATATGAGAATAACTTTTGACACACTCTAGCCAGACTAGTCATTCTACAGTTCACACATACATATAAAGCTATCATGTCACCTAACAAGTTGTAAATATTTTCCAATTTTTAATATATTTCTTAAATGAATAAAATGATGATGCGATTCAAAAATGAAATAACTTTATCAGATGCGACCTCGAGGAAAAGTGCTCGAGAGAAATGTGTTTTAGTATAAATTTTCTTTTTCCTATCACACACCAATAATTAAAAAACAGATCTTAATGACATAAGAGATATTTATTCTAAATATCGCTAGTTGGCAGGACTCAAAATCCGAAAATGTTGCATTCTTACCGTTTTAATTTTCGAAGTATTTTTAACGTTGTTTTTTTTTTTTTTTTTTTTTTTTTTTTAAATATCAGATAAACTGTAGTTTTTGATATTTTAAAGTGTCTTCTCATTCAAAGAGAGAAATGACCTGTTTAAAGTTATATTTTGACTTTTTTTTTCTTCGGTGACATCTTTAAATTAATAAGATGTTCTCTCTCTGTCGGATTGCTCCGAGGCAGAGTCTGAGCTTAGATCGCGGTTTCGATCCCAAGCGTCCGCTTGGTAGCAGCTTTCATGAATGCTATTATGGATTAACCACGGAGTGAAAAATAAATTGTTGAGTTGAGACTTGTGGTCTCTACGTCCTAGATGTTGTTTTTGAGATGTCCTTAATATGTGAAGGCCCAAGTGCCAGGTCATTGAGCTGGAACTTCGGTTCTAGAATGCGTAAACATCTGTTGGAAACGGACTTCCGCCATGACTGACCGGGTGGGCCGTTTTGCTATTTTTTCAAGAGTTTTTAGAGAAAAATAATGAACCGAAAGTAACGATGTAGTTTTAATTTATTCCAAAGCTAATAATAATAATAATATAATAATAGGAGGCAGAAACAATATTATGGTTAAAAAATAACCATTAGGACCCGATTGTCTTAGAAAATTTTTCTGCCCATTGCATTTTTAAAAGTGGGTTCAGATTTTTATTAGGGGTTTCATTACCATTATTTTATAAATGCAGGTTTATAAAAAAAAAAAGGGTATGCATTTTATGATTACCAATTCTCTTAAGAAAAAGAAAATAAATTATTTTTAATGTTTTCATTATTTTTATAGCAGCAATTTTAAAAATATTTTATTTTACTTACAGAAAAAATAAATAACCTAACTTTAATATTTTATAGTATGTTTAGCCTTACTCATGTTGAATTATTTTTAAAAGTAAACCATAGAAATAATTTTAGCAGTAAATTTCGCCAAATGTAGTAATTCTAAGTTATAAATAGATAAAAAACAAAATTTATCATGAATGGGACAAAGCACTTTGAATTAATTTTATAGTAAATAGTTAATGAATTTCTTTCTGCAGTTGTCAACAGTTACTCAGCTTAGATAACATTCTCAAGGATCCCGATACAGCGTTTAAGAAAGGTATACTAGATCCTTTGTGTTCTCTTCAAAACTCGCCTCTGACGTCAGAACTTCTAGTCATTGATAGCGTTCATGAAGCTGAAGACCAGCTCCGTTCCATTACTTCATTCCTGTCTACCTACCTCGAGAAATTTCCCTCTTGGTTAAAGGTAAAATTGGGAACTCGATTTCTAACTCATGTTTAGAAATTACATTATTGACATTCAAAATCATAACTTTATGATTATGAGTGTCTAGATTTCTCAGCAATAAAAAATCAAATTTTAATATTGCATATATACACACAGGTACATATATAACTAAAATTTTCATGTGATTTGAGGTACACAATGTGCAGAATCACAGAGTGAACCACACTCTGTGATTCTGACATTGTGCACAGAATCACAATGTGCACAATGTCAGAAATACATAGAGCTTCTGGCTGCTTCATTAGCCGTGCTGTTTAGACATTGAGTCAAACAGAGCTTAGTTGGCAGAACGGGTACTTGATTCTATGTTATTTCAACATAGAATGTGCTATAGATTATTAATTGTAGTAAAGAACGAGTAGTAACGTATTAAACTCTCAGTATACTCTAATCGGAGGCTCAAAGTATGAGACAAATTCGGAGAAAGAGATGGTCTGTGGAACATCTTGGGGGGGGGGAATATACGCTTTTGACTACCCGTTTTCCTTACATCGCCAAATCTTGATCTCTTCTGAACAACTGATTGCCAAGTCCAAGTGATTACAATATCAATATGGTGTATCTACTGAGGGTGTACTTTGGGGGAATGACGTTAAAATCTAGGTGGGTTCTTTGACGTCATCTGCTTTCGAATCGCAACCAGACGTTATTTGCTTTTGCATGTTTCCTGCTTTCCGATATTTAATTCTTTATTAGAATAGTTTTTAGTTGTGTTAATAAATAAAACAAACTAATGCATAGATGAATTTTCTACACTCAGTTGCATCAAATTTCAATTATGTTTAAATTTTAAAAATTTATTTCAATTCTGAAACATTATATAAATATACGCGAAGTATTATGCTCTCTATTATATAAAAAGAGAGATTATAGCATGTTCAGTATATTTTTATTATATAATATATATTATATAATAAATATATATTATAAAGGAGCACATTATAATATAAGTTAGTTCATAATATATAGAGTAAATTGGAAATATAATATGAAATGAAAGATTAAATACATTAATATAATACAAATAAACTATAAAAATAAAGTACAGAATTAGCAATCCACTTAACACGAAAGTATATAAAATACCAAGTATATATTTATCACTCATAGAGAGATAAATTTATGTTTAAAAAATCTAATTCATACTCAATCTCAATGTGAAATATTTTTACAATAAAAATAGTACCTTTATAAAAAATTAAAGAAAAATTTTCAAATATAAAATATTTTACAAATTTTATAAGAGCTTCAAAAACAATTTATAATTATTCCTTTGGTAAAGCCTCAACAACTATGCATTTTTTTTATAAAAAATTATACTTGTAACTTCAAATGAAGAAATATCAAATTCAAATAAACCTCTAAAATAAATTATTCCACTAAAAATAAATATTTACAAAAAAATGTCTAGTTTTTCCTAAAAAATTTTTAATTAAAACTAATAACTTTAATATTCCTTATATTTATCCGAAAAAATTCCAATACAGTACCTGTGGTTGTATAAATATTTCATTTAATATAAATATCTTAAAAAATACTATAAAATCAAAGAATACATGGATAATTAATAAGAAACCAATAATTAATTTTAAGTTGGATAATTAATAATAAGAAACAAATAATTAATTTTATGTCTACTAATAAATTGCAGATATTTATTCATATGACCTTAAGGTATGACCTTAAAATAAATTTTTAGTAAAATTAATGATTTATTTTTATGAATATGTAACTTTATTACACATTAATTTACATAATTAGAAAGGTATTTGCTGATACTGTAATTATACTAATATAATTTGTGGAGATATATTATGGATTCAGGTTAAAGTTATTCTTCAAGGATCTGAATTCTGTTATTACAATATTATGAAAAATTGCATACTTTTCAGAAGTCTTTTGCTTTTAGATATGTTGAGGAATTTATAATTTTTATTAACAAGACTTTGATGAAATTTAAAGATATTTATATTGAGAAATTAAAATTAATTAAAACATATATAAACAATTTAAAACCAGAATTGTAGTGCATTTATAGTGAAGTATAAATGAACATAATATATATGTATATATATATATATATATATATATATATATATATATATATATATATATATATATATATATATATATATATATATATATATATATATATATATATATATATATATATATATATATATATATATATATATATATATATATATATATATATATACATACATACATGCATATATACAAATTTTTATATGACAAAATAAATTATTTTTTTGGAATTCCAATATTCTTATTAAAATATATAAAAAGGTAATTTTTAAACTGTTAAATAGAATATATTTACCATGCATTAATTTAGATAACATTAGGAAACAAATTAAATTTTTAAAAAAAACAATAAAATAATGCTCCAATTAATTTCATTAAGCACTATTTTGTCAGGAAAACATTTCTTATAAGACTACATTTATACATGTAGAAACATTTTTCTTAAAAAACTTTAACCAAGTCAGTGCTATTAGAATATATTTTTTTATATAAATTGTTGAATTCTATTTGTTAATATTGAATTATTAAACATTGAATTAAGGTTAAGCATGCAGCTGATTCGAAAAGTTGGTAGACAATAGAAAGTGATTCAGTTCGTACTTTATGAAAATCGCTCAGTTTATAATTTCCTTTTCATAATTTTAAGAATAAAAATTCTATTTGACAAAATAATATAATTAATCATTGCTTGAATTCAGTTACTCTTTTAACATTTTTTAATTATGAAAACAGAAAAACTAGTTTTCTTTAATTTCCCAAATAAAAATGCAATGACTTTAAACAGTTACATTTTAATCAGTTAGTAAATTAGACATGTTCATTATTTTGAAATATTTCAAGCATTTTTTAAAATCAACAAAATGCTTTTTATGTTATGGAGTAAATTCTAAAATTAGAAAAAGAATAAAATAAAAAATAATTCTTTTAATTTTAGCTCAATACTTATAAGTGAAAAAAATTTCCATATATTCTACTAAAGTGTGCATTCATTCAGTTCTTTATAATTTAAAGAAGGCTAATTTAATTAACCAGGAAAGAGGGTAGAAAATGTGTTAAAATTGTAAAATACAATTGTAATTTTTTTTTTCAGAATTTGAATCTGTTTCCTTAGGAAATCTTTCGAATAGAATAATTTCTATTTCTATTTGTACATAAAGTTTTGTTAATAAAGAATATATATGAAAAAAATGATATTAATAAAAAATTTGTTCTACTAAGAAAATTTTATTTGTCTTAGTTACAAATTTTGTTACCAAACTCAATATAAAAAATAGGATTTCATATTGAGTTTGGTAACAAAATTTGCAACTAAGACAAATAAAATTTTCTTAGCAGAACATTCACTAAGTAAACTATAAACATAGGTTGATTTCTTCAAATGGCATAGGCTGATAGACATCCCCACTTTAAACCAAGCATCAAGATGACACTATTCTCAGGTGATCAGGGAAAAAGCGTCTCATTGTGAATTAGTGGTATTTGTGGTATTGACAAGTGCTATGGGGAACTAATGAGCTTTGAGGTGAAAGCACAAATTATGTAACTGCCACAAAAAAAATTTAAACAAGATTCTTCACTGAACATTAGAAGGTTTATGGGATTAAACCATCTGAAATAGTTAAAACATTCTTTTCCCTATTGATGGTGAAGTATTTTATTAATGAAACCACAAATTGTTGATTATTAGAGATTGAAAATACTACGCTTTTAAGAAATAATTTCTTACTTTATATTCATAAACTAAAATTATTTTTTTATAAAAATCTTAACTCAAAAACATAATGTTGTAAATATGCGATTTTCATTTTGAAACCGCAAAATCACAATCAAAATCTAGAATACTCGTTGCTAAGTCTTCATCTGCTATTATAATTTAGAAAATTAAATGTCATAGCATTATCAAAGCAAACACTTATACAGGCAACAAAAACATTTTGGATAGTTTTAAATCAGAAATTAAAATAAATTTCATCTGAAACACAAATTTAAATAAAACTGTCCAATTATATATATTTAGAATGAAATGAGAATTATTCTCAGCCAAAGGTTTGGTTCATTTGTCGCTCAACAGTCATTTTTTGAAGACGAGGGCTAATTAGACCGGGACCTACGGCTTAAAGTGGATTCTGAACAGCTACAAACATCTATGCCCACAAACTGTTTAGCCGAAGGCAAGATAGCTAACCATTCGGCTGTCAGCTCGGCTGTTTTCAGCCAAAATGAGTAAACTTAGTGCTGTATATAATTTTTTAATTTTTTTCCAACTGTTCATTTTTCAAATTTTTCACTGATTTAAATTATTACCATAAGTTACGGGTGCTAGATAAAAAAAATAATAAAAGAAGAGATTTTAGCTTTATATTTTACCCTTACATTTACATTTTACTTAAAAAAGTTTTCTGGATCGATAATTTTAGGCGTCAAAATTTTCTATAAATTTTTAATGTGTTTAGTAAAACTATTTTCATAAAATACTGTAATACGCTCCTTTATTGAAAAAAGAGTTTCTCATAAAAGCTTAATCTTATCATGGTTTATTTTGAATTTACTGTTCAAATAATAATTTTTCTTTTGTTTTTTTTTCAAACAGATTTTAATTAAATAATTTTAAATAATAAACAATTTTAATTTTCAAAATAATACACGCATGTTAATGAATATATACATATTGCAAAAAATTGGATTAAGTGATCAAATATTAAGAATACATATTAGGAAGAAAATAAAACTTCAATATTTTTATTTTAATATCAGAAATTAAATTTCGTTTTTGATGAGGTCCATCGTTTTAAGCGAATTAATGTTGTTTGTAAAATTTTTGAGAGTAAATTTTGATGTTGGAAGAAATGAAATCGCAACAATGTGAACAAAAAGATAAGCTAAAAGCTTATGTATGTTTTTAATATTCGGAGGTCACTTATAAAAGTGAAGATATAAAGTGAAAAGTAATAAGTGATAAGATATAAAGTGAAGTAACTTATAAAGTGAAAAGTATATCGAGATTTCAACCGTGGTATGCCATTGCGGTGCCAGGAAGACATTTATCTACACTAGATACTGCAGTGCAATTTTGAGAAGAAATCCCCCCGTTTCGTTGAAGGTCAGTCTACATCTGGACCCAAATATTTTAGACAAAAGAGGCAGCTATCGACAAGCGCGTTTCAGCACGAATTTTCCCACGATTATAAAGCGACAGTATGATTAAGGGCCTACAACAAATCTTGCGATAGAAACAGTCTTATGGAGCAGCTTACAATATTTTCACAGAGATTTTTTTATTAAGGTCTCTGTAACATTTCATCTTTCCGTGTAATGCTTCTTTATATTGAAAGTAAATCTATGATATTCTCATGCTCTCATCGCATTTAAGTGATTCTTGGGAAATAATAAATTGAAAATTGGTATTTTTATTTAATTAAGTGAGAGTAAAACTGATATGATATATAACTTATACATCTATTGCAATAATTGTAATTATAAAATAGTTTATCAGGATATGTGACATGAAATATTTTACTCTTAATCATTCAATTTATTTCGAAATTTTTTGCAGGTTATGTACATTTTCTACTGATCAATGAAGACTTCTAAGAAATATTTATATATATATTTAATTTTATTCTTTCAAGTTTTCATTAATAATATTTCAGCTTATAAAATTTTCTTTTTTTAGGGGAGAGAATTTTACTGTGTTTTTTCTAGTCAAAATAAAATTAAACTCACACAATTTTATTTATAAAAGGAAATATAAAATATTAAACTTTTCAAGAATATTTTTAAGGTTTTATTATTATTTGTTCACAATATAGTAAAATATCCTTTAAAAAGAGACTTACATGACCATTTCTCATCAGTAATTATATGCTATTTCTTCTCATTAATGGAAATATACTTCTTATATTATAAACTTAGGTACACAAAATTACATACCAATAAAACTACTGTATATATATATATATATATATATACATAATCCATATTATGCTGAATATTTTGCTACTGTAAAATTGAAAGCGTTAGCATCGAATGAAATGAAATTTATATTAAGATGTCTTTCTCATATTAAATAAAAACAAAATATGTTTCAAACAAAAATTCTGATTATTGTTATTTGTAATTACTGTAGAACCTCAATAACAGTAATTTGAATTGCATATAAAATGGTTTATGCCTTGATCATATTACTTTAAACAATGTGACATACCACTTCAGAACTTTCTTCGCTTCAAAAATAAAGCTTATAATCCTTTTTCTTTTATTAAAGTTATTATCTAATCGTTACTGCAGCGAGTAGAGGAAAAACACATATGTATCAGATCTACTGTTCTTTCTACTTTCTCAAGGTGCAATTATGTTTGAAAAAATAACGTTAATTAATATTTTCTTCGATTTTTTTGGAAAAATATTGTTTTGTCCCTCTTCAGTATTTTTTATAGAATTATAATGAAACTAAAATATAATCGCAATATTTTTTATAGAACAAAGTATGAATTAAACCATTTTTTGGTATGTTAATCTAAAAAATGTTGTTTTAAATTTTACGTGATTTTAAATTTTTGCAAATGAAAGAACGAAATAGCGACATTTTTGATATCATCTCTATCCTGTTATGAACGTCATTTTATACTTTATTTTATTACAATTTTTATTTAATTTGTTGTAAACATTAAATATAAATTTTATATGATAATCCTTAAGGATAATATTAGGAAAAAAATATTACCTACAAGGCATTTATCTCATTCTTTTAAATTAGTTAGACCTACAAAGAGAATTTATTGATGAAAATATTAAACTGTAAAAAATGTTTCAAAACTACAGGGAAAAAAAAGTAATGTCACTTATTCGGCTGCAAAGTGTTTAGATAAATATACTTACTTACAATACTTATAACTACACAAATAATTTATTTAAAACAACTCAACACACACACAAAATGCTTCCTTTTATGATAACCAAATAATTTGAAACATACTTTCAGGTTACGAAATAATTACTAAATACACTGCTGGACAATTGATCACAAATTGTAATGTAGCATAACATTAAGCGAGACACGAGGCCTAGATGGATAAAATATAGTTGCCACACTGTTCAGACCTTAGAATAAAGAATATTTATTGTTCTGGAAAGTACAAAAGCTGTGAAACATCTGAAAGGAAAAAAATGTTCTTTTGATGCTGCATACGAAAAAATGGAACAATGCATCTAAAAGTCAGCAGGCACCTTGAAGAAAGGTATCAGTACGGGATATGTCACCGTTGAGTATGATGCAATATTCCACAAGTCGTATCATACTTTGCACAACATTATCCAGCAGCTGTTGAGGCAAGTTATCCCATTCCTCTGTGAGTGCACGGATGAGGGTGTTCTTGTTTGTCGAAGGATAGTTTCGACCAGCAACTTGCCTCCCCAAAGCATCCCACACATTTTCAATGTGGTTTAGATCTGGAGAATGTGATGGCCATACGAGTCGTTGAATATCCTCGCTATCTAGACAATCCTGAACATTGAGTATTCGATGAGATGTTGCGTTGTCGTCCATAAAAACAAATTCATCATCGACAGCACCTCGGAAAAGACGAACATGAGGAAGTAGAACTTCATTAATGTATCGTTGGCCCGTCATAGTCCCTTTCGCAACCACATGTAGGGGTGTGCGGCCATTGATCATGATGCCGGCCAACATCATGACACTACATGTCAGATATCGGCCCCTTTCCTGGATATTGTCTGGACTGTAAGCAGTACCAATTTCGCGTCAGATCAGTTGGCGTCTACAATCCGATGACAGACTGAACCTACTCTCATCTGAGAATAGTACGCATGCCTAGTCCTGTTCAATCCAATTGCGACGACACCATTGCAAACGGGCAGTACGGTGCTGTCTGGTCAATGGGACACACACAACAAGTCTCCGAGTGTATAGTCTTCCTCCCCACAAACGTCTGGCAACAGTTTTTCGGTAGATCTGCTTTCCTGAGGCAGAAAGTAACTGATTTGCCACCTGCTGAGCTGTGGTGCGCCTGTTCCTTTTTGCTGATATGATGATATATCTGTCTTCTGCAGGCGTCGTACTTCTAACACGACCTCCCACGTGCCGCCTACTACACATTCCAGTAGTTTTAAATGACTTCCACAGCCGTGAAACAACGCTGTGAGCGATGTCGAACTCCCTGGCAACATCTGTTATTTTTCGCCCTTCTTCGATCTTTCCAATAATTCGGCCACGCATAAAATCATCTAAGTGATGTCGGGAAGACATGCCAAAAATTTCAAGTTCGTCTATTAAGTTTTTCATGTAAAACTTTATTTTGAAACAACAACTGTCCACACGTGTCAAAACCTTTAAAGCTCTTATGAACGCTATCACGTGATGAACACACAGAGGTGGAAAAAATTTGCATACGTCTACTTCTCCTTTCTATATCCCGCACTTATTCTAATTTTCCCCATTTTCCTTCCTTTCATTTTGGGGTTGCTATGGATGATAGTGTTATCCGTCCTCAGCAATTGTCTAGCAGTGTATAATAATGTAGAATTCATTTGTAAATATTAAGTTGGTATTTAGAGAGTTAAATTAATTTAGAGTTACATTAATTTAGAGAATTAAAATAAATAACAAATTATAATTCCTTTCCATGAAATTTCATTTTTGGCATTAATTTTAGCCAAATTCTAAGAAATGAATAAATGTGAAAAAAGATTTGCAAATCTAAATAGAAAATTTTTTTTCTCTCAATTTATATATATATATATATATATATATATATATATATATACATATATATATAAATTATAGACATTATATATATATATATATATATATATATATATATATATATATATATATATATATATATATAATGTCTATAATTTTTGCATGAAGGACAGTAAATTTTATTAATTATTTAAAACTTAAATTACATAATTATATCCACGGAGTTGGAAAAAATATTTATATCATGAAAATAGCTAATGACGATGTTAAACTTGATATTTTTATGCATTTAGTATTATTATTATATTTTATGAATTTGCCAAATAGCACGTTGAAACATTGCGTAAGTGTTTTTGTGTCCAAAAGGCCACCTATTACATTATTTACCGGTTGTCCTTAACTGGCTGTATCTTTTGTAAATATAATTAGTTATAAATGCTAATTTTAGTGACTCTTCTATTTATAAAGGAATATGTCAATATTCAAAAACATAATCTAAGGAAATAATAATAGTAATAATAGTAATAAATGGGTTAATTTGTAGAAAGCACTATAGATTGGTGTCATAAGTGGAGCGTTTTTTTCGGTCATTTGGTTTATTTTTCTACAGTCAACAAAAAAACTTTTTAATCCCTTTTCTCCATTTAAACTATTGTTACAAAAGCACCATATGGCGAAGCTCAAGGTTTTCGGATTTTAACATTTTTCAATTTGGATTTTAATTTCTGCAATTCTTAGTTTCTAATACAAAATTTAATTTCGATACTCTAAAACAAACACAAAAAACCTTTTAGTAAAGATACTCATTCTCAATGAAAGAATTGATTTCGTAATAGTGTTATGTGTTTCCATTTTACATGAAATAAAATGTGAGAATAGAAAGCAACTAATATAATTATGTTACTTTCCTGCATTATTTTGGTGCTTTTGTTAATGTGAAAAATAAGAAAATATTTTGTTTCTTTAATGAATTGCAGAAGTTCATTTCAAAATATAGGAATTGAAACAAATTTAAGAAAATCCAACTCAAATTTTACCATTTAATAGAAATGGATAATTTTACCCCATACATTGCAATAAATTAGCTTTAAGAGTAAAAAAAATATTTTTACAGTCAACCAAAACAGTTAATTTTTGAAACCCTTTAAAAATAATATGAAATATATTTTAATTATACGTGTTTCTTTTTTGTTCAAAAAAAGAAATTCATTTAGTAGACAATATTCTTAAAGAAATAAACAAGTAATATCATTAGCAGAAAAAAATACAAACTATTTTTTTTCCTATAATTTAAAATTTTTAAATTAAATTACCATTTATCAATGAATAACGAAATTTAGTGATATTGCTTAAATTCATTAAATTGTATAAATATTGAAATTCTCTCTAGTCTAAGATATATTCTGAAAATTATAATATTAAAGGATCTCTTAGAAATATATATATATATATATATATATATATATATATATATATATAATTTCTTTGTTTAAGGCGTTCGCTCTCGTTATGGAAATATTGTGAGTTTGAATCTCGACCCAACCGGAGATCCACTGTGTTCTATAATGTCGGCTAGAACACTTAAAATGTGTGGTGCCAACAAAGTTCTCAAAATTAAAAATTATGTGATTAGATTTTTTTTTTAATTTTTAAAAGCGTTTTATTCATTTCTTAATATAATTTCATGGTTTAAAAAAATTTAAATTGTTTTCAATTGCCGTGATTTTTTAAAATTTGCATATTTTGCTCAATATTTGAAGCTCTATATCATTATTTATCACTACAAATTTTTTGCATACATGGAATATATCTTAATAGATTTAATAAGCACATGTCAGAATATAATTAAAATACAAATGAAAATTTCTCTTTGTTAAATAACCAAATTTTAAGGATTTTTTAATCAATAAGAAACTCATCTTTACAATAACAAATTCAAATTCTAAATAGGAAGTTTTTAATTTCTTTATTAAACACAGGACATACTTAAACAGGACAAGACATGGAGCAAAAAATAACATCCACATTGCTCGGCGCAGAATCTTATTTGATATAAACAAAGATATTCGTATAGTGCGCCATCTACAGACTTATAATTGCAACACCCCCTCCCTCCGATGAACTCCAAAAGTTCATCAAGAGTAGAGTCTAAATCAATACTAAGTTAATTCACAAATTTTCAAAACAATAAGATCAATACTTAATAATAATCACATAATAATACAATGCTATAGTGATAATAACATATACCTTTGTAATAGCATAATAATGTAAAAATTATTATATACATCACCTTTACATACTAATTTCTAAAGTTAATTTCAACATCATAAAAAATCAAACCTAAATAAAGATACATAAATATGCTTCTTAAAGTAACTATAAAGGTACTCATTATTTCAGCAATAATTCTACGACAATTCATTAAAAGAAAAGAAAATATAAAGTTAAACAATGTTACTAAATGTATCATAAAGTTCAATTTTCATTAAGTCCGATTGGATACAGCAATTGAATAGGACAATGCAAATGAGTCCCAGGCGGAAGTTTCACTGTACAGGATCGTGTCTTTCCATCTCTGCCAATATGCACTTCTGTATTGGTACTTTATCCTCATGAATTAGAATAGAGTCCTTCTTTACTAAGATAGGATATTTTCTTTCTAAAGGTAGATTGATGAGCAAACCTTAATTTCAAAACATAGGATTTCTTCTATCTGTTCCAAAAGGTAGTCACTATTTTTTGTTGATGCTTATATCTTCTGATGAGGACATCTTTCGTTGAAAGTGGTAGTACGGACTGTCTAGGAAGAGACAATATTCGTTTACCTATCAGGAAGTGAGCAGACGTGATAATCACTGACTCATTTTCTTCATCTATATAAGTTATATCTATAAAATGGTCTAGAGCTCAAAATGGCTTCAACTTCCACGACCGTAGTTTTAAGCTCCAAATAATTTAGAGATGTTTTTCCTAAAATTCTCTGGAGGGAAGTCTTCACAGAGCGAACAAGTCTTTCCCAAAATCCTCCCAATCAAGCTGCCTTTTTTACATTGTTTTTGCAAGTTATTCTTCGTTAACTAAAATAATTTCGGCATTCTTCTTTGCTCAAAGTTTCATTTAAAAGATTAAAATCTCTTTTCACTTTAATGAAATTAATCTCTTTTCGCATTATCTGAATATATTGTTTAACATAGTCCTCGACGGGATATAAATTTTTTAATGCTCTTTAAAATGATGGTACTGACATATCAGTTGTTAGTTCTAAATGTATAACACGTGTTACTGCGCAAGTAAATAGCAAAATATATGATTTCCTCGTTTCTGAAATTTCGAATATGTACAAAGGACCTAAATAATCTAACCCAGTTATTTCGAATGGAAATGCTTCTCTCCAACGATCTGAGGGTAAACAAGACATCTCTTCGGTACCAGGGCTTCGCTCTGAGTTTCCTACATAAATTGCACTTGAATATTAAAGATTTTACTATTTGCCTTTAGGGAGGAAAAACCTTTCTCTCAAATCTGATAACGCTTCTGATAACCCAGCGTGTCCAGTGTTTTCGTGACATCTGCGAATAATTAACTCATTAAACCCGTCTTTACCAGGCAGCAACAAAAGATGTTTCTGTTCATAACTCAAGCTTGAAAATTGTAATCGCCCACGTAGTCTAATCAGTCCATTATTATCAAGAAATGATTTGTACAAGGCAATTTTTTAAGAACCTGGTAACTTTCGGTTACAATCTAAACTTTTTATTTCTCTGTAGAAAGTTCTTTCGCTTGTGTTCTCTTAATGCAGTTAACTTCAGATCATTCAACTCTTCAGCTGTCAGTGGCCCTTTTTTCTTATTCCCTTTATTTCTCAAGTTGAAAATAAATCCAGTTAACTTCAGAATCATTCCACTCTTCAGCTGTCAGTGGCCCTTCTTTTTTATTCGTTTTATTTCTCAAGTTAAAAATAAATCTTAGATCCATACAGTAACTCTAAGTTATTTTGTAAAATTATTAATTTTACAAATCTCCAATAAGTCCTTAGTATTTGAATCAATAGAAATAGCTTGTAAAATTATGCATTTTTTGTTCTTCTTCTTTTCCTCTTCATCTATCTTCATTTTTTGGTCTGGATACACTGTAAGCCAAGGGTTACGTTCCTCAGAAAGCCAATAAGGTCCACGCTCGATTTTCTTTCAACCTCAAAGAATTTTCCCCTCTCGTTAAAACATCAGCAGGATTTTCTTCACCTGGACCATGATGAGGGATCAGTGATGCCTTGAATTTCAATTATTCGGTTGCAAACAAAGGGTTTCCATCTTTTAGCATCTCCTTTCACCCAATGAAGTACTGTCGTAGAATCCGTCTTACAAAAGCAGTTATTTACTTCCAAATTAATTTTATGCAAGATATATTTCGTTAACCTACAATTTATAACAGCATCCATTAACTCTAAACGTGGAAGAGTTATCTTTTTCAAAGGAACAACTCTAGACTTTGGTAAAACAAATGTGTTTTTATTTCATTTTTCTCAATAAACCTAGTATAAACGACAGCACCATAAGCTTTAATACTACTATCGCTGAAACAATGCAATTGAATGTCAGATATCTCCTTGATGCTGTTACTTTTAAAGTAATGTCTTTCTATTAGAATTTCCTTTAAATTAATTAAATCCTCACACCACCTTTTAGATCTTTTTTGAGTGTCTGACGATAATGGTTTATCCCAATCATATCCAGTAATCCAGCATAAGGATTTTACATGTAACATTAAATGGGTTAATAAATCCTATGAGATCATTAGAGTTTACCAATTATTTTTAATATAAATCTCTTTGTAATTTCTTCATCTGGATTCAATATGGTAACCTCTGGTACTGGAATCTTTAATGTATCTTTTCTACTATCCCAATGATATTTTAAGACCTTGCCACAATCTGTTAATGGCATCAGACCAGGATTTTCTTCTTCGTCTCATTTCTCTGTAAAGAAACAAAGTTTGTTTTCGATTTTCTCGAGTTGAAACTAGACTTTTGCAAAACCTTGTTCATGTCTTGTTGCATTTCTATGGCTTCTTTTTCACTGTCTGCACCACTTATTAAATCATCAACATATATACAATTTTCAATTAAATCACTAACAACTGGATAATAATCTCTGAAACTTTCAGCATGATGCTAAACTGTAGCTACTAACAAAAATAGGCTACAAGTTGCTCCAAAAATAGCTCGAGTCATTCTGAGAACTTTATATTCTTTTTCTAATTCCTCATTTAACCAAAGAAATCTAACTGTATCTCGATCTTCTGGTGAAGATAAGATTTGCAAAAACGCCTCTTCGATGTCTGTTGTAAATGCAATTCTATGTTGTCGAAAGTTAATTAATATTCCTAATAATTCTGGGTTAAGATTTGGTCCAGCAGCTAAGCATTCATTTAATGAAAAGGAATTTGTGGCATGAGCGGAGGCATGAAATACCACGCGTAATTTTGTTGTAACCTTATTTTCTCTAAGTACTCCTTGATGAGGGACGTAAAAATGATATTTTCTCAGGATTAGCAGAAACTTCTTCCGCTATTCCTCTTTTAAGGTAATCATAGTTAATTCTTTGATATCTTTTGAAGAATTCTGGATTTTTCTTAAATTTCCTAGCTAAACTAAATATTTTGTTAAAAAACTATTTCATAATTGTCTTTCAACTCTTCCACCTTATGGTTAAAGGGAGGTTTAACTTGGTAACTGTTATCTTTTAGACTAATGGATTTTTTAAACTAGTTTAAAATTTCTTTTTACTTATCAATATAATTACTTTCGTTTTTAATTCCAATTGACTTAATCTCCGAAAATTTACGCAATATCATGTTAGATTCGACATTAAGATTGCTTCCTATTGTATGAACAGTGACTTTCATAACGTTCGCAGACTGCTGTGTGATCATCTTATTCGATGTAGCAACTGAACCATTAATCGTCCAGCCGAGCATTGTTTCACACGCAACTAAATTTCTGACAAATTACGAACTTTACCAGCCACAATTTTCCAGTAATAATCACACTACCTATTAACAAAGAAAGCAGTAAATGCCGTTCATTGAAGCTTTGATCTGCAATTTTTATTCTGTTTTTTTCACTGTATAATTATATCTTTTGCACACAGGTGCAATTATATGAGCTTTATTAATATTCGGTGTTTCTAAAGCTTCGATTACTAAATGTTTTTTCATAAAGGGACAATTCATTTCAATTCTCACTATATTTCTTATTTCAATAATTGGTTCAGTAGAACCAAACGTATAAATTTTCAACTCTTCTTGCCCTACTATTCTAAATTTAACTCTTTAGAAACAATCTCAAGGATGAAAGATCGGCAACTACCATTATCAATCAAACATCGAGAAATTTCTAATTTATAATATTTCCTACAATATTTACAGTTGAGGTTTGCAAATAAATATTATTTTGTCCTCTTCTCTGAAGCAGAAGTGACAGCAGTATCCGATTTCAAATGAAATTTAGTCATATTTTCAGTTAATAAACTATTGTCATTCCCCTTACAACTATCACACCGCATTTTCGAAAAACAGTTATACGCAGTGTGATTTCGCTTAAAACATAAAAAGCATTTCCCCATCTGCTTTAAGGCGTTTTTCCTCTCGTGATTAGACTTAACGCCTTTACTACTATGTTTATTCGGGGAGTCACTTGAACTCTTGCAAAGCTCGCATTCCCCTTCCTTTTCTGTGGTTCCGACATTTAACGCCCGCGCAGTTGAATTTTGTTGTTTGTGTTTTTGTCTGGGGGTGAAAAGAATTATGACCTTTCGCTGCGAAATACTTCGGGTATCTCTTTGAGTGCGACTCGTCTTTCATTTCATTCGTATCCTGAAATCAAATAGTTTTTACCCTGTTTTCGATTTAATTTCTTAAAAATTGTAAAAGCTTAAAGCAATCCTAATCTTTAATTCCTGGAAAAGCTTATTTAAAATGTAATTACATTTAAATCAACATCTTATTACATGGTATCTTGTTCGAAGTGTTTATCATTTTATTTATATCTAAATTACAGAGTTTGTATACTAATTTTGTTATATTTTTAAATTCTGAATTTCTCCGCCTTCAAACACACTTAATAAAAAAATAAAATGAAATAAATGACTCACTAAAATGCAGAACTTTAAAATGTATTTTAGATTGTATTATATGTGTGTGTTAAGTATGTATATATATTACTCTCAAATTATTATTGTAAATATATATATTACTTACTAGTTGGTTATATATGACTTATAAAAAGTTTATTTTTGTTAGTTATTATGTGTATGAAAACAGTTGTTATATATTACTTACAGTTTAACATAATTTAATAAAAAATAGATTTTCTCTACTAGTCCTTTTTTTTAAAACACTATATGCTAGTTTTAACATAGGTTTATATATTGTAAGTATGTTTTATTGCTTGTCAGTAATATTATACTAATATAATAAATTACTTACAATGTTGAAAGAAACGTTTTTTTTGTATTTGTATAACGCAATTTTATTCAATTTTTAAAAAATTATTAAGAATAGTTTCTGTACATTACAATCTTTTTTTTTTTTTTTTTGTTTAAATTATAACAGGCGAAAACATTGCTTTTATTAAGAAATATTATTAAGAAAGTTATTCATAATTTTATTATTCTTTACAAACTGTAAAACAATATAAAAAAATGTTTTTATATTGCTATTTTTATTATTACAACCCTAAAATGCAGAATTTTAAAATTTATTTTAGATTATATTATATGTTAAGTATGTATTACTCTCAAATTATAGTAATATATCCTGTATACATTACTCTTACTAGTTATAGTAATAATATATACTTATAATATGTAAGAAATATTATTTTTTATTTTTGTTATTATGCATGGGAAAACTGTTGTTAGATATTACTTACAGTATAATATAATTTAATAAAAAATAGTTTCTCTAGTGTTCTTTTTTATAACACTATATGCAAGTAAATATTATTTATGTAAATTATTATATAGATTTGCATATTGTAAGTATATAATATTGCTTATCAAGAAATATCATACTAATATATTTATTGTAATAAATTGCTTTTAATGTACAAAAAAGTTTTTTTTTATTTATGATATTTTTTTTTTGTTATTAGTTAAACACAATTTAATTAAATTCTTAAAAAATTATCAAGAATGGTTTTTGCACTTTACAATCATTTTTAAAACTTATTAGGGGAGAACATATTACTTTAGAAACTTATGAAACAAAGAAAACAAACGTATCAAATATAAACTAACGTTTGTAAGAATGTTGCTTCATACGAAGTTTTATGACAACCATAGTGTTTGTGACAGGTCGGGAAGTCCATGCGTATCCCCTGTAAAGGGGAGCAGCTCCCCTTTACAGGAGCCTTAACAAACTGTTCCTCCCTACTTTCTGATGTCATAGAGCACGCCTCCTAGCTAAATCTCGCTCTCCTTGGCAAACCCGAAGTGTTTGCCAAGGAGAGCGAGATTTGGCGAGATTACAAATTGTAAACAAAATATGTACTCAAACGGGTATCAAACGCATCTTGGTATAGAAAAAGATCAAGATATCAGATGCAGAGACTGTTATCATGCTTTATCATACTGAAAAATCTTTTCTAAGTCCATGAATACTACCCAAAGCTACAGGCCATGTATATAATTTCGCTTTATATAAGGCTACTCCATGGAAGAGGCCTTATAGGAATTCAGTTCATATATTTCTTTATATTTTACATTCGATTTTATTCTGAGCTCTAGAATAATTGATGTACTAAGGCGATACTCCCAACCACTTTACATGCAAAGGAATTTATACATGTAAATGTTTAAAATTTAGTGTCCATTGAATGAATAGCCAGAATTCAACAAGTATGTGTAAAGGTTAATTCTTAGAAAGAGAAGATCAAAACTTCTGTTCGACTTTCTGCTCTTACGTCGATCATAATATTTCCACGTCGAAAAATCCATATTTATTACTAGCATATGTCAGAGTTGAAAGACTGGTTGGACAAACCAAACGGTCATCGACATATATTAATGTCGATTTTATAGTACAGTGTTCTTTCTTAGTTTTCCTTTTAAATTTGATTTTTATGAGGAATGCATGAGAAAAATCCATATAATTACATACAACCAGACTATAATTTTTCTAATATCAGTTAATTTCAGTATTGAACAGTAAATAACATTACATAGATAGCTCATAATGTTGTTTCTGTTCTTCGTACTTATGTTAAATCTGGTGTAATTATGTCTTAATCTTTCAATTCCTTTATAGGTTGTATTGAGTGTACAAACTACTTATGTAAATTTAGTCCATTCACTACCCCTCCACAAGATACACTTAGATTTCAAAGAGCTTAAAGTCCAAGAAGATCTTATGCGGTATGCACGCTGTAGGATTGCTAAAAGTCCAGCAATCCAAACTAATATATCAGCATTTGGAGACGAAAACCAAGTCTCTAGGTAATAACATCTTGTATTATTGAATTATCCAAAAAGATTTTAAGAAATGATAACGTCCTTAAATATTTATTAAATGATCTTTTGATATTGTAAAAATATATTAATCTTAAATCTTACAAAATTGCTATTATTCTTCTATAGATTACGTTATTGATATTCATTGATTAATTCTTCTGTAGATTCATCGATCACCTTGTCACTGGAGCATCATTCTTGTTTCTAAGACTTGTACTAGATTTATTCCAACAGAATTACCTAGTTGTCAAAAGCAGTACTTTTAACGTAATTCCTATCTCGCTAGATGAAGTTTTTACTTTGAATTTCAATTTGAAATTTCCATCCACGGTAACGTTTAGTAAGGTTCGTTCCCTTTATACTAAGATTTTAGTATTATTCAGAATAAATTCCTTTATAAAATTCTTGATAAAAAATAATAGAAGAATAAATATCAATTATAATCATCCGAAAATCTCATTTTTTATAAGATAATATCCTTTTCTCCTTATGATCAGAAACTTCTAATTCATATAATTAAATTGCAAAACTATATAACATACAACCATCATACTATTTTAGTTGACATTCTAATAACAATTGGCACTCATATGTGATTATTTTATAATTTATTTAATAAATAACCAAATTGTTTGAATATTAAAAATTCAGATGAAGAAAGATTTAATTTTTTTTATAAAATACATTGTTTTTTTCTAATACTTTATAAAATAGTCCATTTTTTTATGATTGATCTGCATATAAAATCCATAAAAGTGTTCTGAAATATTTACACTGTGGCCACCGTAAATGCAACACCCTGAAAAAAGCATGCGAATAACATGAAATTTAAAACATGCATTTGCGTAGGTGAGATAAGCAAATGATTAAAATTTCAGCGCTGATGCACATCACTCGCACCTGTGGTGCCGTTTCAAAGCGCTATTTAAGGCTTGGAGATTTCGACAGTTTCAAGTTGGGCAATTATGTTTTTCTTGTGATGTTTTTTTAAAAAAAACGATCAATTATGCCTCGTAGAAAACAGCTATCAGTTTTTGATCAAATATCTGAGTTCGACAGAGGAAGGATAGTGGCTTACCGATATTGAGGATTATTTTTCGGGGAAATCTGTAGTTGTGTTGGACGAAACCAAACAACTGTAATGCTGATATGAGATCGTTACATGCAGGAGGGTACGACGGACCAATGTGTTCGAACGCATAATCCTCAGTGCAGTACTTCACATGATGACAGGCAAATTGTGCGTGTGGCAGTGACGGATCGCTCAGCACACCACGAACCATAGCACAGCACATTCAGTCTATAACGCCTCATCTAGTGTGTGCGCGTACCATTCGGCGCAGTTTACAGCAGAGCGGTCAGTCCGCAAGACGTCCATTGCTTCATCTACTCTTGACCCAGAACACAGACATCTCAACCGCCAGTGGTGTGATGAAAGAAGGATGTGGATGGCTGAATGGAATGAAATTGTCTTAAATGAAGAGTCTCGCTTCTTCTGCCACAACACGATGGTCGCATTCGAGTCTGGAGACACCGTGGAGAGAGGATACTGAACAGTTGCATTATGCACCGCCACACTGGTCCTGCACCTTTTATTATGGTATGGGGCGGTATTGGATACCACTCTCGCACTCTTCTAGTACAGATTGCCGATGCTTTAAAAAGAACTACATCTCAGAGGCGTTGGAGCCAGTTGTGCTTCCTTACCTTCAAGGTTTGCCCACAGCCATATTTCAACAGGATAATGCGTGACTACACGTGGTACGTATTGTCCAAGAATTCCTTGTCAACCGCCAGATTGAATGACTTTCCTGGCCAATTCGTTTTCCGGATCTTTCACCGATAGAAAACATGTGGTCCATGGTTGCTCAACGATTGATCTAGATTACATCCACAGCTACCACACCAAATCGACGTTCGCAACATGTGGAAACTGTTTTGTCTGCTGTACCCCAAGAACACATCCAATGTCTCTTTGAAAAATGCCGAGGAGTGTTGCAGCGGTGATCTCTAACAATGGTGGCAACTCTGGCTACTAATTTTGGCAGTAACCATACTTCACAAAGGTCTATAAATTTAATCATTTGATCAACATTTTACACTGATGTGCAAGACTTAAGCAACAAGTAGTTTTTATGCCATAACTTCGCGAGAAATCATCTGAGGGACATGAAATCCAGACTTGAGACACATCATTTTGTTCTTAAAAGATGACGAAAGCATAAATGTACAAAAATGAACACAATGCGTACAGTATGGAATCAAACAAAAATAGGCTTTATTGAACTCACAGTATCTTTGCACAAGATCATCTGTTAAAGAGGAACAATAATAATCAGATTTTCCTTAGTATTGGATATGCCCTCCCCTTACTGCAATGGTTGATTTGCACCGTCTCACCATACTCAGCACTAGATTGTCCAGCAATTCTTGCGGTAAGAGAGCCTATTCCTCAATCAGCATCTGTTTCAGTTACTGTATGTTCCCCGGGAGATGCAATTTTTCTCCAGTGCGCCTCCTAAAAGCATCTCACGCATATTCTATAGGAGTTAAATCAAGGGAGTACGCTGGCCAAGAAATTCTATCGATGTCTTCACTTTCCAGTAGCTGCTGAACGGCATATGTCCGATCTGGCCGAGCATTGTCATCCATAAAAATGAAATCTGCTCCAATGACACCTCGGAACAGACGCACACATGGGTAAAAATTACCTCCTGACAATAGCGATCTCCGGTTACAGAACCTCTGTCGAAAACTTGGAGCTCAGTTAGCCCGTTCAGAATAATGCCTCCCCAGATGAGAACTCCAGGACCACCATCACTGTCTCTTTCTGTTATGTTACTGGGATGAAACCGTGTCCCAACCTCTCTCCAAATCAACAGGCGTTGAGATTCACTTCTGGCACTGAAACGATTCTCATCTGTGAAGAGAACGCGATTCCATTGATCAGATGTCCAGTTTTTGTGCTCTTTGCACCACTCTAAACGGTGCCGCCGGTGGCTAGCTGTCAACGGAATGCAGCGATTGGGACGGCGGGTGAATAGGCCACCTTTGTGAAGGCGTCTGTTCACAGTAAACCACAACACTTGTCCCCCGTTGCTGTACACAGTTTGCTGAGCAATGGCGCTTGCTAAATGGTTTCGGGTTTTTTTTTCGCCTGCAGGACGATATAGCGGTCATCCACAGCAGTTGTTTACCCGGGGCGGCCACCACCAACCATTCGAATAGCTGTACCTGTGGTTCTGAAGACTTTCCAAGTCCTCGAAACGACACTTTTGTTGATTCCGAACTCTTCAGCTACACTGATCACACTACATCCATCCTCCAGTTTTCCAATCACTCTTCCATGTGTGAAGTAATCCAGGTGATTTCTTCTAGCCATATTTCACGGACACACTCACTTGCACTTGAAACGAAAGTCTTTAATTGCACCTCCGTCCTTTCTTTTATTGTAGGCTTGAAATGCGCGCGGCGATCGCACGCGTTTTGTATACGCGCACATGTTTTGCCACTGATATTTGCATACGCATGATCTTTCTACTGAATTACGCGTTCATTGCACTGATCGCAAAAACTCCTTTTATGCAATTTCATGGCTATCTGCTTAAAATTTACATTGTTGCTTAAGTTTTGCACACCAGTGTATCTATAAAATAAATTTTGTTGTGATATCTCTTGTCTTCTTGGTGTTGTAATTTAGATTGCCAGTAGTGTAGTTTTGGGAAACACATATCATTTTTTTAAATTAAAATTTCAATGGCAATGCATCAACACTTCATTTCTTTCTAAAAATCTAAATTAGATCAAAGGATATAGTCGATTGTAACATTTTAAATTATTAGTTTTGTTTTAGTTTGAAACATTTCTACGTGAAAAATCCTCATTATCTTGTTGATAATTTAACACAATTAAATGAAATAGCTATAAGATGCAATAAATTAATGATTATAACTTTTTATATACAGTAAATATTTTTTGTAAATTGTACACAATTTAATTATTGATCTCATATGTTCTACGGAATATAATATATTTTTAACAAATAAAAACTTTATATTGTGTTGTTTATAATTTGACATGATTAAATAAACCAAAATAATACTGTATTGCTATTTCATTTAACAAAGTTAAATTTTAAAGAACAGAACTAATTTAATCATTAAACATTTTAGAGCAATCAATAATTATTAATAAAGTATTAAGCTATTAACTATACACATTTATAGGGAAACTGTACATTTAATTTATAAATTTAATTTTAAAGTTAAATTATAAATATATATATATATATATATATATATATAAATATATATATATATATATATAACTTGAAATCTAAAAAAATTGTAACATTATAATAGCTTTGGAGTTTTATATTTCAAAGAAAAACAACATGACTTATTTGCTTGTAATTAATCTCTTCAACAATGCACCATCTTTTTTTTATTCTAAATTATTAATGCATTTTAATAAAAAGTAAAACGTTTATTCTCCTATTGCTTAAATCTTTTGATTGTGAGCTATATCATTTTCCTTGACAGGTGAGACCCATCCTGGAAATATGCCTTGCTTCTTTAAACCCTCTAACAGCAGTGGAAATATTTTATGCTGTACAATCGACCACGGTAATGTCAACACTTAAGTGGACAGAATTCACGCAAATGTTAAGATCATTATGTGGTATTTTAATTCAAAGAAAAGATGAATCTTTAATGATTTCTCATCCAGCACTTCGTAACTGGTTGCAAAGTAACAAGAAGTTCACTTGTGACATTGGGTTAGTTTTCAAATATACTTCATTTTAATTATTTCCTATTTTGTTATATTTAAGTGAACATGCTATGTAAAATGTGTTTTTCAAATGTTCAGTTGCATTAATATTTGTAATTAAATATTACGCAAAAGTTTGCTTAATTAAATAAATTTGATCCAGTTGCTAATCGTAAAATCGTAATTTTACTTAATAGAAAAATCTAATTTGTTCTCGTTTAAAAAAAAAAAAAAAAACGTAGACGAAATTGGTTTTACACTTTTGGGTAAAAAAGGTTTTTAAATTTTTTTTTAAATTTGGAATCGTCCTTTTATTTACAAACTAAATAATTTAAAGCTTATAACGCTAGTTTTGTATTCCTTTCCGAAATGTAATCATTAGAAATTATGCTAAGAAATTTCAAAGGAAACAATTTCAATTTATATATAGTTCCTATTATAAATAAATAAATTTGTCTTTCTTTCCTAATTACCTAGTAGCTGAAAGCGAATAATTACTTCTTTAAAAATAGTCATTATTGTGTAATTATTAGTAAATAATATTTCTGATAGGAAAATAAAAAATATTTAAAAACGTGCATATTATGAAGGTAAAATTAGGATCTCTTAAAATGATTTTTAAAACCCACCAATGCTTAAATAGAAAACTATTTTTCTCGATATTTGGTTGGAATCTTCTCCTGTGATTCCAGCAATCCTTCCTATCTCAAATTTCACGAGTTTATTATATTTTTTAGAACTGTCCCTGCTATCTGTTGTAGAAATAACTACACCAGTATGCAAAACTTAAGCAGCAATATCTATTTGAAGACGCCCAATTCCTGCTGCTAGAAAGGAAAGATTTCACTCGAATGATTTCAGGTCCATCCCAACCTGAGCTTTCGGGAAGATGTCTTCTAGGAGTCCACTGAAACAGATGCTGTTTGAAGCAAAAGAAATTTTGCAGAGTCCCTTCCTAAGGAACATCTCTGCTGGTGGTTCTTCGACTGACAATCATGCCAAACGAAACTATGAGCTCAAAAATGCCTTTCTCCAAATAGTATGCACTGTAATCATTTTTTGCGCATTTACTGTTTTTTTCAGAAAGGAGAACTCTCTCACTCAAATGCTCAAATTTTCAGTCATAAAATCATTTTAAAATCTTAGTTAAAAAAAAATTATTTTTTAAATATATTTTTTCTCATTTACATTAATTGCAAAGAAGCTTAAATCGTGAATTCTCCATAGTAAAAAACTATAAATAAAAAGTTTAACATCTAATCAATCATAAAACGAAATCCTCTAGTTTTAAAATTCATTCAATTTTTTTATTTTCCATTCGTAAAGGAAAACAAACGTAAAATATTATGTCTCAGATAAACGAATAAATCATGTGCAATAATTCTTAAAAAAGTAATTCCTTCACTTTAGATTTCTTCTGAAAACCAACATTTTAACATTTAAACCCAAGTTGCTGCAACTGTACCTTAAACATTTCCAAATGTGTTCACATCGTTGTTTTATGCTATTTGGAAAAATGAATGGAAATTAGTCATTATATTAATCATTTTTTTAACTAAGCGATACACAAAAATTCATTTTGTTCTTCATATTTTTCTTTTATCAAACAAAAATATTTTTTCCACTCCTTACTTCAAAATAGTTTTTTCCACCTTACAGTGTTCAGTCTCTGTATATGGATTTCTTCCCATAGTTATATCAACGTCTTTTTTTATTTTCTTTTTACTACACATCTCATAAAAATAGCCCTGCCCGAAACGTAACTTGGAACTGTTGCAATCTTATTGCTCTATGTTGACATCCCATAAGTGACTGACGAGAACAAGAGGAGTTTACAGAGCCAAAAACAGAGCAAAATTTTCATATTGTATGTTGAATTTTAACCATATCACTTAAGAGAATCGTAGTATAAAATTTTTATTTCTACACAGCAGAAAAATAATTTCTCATTTCATTATGAAGATATGAACTAGATCGGACTGAAGGTAAACGCATTGCCTTGTGATGGATAATTAATAATAAACTAATTTTAATAACAATCTTCTAATAATTTAAGTATTTCCATATACATAAGTATATCAAAATATTGGGTATTTTTTACATTAATAGATTTCTATTTGATGATAGGCGTGGCCATGCTTACTTAGTTTTGCTGCCAGCGAGAATGCAACTCAGCTTAAGCAAGGAAAAAGAACTGGAGATCGCATACCACCTTAGTCATTGTACCTTCTTTAAAGATGGAAACCGACTTCAAATGCTGTGGTTACTTCATTCTTCAATTAATGCTTCAAGTATTCTAAGCTATCCAAGGACAGTATTCTGGCCAAATGCAAAGGTAAAGTCCTTAAAGTCAATCGAAAGTCAGTTGAAAAGATTTTTCTTAACAGCTGGAATATAATACTCTTTCTTTTAGATTATTCAATTGCTTTTGGAATCAGGTGCTGATGCTAAAGGAATTTTGAATATTGACATTAAATGTCCGATCATCAATATAACTTGCAGAATAGGATGTTTGGAAGTTACAGACTTATTGCTCAAGTTTGGAGCTTCACCTGATGAGACTGACGAATGTGGTGTTACCCCCTTGATGGAAGCTGCAAAAATTGGTCATTCGAAAATTACTGAAGTATTATTGACTGCAAAAGCAAAGGTTAGAATAATCTTTTTTACCAAATTTAAATTAATTCTTAAAAATTTTATCTTTTGTGAAATCATTATGATTGAAAATTAATTGTTTATAATTAAAAGAAAACTTTCAAGATAAAAATTTATAATTAAAATAAAAGTTAATAGTTAAAATATTACAACCTTAGATTTAATTTATTTAACAGTTTCCTTTTTATTATGGAAAGAATATTTGTCCATTATATTACTTAATATTTTTCTTTCTTTAATACAATATTTTCCAAAACTTAAATACGAAGATGTAAAAGGCAAAATAAAAAAAAAATTTAAAAAAAAAAATAAAATAAAATAAAAATACTGCTTTGATTGACACAAAATTCTTCAGGAAAGTAGCATATATATTTAAGAATACGATAAAATCAATACTTATATACAGAAATGAAAACAATATTAAATTTTTGTAAGTTATCAGAGATAATGATATACTGGAGATTTAAACAGAATTATATACAAAGTGAAAATAAACAGCATAAAATGAAAAAAAGACATTAATAGGGTATGTGATCCCCCCCTCATCTCTATACAAAGCTTACATCTTCTGACCTTGCTTTAAATTAGGTAGTCAACCACAGCAGAATTATGCAATAGCCATTCTTCTTGTAGAGCAGTTTCCAGCTCAATAAGAGTTGCTGGAGGTGGGAAACGGGAAGACACAGCACGGCCGAGAGCCTCCCAAAGATTTTCTATGGGATTAAGGTTGGTGAATATGCTGCCCTCGCCATACGTGGAATCCCCTTCCTCTCAAGGTAGTCATCGACGATGTCAGCTCTATGGGGACGTGTGTTATCGTTCATTAAAGCAAAAGTAAGGCCAACTGCTACAGCGTACACTCTCATAATGGGTTCCAGGTCTTCACCTCAATACCGTACAGCCGTCACAGAACCCCGTTTAAAGATGTGCTGGTCAGTGTGGTATCATAATGAAATCCTTGTCCTCAGCATTATGCTTCCGCCTCGGAATGCGTTCGGTGATGTTTTGGGGCTGATTGCATGTTCCTTGTTCACGCCATATCCTTATGCGCTTGTCATCTGGCTCCAGAGTAAATCTTGACTCATCAGTAAACATGACATTGCCCCAGTCAGACACAGTCCAATTGACATGTTCCCGGCACCACTTTAATCGTGCCCCCTCTTGATAGACAAACACAAACCCGAGGTAGCCGGGGGTACAGTCCACTCATATGTAATCTTCGGCGTACAGTAGCTGCAAATATCACCCTACCAATGGACGTTATAACCATAGATGTCACACATGTGGAGGTCGCTCTGCGATTCCGCTTGGCTAAAATCGCAATATATCGATCTACCGCAGGATTTGTAACCCTTGGGCGACCGGCTACGGGCCTTCGGACAACTGTCTGTGGGGTTTAGAATTGTTTCCATAAACATGAAATTACAGAATGATGAACGCCGAAGAAAAGAGCAACATCTGAGATCGACTGTCCTGCTTCAATGCGCCTCACAGCACGTCCATGCTTAGAATCTTCCATTCATCTTCTGGAAGTTATAGAAACACGTGTCTTGAAAACCAATTGTACGAAAGTTTTAAACACCTTCTATCATACTTACAACCAACTTCTGTAACCCTTTATAAAATTGGTATCAAGACTGCCTTTTTTGTATATTTCTTGAATTAAAACGTGATTGCCTGTTACCTAACATAATTCCATACTTCCCTCTACTTCTGCAGCGATTTGCATCCTCTTCAATTCTGATTGGCTTCCGGAAATTAGCATTTTACTCTCCTTGCTTAGCTTTTGGAAGTTAGAGTACCTCATTTTACAATACTTTTTACATTAGAATTCATGAACATAAAATATTATTATCTTAACTATGAAAGCATACTGTAACTGTCAGTCTTACAGAGGAAATTTTAAACAAAATCATATTTCAACTAATTTAAATGTTTTTCTGATAAAGCAATAAATAAAATTAACAATACGAGATCAACACGATATTCCTTTCTTATTTATTATTTTGCATTTAGATAAGTGTAACATTTGCCGAAAATTTACTTTCGTACTCAAAAGATAATAATACGCGCGCATCAATAAAAATATGTCATTTATTTTCTCCAAAGAAACTTATAAAAATGCCATAATTTATAATCGACTTAATTAACATAAACCCAATCAATTAAAAAACAATGTGAAATACCGCTTAAGATTATTCGAAATTTCTGTTCTTGTTAATTTCAGATTGCTTAAATTTCTTTTCCGAAAGATAAAACCATACCATTTAGCAATTTTCAGCAAAAGCATTACATCCAAAGATACCTAACATTTTCCATTGGATATTTAGAGACCTAATAATTGAAATATATGTTTTGTACTGGAATATTAAGAGCTTTTTGAAAATGTGACTTTCAAGAAGCATCCATTTCTATCTCGAATATCATTGAGGTATCATCGTGATCACAAATAAGGTAATTAATTTCATATTCAACATTTCTAGGTAATTTTCTCTATTCATTCTTCTAGAAAGGAAGCTAGATGAAACTTTCTTTGTTGAGTGAAATAATTTTTACCTTTCAACATCGTTAAGAAGAAATTCGATTAATATTTTTTATAAAATTTGAAATCACATTTATAAATCGAAACTTCTATGTTGCCATTTAGTAATATTATCAAGAATTTTTACATAATTTTTTCAAAATATATTCATTTAAATTTCTCATATAATAAAGAAAATGTTTATTCTAAGATGTAGTAAAATTGTATAAATATATTTGAAAAATATTTCTAAAATATTTCTTTAATTAAACATTTTATTTTCGTTTAAATGTTTATTTATTTC
This sequence comes from Latrodectus elegans, assembly GCA_030067965.1. Classification (NCBI taxonomy): domain Eukaryota; kingdom Metazoa; phylum Arthropoda; class Arachnida; order Araneae; family Theridiidae; genus Latrodectus; species Latrodectus elegans. Next base: position 102,723,456 of record CM057809.1, on the reverse strand, counting down.
ATATTTTCATTTGCTTACTTACGTAAGTATGTTTTTAGAGCTCAAAAATTTTATATAAATTATATATCTCAAAAATATATATTTAATTTTTGTTTAGTTTTATCAATATGCACAGTTAATTGAATTGCAATTCAAACATCACAGCTAGTCTTTGTGTTTATTCTGTACAAAAATTATTTCATACAAACTTTGGATTTCTTGCTTTTTGAGATTCAAATGGATATGCACTGATTTGCCAATTTTTTTAACTGCACGTATCTAGGCGACAGTAACATCTAATTCAAAAAATATGAATAAGGTGGTTAATGTCATTGATTTCTATTTACTCAACTCGTAACTTGTTAGTAAGCGTGGCTGTTTACTATTGTAAGAATTATCGCACTTTCAATGTAATATGGCAGATGAGAGTGATAATTGAGAGACAATTTAGCATTAGTCTCGAATTTAGTTGAAGTATTCAATAGCATGCAATATGCACTATTTAGGTTTTCAAGAATTATCAGTTTGAGGGCATTGACTCCTGCTGTGGGTTGTATGCTGGTTAATCACACCGTCTCAATGATCAGGATTAATAGTATCACTATAGAATGTTTATGACATATTGATAAAATTAGCACTGCTTGAAATGATATCTGACTTTAATCAAGCAGACAACGGGTTTGTATTAATCGGAATAATCGGAAAATTTAATTTCTTTTGGGTGCAGAAAGGTTCACTAAGGTACCATTTTTAATTCTAAATTGTCAGCAATAAGATCATTCTGTGCTCGTTGAGACATAAATTGAACTTAAATACCTAACTGGCGATAGACATCTTGAACTGTGTCAATTACTTATCAAATTATGTTCCCCAATCATTGTCTCGTAATTTTAAGGGATGGATATAGATATAAAGTATCCGACATTTTGACATCTTCTTTTCTGCACCCTACCAAGAAAGAGACATAATGACTTATCGAATGCTTAACTAATATAGACCATCTCAGCATGGCAATCCCTAGCTGGATCAAGAAAGTGCAAAAGTGATTGATACTTCTACAAATCAACCTTCCTTCTGCAGTTTTGATTTTCAAATGACTGAGAATATATGCTTAGTCTTATTGTTCTCGATTCTGATTAACATAAATTGATGATAATGATCGAGTTGATGCAGGCCCTACCATAAATGCCAGGTAAGCACTGTGAAAACCGGTAATTAATGTATTATATTGCGATAACTTTCACGAGTCATAATTTAGGTGCTTCAATTCGGTTAGAATCGGTGGAGAGAGGTAATTGCTTTTTGACATTCACTGTGCTCTCCCATCCTGACAACTACGGAATTTTTCAGAACAATAATGAGCCACGTCAAAGGGCCTAGGAATCCACTTGAATGGTTTGAAGAAAATTCCCACAGATCATCTGGCTTCTCCACGGATTTGAATTAGATACAGATTTTTTGGAAATAGTCATTCGTGAAGGATATCCTATTCTTCAAACTACTACCGAACATCTTGAAAATCTCTCAGAACTATTTTCGTAAATTTATTGAATAAATTCCACATCGTGTTTTAATATTTTCTTGTATTGCTTTCACATCAGAGAAATATTCCGTAATTTTTTTAACACGGAATTGATTAATAAATATATATTATCTTTTTCATTTGAGAAATGTATCATTTTTTGAAGAAGATAAATTACTGTAATGTTTTATAATTCGATATTTAATTAAATTACATATAATTAAATATATTTATTAATCTACTAAATTATTCTTATTTGAAACTATAAAGGAAAGTTGCCTAATTTTTAGGCAATATATCTTAATAGCAGCCAGTTTTGAATGCACATTTTTTTTAATTACTGCAAAAAAGATAGTTAAAATCTTAGCATACTTTATTTAATCTACCATTATTAACTATTATAATATTAATTAAGTAAGTATTGTAATATATATTATAATGTGTGTTTTAACAGATATTTGTTCAATCATTTAGGTTCACTTGAAAGATAAAGTTGGACAGTGCGCTCTAAGTCTTGCTGCTCAAAATGGTAATTTAGATATTGTTGATATTTTAATGCAAGAAAAGTACTGGCCTTCAGAATTTTTACGTTCTCAAGCAATTCAAAGATCTCTAATTGCAGCATCTGGGGCAGGCAAATATCAGGTATCTTTAATTTTAATTGTTAAATTTAACACCAAAATTAAATGTAGTTATGTGTAAAGTAAGAAAAGCTAATGCATTGTGAATACTTTGATGTCTGCAAATCCGTCTTCTAATCTATAAATATTAAATTTGTACCATTACATTAAGAATAGGAAAGTTATTATTTTTAATCCTATAAATTCATCTGGGGATATTTTATACTAATTATTAAACTGCTTATTTATAAGAGTTTATTATGGTAAGCTTTTTTAAAAAACAGTTTTAAAACAATATTGAAAATAAAAGAAAAATATTGTAATTTAAATATTTTTACAAAAGTATACAAAATTCTTTGGCGAAACAGGAATTATAACATTTAACTAAAAAATTTAAGCCAAATGTTTACCGAGGCGGGAAGGAAGTTATATCTTTTTTGTGTTATAAGAGAAATCAAGAGGATTGTGTGTGAAACAATAACATAAATGTTCACCTCTCTCAAAGAGAATGTCGTAGCGTATTGAGGCAATTGATGACAATTTGAATTCAAATTAATTTAATTTTTTGATGAGAATAAATTTTTAATGTATACACATTATATTTACAACTTTTAATATTATCGGCGTTACTTTATTTTATAAACAGGAGTTTATATATATATATATATATATATATATATATATATATATATATATATATATATATATATATATATATATATATATATATATATATATATATATATAACTGAAAGTTTTTCTATTTACAAATTCTATCTGCATTATAATGTAAAATCCCTTTCTTACAGTTCGTTCAAAATTAAATGGCTGTAACGCTAATGCCTAACTCGATAACCTAAAGTTTAAATTAGCATTGAATGTAACTATACTAATAGATAAATTTGGATCAGTCTCCATCAGTATGATCAGTCAGTTATAATCAGTCTCGATTCTGAGTTTTTCACCATCTATATAGCAGTGAAACTTTTTTATTGCTCAGACGATTGCAGCAAATTCTCCGTAGTAGAGTATTTCTAATACGGAATTTTCTGTTTCTTTAAATTTCTTATTGGATAAGATAAAATGCCCTTTTTTTTCTTCATTCAACTAAGAAAATACTACGCAAATTCCTGTATTAGATGCATCAACTTGCAATATAAATTCTTTCGCATAACCAGGAGCGTATAACGCTGATTTGTTACTCGGTTTATTTTCACAGCTAAAGTAATCAAATCTAAGGATTGTTGTACCCAAACATGCTCTCGAGTCATATCATCAGGCAGAACATACTTCCTGCTAACAATCTCTGTTATCACTCCAGTATCTCTCAAAATTTCACATTTAATTCCATTTACTTTCCCAACAATTGTATGAAAGTTTGAGTAACTCTTTAACTACCTCTTCTCCTACATTATTTACAGAATTAGGAGGATGTCTTTTAATTAAAGGGCATTGTGGTTTCAAATAATCAGCAGAATCCCATTTGAAAGATTTCAGTGGTCTTTTAATCTCAAAACTTTTATCTCAAAATCCTTCCTTGCCATTTTTCTTTGTTTTAAATTTTTCATTCCTATGATTATTATCACGTTTCACATACCTGTGAGGTGAGCGATATGATCATTGATTTTGCATTTGAAATGTTTTATTCTTCATTCAATTTTAATTAGTTTTGGGTTTTTGAAAGTTTTCTTAAAGTCTCGTAATTCTTCCAATTTCTCCACCAAATGAAATGGATTATTAATACTCTACATTAATCAAATAAGGATTCTTTAAATTCTTGAGAGGCTTTCTTTTTAAACCATTTCATTAAGATTAAATCACTAAACTTTTCAAAAGTATCAACTTTAAGACTTTTGATGAATCCATATAAAATTCATGATATAATATATTCAAGTAATATTATTTTCCTTTTGATGTTTCACGAACATTTGTCTGAATTTCTCTGGTGTCAATTTAAATTTTTTAAATAAAACTTTTTTTTACTTAATCAAAATTCTGTTTTTCCACTTCTGGTTTACGTGCAATAATTTGTGAATAAGTCTGCGGAACATGAAACCTACAACTCTTTATGCATTTGAACACGACGTGCCTAGAGTTCAAAAAGAATTAAATGTAGTCTAAACCTTCTTTGACATATACATGGATTAGTCCCTGAAGATCTTTAAGAGAATGTTGATCAGAGTTTGACTGTCAGATCCATTTGTCAGTTCCAAAGGAGCTCCTAATCTGAGCTTTTCTTATTCATGTTCCCTTTCTGCTTTTTTTATCCGCTCTCTAGCTTCGATTTCAGATGTTCTTTTCTGCTTTTCCGATTCTAATTGAATTTTCTCTTTCTCAATTTGTTCTTGTTTTTTTCTTTCGTATAATTATAGAAAGAAACAATTCTTTGACAAAATCCTCTCCATAATTAGGACTCTTGGTAATGACTTCTTTAATTGATATATTCGAGGAATATGAATCAACATTTACTTCAAACTCTGAAACTAAAACTAACAAGTCCTACTTCTAACCTATTCCCAAGAATGACATAGTTGATAATTAGTTTATGCCTAATTTAATTAGTTTCTAACAAAATCCAATATTTATCTAACAATTATGATTATGTTTCAAAACCACATGAAATTTTAATGTTTGATGAATTAATTTTTGTTCGCAGTTGGGAAATAGAAATAATTTACCATCAGTAATCACACAAAATATATCAACATCTCTGGAATAATGAAAAAATAATATATTTAAAATATTCCTCGCTAATACTGAATTTAAACTTACGATAAAATTTCAATACTTGATATAATACTTGGGTTTTTGAAACAGAAATGGTTTAAGGATATCACATACCTTATGCATAAAATTTTTCTCTTAGTAAATTAATAAGCAAAATTCTACAAGAATTGATACAAGCCTGTATTGTTTGTCTATGTGTGATATAATATAAACATGATGAAGAACAAAAAAAACTTGCATACAAGAAAAATAAAAATTTAAATATAGAATTTCTAGAAATAAATAAATTTGGTATAAAAATTTAAGAGCAATTACATGCAGACACACAAATTTGTATCATATATATGACAACTATTATATTTACTCAAAACTTATATGTTAAAAAAACGAAAATACTTTTGAACAGAAACTTTCGCTTAAAGCATCATAAATCAAAATTAAGCTTGGATATGGTACAAAATATAAAATTATTTTAACGAAAAATTTTGAAATTGTGCAAGAAAAGTTAAACTGTATACACTCGTGTCCATAAATTAAGGATAATGCAAGTTCAGGCAAAGAGACGGAAGCAAAACAAATGTGACTTATTTGTAAAGTCTATCAAAAGGTAAAGAGCAAAAAAGATACTATATGTTTGACATCATTAATAAAATTTGCGATTTTTACACCCTGAAGCAAATTTTACAAAAGAACCTATTTACAAAAACCAATATAACATGGTTGGTATGATGTTTAATACATATCCCCCAGGCGATGCAATACTAGACATGATGTACAACGACTAGACATGATGCGTATCAAATTATCAATCTGATCTTGGGGAATATTACACCACTCACCAAGCAATTCTCTCCGAAGTTCCGGAAGACATGTGAGAGGAGGTTTGCGGGCTGCAATTCGTCCCACACATGCTCTATTGAATTCAAGTCCGGTGAGTATGCTGGCACTACCCTAACGGTGCCATTCAATGTTGTTCTCTTGGTTGGAGTACTTGGCCTTTTTCATATGAAAGTCCTGCGAGAATCAGACTGAAAGCTAAACCTGGACTCGTCGGAAAACATCACACCAGACAACTGTTGTGGTGATCACAATGCATGCTTTCTACTCCTGAAAAAACCGCAGACAAATATGAGTTTTGGTATGTGGAATATACCTGACAGGCCTACGAGCATATAGACCAATGTGCACTAAGGGTCTGTACATGGTCTACCTTGAAACTGTCATACCGGTAGCTGAAGAAAGCTGACGAGGCAGGTCTGATGTGCTCCGTCTGTTTCTTTGGCAGTAACTACAAATAACAGTCCTCATTCGGCGTTGCAACTCGGGGGCGACCTGTGCTGTAACCTCTACTCACATTACCATCATCTTGGAACCGTTGCCAAAACCTGGAGATGACACTCTGGGCGATTCCAAGCTCTTCGGTTATTTCCAGCTGGGTACGTCCACATTTCAGATGGCAGATAATTCCACCACGTAAAACATCATTGAAATGTTTCCTTCATGCCATAACTATGCGGTTATTCACTAAAAGGCTTTTAAAGCGCTTGTGAACAATTTTACTTCTTTGCAACCATTCCTTATATACCTCTCTCTTACACTCTCGTCATTGTGACGTACTATCGGCGCAATCTGGTGGTTTTTTGTAACTTGCATATCATTCTTCAAAATGTGTGTGATAACTCTAAATGTGAAATTTTTATTTTAGAGTTCAATTTCTCTGTGATTCTGAATTATCCTTAACGTATGGACATGAGTGTATATATAAAAATAATCCAATCGTTCGGATATTTATTGAAGATGAGGGAGAAAAAACTGTGGAAAAATTATTTAGGAGAATCAATGGCTATAGGAAGAGTTGAAGTAAAGTAGCTAAAACTAAGTAGCAAAAATAAGTGGAAGAAGACTTCAAATATCAATTACGTATAAAAATGGGCTAACAGAAAATAATAGTAAAATGTTTTTCAAAAAAATCGAGGCTCTAGAAAAGCTGTAGCACTGTGATTATAATGATGTTGGTTTATCTATAATTTCAAATACAAATTTATCTGAATTTACTTCCGTAAGCTTTGTTCTATTCTTAAAACATCTGTCATTAGCTAAATCTGACTAAAAGGGTATAAGAGTATTATACTTCTTATTGAAATTGAGTAAACACTTCTTAAAGTCTTATAAGAATAAACAAATTAATATTTTCTTCAATTGAGTAAGATTTTGCTTGAACTTAAAGAAAGACAAAAAAGTAATCTAATCAAAGTTTTTTTCCGAAATTTTTTAATACAATAATATTTTTTGGAATAAAGAGGAGTTTTACTTTTATTTTTTATTTGCAGGTAATATAATAAAATTTGCTTTAGCATAAGATTCATCTCCTAAATCCAAAGAAACTTTTCGTTTCTATTCATTCATACACGTTTTCGGAATTTGTTTTCATTAACTGCTTTTGGATATTACGTGATTTAAGATTCTTAAATACCTAAACATTTCTACGCTCACTTCCAAGAGTTAAGCACGAAGACGTAAAATGCAAAAAAATCAACAACTACTGCTCTGCTTGACACAACATTTGGCAGGAAATTAGCATATATATTTATCCATAAAATAAAATCAATAATTAAATACAAAAATGAAAATAATATTAAATTTTTGTAAGTTATCAGATAATGATATACTGGAGGTTTAAACACAGAATTATGTACAAAGTGAAAGTAAATAGCATAAAATGAAAAAAAGACATTAATAGGGTATGTGATCTTCCCTCATCTGTATACAAAGTTTACACCTTGTGACCTTGCTTTCAATTAGGTGGTTAACCACCGCAGAATTATGCAATAGCCATTCTTCTGGTAGAGCAGTTTCCAGCTAAATAAGAGTTGCTGGACATGGGAAACGTGAAGATACAGAACGGCTGAGAGCCTCCCAAAGATTTTCTATGGGATTAAGTTTGGGTGAATATGCTGCCCTCGCCATACGCGCAATCCCTTCACTCTCCAGGTAATCATCGACGATGTCAGCTATATGGGGACGTGCGTTATCGTTATATTAAAACAAAAGTAAGGCCTACTGTTGCAACGTACAATCTCACAATGGGATCTAGGACTTCATCTCGATACTGGACAGCTGTAACAGACCCCCGTTTAAAGATGTGCAGGACGGTGCGGTGTCCTAATGAAATTCCTGCTCACACCATAATGCTTCCGCCTCGGAATGTGTGTGCCGAGATGGCAGCCGAATGGTTAGCGCTCTTGCCTTTGGTTCAACAATTCGTGGGTTCAAATCCCACCTTGGGCATAGATGTTTGTAGAGGTTCGGAATCCACTTTAAACCGTAGGTCCCGGTCAAATTAGCCATCGTCTGCAAAAAATGATCGTTAAGCGACAAACAAAGCTTCGGAATACGTGATGTTCGGTTATTTTTTAAGGACTGATTTGTGTTCACATTCACATAATATCCTTATACGCTTGTCATCTGCCTCCAGAGCAAATCTTGACTCGTCAGTAAACATGACATTGCCCCAGTCAGACTAAGTCCAATTGACATGTTCCTGGCACCACTTTAATTGGGCCCCTCTTGATTGGAGCGATAGACAAACACAAACTCGAGGTTCTCGGGTGTACAGTCCACTTATATGTAATCTTCGGCTTACAGCTGCTACAGATATCTCCTTACCAATGGACGCTGTATCCATAGATGACACACGTGTGGAGGTCGCTCTGCGATTTCGCTTGGCTAAAATCGCAGTATATCGATCTTCCGCAGGATTTGTAACCCTTGAGTGACTGGCTACGGGCCTTCGGACAACTGTCTGTGAGGTTTGGAATTGTTTCCAGATATGTGAAATTACAGAATGATAAACGCCGTAAAAAAGAGCAACATGTGAGATCGACTGTCCTGCTTCAATGCGCCTCACAGCACGTCCAAGCTTAGAATCTTCCATTCATCTTCTGGAAGTTATAGAAACACGTGTCTTGAAAACAAATTGTACGAAAGTTTTAAACACCTTCTATCACACTTACAATCAACTTCTGTAACCCTTTATAAAGTTGGTATCAAGACTGCCGTTTTTTGTATATTTCTTGAATTAAAACGTGATTGTCTGTTACCTAACATAATTCTGTACTTCCTCTACTTCTGCAGCGATTTGCATTCTCTTCAATTCTGATTGGCTTCTGCAAATTAGCATTTTCCTCTCCGATCTTAACTTTTGGAAGTGAGTGTATAAATTATAAACTTTGTTTTTTGAATAAATTTTCTTTTGAAGCATCTTAAAAACCTTTTGTCTTTCATATCAGGTTCGTTTGCTTGGTTATATTTTGGGACTACCTTGTTGTAGACTTGTTTTTCTTGAGACCGAGAATTTCATTCACTATATACCTGAATCGGTCAAAAATTCTGAGCTCTTTAGTTCTTGGAATTTATATCTTCAAAATTTTTTCGGAAAAGTTTTAAGAAAGCTTTATCAACTATAATACAATACATTTGTTTCAATGAACATTTTTTTGTTTGTTTGATGATCAATCAATGTTTCAATGGACTCAATGAACATTTTTTTTAATGTTTATGTTGTTGCTACTTATGACAGTTGGACAAGCTAAGTTCGTTAGGTCTTGGCTATGCGAATTTAAGTCAATAAGGAACGTCTTTCGTTTTATTTATGAATTTTTATGCGATTTATTAATTATTATCGATTTTAAAGTCTTTAAAAGTTAACTTTTTATGAAGAATTAAAACTAGTTTTTATAACGATTTAACTTGTAGACTTATCACTAATGACTGTAGTTTTTCATTTGTAAGTTTAAATGAATTGCAAAAGTACTTTAATCCCATATATTTCTCCTGACATAAAATAGACTATATTTGCAACATAAACCTGGCGGAGAATTTTGCAGATTCGCTATTTTAAAAATTCTGTTTTTATGTCGATGAATTTGGCTATTGATTATGATATTTTAAGCTGAGTTTATGTTAATTCGTGAAGTTTTTTTATATTTTTCATTCATTTCAGGTTTGTGAATATTTGGTAAAAATTATAAGTCCCACCCCTGATACAGCTGTTAATCAATTGAAGATAGCTGTCAGTCAAGGTCAGACATCTGTATGTAGATTATTTTTTAGTGTTATTCTTCCAGATTCCGTCCGCTTAGCAGCATTTTGTGGACACATTCCTGTACTCTGTGCTTTATCTGATAAAGGTAAGCTAATTCACACAAAAATCGATTTCAAAATCTTTCAAAATGATTCTGGAAACCAACATCATAATTGTAGGATTCTGCTACATGAGATAATGCAATTGAATAATTTAAAATAATAAAAGAACTATTCAGTGTTGGTTATCAATATTAATTCAATTAAAGTGTGTATATATATATAAGAAAATTTTTAAAAGAATTGTGTGTTAAGCTCTTTTCTTTAAGAGAATATTTTTTAAATGATTAAAGATATTGTAATTAAATTAAAAGTATTGTTATTATTATTAAGGGATCAATGGGCCAAAAAATTTTAACGTCTTTCAATTTTAACTCATCTGCTGAATATTGTATAAATCTGTTTCCTTGTGTTGTTATAAACTAAAACTCTGAAAAAAAGTGTCTCTACTCTTTGCATTGTTTTGTTTCATTGTTCCTTTGTAAAAATTTCTGTTTATTGAAACTATACATTCTCAGGAAAATACAAGAATATACTTTACAATATAGAAAGTACAAATATATTTAGCTGCATAGGTAGTATTGAAATATACTGGAAATAGGAAAAACAACGCAAAAGTATATTAAAGGAAATGAAATGTTGATAGCATAGTTGGTTAAAAATAAAAATATAATAATCATGAAAATTTTAATGATTGCTTTGAAAAAATGATGTAGAATGGTGGGATCATTTTACAAAGTAAAATATCTTCTTTTTTACTATCTATGAAAGATGAAATCTTAGCATTTCAGTTTTCTTAACTCACTATACTTGCCTGGTAATTTATCTAAGAAATATTTTGAGTTGAAAATGAACATATATAAAGATGAATAAGGGAAATGACTCTTGTTTCGAAAAAATTTTTCGAGAAAAAATAACCTCTTTTTACTCGATTAATCTCAGAAAATGGAAAAAGAATTTTTTGTTATCGATCGAGGGCCTCCATCACACTTCACGAGGGAGGAAGGCAGGAAATCACTCTAACAGAGAGACATGGAGATAAATTGCATAAAATAGAAACATTTTAAAAAATTAAATTTTTATAAATCATGCCAAAATATAAATAAATAAATATAAATCCTAGAAATGTAAAGCATTTTTCAAGGTAAAAATGTTTCGTGATATTTTGTATGGCATAAGTTACGATGATCATAAATTGTATCCTATTAAAAACATAATAACTGTAATGAGCCACGATATATTTATGAATAAGTAATTAAAGAACAAGAGTTTGAGGACTCAACCCCTATCTCCGTTGATTCTGCTCCTTCTCAAGGAACTCTCGGAGATTTTGAAATGAGCACTAAATGCTTCCTACCATTAGGCGATCCCATTTCATAGTGAAAGGGTGACAGAAATTTCTGCATTATTTCTCCACGCTCACATGCTAGAAAATTGTTAAATGCTCTTAGGCAACATTCGATGCTTCCGTGATGTTGAGATTTCCCTTTGTAAAATATGTGCATACATTATTTTTTGGGAAACATATGGGACACAGAAATGGAGTAATATTTACTTTTTTAAGAAAACTTTTATTTATATTCATTCATCTATTATTAACAAGAAAAATGAACTTTTGTTTAGCGTTAGTATTACATGCCAAAACGTGTCCTGATATACATGATATAATTTTTTATCATTATTTTATTTTTCATTTTCGTTATTTTATATTATTATAATTTAAAACGAATATTTTCGCACGAAATATCATAAATTTTAAAAAATAAAGAATTGAGGCTCATAAAATATAGAAAACTGTCAATATATTTCTAGAAATGAATTGGAATCATCAGGACGAAGATGGACGTACTGCTTTGTGCTGGGCATGTATTAATAACCAAACTGAATCAGTGAGATTTCTCCTCGAAAGAGGAGTCCGGCCGGATCTGGTGGATAATCAACTCTTCAGTCCCATGCACTACGCGGCCATGTATGCCAATCCAGAGATTGTAAGTCATTTCGATGCTTCGACTAATTTTTACCAAAATGACTATTAATTTTTAAGCTAAAAAATCTTCACATTTTGCAGATTTTAATACGACACATTTATTTCTTTTTATTTAAAAAAACTAAGACTTCATAGAACTGAAACGTTATTAATATTTTTTTTCTGTTAAAAAAGACTTCGAAATTATTTCGGCAAGTTGGAAAGCCCTAAAATATTGCATGATTCTATTAGTTCAATACTTTGCCATGCTATTATCGCAGTACTTAAGAAACAAATAAAAATTATTTTTGCTATTTTATCTTTTTATATAGATGTTTATCGTATGTGTGTGTGTGTGTGTGTGTACAAAAAGTAGTAATTATGTGTCATAATTTTTTATTCACAGAAAAAAATATTTCGAAAACTTATAACTAATGAATATTCATTTTGATTCTGATAATAAATTAATTGTTTGTTTGTATGTATATGTGTGTGCATGTATGTATGTACGAATGAATGAATGCACGCACGTCAATCAATCAAAAACAGTTTTTAAAATTGATAATAATTGCAATAGGAAACAAAAATTAATTTACTTCCTTTTCTTTTTTTTTTTGCAAAAATAAGAAATGTTTTGTGTCTCCAACTATTATAGGCTTAATAATATTTCACTGTTTCATGCCGAAAATATTTATTTCAGGTTCAGATGCTCTTCCATCATGGAGCTGATCCCATGCTTACAACAAAAGGAAACCAGACAGCCTTAGATTTAGCCATTGCAGTCGGAAACTTTTCAACTTGCATTGCTTTACTGAGAGGAGGAGCTAAAATCAGTGAGTGGATTTTTTCAATTATTTCGCGAACTCCTCGTAAGTATTATTTATTTCTATACCTAGTTGAATAGCATTTATTCATTGATTACTTTAAATAGTTTTTCATTTAAATCTAAACATTAAGAAAGTTTTCGAATGTAGAATTTAAAAATGATCTTGTTCTATTAAACTACACTTTACAACATTTTATTAGAATTTATTTATGAATTTGAATAGCGTTTTATAAATGCCTTATGCTACTAAATTTAACAAACATTGAAATAATTTAATAATTTCACAAATTGCTTAAGATAAATGACAAAATACGTATTCTTCAGTTGTAAAAAAGAAATATTGATTGCTCTTACTTACTAGTGTAGTTATCGCAACAAAATTTACGATATTTACGAAATTCATTTTATAATATGTACATATTGAGTTATCACAACGGAAAATTTATTCTACTGTATATATCTAAAAAGACGTTTAAACTTAATTTTTAGGAGTAAGATTCAGTTTCTATTGTAATAAAAAAAAAACTTCGGAATCTCTTTATACTCTTATTCTAACTTCTTAAATATTTGACTGGGTATTCAACAGTAAATGGTGATTACTGCTATTTGAATAAATTTACAGTTTTAAATTTTCTTCGCAATTCATCTCCGTGTTCATTCGAGAACTCAACGAACATTTTTTATTTGAAAAGAGAAAAATGAAAAACATCCACATGTTCAAGGAAAAGAAAATTGTTTTGAAACGATACTGAGAAATCAATGAGAGCTTTTGAATTCATCCTCTCGATTTGTCTCTTGATGGAAAAAAAACCAAACTAAAAACTAAATAGATCCGGTGTAGCCCCTGTAGAAGTACACTAAATAAATACTCAATTGAAAATATAACAAATATTTAATAACACAAAAATATAAGAAATACTTTTGGCCGATTAAATCGACCCGAGCTGAGAAACATAGTTCTCCTTCAAAAGCGAGCAAAAACAAAAGTGTGATTAAAAAACTATATAACAAATATAAGTTGCAAAGAACGCCCTCTGGCGTTCAGGCAGAACTAAATGAATTGCTGCCGATTGATATTTTCCATACTTGATGGATAAAAGGGCGACTTTCTCCTAAGAATATAATTCTCCTTAAAAAAAAGTATGATATATTGTCTATTCACAGTATCAGTCTTACCTCTGAAAAAGAATAAAATACTAGTGTAAATATCTTTCCCAAAAATGTTTTTACGATTTGATTGCTGAATTGTAAAATCATTCATTTTGTTAAAATATAGCAGAAAGATGAATTCTTCAGATAGTTATAAGTGAAAGAATGTGTTGTGTATATTTTAAAATAGAAATATTTAATTTTCCTTAATCAATATCGAATAAAAATTTAAAAGTTAGAACTTTTTTTTCAAGTGTCAATTGCTTCATATGTAAAGGTTTCCAGATTACGGAGAGATATTCTGAACTTTTAAAATGATATGACAAAAAATCTCCAGTGGACAGATAACTAGCGTTGGACAAAAGAATAAATGCAAATGTAGAATACTTCCTATTTTATCTATAGAAAATTAAATTGTGTTGGTTCTTTTGATATTCCGAAGTTTTCAAAGTTCCCAATTCTAAACTATATATGAACATACAGCATTGTGTTTGGTTTCTTTCTACAAAAGAGATCATATATTTGGAAACTTTTCAATGCTTTTAACTTATTTGCTTTTAATTTTAATGTATTACTTTATTAACTTATATGAAGATAGTAGGAAATTTGTTACTGAATAATTCAAAATAATAGAAAATTGTAAATGTTACGGAGAAAAAATATCTAAACAATATAGCTGTTTTGTTTAATGCTCCGATTGTTTATCAATGAAATTTCCTCTCTCATTTCAACTTAGTAAATAGAAAATTACTGTCTGAAAAGAATTATTACGGAATTATCCCCTTCAAATAGTAAAAACTAGAAATATTTCCTTTGTTGAGCTACTCCTTTTATGGTTAATCATATCAATATTATTTGTGAAATCTTTTTATTGAAATTTTTCATTAAATTACAGCAATGACGATTTGTGTTACTTCAAATACTTTCAGGTGAAGAAGCGTTTTCTAGAGCAAAGAATTATCCCCACATCTACTCCATGTTGCTTTGTAAATTATTAAGCGATGGTCTTGCTCTTTACAAGGTAGTTCAAATCTATTTATTAGTAATATTTGTTGAGTGATATATGTGAATTTTAAGAAGCTGTTTTCTCATTCATTTCATATACCATTAATTATGACATCATTCTTTTTTTTTTTTTTTTTTTTTTTTTTTTTTGATCATAATAATTATTAATTTCTCATATCTAAATCTAAAAAACCTATTTAGTTTATTTAAATGGTCAAAGAGATAAATTTCAAAAGCACAAATACTGATAAATTTATAACTTAAACTTTTAATCCTTGTACATTTATGAATGTGTGAAATTCATTTATGATTATAATTTAGCTCTTTTTCAATACTTAACATAAAATTCAAAACTGGTATAAATTATGAGATAAAATTCTCATTCATTATACACTCATGTTCATAAATTAAGGATAATGCCGGAGCCGTTAACTAAAGGAACAGAAGCAAAGCAAACGTGATTTATTCATATTGTATTAAACAAACGATATAAAACAAAAGAGATGTTGTATGTATACCGGGCATAGTATCCTAGAGTATTTACACCACATATCACCCGTAAAACCATTGAATAGTTCGTTGTTGGTATGATGGTCTAGATACTCGTATGCCTCCCATACAAAAAAATATAGTCCGTGCAATTCTGAGATATGCTGAGAATCACATTATCGAGCTACATTTGGAGCAGGGAATTTCACACAATAAACTATGCTCTCTAAAGTCATTTACAGATGTAACAGGTGGTTAATGGGCTGTTATTCATCAGCCAAACATGTTCTATTGGATTTAAGTCCGGAGAAAAAGCTAGTCATTCCATACGAGTGATATACTTCGCTTGAAGGCAGTCGTTAACGATGTTAGAACGGTGAGAACTGGCGTTATCCGATAACAGAAATTCAGGGCCCACGGCAGCAATAAACAAACTAGCATTTTGTTCTAAAATGATGTCTTGATAAATTTAGCCTGCAATGGTTCCGATTTGAGCATGTAGATCTTTTCTACAGCCCAGTATAATGCCTCCCCAAACCAGCACCTCTGCATCACTGTAATGTTGGCGTTCAGTGATTTTGTCCTGTTTGTACTGAGTAACAGACGTTCTCTATATGAACGTTCCATGTGAATCGGATTGCAAGTTAAACCTCGATTCAACGGAAAGCATAACAGAAGCCCACTGTGACTATATCCCCATTGCATGTTCTCTACTTCTGGATAACAACTAGCGGTAGTGAGTTGCAGTGATTACAACACCTGTGACAGGCCTGCATGCATACAGCATGCTGTCTTAAGCGGTTTGCCTTGAAATGGTCGTAATCGCGGCTAACGCACGCGACAGGTTGGATATTGTCTCTTTTGGCAGGCCACTGTTAAATAATGGTCCTTATTTGGCGTTGTCAATCTGGAACGAACTGTAACGTCTACTAACATTTCCATCATCTTAGAATCGATGCCACAGTCTAGAGGTGACATGTTGGGTGATTCCGAGTTCCAAGGCTCTAGTCGTTTGCGTACGCCCGCATTCCAATCAGCCACTAATTGTTCCACGTATAGCACATCAACCACATTTTTTGTGTCACATCTATGCGGTCATGACATTGAATGCCGTACGAACCGAATGCGAACACGTTTCCTTCCTTGCCACAGGTCCTTAAATACCCCTCTCCTACGCTATCATCATTATATCGGATTTAAGTACGCTTGGCGTCATCAAGTGCTTTCCTGTATATTGCATATAATCTTTGATTATGTGTATGATATATTTCAAGTGGAATTTTTCCTTTTGCCTTTGATCTCCGAATGCTTATGCTTTATCCTTAATTTATGTACAAATGTATATTTCTATAAGCTTGCTATTTTTTCTCTCTATTTCTTTTTAATTTTTCCTTTATTAACTCAGATTTTCTTGATATCTAATATTCGTTCTTGATTTTAAACCTCATTAAATTCTCCTTTTAGGAATTCAATTATTACATTACAAGATATCATTACAAGATAACATAAAAACAGCAGTAATATAAAAATAAATTTCCATATGATATAGAAGCATAATAAGTAGAATAGTGGACTTATATTAAAATGCTTTATTTGCATATTTATTCAAATATAAATGGGGTTAAAAAAAACACTTCACTAAACAAAATAGCCATTATGCGTAAAAGGCAAATAAATAATTCTCCAATCACTCGCAGTTGTCCAGTCTATCTCAAGAAAATAGACTCGCCTTACTATCGCAATTGATTCTTATCAAAGATATAAGTTAGTTATGAAAGAATTGACACCAACGAGGTTTTTTTGGGGGGGAAGGAACCTCGTTGGTGTCACTAGCTCAGTATCCCTAGGATACAACAGACTGCTCTTTCACGTTTTTTGAGTGGTAACATTAGGTTCCTTTCTTTTCAACAGGGCCAGAAAGTCTTTCTAGAGTGTTACTGATTGGGCCTACCCAAGACATATTCTTGACTGTCTGAATTTTACTGTGAACGAGGTTTCGGAGTTTATTTTTAGACATTTTAATGATTTTTGATTTTATGGAGATGGTTTAGCTTGGCTATACCATCTGGGATTAGAAACTGCAACAACATGAAAGAATTGTACAAAAAAGTAAAATATAGTATTGATACTTATTAAGTATTTTTTTAAAATAAAAACGACTATTTTAATATTTTTAGACCCCGAAATTTGTTTTTGTAGATAATTTAAAGCTGATTTCATTAAATGCAGAATTTCGTTGGTCAGAATGTCGTTTCATCCTATCAAGTTCGAATTTGCGATATTTAAAACTAATCTTCGTTATATTTGCAATCTAATTTCCGTTATACGTGTCAGAAAAATTCGTAAATATTAACTCAAAATTTATCTTGAAATATATTTATTTGAATCTGACTATATGAATTAAAGTCTCTACTAATCCATAACTCTTCCTTTCATAAGTACAGCTACAAGACAGTCCTCTTTCCCAGCAAGGATAGCTTAGATGATATCTGAATTAGAGCTCTATCCTTAAATTCAGCAACTCTTGGGCTCGATTCTCTTTGGATGGCTATATTTATTTCAATCTGAATCCCATTTTAAACCCTTTGCTCGTTAAGTTAGCTCTCGTGAGCCGAAAGTGATAAAAAAATAAATAGTGAAATAGAGCGACAAACTAACCTATTAGAGTAGCTGTCTAGTCAGCGATATGGCCATCAGCTTAGCTGTTCGTGGTTTCAACTCTGACAGGAATGTTGTTTGAAATCCGCTTAGAAAAAGGTGAGGGCAGCAAATGACGTAAGAGAGAGTCTTCTAAATCATCCACTCTGTCACAGGATGAAAAAACACTAAGCAAAACGTTCTTTATTAGTCCATCATATTTCAATTCAAATAAATTTATTTTTCAAGTTCTTCATGGAAGTGGTTCTTTGATGAACTCTTTGTTCATGTACTTAATTACAAGTAAAAAGAATCTTCTTTCTTTTGTAATATTTTCAATGTTTAATTTTTTTCTTAGAAATTTTAACACAAAATAATGGAGCCAGGACTAGCAGTATTCCACCATTTTCTTTTCTGTTCAGTCTCAGAGTAATTTTTTTACTAGGAAATAAACTTGACATGATTTAGAGCAGAAAATGAAGAAACGTAATTTTTTTTTATCAAATTTTGAGTATGATTATTGAAAAATGATTTTACGAATATTAATGTATCCGATAATAATTAAAATAAAAGTTTCCCTAGGAAGGACAGTTTCCAGAAGCAAGTATTCAATTTGAATATGGATTGGGCAAATGCTTAGAAGAAAATTACCAACTACGTTGCCAGTTTCAAATAAAACTTGAGCAGTGCAAAAGAATGATAAGTAGGGTTAGCAAGGTAAGTATTTAAACAAAGATAAATCATGTTTATAATTTTAATCAAATATAACTGTCTGAAGAAATAATAATTTCATAAATAATTTGAAGTTCTAATAGCAAATAGTCAATGGATTAAATATGTAATTTTAAAATTTTATTGGGGAAATCTTATTCTCCACTGATCTGACAAATTTTAAAACCAAATGTCAGGTAACTTAAAGTGCCTCATTACGGGAAACTCTATGAAGTGGTTGCAGAAAAATGTAGTGGAGTGGCAAGATCCTATTGCATTTTTCAAGTTTTGATGTACACTCGCCTTCAAAAGTTAAGGAATAATTTATTTTTCGAACCTCCCTAAACAAAAATGTCATTATGAATAAAATTTATAGTTTATATAAATGATAAAAACGAACTTACATAAATTCATGTAGAAACGCTAGCTACTACTTTTTTTTAATAGAAAAGGACAGCTACATATGAGTGTGAGAAAAATATGCAAACATCAGGCTTCCGCAATTAAACATGTAGCTTTTGTTGATTTTCAGCTTTTCTTAGCAGATTCGTTGACAATAGTCAGTGAGGTCCCACAATATTTGAGATAAGCCGTTTTCCCGTTACGTTAAGGTAGCGAATGGTCTAATGGAGGGAAATGGGGATATCACAGCCTGATGCTGCTTGGCACCTTTGTGTCTCGCAAAGTGGTCCATCATCTCTGCAATTAATGATAAACTGAAACAGCTGTGTCCAGAAGATATGTTCCAGGCCGATTATAAGCTACAATACCTGCAGAAGACCGTTTTATAACTTTTCGGACCGAAGAAGAAGCATTTTTGTACCGCAACTTGTTGAACGCCGCTCTATAACATCAAAGAAAAAATATCCACTAGTACAGTGCACAAGCGTCTTCATCATTCAGGTCTCTCTGGTGACAAGGTGACCAGATGCGTGTGTCCTCCTCACCGGACGACAAAGAAGGATCCACTTACCTTGGGCAAGAGAACACGTTTCCAAGACCAGATAGTGATGGGTTTCTGTACTTTTACAGATGATTCCAGATTCACGAGGGTGAGTGATTTAGAATGCGAATAGATCTGGAGGAAACAAAACCCCAGAACAGTTTAGAAAAACTCAATTATCGTGTTGGGGGAAACTGTGACTGCTGTGAGGTATCGGGATAAGATCCTTGATCTATATGTCCACCCATATGTCAATGCAATTCATAATGATTTCATTCTAATGGAGGATAACGCAAAAATTCAACACGGCTAAGAATATCTTGAGAGTCTTTGTTTGCAGAGAATGAAATAACCAGCTCGATCTTCAGACCAGAATTTCATAGAGCATCTGTGGGATTATCTTATTAGACAGGTTGCAGCTTTAACTCCTTTACAAGGTCTGCAGGAGAGCTGAAAAACAGCTTGCTCCTTGTCTGGTCTTCACTTCCCATTTCGGTAACCGACAGCATGGTATATCGATGCAACCAATGCATTCAATAGAAGAGGGTATACCATTTAATAAAACCGCTTTTGGTTGTATAACATTTACCACATAAAACTGTGATTATTCTTTTTTCCAAGAATGGACTTTTCCAGCACGGTAATTATATTATTATTTGTAAATCTCTGATGCGTTTAAGCGTCATTATGTGAACTTCTACATTGCAATCAATACATACCTGTTTTGTGCACATACGAAACAAATTTTGTGTTTCTATATTTATTTATGTGCAAATTAAGTGTAAATTATCAATTGTTCTTAAGCTTTTGGGCGCCAATGTATTTATATGTTATAAGGAAACTGCAAGTACTTGATGTGTTAAGAAGTAAATAATTAAATTTGTATAAAAGATGATATTTATATAAAACTCTGCTTTATCTTGTAAGTAAACTCAAATAGATAATTGTTTCGAATGAATGTAAGTTGCGCACAGCCATTTTAGTATAAACTTTGTTGAAATGAAACAATGCTCTAAAAAAAATTTTTTTTAATAATTTTATACTTCATTCTAATTTGATCTTCTTTCACTGTTCATAAAGAATAAAAATTAATGAAAATCTTCGAAAAATAAAACTTAAAAAGCACTTGCATCATGTGTATCTTCGCAGGAGCAACAACAACATACACTGCTGGCCACCGTAAATACACCCTGCAGGAAGCATGTAAATAACATGAAATTTACAACATGCATTAGTGGAGATGAAATGAGCAAATTATTAGAGTTTCAGAGCAGGTGTGCATCACGCTTGCCTGTAGCGTCAAAGCACTGCTTAAGGCTTAGAGATTTCAACAATTTCAAGATTAGCAATTGTGTTTTTCTGGTGGTTTTTTTCAAAACATAAAAAAAAGATCAATTTTACCTCGTGGAAAACAGCGATTCATTTTTTGATCAAATATCCCAGTTCAACAGAGGAAGGATAGTGGCCTGCAAAGGTTGTGGATTATCTTTCATTGAAATCGGTAGTCATGTTGGGCGAAATCAAACACCTATAATGCGGATATTTGATCGTTGGAAGAAGGGGGTACGATCGACCAACATGTTCGACCACATCCACCTTAGTGCATCACTTCACGTGATGACAGGCAAATTTTGCGTATGGCAGTGACGGATCGCTCAGCACACCACGAACCATAGCACAGCACATTCAGTCTATAACGCCTCATTTAGTGTGTGCGCGTACCATTTGATGCTGTTTACAGCAGAGTGGTCTGTTCACAAGATGTCCATTGCTTCGTCTACCCATGGCGTAGAGCCACAGACGTCTCCGCCACCAATGGTGTGATGAAAAAAGGATGTGTATGGCAGAATGGAATGAAATTGTCTTTACTGACGAGTCAGGCTTCTATCTACGACTCCACGATAGTCATATCCTTATCTTGAGACACCGTGGAGAGAGGATGCTGAACAGTTGTGTTATGTACCGCCATACTGGTTCTGCACCGGGTATTATAGTATGGGGTGGTATTGAATATCACTCTCGCTTTCCTAGTACGAATTGCCGGTACTTTAAGCAGCCAGTGCAACATGTCCCAGCTGTTGGGGCCATTTGTTCTTCCTTACCTTCAGGGCTGGCCCACAGCGATATAACACATGGCACATAACAGGATAACACATGGCACGCATTGTCAAAGGGTTCTTTGTCAATCGCCAGATTGAATTGCTTTCCAGGCCGGCTCGCTTTCGGGATCTTTTGCCAATAGAAAACATGTGGTCCATGGTTGCTCAACGATTGATCCAGATTACATTCCCAGCTGTCACACCAGATCAACTTTGGCAACGCGTGGAAGCTGCTTATTCTGCTGTACCCAAGAACACATCCAAAGTATCTTTGAATCAATGCCGAGGCTTGTGGCAGCTGTGATCTCCAACAATGATGGCAACTCTGGCTACTAATTTTGGCAGTAACCACACTTCACAGAAGTCTCTATAAATGTAATTATTTGATTGTAGATCAACATGTTATTTGCAAGATAAATTTTGTTGTGATATCTCTTGTCTTTCTTCGTATTGCAATTTGGGTGGCCATCAGTGTATTAATATCCATATTCAAAGAATTGGGAACAGATAAAAACGTTATTTTCATTTTTATATTAAATTATAATGATTTTTATATTAAAGATGATGAATATATCAAACGTCTATCAATTTTTTTCAAATCACGAATTCGCAAAATTTGTAGAGTAATAAGTATGGTTCACTTATTAGTTTTATACATTATTCTGTTTAATAAAACAGAATAACCTATAAAACTGAAAAATAATATATCACACATATATTTTATAATGAATGTTATTTACCGTATTATTGTTGAATTGTTAAATGTTGTTTTATATTGCTTCAAAAATGATATCTTAGAGAACAACACTCTCAAATAATTAAAAAAAAAACCTTTAAAGAAAAAGAAAATGTTTCATTCGTTTTAATCTCTTGATAAACTAAAATTATAAAAATTTCTGGATTAGTTTAATTTTTTTACAGTATTATGTCTTTAAATTCAAGGTCAAAATAAAATTCGACAAAAGTTTTCATTCTAATTACTTATTTTAAAGTTATAACTATGATCAAATGTTAATATGTATTTCTTATTTTTGTGTAATTTCTTGATGCAGATTTTTTCAACGGAAAATAACGGATTTGAGGAGTTTCAAACAGAATATAGAACAGATTATTCTCCTAAAAGAAATAACATTCTTCACTTTCGATAAATAAATATATATTGGAATTTAGAATATATGATAAAAAGGTATTTATTATATTCTTCTTTTAAAAGTTTTACTTTATTTAACTTTATAAATTAATTTTAAAAGAATTAATATAATATATGTATGAAAACGCAATTAGATCAGTGATATTGAAAAGTGATGCATGTTATAGGTGCTTATCAAAATTATAGAAATACCTTAGATTCATAAAGAATCTATTAGGAGAATGGTGTAGGACCGTCTTCAGCTCGTAATACGGCTAGGATTCGTCTAGGAATCGATTCATACAAGTTCTTAATAATGATTAGAAAAATATTCTACCTTTCTTCCTAGAGATATGGGGAAAGCTCTTGGAAGAGATCGATTCCGTATTGAACACTGTAAAATAGACCACAAGAGTTCAATTACATTGAGGTCTAGTGACTGTGATAGATGTTTCAGTTTTTATCATGAAATGATAAGTGCCGCTGGTAGTGCCTTATCATCTTGAAAACTTTCATCTCCTGCAGAAAATGTCATAGAATGGACAGTCACACTATAATTCTTCCTCTTGACCCTTCTTTTCAGAGTTACAGTAAATCCAGAAGAAAACCACAACACGTCTGACCATATGACAGAGTTACCTCCTTAGATGACAGTTGGAAGAAGACAACCAAAACTATATGCTTGTGCAGGTGTCCTCCAAACGTGCTCAGTTGTTGGGAAAAGTACGAACGAGATGATTCGTCAGACCATATTTTTTCCACTTATCAATCGACTGGGTTTTGTGAGTGTCACACCACTGCAGTTCGGCTTTAACATCTGTTGCAAATAGCTTGCGATTGTTCTGCTGTAAATGTTCTGTTTATGTAAGTGCCTCTTCCAAATACATGTCATCGTCAATATGATCCTTGATACTGGAGAATCCAGGTACTGGTTGAGATCTGCGGTCCCTTTCACTGCAGTTGTTTGCTTTGTAGACTTACAACTCGTCCGTTTTTTCCACTGAGCTTCTTTTTCTGTCCACTATTGTTGCTTTGTCTTGCTGCGCTGTGTGTATGATGTTATGACCTCAAGAAACACCTAAAAGTAGAGTTGTTTCAGTCCCACTACCTTCAGTTAGACTTCTACAATTTGGTCTCTTTGAAAATCTGAGAGGTACGCTTTTAAAAACTCCAAGATTTACAGAACTTCAATAAAGCTACTCCATAACTATTACAGTGTATATATTTCTATTCATAAGCAAAACTTAATGCTATTATTATAGTTTAACGCGTACGAAATGCCTTCGAAATGTTACTTTTATTTACAAGTACTTCCATTATTTTGATAATCACCTGTATATTCAATAGTAAAGTATATGCTATGCAACTTCATTGTGAATGTTCGATTCAAAATTCCTACGAGAGTAGCAGAAATGATAAAAATATTATCTTATAATATATCTTACACATTCTAGAACACTTTTCAAGGTTCCATTCAAAATAAAAAAAAAATAATAAAGACCACTATATTTACTAATTTCTAATAAAAAAATATACAGGTTTTCAATGATTTTAAAAATACATTTTTTTATAGTTTTGAAATAATCTATTTGATTACTCCTTCATTGGCTGATTTTTATAATTTAGAGTATTTATTCGATTTATACTTCAGTGTACTTATGCAAGTTATTATTCGAAATTCAAACTTTGATTTATTATTTTAAACAATAATTTGATTTACCATTTAGAAATAATAACTTTTTTGTACAATATACTCAATATTCTTGAAATACTCTAAAAATGAATCATTTTCCTTATTTGTAAGTTTAAATTCTTTAATATTAAACGAAAAAAATTTAACTGGTGTAGAAAACAAAAATTTATTACATTGTTCTATTGTACGATTACAAATTAGAAATGAATTTTTAGTAAATATTCTAGGTAGAGTAAATACATCAAAGGAGTGCAAATCATGAGGCCAGTAACCATTTAAAATAGTGGCATTATAAAATGTTGTTCTTTGTCTTTTAAATATCTCGTTTCTAAGCGACGTAGTTAGATTTTTGAGATAACTTATTTATACTTTCTTCAATTGTGTCAAAAATCTTATCGTATTTTTTGACGAAATAGAAAATTTTCGTTTTTATAGTGTACTTTTCCTTTCTGTAAAAATTTAAATTTTTGATTAAAACTTTTTGTGGCAATTCTGATAATTTTGATTATTTTTTTAAAATATATTTCTTGCATAATGTTTACATATATAAAAATAAATATTATGATTATCATTACAAAACTAATTATTCACATTTCATTGCTACAAATATTTAATGTTTTTTCTTCACAGGTTATGTAAGAAGAAAGAAATATAATTCTTTTGTGTTTCCATTGAATCTACTATACATTACTCTATATAATGTTTTTGCTGTGAAATTATAAGAATTTTTTTCACTTGTTCTATTATTTTTGTATTTTCTTTAATGGTGAGAAATAAAAATATTAATCTGGTCTTATAATTTATTAAGGATGAAATTGCAGTAAAACACAGAAAAAATATTAAAAATTAATTTTAAAATACATTTTTCCTACTGTTATTTAATACATGGCAAATATAAAAAAAAAATAAATGCCAAATTTATATAAAAATGATTATAATCATTTATATAAATTCGATACAACATGAATGAATGTTTAAATAATATTTTTCTGCTTATAGAAACAAAAATAATGTAGTAATGTTTCTTAAAAATTGACTTTGAAATCAATTACTTTTAAAAATTAATAAATTTTAAGCTTGTTGCTGTTAGATTACACATTGCTACCTAAATATATTTATATGTTCAAATTTTAGCAAAATATTTCTTCTGATTTGTCTTCTTTTTGAAAACTGCTTATGGGCAAATTTATTAATTAATCGTTTGCTGTTTTGATTAACTAAATTTTAGAATAAAATAATTGTCACATCAATGTTTTATTCCTTGTAGAATTTTGAAAATATCTGAGCATTTCTTTCTTTTACAATCTTTGATTTTTCTAAAGAGTTTATGATGATTATTCTCAAATAATTGTTCTGAAAAATTGAGATTATTATTTGGAGCTAAAGTCTTGAAAAACACTTCCCTTGAATATCACATTCTTCTATGATTGCGAAAAATAAAAGGATTTTTACATCATTTTCTATTCCTGAGGGTGAGCAAAACCACAAATATTTGGGGTGATGAAATAATATTAGCGACAATGTCTGAAAATTTATTTCCATCTGATAAATATATTATCAAAATAGAAGTTCAAAAGATTTCAGTTTTGCCTCTTAAAAATGTTAAAACATTTCCCTCGTTAATTATAACTTATGTTTGCTTTTTCAGTTTTTTCTAGAGACAGTAATATTTTTTTATAATTAAAACATTTACGCCTTGGTTTGATAATTTCAAATTTTATTTCTTAATTATCCACTCCTGCCCAAAATTCAAAGAGTGATTTATTACTCAATTGTCTTTTGGTTTCGCCGCTTGCCGTGAAGTCTATGAAGGTTTCTTCCTCTTCAATTGAAAGTCCTTCGGGAGTATTTTGAAATGGACCCCTCACCCACTTGTAACTTGAAATCAGTTTGCCGTCAGCAAGAAAGTACTTTTTAAAATTCTTTGCTAGTATTGCTAAATGATTTCTAATGGTCATAATTACAATTTTTACATGTTGTTTTTCAGCCTTGTAAGTTTTAATACAATCATTTGAATTTGCAAACATTGTTAAGTTTTCTTGCTTTAAATTTCTTCTCCACATAATTTCAATTTCCTACAAAAAGCATTAACTTTATCACTCGTATCCAATATATGTGTATTTGCTCCTTGCAGTTGAAGATTCAAGTTATTTAATTTCTCGAATATGTCGACTGCACACACACATGTAGCTCAATTTCATCACAAATAAACTATCGCGGAAATTCTCAGCTTCTGGTCTGTTTTACTCTTCTAAGAAAACGGCGATTTTATAAAAAAAAAAATTACAAAATCTAATTAGGCAATGAATTGAGCATATTTACTACTATCTGTTGCTTCACCGGGTTGTATTGAAAACAATCTGTCACGCAACTTCGACAAAAGCTGACACTCTACATCTTCAGCTATATCAGCAATTCGACGGGCAACAGTATCATTTGAAAGAGGTATAGACTGCAATTGTTTTGCAAAATTATCTCCAAACATAATTTCTACATCTCAATTGCGGCTGACAAAATAAGCTCTTCACCAATGGTGTGAGGCTTTTTACATATGACTTTTTTACATGAAACTTTGTAAGAGGGAATTAAAGTTTTTTCGTTCACAAAGTTTTTTTAAACCATCATTTTTGCTTTTCATATGATTTTAATTTTAATTCAAAGAATTCTCTGGGTTTGTTTACGTTTTCACTATGAAGCGTTTCTAAATGTCGTTTAAGTTTATTAGATTTCATGCTGTCTGCCGCCAACATTTTTGAGCAAATGATACACAAGGGCATTTCTTTATTTACTTTAGTTCTAGTGAACCCAAAATTTAAGTATTCTTGAGAATATTTTCTTGATTTTATTTTCGGAACTACGCTCGTCTGTGTACTTGTTGATGCTTGTGTATCGTCTAATACTCGCTTACGTCCGCTTAAAAATTTATCCATGATTCTGCATAAGTCTGCTGCCGTGAATATTTAATACGGTGAATTGCAATTACACGAAAATATATATAACATACACATTCAGAATAGATTCAATATCGATAGAAGAATCGATTCGAATGGGTTTCTCTGGAACTGAAATTGGCGTCATAGAACTTTCTTCTTCTCCCTATGAGAAAACATTTGTTCACATCTGCACACACTCTTAACTTAACTTTTAAGCTGACCAGACAAATAGAAACTTCTCGCGAAACCGTGAGAATGCCAGACATGGCGGTACGCAAGAGCAATAAAAAGGCATATGATTCTTGTTTTTACAATGCTGAGGATTGGTGTGTTAAAATAACAATAAATTTCCGTATTCTTGTTAATTTGTAAAGATTAAAATTAAGGTTGCAGTGTATATTTAGTGCCA
This sequence comes from Latrodectus elegans, assembly GCA_030067965.1. Taxonomy (NCBI): domain Eukaryota; kingdom Metazoa; phylum Arthropoda; class Arachnida; order Araneae; family Theridiidae; genus Latrodectus; species Latrodectus elegans. The sequence goes on along the minus strand of CM057809.1, from coordinate 102,695,477 downwards.
AAATATTCAAAATACATTATTATTGTATACATTTTATTGTATGCGTTGGGAAGGGGAGGCGCGATGAAAATTGTGATTGAAAATTGGGCCGTGAATGCTAAGAGGTTGAGAAACACTGGAATAGATCATTCTCAAGGAAAGCATGACCTCAGTTTGCCTGTCTTAAGATGGAGTGAAATGACGAGGTGGTTGAAGTTTCCCATCGACCCAAGTCGATTTCTCCTAAATTCCTCGATTCGCGTAACTTTTGGTTGGTTATGTTTACAGACAGAAAAGATAACCCTCAAACTCTACAAGCAATGGTACTACCTCGATTGAACGCAGATATATATATAAGCATGCGTCCAATAATAGGATCATAAAGAAGCAGAATTAGCCAAAATAATAACGCGAGTAAACAATACAAATTACTGAAACTTCGTTTTATTTACAATTATTAAAAGGTGCTGCCAACGCCTGTAATGAGTGGTTGTATTGAAATATTAATCAGTTGCATATTTTGTCATGGTATGCACATGGTGCAAATTTCACACGAAATATTTCTTCTTCGTATGGTATATTCAATGATCGGTAAATAATAAATTGAGGATCCTTAATAATATACAATATTATTTTGGAAAGTTTCCATCTTTAATATTACACTCGTGTCCATAAATTAAGGATAATGCAAGTTCAAGCAAAGGAAGAGACAGAAGAGCAAAACAAATGTGACTTATTTGTAAAGTCTATTTATTAAACAAAAGGTAAAGTGCAAAAAAGAGTCTATTTGTTTGACATCATTAAAAAAAATTTGTGATTTTTACTCCCTTGAGAAAATTTCAAAAAAGAAACTACTTATAAAAACCAATATAACATGGTTGGTATGATGGTTAATACATAGTATGCCCCCCCAGACGATGCAATACAGGCCATACAACACCTAGGCATTCTGAGTATCAAATTATCGATCTGATCTTTGGGAATATTACACTACTCATCAAGCAATGCTCTCCAAAGTTCCGGTAGACATGTGAAAGAAGATTGACGGAGTGCAATTCGTCGGCTAAGCATGTCCCACACATGTTCTATTGGACTCAAGTTTGGTGAGTATGCTGGCCAGTTTATACGGTTAATATCCTCCGTTTGAAGGCATTCTTCTACAACGTTTGCATGATGAGGACGAGTGCATGGTCATCCATAAACAAAAATTCTGTACCCCGAAATAAACGTACACGTTGTTCAAGAATAACATCCCAGTAGACGTGGAATGTCATGGTTACATTCTGAACATTCAGCTTACTTCCGGAACCCAGAGTAATTCCTTCCCAAACGAGCAATCCTGCACTACCGTAACGGTGTCCTTCAATGATGTTTCCTTGGTTGTAACAAGTACCTGGCCCTCTCCATATGCAAGTCTGGTGGGAATCCGACTGAAAGCTAAACCTGAACTCGTCGGTAAACATCACACAAGACCACTGTTGCGGTGTCCACAGTGCATGCTCTCTTCTCCAGGATAAATGTAGGCAACAGTGAGTTGCGATCAATGGAACACATCTGACAGGCCAACGAGCATATTTACTAATGTGCACTAAGAGTCTGTACACGGTCTGCCTTGAAACTGTCATACCGGTTGCTGAAGAAATCTGACGAGACTGGTCTGATGCTGTGCTCCATCTGTTTCTATTGAAAGTAACTGCCAAATACCGGTCCTCGTTCCGCGTTGTAAATCGGGGGCGACCTGTGCTGTAAAGTCTATTCACATTACCATCATCTTGGAACCGTTGCCAAAGCCTGTAGATGACACTCTGGGGCGATTCCAAGTTCCTCGGATACTTCCAGCTGGGTACGTCTACATTCCAGGTGGTTAATAATTCTACCACGTAAAACATCATCCAAATGTTTTATTTGTGCAATAACTATGCGATTATTGCACTGAAAGTCTTTTAAGGCACTTGTGAACAATTTTACTCCTTTGCAATAATTCCTTATATACCCCTCTCTTACACTTTCGTCATTGTGACGTATTACGGTGCCATCTACTTATTTCTTATAATTTACATATTATTCTTCAAGATGTGTGTGATAATCCTACTTGTAAAACTTTTATTTTAGAGTTCAATTTTTGTGTGATTCTGAATTATCCCTAATTTATGGACACTAGTGTAAATTACTGAAAATGGATGAAAAATATTCATTTTTTTAAAAATAAGATTATAATCATTTTACGCATCTTTAGATTTTTTAAATTTTTTTTCTTTTTTGCTTCAGTCAGGACGCTTTCAATAACACGAATATGGATCTACTCTGTCGTTGTTATTTCCTTTCAAATTAATTATATTTCATCAATATTCTTGATCACATTGTGTTTCAGTATTTACTGAATTAAAACCCATTTTCATGCATCTATTGCCTAAGATTTGTTGACTAAAATAATGACAAAATTATGCAAACGACGAGAAAATTATTGGTACAATAAACTAATAAAATCCAAATAATGTGTTTTATTTATCTTAATTATGGAAGTAACAAAAATGCATGAACATCTAAAGGCTACAAACATATGTAAAAATGTAAAATCAGAAAATTTTGCTATTTTTGGTGAAAATATATTAGTAGCTCTAAACGATTTCATACTAATTTCTTATGTCACTAGTTCTTTGTTTTATCATTTTTTGTATAAGCCATGGTCATTTAAGGCTTCCGTTAAAATATTTTACCATGTCCTGAGAAATACTCTAAAAATGAGTCAAAATAATTTCTAATGATGTTTTAACCATGATTTGATTTTTACTGGCTTTTATTGTATTTTTACTGATTTGATTTGACCCA